>CM046452.1:41181873-41798990 GCA_025506515.1 Flaveria trinervia | reverse complement strand
AATTTATTTCTTAATTTACATCTGTGATATGTATTAAAAGGTAACACATATTTAAATGATAAAATTTACTATGTATAAAACTTAAAATATGCAAATAAATATAAATTAACATATGTAAATTTTCTTAAACGGCACACATAGAATCATTTAACAATTTTATATTTCAATATCAATAATAGCTACCTAGATGAAACAATTAATTTGATTATTGACGTAAGTTAAAACCCTACTTGTAATATTTAGATTTCTTAAATAGTGATTTCCTACACACATAATATCTAATAATATATCTACATGTAACTTAAGGGTTGTTTGTTTTTGTCTGATCCGGCTGACTCGGTCAGCGGGTTAGCCCGTTTGATACGCGAATGGAACAATCTGACCGGGTCATATGGTCTGACCCAGATGTGACATCCGTCACCTTAAGGTCCGTCGAACAACATAATTAACCATAGAATTATTTTAATTATTCTTCCTCTTCTTCATGAACTCCTGTTTTCAAAAATCATGTTTGCTTTATTACCCTTGTGCCTGTACTTCCTTCGTGAATGTGTGCTAAGCCTAAACCATTTATAAATTTCACCACCATTATCACCAAATATATCATTTTAATTATAACCATTGTCATTAATAAAACCATTTCAAGCCATCAATACCATAAAACACGCTTTTAACATTAATATAATGAACATTTTAAAGTCGTTTTTAACCAAAACAAACTTTGGGAACTCGGGAGCTAAGTGCAGGGACTAAAATTGACATTTTGCAAACCTGGGATGGGTATAAAAACCTCATTCCCAGCCACTTTTCTCCATCTTCTCCATTTCTTCTTCACTTCTTCTTCTTCACCCATCTTCTTCACTTTTGCACCAAAATCGCTTCATTTGGTCTCGTTTTCTTCGTCTAGGCTTCCTCTACAACCTAGTCTACTCCATCCTTGCAGGTAGACGACCTTGGTTGTCCATTTTTGCTCGTTTTACTGCTGTCCATTTCTAGGGTTTTGTGTTCGCTCAACTCGAACACAAGAGGTCGTGTGGGTGCGTGTGGTGTCTTTTTGTGTGTGCTTCTTGTTTGTGTGAGTTTATTGAGTGATTCTGGAAGTTCTTGATGTGTAAAACTCGTGCTCGAGCAGTCGAAGGCTGCTTTGCACTTCAGCAGTCGCGAACCTGCAGTTCAGGAAACTAGGTCTGTCATGCGACTGAGCCATGCGACTGGGTGAGTCGTGCGACTGAGTCATGCGACTGTGTCATTCGGGCGACTGAGTTGCGCGACTGGGGATGTCATGTGACTGAGTCGTGCGATCGAATGTTGTGTGCGATTGAATCAATGCGGATGAATGTAGTGTGCGATTGAGTCCTACGACCGAATGAATGCATGCGACTGTGCGTGTATCGCACGACTGAAGGCCAATCGTATGAATGAAGGTTCAGTCGTACGAATGAAGTTGATTCGCACGAATGAAGGTTGATTCGTGCGTATGGAGGTTAAGTCGTGCGATTGGGTGTTTTGTGGTACGACTGAATGCTAGTCGTACGAATGAAGGTTCAATCGTGCCAATGAAGCTGATTCGTACGATTGAAGGTTGATTCGTACGAATGGTGTGTTGAGCGAGCGTCTGGTCCTGTTGTGTGACTGATGTGTTTGAGTGTGAATTTCCTTCCTGAATGTCCTGTGATGATAAGGTAACATCAGTAAAAGTTTCATTGCTTGACCACAAAGATTAAAGTCAACGCTATCAACATGCACATACTATTTCAATTGAAATCAATCTAACATTTTACAATTATCGACAACCCATTTGGAACTACAAATACTTAACAAGTGCTATCTTTTATAACAATGTGTTCTTTATACGGATGTCATAAGCAATGACGATTACTCTTAGTACTTCGATCTACATAAGATCTGATACGTGTGTCCGTTTGTGTGTGTGCTGCCCACGACCGAATCGATACAACCCGAACCGACCAAACATTACTATATGCTTTATGCATGTCATTAATGCTTAACAATAACTGTCAATAGGTGTTTGACTGTTCATTGCATTCAACTGTTGGGAATCTTGATCATTCATACTTACCACTTAACATGTGAGTTTCGTGGCCCCTTTTATGCTTATACTACTTTACAAACATTTACAAACATGGGGAAAAGTATGCTCACCCATTTTCATGTTGTACAACACACATACAATTTACAGACTTGGAATCAACGTGCTACTGTTTTATGGGTACTTATCTGATACATGCTTGAGTCTGCTTTGTGGTTCCTTTCTTACAACCATTTAATTCCAGTGTGGGAACTGACGGATAGGTATTGGTAGTACTACTTGGGTTGACACCCCCACCCTCGTGTTGGTATACTAGTTAGTACCAACAGATGCCAGGAACGGGCCTTGGGTGAATATATTCTGACAAGATTCTTTGTGTACGTCGTTAGGTTTGGTTGTAAAGCTCTTGTCATGTGATTTTGCTTACTTATAACTGTATGCACGGTATTCTGCAACAACTTTATACAGCATCAATACTATTTATTTTTAAACCTGCGAGCTCACCAACAATTTTATTGACCATTTTGAGCATATCTTTTCAGGTGATCATGCTAGCTGAGGTTCTAGGTGTGTTGCCTTAGTGGAGACCCTAGGATGCATTTTCGGGCTAAACTTGTCTTTTTGAAAACAATTGTTGTATCTGTTTCAAACAACATTACACTTTGTAACTTGTTCCCGGGTTGTGGGAATTGCATACAATATTATTATCTATGTTTATCTTATATCATGTTTATGCTTATGGCTATGTTGTCGTGAATACTGACTAAACACGACACAAGTCCCCTTGTTGTCGGGTGTCGTCATGAGACGCTTGTCATCATTATTATTATTGCATCTCTATCGCTTACCATGTGTTATGACGATTCCCGTCTCGTTACATCCCCGTGTTTCCGCTCTTAGCGGGGGTGTGACAGACTGGTATCAGAGCCATTGGTTATAGAGAATTAGGCAATACACTTGACCTAGACTATAACCTAGGAACCTTCATGTAGATTTGCATGCCAGGGTTGTGTGCATTTTATATCTCATACATGTTCCTCATTACTTGTTCGTTTATCTATCTGATTCGTGATCATTTCACCCTGTGAGGGAGCCCTTGTGCTCACTCTTTACGGGATGCTTCTATTGGATCTTCCGTTTCCCTCTGCGCACCGAGTTGTTTTATCAATCCGGGTATTGAACCCGAAGAGATCTTCATAGATCATGCTATTGCGCTTGACCTTAGACACTGGGATTTACCCCGAGGAGGTTATGTCTGAGACCTCGAAAGAGAGAAAATAGACAGCCTCCGCTAGACTAAACGTGATTATATGCATGGATGTGCCACTAATATGATGAACTACTGTTTGGACATTACCTATACATGGTGTGAGAATTACATGATTTGTATGCGATGTGTGACAACCACAGTATGGTATTAACCCGGAAAGTTAGACCTTAATGTGACATGGATAATGTGCCTTGCAATGGTTTAAACTTATGCATTACTATTCTTATGATTAGAACATGCCGCCTCGAAGAGTTACCCACAGCAACAGTGACGGAAGTGAAGCCCTGAGGGGCAGAGGCAGAGGTAGAGCACCGAGAACAAGTGATGGTCCTACCAATGTCACTCCGGGAACAGGAAACTCTGACATGGCAGCCTTAATTGCTCAACAGTGGCCGCACTGATTCCGACTATCGTGGCCCAAGTGAGCGATGCTCTTCAGAATCACCACCCCCACGGGGATGGTGGCAATGATAACGAGGATAATGGGAACCCGACTGGGAATGAAAGCAATCAAGAGATCGGAAATGGCGGTACAGCCGGTAATGTAACTGGAATTGTTAATGAGACCGGGGTTGTGAATGCTAGACGGGGATGTTCATACAAGGAATTTGTGGCGTGTAAGCTGAGAGAGTTTGATGGCAAAGGTGGAGCCATAGCCCTGACTAGGTGGCTTGAAAAGATGGAGGCAGTGATTGACATCAGCGAATGCCTTGACAGTCAAAGGATCAAGTATGCCACGTGCTCACTACAGGGCAAGGGGCTAACTTGGTGGAACACCCAGATTCAGGCTAGAGGATGAGAATCGGCAATGCAAATGTCGTGGGATGAGTTCAAAGCCCTAATCACCGAGGAGTATTGTCCTCTCAACGAGATGCAAAAACTTGAGCATGAGTTCTGGAATCATGCTATGGTGGGGGCTGGGCACGCAGCTTACACCGATCGTTTTCACGAGCTAGCAAGATTGGTTCCGCATCTGGTCACCCCGGAATCAAAAAGGATAGAGAGGTATATTTGGGGACTTGCGCCTCAAATCCGGGCAATGGTAACCGCAGCTGCTCCTCCTACTATCCAGAGCGCAATTCTGAAGGTTGTCACTCTAACTGATGAGATGGTGAGAACAGGGGTATTGGGCAGGGGAGCTGAGAAAAGGAAAGATGTTGGGGAAACGAGCCGGTCGAGTGCCGGGAAATTCGAGAAAAGGGCCAAGTCAACCAGAAATTTTGTGGTCGTGACCCAGGGCAGACGAGAGTATGTGGGTCCACACCCCAAATGCGATAGATGCAACTTTCATCATCCCCCAGCTATGTCGTGCCGGGTGTGCGCGAACTGTAGACGCCCGGGGCATTTAGCAAGAGATTGCAGAACAGCGCCGAATATGGTCGCACCAGTCAACGCGGTTAACCCCGCCGGGAATGCCAGGGGCTGTTATGAGTGTGGAAGCCCTGATCACTATAGAAACATGTGCCCCAAACTGAATCGGGCACCGGGCCAACAACGGAACAACCAGCATCAGACGATGGCTATAGCTGGAAATCAAGGCTCAGCAAACCAAGGGAATGCGGCTCGGGGACGCGCTTTTGTCATTGGAGCCAATGATGCCCGTCAGGACCCAAATGATGCCACGGGTACGCACTTACACAATAATCACTTTGCATCTGTACTATTTGACACTAGAGCAGACAATAGCTTTATATCTTTTGAGTTTGTGCAATTACTTGATTTGAGTCCTAGTAGGCTAGAAACTAGCTACTTTGTAGAAATGGCCAATGGTAGGGTTGTTCAGGCCGACGAGATTATTAGAAATTGCTCGATAATATTGGACAACCACGCCTTTGATATAGACTTGATACCCTTTGAGTTAGGAAGTTTCGACGTAATTGTGGGAATGGATTGGTTGTCGAAACACGGAGCCGAGATTGTATGTCGGGACAAGGTAGTACGAATCCCTATGTCAGACGGGGGAGTACTCAGAATTCAAGGAGAACGACCAGGAAGAAACTTAAAGCTTATTTCCTGCCTGAAAGCACGCCGGAATTTACGAAAACAGTGCTACGCTTTTCTGGCTCATGTGGTGGAAAAGAAAGAAGAGGAGCAGAAATTGGTAGATATCCCTGTAGTGCGGATTACCCAGATGTATTTTCTGACGACTTGTCTGGTTTGCCTCCTCCACGGTAGGTGGAATTTCGTATAGAGTTGTTCCTGGAGCTACACCGGTAGCAAAGACACTGTGTCGGCTGGCACCATCTGAAATGCAAGAGTTATCTAGCCAGTTACAGGAACTACTGGAGAAGGGTTTTATTCGGCCGAGTCACTCGCCTTAGGGAGCACCGGTGTTATTTGTCAAGAAGAAGGATGGTTGTTCCGTATGTACATCGACTACCATGAATTGAACAAATTAACTGTGAAGAATCGGTATCCTCTCCCCAGGATCGACGACCTGTTTGATCAGTTACAAGGAGCTTCGTATTTTTCCAAGATCGACCTTCGATCTGAATATCATCAACTAAGGGTATTCAAGGAGGACGTACCGAAAACAGCATTTAGAACTCGTTATGGGCACTATGAGTTCTTGATCATGCCATTTGGGTTGACTAATGCACCAGTTGTTTTATGGATCTAATGAATCGGGTGTGTAAACCTTACTTGGATAAGTTTGTGATCGTATTCATAGACAATATACTTATCTACTCCCGATCGAAAGAGGATCATAAAGAACACCTTCGGGCAATACTGGAACTATTAAGGAAAGAGAAACTTTTCGCCAAGTTCTCGAAGTGTGAATTCTGGCTGCGAGAGAGAAGTTTTTGGGTCATGTGGTTAACAAAGACGGGATTCATGTAGATCCCGGCAAAATCGAAGCGGTAAAGAAATGGGATGCACCTCAGACGCCTTCAGAGATACGGCAATTCTTAGGATTGGCCGGATACTATCGTCGTTTCATCGCGAACTTTTCAAAGATCGCTCGGCCTTTAACACTGCTGACCCAGAAAGACAAGAAGTTTGATTGGGAACATGCACAAGAACAAGCGTTCCAAACGCTGAAAGATAAGCTGTGTAATGCACCGATATTGTCCCTCCCAGACGGAACTGATGATTTTGTGGTATACTGTGATGCTTCGCATCAAGGGTTGGGATGTGTACTAATGCAGAAAGAAGGTGATTGCCTACGCTTCGCGACAACTTAAGGTGCACGAAAAGAACTACACAACTCATGATCTTGAGTTGGGCGCTGTAGTATTTGCACTCAAGATATGGAGGCATTACCTATATGGAACCAAATGCATCATCTACACAGATCATAAAAGCCTTCAACATATCCTGGATCAGAAGGAACTCAATATGCGACAGCGACGCTGGGTAGAGCTTCTTAGTGACTACGATTGAGAAATCCGGTATCATCCGGGGAAAGCTAACGTGGTGGCTGATGCTCTAAGCCGCAAAGAACGCGTGAAACCATTACGTGCTCGAGCTTTGGGATTGACCATTCAAACGAATTTGAAAGCTCAGATCCAAATTGCACAAAGTGAGGCGTTGAAAGAAGAAAACCTTGCGGGAGAAGAATTCCGAGGGTTGGATAAACAACTGATGTGCAAGGACGATGGTGTACACTACTTCGTGGACCGTATATGGGTACCCAAATGGGGAGGTGTACGTACCTTGGTCATGGATGAAGCACACAAAACGCGATATTCTAGTCATCCGGGCACAGACAAGATGTACCACGATCTCAAAGATCTGTACTGATGGCCAGGCATGAAGAAAGACATTGCCACGTACGTCAGCAGATGCTTGACATGCTCGAAAGTTAAAGCTGAACATCAGAAACCATCGGGACTGTTACAGCAACCTGAGATTCCCGAATGGAAATGGGAGAACATAGCCATGGATTTCATTACCAAACTCCCTCGAACGAGCAACGGGCATGACTCGATATGGGTCGTAGTGGATTGAATGACGAAATCAACACATTTCTTGCCAATCCGAGAAGACTACAAAATGGACAAGTTGGCGAGATTGTACATAAAAGAGGTCGTGACAAGACACGGAGTGCCGGTGTCAATCATATCCGACCGTGATGGTCGATTCACTTCACGATTTTGGCAGACACTACAGAAAGCGATGGGCACTCGATTAGACATGAGTACCGCCTATCACCCTCAGACAGATGGCCAAAGTGAACGAACTATACAAACGCTAGAAGATATGCTAAGAGCGTGTGTAATCGACTTTGGTGGTAGTTGGGACACTCATTTGCCATTGATTGAGTTCTCTTACAATAACAACTACCATACCAGCATTGGGTGTGCTCCGTTCGAAGCGTTGTACGGAAGGAAGTGTAGATCACCGTTTGTTGGGCCGAGATTGGTGAAAGTCAGTTAACAGGCCCAGAGATCATTCAGGAAACAACCGACAAGATCTTCCAAATCAAAGATAGACTGAAAGCCACTAGAGACCGCCAAAAGAGCTATGCCAACAATCGTCGAAAGCCTCTAGAATTCAACGTTGGGGATCAAGTGTTACTCAAAGTCTCACCTTGGAAAGGATTATTCGATTTGGAAAGAAAGGGAAGTTAGCCCTAAGATACGTTGGACCATTCGAGATTACAAAAAGAATTGGTCCAGTGGCTTACCGATTAAGGTTACCACAAGAACTCAACGGTGTGCATGATACTTTCCATGTGTCGAACCTCAAGATGTGTTTGGCTAATGAATCACTTCACATACCAATTGAGGAAATCAAAATCGACGAAAAGCTTCATTTTATTGAGGAGCCCATTGAGATCATGGATCGTAAGGTCAAACAGCTGAAGCACAGTAGAATACCAATTGTCCGCGTAAGGTGGAATTCAAAGCGAGGGCCAGAGTTTACATGGGAACGGGAAGATTGGATGAAACTTAAATATCCACACCTCTTCGTGGATGACACTCTCGGACCTAACTACAGCTGAATTTCGGGACGAAATTCTCTCAACTGGGGGATACTGTGACATCTGTCACCTTAAGGTCCGTCGAACAACATAATTAACCATAGAATTATTTTAATTATTCTTCCTCTTCTTCATGAACTCTTGTTAAGAAATCATGTTGCTTTATTACCCTTGTATCTGTACTTCCTCCGTGAACGTGTGCTAAGCCTAAACCATTTATAAATTTCACCACCATTATCACCAAATATATCATTTTAATTATAATCATTGCCATTAATAAAACCATTTTAAGCCATCAATTACCATAAAACACGCTTTTAACATTAATATAATGAGCATTTTAAAGTCGTTTTTAACCAAAACAAACTTTGGGAACTCAAGGGCTAAGTGCAGGGACTAAAATTGATATTTTTCAAACCTGGGATGGGTATAAAAACCCCATTCTTAGCCACTTTTCTCCATCTTCTCCATTTCTTCTTCACTTCTTCTTCTTCACCATCTTCTTCGCTTTTGCACCAAATCGCTCCATTTGGTCTCGTTTTCTTCGTCTAGGCTTCTCTACAACCTAGTCTACTCCATCCTTGCAGGTAGACGACCTTAGTTGTCCATTTTTGCTTATTTTACTGCTGTCCATTTCTAGGGTTCGGGTGTTCGGGTCAACTCGAACACAAGAGGTCGTGTGGGTGCATGTGGTGTCTTTCTGTGTGTGCTTCTTGTTTGTGTGAGTTTATTGAGTGATTCTGGAAGTTTTTGATGTGTAAAACTTGTGCTCGGAGCAGTCGAAGGCTGCTCTGCACTTCAGCAGTAGCGAACCTGCAGTTCAGGCGACTGGGTCTGTCATGCGACTGAGCCGTGCGACTGAGTCATGCGGCTATGTCATTTGGCGACTGAGTTGTGCGACTGGGGATGTCATGCGACTGAGTCGTGCGATCGAATGTGTGTGCGATTGAGTCAATGCAATTGAATGTAGTGTGCGATTGAGTCCTACGACCGAATGAATGCATGCGACTGTGCGTGTATCGCACGACTGAAGGCGAATCGTACGAATGAAGCTGATTCGTACGAATGAAGGTTGATTCGTGTGTATGGAGGTTAAGTCGTGCGATTGGGTGTTGTGTGGTACGACTGAATGCCAGTCGTACGAATGAAGGTTCAATCGTGCCAATGAAGCTGATTCGTACGATTGAAGGTTGATTCGTACGAATGGAGTGTTGAGCCGAGCGTCTGGTCCTGTTGTGTGACTGATGATGTTTGAGTGTGAATTTCCTTCCTGAATGTCCTGTGATGATAAGGTAACATCAGTAAAAGTATCATTGCTTGACCACAAAGATTAAAGTCAACGCTATCAACATGCACATACTATTTCAATTGAAATCAACCTAACATTTTACAATTATCGACAACCCATTTAGAACTACAAATACTTAACAAGTGTTATCTTTTATAACAATGAGATCTTTATACGGATGTCATAAGCAATGACGATTACTTTTAGTACTTGGATCTACATAAGATCTGATACGTGTGTCCGTTTGTGTGTGTGCTACCCACAACCGAACCGATACAACCCGAACCGACCAAACATTACTATATGCTTTATGCACGTCATTAATGCTTAACAATAACTGTCAATAGGTGTTTGACTGTTCATTGCATTCAACTGTTGGGAATCTTGATCATTCATACTTACCACTTAACATGTGAGTTTTGTGGCCCCTTTTATGCTTATACTACTTTACAAACATTTACAAACATGGGGGAAAAGTATGCTCACTCATTTTCATGTTGTACAACATACATACAATTTACAGACTTGGAATCAACGTGCTACTATTTTGTGGGTACTTATCTGATACATGCTTGAGTCTGCTTTGTGGTTCCTTTCTTACAACCATTTAATTCCAGTGTGGGAACCGACGGATAGGTATTGGTAGTACTACTTGGGTTGACACCCCCACCCTCATGTTGGTATACTAGTTAGTACCAACAGATGCCAAGAACGGGCCTTGGGTGAATATATTCCGACAAGATTCTTTGTGTATGTCGTTAGGTTTGGTTGTAAAGCTCTTGTCATGTGATTTTGCTTACTTATAACTGTTTGCACGGTATTCTGCAACAAGTTTATACAGCATCAATACTATTTACTTATAAACCTGCGAGCTCACCAATAATTTTATTGACCATTTTGAGCATATCTTTTCAGGTGATCATGCTAGCTGAGGTTCTAGGTGTGCTGCCTTAGTGGAGACCCTAGGATGCATTTTCGGGTTAAACTTGTCTTTTTGAAAACAATTGTTGTATCTGTTTCAAACAACATTACACTTTGTAACTTGTTCCCGGGTTGTGGGAATTGCATACAATTTTAATATCTATGTTTATCTTATATCATGTTTATGCTTATGGCTATGTTGTCGTGAATACTGACTAAACACGACACAAGTCCCCTTGTTGTCGGGTGTCGTCATGACACGCTTTTCATCATTATTATTATTGCATCTCTATCGCTTACCATGTGTTATGACGATCCCCCTCTTGTTACATCCCGTGTTTATGCTCTTAGCGGGGGTGTGACACCAGACTTGAAAAAACAAGTTGCTGGCCCAGCAGGCCAACACTCTCCCCTTCCTTGATCGGCGCCCCCTTCCTCCCTCGCCGGACTCAACGACTTCCTCACCTTCCCCTCCGGCGAACCGCCGCCCGCCGGACCATTCAGGACGGTGGTCCGGAGTTTCTGCTCCGGCGTGCGCTGCTTCCACTGCCGTCGTTGCTGCTCCCGCATCTACTGACGTGGCAGTGTTGTTTGATATTGATCTTACATTTGTACCGGGGTCGGCTGCTTGTGGTAACTCTAGTCATGTTGCAACTAAGGATTTTTCTTGTTAGTAAGCAGAGTAATGTGAATGCTTCCTCAGGTTCTATTTTGGGTGAGGGACCGTCGGTGATTAGGAGTGATAATTTAGGATTGGGAAGTAGACCTATTGTATTTTCAGCTTCAAAGGAAGGTGAGGGTGTTAATGAAGATGGTATTAAATCCTATAGTGGGGCTGTTTTGGGTGATCAAAAGGGATCTGATAAGGTTACCCTACGTTATGTTCCCTCCACTGTTCTTCCTTCAGGTGAGAAAGTGGTAAAACTCAAAAGGGATTGTATATGTGTATGTATATGGGTATCTATATGTGTATGTATATGGGTATGTATATGTGGGTATGTAGATGTGTATGTATATGTGTTAATTTATTCTAATTTGGCTATTTTTATTAATTACACAACACCAGTTAAATTCAATCTCGTTTAAATAACAAGGCAATAGTGTTATTTTTATCATTCAGCAGAGTCAGTCAGATACTAAATCAAACAGCCAAGTTTCAGTCAGATGCAAACTCAGTCAGAACCTCTTACCAGATCAGCTTCTGACTCAGTCAAATCTTACTCAATCAGCGCAATCAAACAGCTCCTTACTTAAACGTTACGCTTCACCTTTTAGAATCATATTTTTGCTGTATGATACTTGAAGCGAGAACGGAATTCAAAAACTAGTTTTCTTTCTATGGACTGTTTAAAGTTTAAACAACAACTTTATTTTCTTTTTCCAAAATTCTACGTAGGAATGTCAACGTCCACCAACAGATGCAAAAGAGTCAAAACGTACGAGCGTTAATGCCAAAAGTACCACCACGAAATACACATTCAACAAAGTAGTGCTATATATGCAAGATGTACAACCACATAGACATCTTGACTCATGACAAACGAAGACCCCAATTCCAAACAAAACAACCCTCGATCAAATCGAGATTCTCCCCAAACCCCAAATAAACTCAAGCTCAAAAAAAATTCATCAAACTCAAACTCACAAATCACAAATCTTGAATGAACATGATGAACGATCTACCAACGCAAGCTGCTTTCATCCTCCTCACAGTCATCATCTTCCTCTGGATGCAAAAGATCCCCCAAACTCTCCTCAGCAGCTTCCGCCGCAGGAGCCGATCAACCCACGACGCCAAGCGCCACTTCATCATCGGCGCCCAGCTGCTAGCCAAATCCCGAGCCACAGCCGACCACACCTCTTCAATCCGCCTCGCAAAGTCAGCCGCCGACGAAGCCAACAAGTCGATATCCCTCGACCCAAACGACGCCGCATCGCACATCCTCAAAGCCCTAGCGCTCGACGCCCAGGCTTCAGCGCCGCCGCGGTGGACTCGCTCGACGCCGCGCTGGCGCCGGCCGCCTCGGCGTCGCTGAGCTACGCCGAGAGAGGAGACGCGCTGTTGAAGAGAGCCGAGATGAAGATGAAAGGGAGTAAGAGGGGGCGAGTTGACTCGGCGATTCAGGACCTGGTTGACTCGGTGAAGCTGAAGGGGGACAATGCGACGCCGTATCGGCTGTTGGGAGAGTGTTATGAGAAGAAAGGGATGAGGGATGAAGCGGTTCATGCGTATGAGCGGGCGCTTCGGATTGACTCGGACTGCGTTGCGGCTCGAGATGGGTTGAACCGGTTGGGTTCGACTCGCTGAGATCGATCCACCGAACCGACACAACATGTAGTGTGTGACACTGACACAAGAGCTTATGTTTATTTTTATTTTTTTGGTCTTCGTGATTACTTATTATATCTATGTAACTTAACATTGGAGAGTATTTTTTTGGATTCGTTTTGATTCTGTAGCTTATTTTGTTAAAATCACAAGTAGTTGAAGTTCGTAATGCTTTGGGTGATTAGGGAGAATGTTTCGAGTAAAGTTGTTCACAAGTCGAATCAAGCAAAGACAGGTCAAGTTTGGGCTTGGCTAGGTGATAAATGGATCAAGATTGGCTCCGTTGGGATTTGAACCAAGCTGAAAAGAAAAGCTTGAGTTCGGCTTAGTTTTTTAAGGTGGCTTAGATCTGTTTGGTTAGGGTCTGGGTTTGCTAGAGAGCACAAGACTTGTAAACAAGTGGTGAAAATGAAGAATCCAAAGGAAGGACCCTTTTTTGGTGGTTCTCGACTGCAAGGGCAAGTGATGGGACCAATGGGTCCTTAGCCTGACGTGTCCAATTATGATCTGTCTTGTTCCACATGTCAACCAATTTTAGTGTTTTTAAATTCCTTTGCATTTTTACAATTATAAGCTATATAAATTATTTAGTTTATATTTTATACTAAATCAAGTCTCTTTAGTAGACCTTGGGCAAAGTGTACGGATGCTAGGTTTTTTTGTCTTTTTAACATAAATTTTATTTCTTTACGTTTTGTCAATCCTTAAACCGATCCAAGGCAGATAATTTTCATGCTTAGTAAAATCTTGTTAATGTCTCATTGTCATATTTCCTAAGCTCATTAGCCCATATTAGGCCCATAATGCATAGTTTTAGTAGTTAACATGTCTACATGCGTCTAATGTACAATCACAATACAAGTTAACGTTAAGTCAACTTTTAAGTCAAAGGAAAAGCAGAAAGTCAAATATCAACTCACCTATATTGGTGATGGATGTACAAACTCGTTTTCAAACCTATGTTTCGGTTATTTATTGAATGGCCTATGCAACAAGTATAAGTTAAATAGCCCAATGAAGTAACATATGCTTATTATGTGAGTGCGATTGATGCATGCAAGCATTCTGAGTACTTGCATCGCAACTATGTGTACTACTAGATAACGATTGCTAGTGAAATATGAGATTTGTTAGTGAAATATGAGATTTGTTTAGAATGGCCTATGCCACAACTATGTGTTAAATGGCTTTGTGGATGCTTTGTATAATGTGTACTATCGGATTACGATTGCTAGTGAAATATGAGATTTGTTTAGAAAACAAATACAAAATAGAGGATGCTTGCATGAAGAAATTCTTTAGACCTGTTTCTTGAACTGTAAAATGGTTGATTCTAAAACTATGGTTAGTCAAGTTCAAAAGATGCAAGGTATACTTAGTGACATTCATGCCAGGAAGGTAGAACTTAATCCTTTTAAGTTCAACTATGGTTAAAAATTTACCTTCTGGTTAGGTGGATTTTAAGAACTATTTTAAGCATAAGAAGAAAAAGATGACTATTGAAAACCTTAAGATTCGTCTTTAAATTGAGGAAGACAAGATTGGCTCACTAGAGATGTTAAGTTAAACATTAGTTAAGACCACCATGGTAGACCATGGTCAATCCTCTAAAGGACATAAAACCAATAAGGAATAAGGAAAGAATATAACTATGGACCTTAGGCCTAGGAAAAAGGGTGTGAAGAAGAAGGTGACTCTCTTTAAAGGGAAATGTAATAAATATGTTAAATGTAGTTAGCGTGTTAACCTATGTAAGTGTAAGGTCTTGTTTCCGGGACGCTCACAACTGGTCAATCATCGCACATACACACACACATACACACACACACACACACACACATATATATATATATTATATATATATATATATAATATATATATATATATATATATATACACATATATACATATACATATATATATATATACACACATTAACTTTACTAAAACCATGCAGAAGAAACAATTTAAACAATCATTTCATTTCATTTAAATAAACACTTTTTGCAAAATAATACAATGTTCATAAAAAAATATTGTCCGTTCGCAAAACAATGCAAAAACGTTATCGTATCATAAAATGGATGCCATCCAAAATAAGCCAAGTAGTCACCCCGTGCCATCCTTAGCAACAATCACCTACCAATTGAAAAATGCATAAAAAGTCAGCGTTGCTGAGTGAGTTCTAGTTTTATAAAACTTTATATTACCTTTCATTCCTTAGAACATTTTCTTTAATATCACACGTGACCACACATGATACGTGCATCAAGGTAATAATTATTATCTTTCATCATCGTTCGTTTCATACATTTCGCACGTTTCACACATTTCGTACTTATCGCACTTTTCATACATTTATTATCTTTTCACTTCTATCTAGGTCTTGTCATGTACTTAACTCCCCTCTTGAGCATAAAGCTATATCATCTAGGGTTAAGCGACAAGGACCCCATATCGCACATATCGCACGTATCGCACGTATGGAGTACTCACATAGACTAACTCCCCCTATGTGTGAACCCTTAAGGGTTAGCCAAGATCGCACGTTGTAAACACATAGTTGAGCTAACAACTCTCAATGAGTTGTGAACCTCCTTTCTTTTTCTTGCAAGACTTTTCATTCGTTCATTCATTATGTTCCACTTTCATTATCTTAAATCTTTCACTTTGTTAAGATAATACTTTACGTTCATTATCATAATCACACCATGTAAAGTCACATCATCATACGTAATAAGGACATAAGAAAACACATCATGCATAAGCATAACATCATCACGTATCATCATACATAACATATACCATCACAAATCATCATAAACATCATGCATCATACATTCACATACATAAATGTAGAGAATATACGAAGAGGCTGATGCAACCCAAACACCAAAGTCTCTCCTTCATGCTGCACAAGTGCATTGAAGAAGAATGCTTTGGAAGTTTCACACATGCAACAGAAATATTCTAAGTGTAAAATCTTCCGAAGCCAAGACCAATATCTTCCGAAGCCAAAGATGAAGTCTTCCGAAGCTCAACACTTGAAGACAGATTTCTTCCAAAGACTTTTAACAACATGCTTTATCTGATGTACTTTTCCATAAAGCTAGACCCCTTTCCGCTACAACTCTGTAAAGTCACCAACTTACATGAGTTGGTGAAAAGGTTCATGCCTTTGGTAACTATACATTGAGGTATTGAGTCTGTAACTTTTCACTTCATGTACTTTATCCTTTTTCTAATAGATAAGGATGTGAGCGATGGCATGTCATAGTCACTAGTCAAAAGGCAATCTGTCTTTTGACTCTACAATTGATTTTGTTTTGTGTCTAGTCAATTGTATCCAGCTGGCCTTCAAAGTATGGCCGACTATAGGATGCAGTATAAGTATCTCAGGTTCTTGTAACTTTCTTTTATGCTTTGTAACACTTGTAATAGAACTTGAGAAAGCAATATACTGCAATCTTGAAAACCATATACTTGTTCTCTTGTTCTGTCTCTTACTTAATTACTTGTGTTCTTAGTATCATCTTTTGTGGTTAATCCAGTTCACTATTTGATTAAGTTTAAGCTTGTTCTCCTCTTTGTGTTGTTGTGTTGTAAGTGACCGCATTCACCGGACCTGCAATAAACATATGCACAACAAGCATAAGTCCTCATAAAACATAACTGATCCTCTGTGGGACAGTGGGGGTTCGGGGGCGGCAGCCCGTGACAACAGGGTCCTAGGGGCAACAGCCCCTAGTAGGGTCCAAGGGGCAACGCCCCTGGCTGGGATCGCGTGAAATTTTTTTAGAACATTTATATAACACATTTTGTTATAGAAAAATCGATCTTCATGTTAAAACCTCTTCAAATCTTGGTAATTTAAAACGTATATTAGTATGCATTTCCAACCCCAAACTAGTTTAAAACCTTTAAAATAGGGGATCTAGAACTCATCTGGACTTAGTGAGTAGCTTCTCAATCAAGCTTTCAAAACAAGAGTCGCACTATACAGCCTGCAGATAAGTTAACACACAAAGGAGTTAATTTCTGCCTAATTTCGCTGCTAATTTCACTTGAAGATCAGCAATTTCGCTGCTAGTTTCGCCAGTAGTTTCGCTACCACCTTCGCTGGCATCTTCGCTGACAGTTTCGCTTACAGTTTCGCTGCCAGTTTCGCCCAACTTTCGTTGGATAACCATGTCTGTGAAATTACCGGTGAAAGTATAGTTTCACATGAAGTCTTCATAGTTTCGCTGGACAACTACACAATTTCGCTGGATGAACCCTTAATTTCATAGAATGGGTTGAAAATTACGAACCAACCCATTTTTGACCCAAAACTTCAATCTTTTACATCCAAAACTTGGTTTATCACTCAATAAGCAATATCTAAGCTTCTTACATGTTTTCTTACACAAAAAAATGTGAGTTAATGGGCGAATCTTTGCCACTTTCAAAAACCCAAGCCTTAGAATTCGGGTCTACATCAAAATGAAAGATTAAATGATGTTTCTTACATGGATTCTTGGTATTTTCTTGTTGTTTGGATGCCCACAACACCGATCTTCAATCCCGTGATCAATCGAGCCTTAAATCTTCAATTCTCTCCGCTTTATTTCTCTACACTCTCTCTCTAGAATTTAGGGTGTTGAGTTGCAAATGAGAGTTGCTCAAGCTGACCTATTTATATATACCAGGCGTTCTCGGGACCTTAAACTTGCCAAACACATAACCCGCGAGGTCTATTCGGTCCATACTCAATTACCCACTAATTTTCTTTAAATAATCTCGGCTAAGACCATTACTATTAATTGGCTCGTTCGACTTTATTCCGGGTGTTACAGTAAGGCACCTAAAAAGAAGATGCTTATAATTGATGATGATATACCTCTCATTGATATGATCTCTAAACATAATGCCTTGGTGGTGGAGATCAACTTAGTGTCAAATAACCCCAAGGCTGGTTGGATGGCACCACAGAGTAAGCATGTCATGTTTACCAAAACAACACTCTCTTTAACACATCTAAATAGGTGGTGGGAGATGGAAAGATATGTATGGGGAAAGTAAATACTGATCATATTAATGGTGAAGACGATGTGAAGTTGAATTGGACTTCATGCAAGGTGCTCAGACTAAGTAACAAGCTCTATATTTCTAAACTGTGTAATAGTCTTGTGACATGATAATACTCGGCACTATTATGTCTACTTACATGAGAGTAAGAATGAAACAATACAGAAAGATAAAAGTTCTAAGGAGTAATAAAGGTGGTGAATATGTTTTACCATTTACCAATTTATGTGCATAAAGTGAAATCACCCATAAGTGCACCACTTCTTATTCCCTACAACAAAATGACATTACAGACTAAAGAACTATACATTAAAAGAGATGATAAATTCCATGTTGATAAGCTTTAGGTTAAACCAGGGCATGTGGGGGAACCCCTTTTTATAGGTTAATTATCTTCTGAACAAGATACATTTTTGGAAAAAGGATGTAACGTCTTATGAATTACAGACAATACGAAAACCATTTTACAAATACTTGAAAGGTGTACGGGTGGCTGACCAATGTGGTGGTGCCACCACAAAAGGTTAAAAGGATAAGATCCAAAACCATGGATTGTGTATTTATAGTACATCATAGTAGCGCATATCGATTACTTTGTATCTAAGTTAAAAAAATTGAAAATACACAAGAGTACTATAATGGAATCAAGAAAAGCATCACTCTTTGAATAAGTTACAATTCTGAAACAAAATTAGTTATTGTATTCTATTACAAGACTTTCAAAATGGTCAAAAAAATAATAGAAGAAACCAAAAGCTTGAAATACAAGAAGACAACAAAACCAAATATACAACACAACACGGTCGATGCTCAGATTATAAAACTAATGACAAAATCATTAAATATGTAAGAGAGGAACCTTTTACCTATTAAATAATATTGGAAATGATAAATAAAGGGGCATTTCATTTAATATTTAAATCGAGTTAGGTTTTATAAAACTCTTGAGATATCGCTCTGATACCACTGTTAGGGATTTCTATATCGTTTTTACTAGTTTAAATCAAGTCAAAACACAAAACAAAACCTTTGATCAAATCAAAAGGGAATCCTTCCTCAAGCGATCTAATAATAGACTAAAAACAAAACCAAACGAAGAAAACAATATGTTCAAAGATGCTGCTAGCCCCTCTAATAATCAGATCTATTAACACAACACTTTATGTTCTTCTCTTGTTTTACTTGAGAAGCTACTTGCAAGTGTACTCACGAACCCAAAATTGAAACCAATTTGATTTCTACAAACCAATGACCTAAAACCAAAACTTATCACCCAACTGCATGTAGCTATGGTTGGTGTGGTGTGACAGTGGACCCAATCTATAATACAAAAAACTTAAACCCTAATTATCTACTACAAGAAACCCAATTAAAATTAATTAAACCAAAACCCAACTAATTAATTTAGCCCACAAGAATTATTAGGTAATTAAAATGATTAATTTGTTTTAGCCTTATAGCCTAAACTTATAAATATAATCTTTTACATCTAAATTAATAATTAATGAATAATTAATCATAACACTTATTCATTCTCAATAAACAAGCATTCATAATTCACTTTTATTTATTTATTTATTATTGCTATTGTTGTTGTAGTTGTTGTTGTCGTTGTTGTTGTTGTTATTGTTTTTGTCGTTATTGTCATTGTTGTTGTTGTCGTTGTTGTCAATGTTGCCGTTGTTGCAGTTGTTGTCGTTGTTTTCGTTGTTTTCGTTGTTGTCGTTGTTGTCGTTGTTGTCTTTGTTGTCGTTGTTGTGGTTGTTGTGGTTGTTGTGGTTGTTGTCGTTGTTGTGGTTGTTATCGTTGTTGTTGTCGTTGTCGTTGTCGTTGTCGTTGTCGTTTTTGTTGTCGTTTTTGTCGTTGTTGTTGTTGTCGTTGTTGTGGTTGTTGTTGTTGTCGTTGTTGTCGTTGTTGTGGTTGTTGTCGTTGGTGTGGTTGTTGTCGTTGATGTCATTGTTGTCGTTGTTGTTGTTGTTGTCGTTGTTGTTGTCGTTGTCATTGTTGTTGTCATTGTCATTGTCAATGTTGTTATTGTTGTTGTTTTTATTGTTGTTGTTGTCGTTGTTGTGGTTGTTGTCGTTGTTGTCGTTGTTTTCGTTGTTGTGGTTGTTGCCCTTGTTGTTGTCGTTGTTGTTGTTGTTGTCGTTGTCATTTTCGTTGTCATTATTGTTGTCGTTTTTGTCATTGTTGTCGTTGTTGTTATTGTTATTGTCATTGTTGTCGTTGTTATCGTTGTTGTCATTGTTGTGGTTGTTTTGGTTGTTTTCATTGTTGTGGTCGTTGTCGTTGTCATTTTCGTTATCGTTGTTGTTGTCGTTGTCGTTATTGTCGTTGTTGTGTTGTTGTCGTTGTCATTGTTGTTGTTGTTGTCATTGTCGTTGTTGTGGTTGTTGTCATTGTTGTGGTTTTTGTTGTTGTTGTGCTTATTGTCGTTGTTGTGGTTGTTGTCGTTGTTGTTGTTGTTGTCATTGTCGTTGTTGTTTTCATTTTTGTCATTGTTGTCGTTGTTTTTGTTGTTGTCGTTGTTGTCGTTGTTGTGATTGTTGTGGTTGTTGTCGTTGTTGTGGTTGTGGTTATTGTCGTTGTTGTCATTTTTATGGTTGTTGTCATTTTTGTTGTCGTTGTCGTTATCGTTGTTGTTGTCGTTGTCGTAGTCGTTGTTGTAGTCGTTATTGTTGTTGTTTTTGTTGTTGTTGTTGTTATCGTTGTTGTTGTCGTTGTTGTCGTTGTTGTGGTTGTTGCCGTTGTTGTCGTTGTTGTGGTTGTTGTCGTTGTTGTCGTTATTGTCGTTGTTGTGGTTGTTGTCGTTGTTGTCGTTGTTGTTGTCACTGTCATTGTCGTTTTCGTTGTCGTTGTCGTTGTCGTTGTCGTTGTCGTTGTCGTTGTCGTTGTCGTTGTCGTTGCCGTTGTCGTTGTTGTTCTCGTTCTCATTCTCATTTTCGTTGTCGTTGTCGTTGTCGTTGTCTTTGTCGTTGTCGTTGTCGTTGTCGTTGTCTTTGTCTTGTCGTTGTCATTGTCATTGTTGTTGTTGTTGTCGTTGTTGTGGTTGTTGTCATTGTTGTGGTTGTTATCATTGTTGTGGTTGTTTTCGTTGTTGTCGTTGTTGTCGTTGTCGTTGTCGTTGTCGTTGTCGTTGTCATCGTCATCATTGTTATTGTTGTTGTTCTAGTTGTTGTAGTTCTTCCTCTTTTTGTTGTTGTTGTTGTTCTTGTTATTGTTATTCTTGTTGTTTTTGTTGTTATTGTTGTCATTGTTGTCATTGTTGTGGTTGTTGTGGTTGTTGTGGTTGTTGTGGTTGTTGTCGTTGTGTGGTTGTTGTGGTTGTTGTGGTTGTTGTCGTTGTTGTTATCGTTTTCGTTGTTGTTGTCGTTATCGTTGTCTTTGTCATTGTCGTTTTGTTGTCGTTGTCGTTGTCGTTGTTGTTGGCTTTGTTGTTGTTGTTGACATTGTTGGGGTTGTTGTCATTGTTGTGGTTGTTGTCGTTCTTGTGGTTGTTGTCTTTGTTGTGGTTGTTGTCGTTGTTATGGTTTTTGTTGTTGTTGTGGTTGTTGTCGTTGTTGTTGTCATTGTCGTTGTTGTGTTGTCGTTGTCGTTTTCATTGTCGTTGTCGTTTTTGTCGTTTTTGTCGTTATTCTTGTTGTTGTTGTCGTTGTTGTGGTTGTTGTCGTTGTTGTGGTGGTTATTTTCATTGTTGTGGTCGTTTTCGTTGTTGTAGTCGTTTTCGTTATTGTTGTTGTTTTTGTTGTCGTTGTGGTCGTTGTTGTCGTTGTTGTGGTTGTTGTCGTTGTTGACGTTGTTGTTGTCGTTGTCGTTTTTGTTATCGTTGTGGTTGTGGTTGTCGTTGTTGTTTTTGTCGTTGTTCTTGTTGTTGTCGTTCTTGTCGTTGTTGTGGTTCTTGTCGTTGCTATCGTTGTTGTCGTTGTTGTGGTTGTTGTCATTGTTGTTTTCGTTGTCGTTGTCGTTGTCGTTGTCGTTGTCGTTGTCGTTGTTGTTGTCGTTATTGTTGTCGTTTTTGTTATTGTTGTAGTCATTGTTGTCGTTGTTGTGGTTGTTGTCGTAGTTGTCGTTGTTGTGGTTGTTGTCGTAGTTGTCGTTGTTGTGGTTGTTGTTGTTGTTGATGCCGCTGTCATTGTTGTTGTCGTTGTCGTTGTCGTTGTCGTTGTCATTATTGTTGTTGTTTTTGTTGTTGTTGTTATCTTTGTTGTCGTTGTTTTCGTTGTTGTTTTTGTTGTGGTTATTGTCGCTGTTGTGGTTGTTGTCGTGTTGTGGTTGTTGTCATTGTTGTGGTTGTTGTCGTTGTTATGGTTGTTGTCGTTGTTGTGGTTGTTGTGGTTGTTGTCGTTGGTGTTGTCGTTGTCATTGTCGTTGTCATTGTCGTTTTCCTTGTCGTTGTCGTTGTCATTGTCATTGTCGTTGTTGTTGTCGTTGTTGTCATTGTTCTCGTTGTCGTTGTTGTTGTTGTTATCGTTGTCGTCGTTGTTATCGTTGTTGTCGTTTTTGTGGTTGTTGTGGTTGTTTTCGTTGTTGTCGTTGTCTTTGTCGTTGTCGTTGTCGTCATCGTTGTCGTTGTTGTTGTTCTTGTTGTTGTTGTTGTTGTTGTTCTTGTTGTTGTTCTTGTTGTTGTTGTTGTTGTTGTTCTTGTTGCTGTTGTTGTTGTTGTTTTTATTGTTGTTGTTGTTGTTGTTGTGGTTGTTGTTGTTGTTGTTGTTGTTGTTGTTGTTGTTGTGGTTGTTGTTGTTGTTGTTCTGGTTGTTGTTGTTGTGGTTGTTGTTGTGTGGTTGCTGGACTATTTCCATGTACTCCAGATTATCTGGATGGATACAGTCCAGGTCTTCAAAGGTGAACAGAAAGTTGCCACAACTTTCATCATAAGACACAAAGGCTTGAGAAGAACTTGTCTCTTGGAATGGGCTTCCTTGAGTATAGTTCTCCCTTGGTGTCTCTGGGAAGGTGATGAAAGGACCCTTTGGTGAGTTGTCAGGGTAGCATATGAGATGATGATGGGGTTCTATGCTATCCCTTTCAACCACATGAAGGGCTGAACCCATTTGATTCTTGGAGTTGCCAGATGAACCTTGCGTGTTCATCTCCATCTGGTAGCCACTGAGACTCCCATATAACTCTATCAGGGTAAGAGTTTTAAGGTTCTCAGTTCTCTTGATAACCACACAGTAGTGTGTCCAATGCCTTGGAAGTGAGAACATGAACTTCCTTACAATGTCTCTTTCTCAAGAGCAACTCCATCCACTAGGGTATCCACAATCTCAACATACCTGAAGTATTTCTGAGTCATGGTCTCACCTGCTTTGAAGATGAAGTTTTCAAACTGCTGCTTCAGGAGATGCTTCTTGTTCTCCTTTGCTTCAGAGGAACCCTCATACATCAGTTTCAATGCATCCCACAGCTGCTTAGCTATTTTGCATTTCTTGAAACCTCTGTATAAAGAGTTAGGAAGAGCAGTATGAAGGGCTGTCATGGATCATACCACCTTAGGGATCATACCATCACCAGTAGCAAAAGGAGTGTATGGTATGTAAGGTCCATTCTCAACAGACTCTCACATTCTTGAGTCTAGAGACCTGATGAACCTTCCATTCTTAGGCACCAGGTATCAAAATCTTCAAGAGTGATCAGTGGGGACTTGTTCATGGTTCCTGTTTTCATATCAGTTTTAGAATTGGCTGCCATTTGAAAAGTTTAGTATTTGTGTGTGTGTGGGATCTAAATATGGTGAGATCTTATATCAAGAGCCTGAATGCTCTGATACCAAATGCAGGACCAGTGAAGGGGGTCACTTATAACACAACACCACAAAGAGGAGAATAAACTAGACTTAATCAAATAGTGAACTAGATTAACCATAATATATGATACTAAGAACACATGTATTAAGTAAGAGACAGAACAAGAGAACAAGATACACAAGTGTATGCTTTTCAAGATTACAGTATATTGCTTTCTCAAGTTCTATTACAAGTGTTACAAAGCATAAAAGAAAGTTACAAGAACCTGAGATACTTATACTACATCCTATAACCGGCCATACTTTGAAGGCCAACTAGATACAATTGACTAGACACAAAAAAAATCAATTGTAGAGTCAAAAGGCAGATTGCCTTTTGACTAGTGACTATGACATGCCATAGCTCACATCCTTATTTATTACAAAAAGGATAAAGTACATGAAGTAGAAAGTTACAGACTCAAGACCTCAATGTACAGTTACCAAAAGTATGAACCTTTTCACCAACTCATGTAAGTTGGTGACTTTACAGAGTTACAGCGGAAAGGGGTCCAGCTTTATGGAAAAGTACATCAGATAAAGCATGTTGTTAAAAGTCTTCGGAAGAAATCTGTCTTCAAGTGTTGAGCTTCGGAAGACTTTGTCTCTGAAGATTCGGAAGACTTCATCTTTGGCTTCGGAAGATATTGGTCTTGGCTTCGGAGATATTGGTCTTGGCTTCGGAAGATTTTATACTTAGAATTTTCTGTTGCATGTGTGAAACTTCCGAAGCATTCTTCTTCAATGCACTTATGCAGTATGCATGAGAGACTTTGGATGTTTGGGTTGCATCAGCCTTTTCATACATTCTCTACAAACTCCCCCTAGGTTGATGCTTCTAGAACACTAGTAGACTTCAGATGTCAAAAGTCCTCATCAGAATAATGACCATCCCTTTCTTCATGAGATGATCAAGATCCCTCAAACTGTCAAAGTGTCTTCTCATATCAAAGAGATCATGCAGAGGCAACTAAAACATGTCTTGCCAAGTGTAGATGTCTTCAATGCCTTGATCTCTAATGACATGCCATCTTTCTGGATTTGTGGTGTATGTCCAGAACAAGATGGGTCTTCCTGATACTAGAGGAGCTGTTTGAATGGGAGTTGAAGTAGCATCCTCTGGCTGCAGATCCTCAGGATGTCTGACTCATCCTGAGGTTCAGAAAAAGAAGTAGCCTTCTTCTTCTTTGACTTAGGCTTTGAAGCTATCCTTTTCCTTCTCTTTGTTCCTTTTAACTGAGAAGACTACCCTGCAACACCTAATTGATCTTCATTGTCTTTCTCAGTTGGGAGGTCCTCTCTCACAGGCTCAGAAGGATAGGGAGGTGACCCTGCTGTGGATCAGAAGATGAAGCTTGCTGAGATTTAGCAGGAGGTCCAGGTTGTGTTGTCTTTGGTTGTTCAACCTAAACCTCCACTTCAGGTGGAGCTTGACTTGGAAGGGAGTGTAAGTCAATCAGCTCTCCACTCTTTATCTTCTGCTTGATCACCCTTGATGTGCTCATCCATAGTAGATAGAGACATGGGGCCAAGTCTCCTTCCGGAGAATCCATACAGCTTCAAGAAGCTCATCATCCTTTGCCTGTCTGTAGACTTCTTCATGTTCTTTTGGATGATGGCTATTGATTTAGCAGTTTCTTCTTCTTCTTTAGTTTTCTTTTGGTTGTCTTTCTTTCCTTAACTATCTCAAGTTCAAGTTGTTTGAGATACTCAACTCAACATAGTCATAGGATAAGAGAGAAGTGTTTATGCTTGATAGAGCTTGTGGCACTATGGTATTTGATCATCTTGATCATGTCTTCTTCTTTATATACATGAGGTTCTTGTTGAACCATATCCTCATATGCTGGACTTTCTTGAACTGGGGAGAGAGTAGGCACATGATTGTACAGTCTTTTCTTTCTTCAGTCTTATTTGATTTGTACCAGTAGCTCTGCATCTTCTACCTCTTTCTTCTCCTTTGACCTCTCCATGTCAACCAGTTCATTCAGTTCATCCAAGGGGAGAGAAATGACATTGTCAATGTCATAGTTCCTGGTCTGCAAGTAGTTTATCCTGACTGCCTTCAACTCATTATCCTAAGTGTTTGGCTTGAGGGTAGCCCTGATTGCAGTCTCCATGAGTCTTGCAGACCCAAAAAAGGAACTTTCCCCCCTCAACTTCCTTTTCCTCTCTCTCTCTCTCGTCCTCCTCCTCATCTCCTCAGATGTCATCTTTCTTTTTCCTTTGTCACTCACAGACCTTTGTGCCTCAGGGTGGAGAGAAATTTGGCCTTCATTGCTTGATGTAGCTTCTGAGCTCTGGTCAGAGAGAGTTGAGAAGCACCTTCACCAGTAGGTGTCTCAATAAGGGTATGGATCACTGCAGCAGTTGATGTTGATGGGACAGGGTCTCAGGTTCTACCACTGGGCATTCAGTCAAGGTTTCCCCTATGAAACTAATCTTAGGGTCTGCTTCAACGTCCAGTTGACCGATGACATAGCCTGATTGCCTTAGTCTTCTTCTGAAGCTGAACTCTACGATGATCCTGTCTTGGATTCTTTGAGCCATTCTGTCAGCTTTTCTTGATTGGCTTGGATTGACAAGTGGCATTGTGACTAAATCCAGACTTTCATAGAAGTTCAAGGTGTGAAAGTTGAAGATTTCTTGTTGCCCTTGAATTCTAAGAAGGATGATGGCTTTTCTGTTGCTGTCATACCTCCACCCAATGATGTGATTAGAAGATGGTGGAGATGACATATCCCTTGGTATCCCTTCCTTAAACAGACTCTATATTAAGGAGTCTATTTAGTCCATATCAATATGAACTTGAGGAAGTTGTTGAGTAGGCACAATTGCAAGTGAGGATGGTGAGTCCTCAATGTCCATACTCTTTGAAGAACTCCTGAATTCTGTGGCAGTGATGACTTTCTCCACCTTTTGGTAGCATCACCCACTTGCATAGGTGAGCTAGGAGTTAGGTCAATCACCTCCACAGGTTCTTGTGTTCCTGGTGAGCTCCTCTTAAAGGTCTCGCAGTTAGTTTTTGCTTAAGATATAAATCTCAAGTTGCTGATCATTGACCCTATTTTACAAGGTAGTCACCTAAGATTCAAGGTGACTAACCGTGGAGACTAAATAGGTGCATGTTGTAGACAGTTTGCACCTTTAGTCTTAGGTTCCCCTCAAATTTATTAAAAGTATCATTGGGGGATGAGATAATTGGAGCAAAATCCTCTATCTCATCACCAGCTTCAGGTTCTTGGCTGCTGGTTTTCCTCTGCTCACTAACAACCTCAGTTGAGAAGTCAGTGGGCTAAGTTGCCATGATTGAGGTCTTAATGATGTTATCACTTTTAAAAGTGAGAGCCTCTTTCATATGGACATCCTGAACATGTTCAGAAGTGTCCACCTTAGTTATAGGTGACTGATGTGGGATAGAAGTAGGAGACTCAGGAGCATTCATCTCTCTTTGAGTAGGGGTAAAGAAGAAAAAGTCATGATACTCACTGAAACCTAGATCTTCATCAGTATAGAAGTTAAAGTTGGGGATTGGTTGGTTAAGATCTAAAGGCTATGGGTGGTAACTTTCCCCTAAAGGTTGATAACTTGAGTGTTGAGACTCAGAGTGATGGCTTAAGACAGTTTGGCTAATGAGCTCATCAGGCTAAGCATGAGGAACCTCAGCACTGATCGCCGCGGCCACCACCGTCGCCGCCGCCGCCGCCGCTGTCGTCGTTATCATATAATAATAAAATATTTATCCTTTGATTATAATTCTTTATTTTTGTTGATTTGTCAATATGATATGTTTGTATAATACATGTGTGACAGGTAAAGTCAACTTTGGCAATAGTACTCGACTTACGTCAATACTACGTGTACCAATTTCAACAAGTATGCGCGTAAATAAGACTTAGAAAAATAGAACATAATATTATTACAAACATTTGCAAGTTGGTACAATTTTTTTCCAAGTTTCTTTGACTTGATTAAATACATTGTCATGGAGAAAGAATTGTTCCAACTTGCAAATGTTTGTAATAATATTATGTTCTCATTTTGATACACAAATAGAAACTAAACATTACCATGTGCCAAGAAAATTCACTCCGAAAATTCTTTCATGTTTGATTACAGACCATAGACGAAGCACAGTCAAAGTACAGCATGTAGCCTATTTCCTAAAGGTGGAAAAAGAAAGTTTCCCAAGTGATGAGATTTCTCAAATTGACACGTATTTATGATCAACTATATGGAGCACATACATGAAAAATATCCTGAAGCTAGTGATGCTTATGTGGATGAAGCAAAGTGAATATTATTAGCTAGATTGTTTTCTAGCCACATATGTTTGCAAATTTCAAATTTTACTAACCATACTTTGTTAGATATAACCCGTAATATGTGACATAATTAACATGTGGTATGAGAGTGTATGTTGATTATATCAATTTAATAAGATATATTGTGATTTTTAGAACTTAAAATAAATAAATAAAAGGAAAAAGTGAAAACCTTAAAATCAACTACTGTTTCCTCACATTACACCTACCTGACAATGAGAATATGGGCTCTTTACACTTGCCTTACATTACACCTCTTGTACTTGATACTACACCATTACAAAACACTGCACCATTATCTAATGTTTCCTTAGAATTTCATATTTCTTTAAACATCGTAAATGAAGCACCACAAGAGTAAGACCCTCAAACGATTAACGAAACGATAAACCCTGAAAATAAGCTAAGGAGGTCATCACAGTCTAGAAGGCGTCCTAAGTTTGATGATTATGTAACCTAACTTAATGAAGTTAATCCGGATTTAGGAAAGTGTAACGATCCAACCTCCTATAAATGAAGCCATTAGTAGTGATCAATTAATCGTCTGAATGGAATAAGGCTATGATCGATAAGCTTGATTCTATGTATAGGAATAACATTTGGGAATTGGTTGAGTAACCCAAGGGTAAAACTCGTAGGATGAAACGGGTTTTCAAAATCAAATTAGGCCTAAATGGTAATATTAAACGTCATAAAGTATGATTGGTTGCTAAAGACTATGCTCAAAAGGAGGCAGCTGATTATCAATAACCATTTCACCTGTTTCGCGGAAGGATTTATTAAGAACCTTATGGCCTTAGTAGCTCATTTTGATTTAGAGTTACATCAAATGAATGTTAAAACCGATTTCCTTAATGGTGACTTACATGAGGATGTGTTCATGAACTAACCCGAAGGTTTCAAACCTAAAGGTAAACAACACTTAGCATGTAGGTTAAAGAAATCCATATATAGGTTAATACAAGCATCACGTTAGTGGTATTTAAAATTTGACGAAGGTATTTAAAATTTGACGAAGTCATGAATAAACAAGGTTTCATCAAAAATCAAGTGAATCAATGCACCTACCTCAAAATAAGTGGGATAAAATTTTCTATGCTTGTCCTTTATGTAGGTGATATTTTATTGGCTAGTAATAGTTTAGATTTATTGCATGAGTCAAAGTGATTACTTTTATGTAAATTTGACATGAAAGATCTTGGAGAAGATTCTTATGTAATATCCATCACAATACACCAAGATTAAGCCAATGAGATATTAGGATTGTCTCAAAAGACATATATTGAATGTGTCCTTACACGTTACAATATACAACATTGCTCTCCCTCAATTGCTCTGGTAGTTAAATGAGACGTTTAAGGTTCATTTCAACATCCAAAAATAGAGGATAAGAAGGAGGAAATGATGTTGATACCTTATGCTTCAATAGTGGAAAGTTTAATGTATGCTCATATCTGTACTTGTTCTGATATTACATATATTACTAGAACGCTAGGCTGATATCAATCTAATCCTGGACTTAATGATTGGAAAGAAACAAATAAAATATTGCAATATCTTCAAGATCCAAAAGAAGTGGTGGGTTATTCTGATTCTGACTTTGCCAAATGCTAAGTTATAAAAAATCAACTTTCGAGTATATCTTTATGTTAGCAGGCGGACCTATTTCATGTAGGAGTCATAAGCAACAGTTGATGACGACCTCAATAATAATGGAAGAATATGTTGTGGTTTATAAATCAACTAGCCATGGGATGTTCTTAAGAAATATTATTACCGGATTCAAAATTGTTAACTTCATATCATGACCATTGAATATTTACTGTGACAACTTAGATGTTGTCCGTTTCTCGAATTGTAATAGTTCGATTGTAACTGGTTTGTATCTCGATACAATTATTTGTTCATACGAGAACAAGTAGAGGAAAGTAATCTTTGTTTTGAGAACATTAGCACAAAAGATATGCTTGCGGATCCGATGACTAAAGGTCTACCACCCAAAACATTCAAGAACTCGTAACATAATGCACTTTACTAGAGACCTTATATAATAGCATATCAAGTGTGCATGAATGGTTAATGTAATTTATTCAAATATTTATTTTGTCTATTATAACTTATATGCACACTTAATGATCTATAGACAAATTTGTGCAGATAAATATTATACATTAAGGGTTTATTTAAGTTATTTTGGTTTTATGTTTAATGTTATATATTGAGAATTTAGTATTACTGTTGCGGGTCTCGGATTAACTTTAATTCGAATGATAGTAACTATTTGCTATAAGTTTCAATATGAAACTTGATTAGTGTTTAACTTGGCCAAACTTATGTATACTCATCACAAATGGTCACTCAACCAATTGGAAGAATGTTAGAAATAACCCGCAATATATGACATACGAATCATTTAACTAAGTTTTATCAAATGACATAATTAGTCCCTAATATTATAAGGAGGTTATTTGATGGAAATATCCCATAATAATAATAATTAGGGTTTCCCTTAGATGTTATAAATAGAGAAATAGAGAAATAACCGAAAGCATACCAATAACCTATTCTCTCAAGATCATTCATGATTTCTCTAAACATCATAACGGGAACGAATCTCACAATTATGGCTTATTCTTCCTCATCAAGATCTCTATTCCAACAAGTAAATTTTATCATTTTAATGTTTAGTATATATTTGATAATTGAACAAAGATGATTAAGGTTTTATGTTTTGATCCATGTTTTAAGATGTAAGCAACATTCCTCAAATATGTATATTGAACAACCAGTTCGTGTCGTGTCTTTATTTCTAGCTCAATCACCTCATAACCAACAAAGAACCAAAATTGAAAGTTCTAACAAGCCATCATGCCTTTTTGGCTTGTCGCGCAATTAGCATTGTAAATGAACCGAATGTTCAACGAACAGTTTGTGAACCGTTTGGCGGGAAGTTCATTTATGTTCGTTCGTTTCATAACTGAACGAACACGAACAAGAAAATTTCATTCATTTAGTTAAATGAACGAACATGAACAGAGGTTGTGTTCGTTCATTTATGCTCGTAAACGTTCGGTAATATGTTTGTTACTATTTGTTTGTGTTCATTAATTTAAAAGTTATGTTTAAGATAATTATGTTACGTAGTTGTTTATAGTTGGTGGATATTACATAATATTTTTTATTTTAATTATAAAATCAATATAAGATGGTTTGTATTTGTTTGTTTTATAAAATTTTATATGTGTTTATTAATGTTCATGAATATTTGTTTGTGTTTGCAATTGCCTTCGTTTATGTTCATTCATGTTCGTGAACTGTTTATGAACATATTCATTTTCTTAATGGACGAACATGAAAAACAAAACTCGTTTGGTAAATGTTTGTGAACAGTTCATGAACATTTTATTTTCTTAATAAACGAACACGATCAAGGTCTCGTTTGTGTTCGTTCAGTTTGTATACAACCCTACTTGCAATGATTATCATGTAACCGGATAGAAGTCGCATTCTAAATGCATGTTGATGGGCACGTCATATGAATAATGGTCTTGTGCAGGGAGTTTCTTACAATGAGGAATAAAGACTAACGATCCATTCATTTTAGCATCATATGCAGAACATGTCGATTACGCAACACATCCTTCGATATAAAGTGATTTAAAACACTGGTAAGTTGTAATCAAGATGAAGCCTTTGGGGGGTGGGGGGGTGGGGTGGGGGATGATGAAACCACATACCCTCATTTATTTATTTTATTGATTTACGGTGTTCTTTTGTAATACGCGTTTAACAGTACGATTGACCACATGCATAACTGTACTTTCGATGCCGATAAGTTTTCTTACACAAATATATAACAATTTCAATTGTATTTTGGTTATTATAACATCATAATTATGTACAAATCGTCATCTATAAATTTATTCATGTTATATAAACTATGTAATTAGTGAATATGCATGATTTCTAATCATTATACCGTTGAAATTTCTGTAACTGAACTAATATATTTGTCTGAATTAACTGTGTAATTGAGTTTTTTCATCTAAGACAAATAAAATCATACGGTTGAACGATTCCAACCATCATATATTCTTCATGACAGATAATTGCATTTTTTTATAGTTTTGTAATGTAATTAAAAATTCGTAATTGGTAATTTGTAACCCAAGAATTTTTTTTATCATATTTTAGGAAATAAATGTAACTTGTTGATTTGTGGTATATGCATCATTAGAAATAAATATGTAGCTTTTGTTATTTAAGAAAATTAAAATTATCACATATTAATTTCAGAATTCAGTCAGAAACTTTAATATAATATGTAGTTTTCAAATATTATCTAAAATAAAGCAATCATGTTGCGGTGGTGTGTAAAATCCTGCTAAATAACATCAATATCACATCGTCGCTAGCGATCTCAACATTAGAAATGCTCACAAAAAAGAAGAAATATAAAAGAAAAGAAAAAATAGATGTAAAAATATCGAACCATTAATGCCCGGTGCGACTTGTTAATGTGCAAAAATTGAACCAGAACCAAAACACATCAAGAGCATTAAACAGAAAAAATAGATGTAAAAATGTTAAAACATATACGTATGTTACGACATATTAACTTAAAAAATTAGAGCGAAAAAGTAAAAATGAAAAATATATAAAAGATAAAAATTATATAAGACCAAAGTTTAGAGTGAAAAAAAAATATTAGGATTAAACGTAAAAGATAAAAAACTACTAAGGTTAAAAGTATAAGTTTTTTTGAGAAAAGAAAAACAAAAGTAGAACCTACAAAACATGATATATAACTTGTAATGAAAATAAATGCGGATATTTATCTTCATTTTAGTTCATCTAATAATTTGCTTTCATGTTTCTTTATCTTCTTGACTATGAATGTTATTATACTTTTTCATTAATTAAGAACCATTTATCATTAAAATTTCAAATAAGTTAAATTTAAAATTTTAAATGTATAATACATGGTTTTAATCAATTTGTATAATACACGATATTTAAGACATAACTTTTTATATAGTTAATCATATACAACAAATTTATTTATCTCATGTATTAGTTCGTAATATATATAACTAGTTTAGTATCACGTGTAATACACGAGTTGAATAAATAAAATATTAAATAATTATTAATAAAAATGAATGAATCATAAAATGATCTTCTAAAATAAGATATGATTAACATTATGTATGAGTAATAAAAGAAGGATATCATTTTCTAAACTTTTTTAATTTTTTCAAAAGAAATTGCTTTTTAAACAAATTGTTTCAATACAAGCCGTTTTTAAAAAAAGTGTCGTTTTAATAATTCATTAGTTATAAATTTGAAATCTAATACTTATGTTTCATTAGATTTTTATTTTTAAAATCCATAGGTTTTAAAATATATCGTGTTTTTTAAAGTTTGATATTTTTTGTGAACAAATTTGTTATTTTATAAAAAAAATATTTTTTTATAAATTGCAATTGTAGAAAAATCTCTTTTAAAAGATTATATTTGTAATGTGAAATAATTTAATAATATCATTTGTAGTTAATATAATATTTATTAGGAGATAAAAGCGAGAAAATAAAACTTAATAGCTTTAAAATTATGATAAATAACACAGAAAAATCTTATTTTGTTAGTATTGATAGAAGTTATCATAAAATTTGCTACCGAATATCACAACTCTTTCGAAGATATAAAAATTCCATCTCCAATCTGTTTCACAAATATGGAATTGGCAAGAGAAACTTTAAACTTAGGCCGGAGAAAAATCCATTGCTAACAAAGTTGTGGGTAATCCGTCACAAAAAATCTAACTCGTGTAGGCTCAACATTAATTATAGTTCGTTAAGGTAAACCACCCAAGACGAGCTAGCAGATCGTTTCATTTAGACCCCATAATCAACTCACAAAACCAGCTGCTGTTAAATATTAAATTAGATGGGAAAATATTAAAGTACTAGTTTCAAATTCTTTCACACACTAACGTACATTGCTTCTGTAAAAACAGTACTTAGTACAAATCAGTCTAACATACAAACACTATATATTCATTCATCTTCGTAACATGACCCATTTTTTTTTAAAATTTGATCAGTAGCCAACACAGCCCCAACTGTTGCAGCAAACAAAACAGCTTCAGTAACCACTTTGTTTCCCACTTTCTTTGCAATCCTTTTCATCATCCCATCTTCCTTCTTTCCTTCAACCTCATTCGTCGGTTGCTCATCGCCTCTCGAGTCGCTGCACATTTGCATACTACCATATTTCTTAACGAAATTATGTGAAAGAATGATCTCCCCCTTTACCTCCCCAGATCGTGTCGTAAGCGGGTAACTACCCTTTGTTCTTGATGCGTCTCCGGTGAGGAGATCTTTGAAGGGAACTTGGAGTTCTCCTATCTTCCTGTCGAACAACTTACCGTCATGTTGGATCACACAGAAGAGGACGTAGTCGTTCTTCGTGGGTTCGACCTCAAACTGCATGGGATAATCCCAAACAGGACAAGAACCGGCCTTCTTAGCGACGTTAGTTTTATGAATTTGTGACACAACGCCCCCACTAGTGATCCAACATGTGGCATAGGGATCCATGGTACAAAGTATTTGACGTCGTATAGGTCCTTTGCCGAGTGGAGGACGATCTCTAACCTTCGTGACTCCATTGACGATGATTAGCGTAGGAAGATAAGTAAACTCGTGATTGTAAACTGATTGATCAGGACTTGGGAGTGGTTTATGAATAACGTATGTTTGTAATGATGGTTGTGTTAAGAAGGGTATATATATATATAGAAAATACAATAACTGTATGTATTATGCATGAATAGGACATGCATTAGTAGTAAATGTTTGTGACTTGTTGTCAACTGCTGAATGGAGGATTGACCAAGTTTAATTCCCGCTAGCTCACATTAATTTCTTCACAAACGCCACTCTTCGAACGATAGAGATGTTGTAAATATAAGATGATCGCTTAATAAAGTCATACTTACAAAATACATTTACTGACTAAAGTAAAGTAATTAATACTTACAAATACGTGTACTTAGTAGAGTAATACATACAAATACATTTACTTGAGTTAAATTTTGGTTTTTGAAATTAATTAATATGCATTAATATGTCTATATCATTTTGTAAAATATCATACTTCTGAAATACGTACTGTTGATCTTAGAAATTGAAGAATTAATGTATATCGGTATATGTTGCGTCTCAATTTAATGATTGAAAGGAACGTATGCGGATTCAGTCAAACAACATGAATTGATCAAGGTTTTCATGCATACTACTTCAAAGTTCAAACAATCCAACCAATTCTGTTTACCTTATGTTTTAAAAAGCTTCAGATCTTTATCTGAAAGCACATGTTAACTACTGATGGATAGTATAAAAATAAAATTATTAAAATGCTATTTTTTTACCTTCTGTATAAATTATATGAGATAAAACTTATCATATAGTCAACACATATGCGAAACATATAGAGTATAAATATGTTAAATCATGTATCGTATCATCAATATATTCATGCTAATTTGTTTGTAAATTTGTCTTTTATGTTATGGTAGCCGTATCAGTGGCGTAGCTTTAGAGCGAAAGTCACAAGACCGAAATTGCTCAATACTTATAAAATCCTCAACTGAAATACACATAAATATTCACTACAGGGCGAAAAAAGCAAGCTCCCGTGCGCCCCAATAATACTTGCGCCCCAATAATACTCCGCCCTTGAGCCATATACCGCCTTTCACTTGTTTATTTCATATATAATCTCTTTGTAAATTTTAATTTTGCATGAAACATTATATTATTGATTGGTACAATATTTGCATTCTTCAATACTAGAAAAGAGAAGTTGTCAGGCAGTGTTTGATTTCACTGATCATAGGTTGACCACTGACTGCCTGACTCGATCACCGGTCAGGGCATTTGATTTTTTGGTGTTGGTGACTCACCCGATCGCAAGGGTCTAAGCAAGACCCTAAAATCTTCTTCACGGACCAAACCAGCAACCTAAAGTCCTCTTCTCGCAAGGCGCCCTCCACCCGCTTCCCTTCCCCGCACTAACCTCCCTCCGCCGCTCATCTTCATCAGCGCCCTCCCTCCGCCGCTCATCTTCATCGGCGCCCTCCCTCCGCCACTCCTCTCTCCGGCACCCTCCCTATCACTGAAATCCCCTAGTTTGGAAGCTGTTGCAGAAGAGAATCAAAAGTTGTTGCATAAGGTATACTCTAATTTTAACTTTTGTTATTGTCTTGAAGTTGTAATATTGTTCGTGTTTTGAAATTTCACTAGCTTGAAAGTGATCGATTTTATAGTTCTTGAAATCAGATTTTATTTTAGTTGTATGATTAGAAATTTTATTCTAGTTTTTGAAGTTGTTCTTGTCCTTAATTAAAATCAGATTTGATATTAGTTTGGGTTACATAAGTTCTTGAAATCAGACTTGATGTTGTTTATATGGGTTCTTAAAATCATATTTGATATTGATTATATGGGTTCTTGAAATTAGATTTTCTATTTGTTATATGTGTTCTTGAAATCAGATTATATATTGCTTGTTTGGTTCTTGATATCAGATATAATATTGCTTATACGAGTTCTTGAAATAAGTTATGATATTAGTTCTTGTTTTATACTTGTATTTAGGCATGACAGCAAAAAATAGAGTTATTTGAAAGTTGGAATGTGTTGACTAAAAACATTTCTCGAAGCATGTATACATGAAATAACAACCAACGGTCGGGAGGGTATTAGCCTAAAATGATGCTCATGGAAAGTTGTTGCGAAAAAACTACAAAATGATCATAATTTCAGTGTTGACCATAAACAAATGAAAAATCGATATGACTACCTGAAATCAAAGTACGGGGCATGGGTGAAACTGAAAAACAAAATGGGGAATATTTATGATCCTATAATGAACACTTTTAATATGAGTGATGTAGAATGGGAAGCGAAAGTAAATGTAATTTTTTGAAATGAAAACCTTTTTAAGAAGATTATTTATAGTTAGTAACTTGATATATCTATAAAAAAATTTCAAACAGTTAAACAAGTTTGTTGAAAAGTTGAGATATACATGCCTTCCTTACCTTGATCTTTGTTCTAAATTGTTTGAGGTGGTGACCGCCACCGGCATTCATAGTTGAGGGCCATCTTCTACACTTTCTCATCCCACTAAAGTATTCTCTAAGCATGATATGGATGATGTTCAGTACACTCTGTTGGAAACAAAGCCCCTACATATAAGTAAAGAATCCTCTAGCTGGTCAAAACATAAGGCAAGTACCAAAACTAGCAAATAAGTTTGTAGAAAAGCAATAGATGACGACTTAAGTGAAGTTGGGAATGAAATTATCAATGTTACAAAGATGTTGGTGGAAAAATTAGTATTGACAATGAAATGGACGCATATGGATAACCTGGTAAAAATAGAATGGGGGATGATATGAGATACAACACAACTCTTTTGCTATTCGGTTAAAGTGCTGATATTATAAAAGTTTGGTTACGTCTTAAGCCAGTGAGTTGTCAGTCGTGTGTGAGAAATGTTGGGAGAAAGTTTGGAATATTTGGTTGACTTTTGTGTTTTTCTTTTAAATGACTTGCTATGACTTTTGTATGACTTGCGTATGATTTTTGAATGACTTATGTAATATTTTAGTATGATAAATGTATGACATTCGTAAGACTTTAGTATGATGTTTTGAACGACTTCTAACATATCAAATATGTATACGGATGGTGAAATTTTATCTTTTTTTATACTTTCATGGTATTGGTTGAAGTTCGTCCAGAAATGGAAACGCGAGGGTAAAATTGAAAGAATAATAGATAATGATTATGGTTTAACTAGGCATGCATATACATATGAATTACTACATGGATCTTCTACACGATGTCAAGATTTGATGGGACTTTCACGCTAGGCATTTGTACTATTATGCCATCATTTTACACAACTAAATTGGTTGTGAGCTAATAGCACGATAAGCATTGAAGAGAAGATGGATATGTTCTTACATATTATAGGGCATAATGAATGTTTTTGAGTGGTTCATCGACAATTTCAACACTCTAATCAAACGATTCATAACTGTTTTCATGAAGTTCTTGTTGTAGTGATGTGTTTTGCTAAAGAAAATTATAGGCCCAACATCTTTAGATGAAGCTAAAAATACCTCAGAATGACGTCAACTACTAAAAGGAATATTTCCCGGAGCAATAGGTGCTTTAGCTGGAACTCTTGTACATGCAGTTGTGCCCGATGATCAAAAAACTTGTTATAGGGGAAAAGGAAAAGCTGAATGTTATCAAAATATGTTCGAAATATGTGATTTTGATATGATATTCACCTTGTATGGATTGGATGAGAAGGTGTAGCACATGATTAACAGGTTTTGAGAGAAGTTGCATTAAATCTGACCTTTGGATTTAGATTCCTTCCACCAGGTTTATAATATAATTATAACTTTTATTACTAAATATATTGTATGTATTCTTTATATAATAGATGTCACACTCGCATTATAGATAAATATTATCTTTGCGACACTGCAAATACCAACACTCGTAGATTTATGACTCCATACCACAATACTAGGTATTGACTAGCTGATTTTTGATGGTGAAGGTTGTTAACTAAGAAAGAAAGATTGTTGATACATATGTACCTAGATTCAGATCTTAATGTAATATGTCTTGAATGTCTTACACTTATGTAATGCTTGGGTATTTAATGAAATGAGATTGTTTGGTTGTGATTTATAATGTTTAATATTTCATTAATGAGTTGTGTAACGCATATTGACTATAGGTTGTGGTTGTTTAAATTAATATATATAATGTTATAACAATTAATACATTAAAACTTAATAACATGAGTTATCATGCGAATGGCCCATGCTAATGGACCATACGCATGAACAACTTCATGCGAATGACTCAGTCGCACGACTGAACCAGGAGACTGGATCAGTCGTATGACTGTCACATAAGAATGGCTCAGTTGCACGACTGAACACTTAGTTGTACGAATGGACCAACCGTATGACTCAATCGCACGACTGAACCATGCTAATGGTTAAGTCGTCCGAATGAGCAACCCTAACCTATAAATACCACCTAATTTGTGGAAAAACATAAGCATTGAATACACTTTGACTCCAGACGTACCCTAGCCGTCCAGAAGCCTCTAAGTTCATACTCCAAGTTCATAGAACACTGGAGATCGATTCCCAGTCGATTCTTAACGTTAGATTCAATACATAATTGTTTCTACATGCGTTCTCACTGATTGGATCGCCAATCAAATAGGATTCCGCACTATTTGGTTCGGTATACACGTTAATCACTCAGTATTTCATTCAAATACAAGGCGCTATACGGGCTTCATCAAGCTCCGAGGGCCTGGTATGAGAAACTCTCAACTTATCTTGTGAAACACGATTTTCGCAAAGGAGTCATTGACTGTACACTATTTATAAAAGAGAAAGATGGAGATTTACTTCTGTTACAAATCTATATCGATGATATAATCTTCGGTTTCAAGAACGAAGATTTATGCAAAGAGTTTGAAGCAGTAATGAAGGCGGAATTTGAGATGAGTGCAATTGGAGAAATGAAATTCTATCTCGGGTTACAGGTGGATCAGACACCAAAGGGAATTTTCCTACATCAGACCAAGTATGTAGGTGATATCCTCAGTCGGTTTGACATGGAGAATGCTTCTATAGCTGGAACTCCACTTGCTACAAACCATGATGTAGCAGCCGACGAGAATGGTGATTTGGTAGATGCCACTATGTACCGAGGGATGATTGGATCTCTCATGTATCTCACTACCTCGCGACTTGATATCATGTATGCTGCATGTCTATGTTCATGATATCAGGCAAAGCGTAAGGTGAACCATCTTATTGGGGTCAAAGGATTTTTCGTTATTTGAAGGGTACACCCATACTTGGGTTATGGTATCCTCATGATGATGACTTTGAGCTTACAGCGTATAGCGACTCGGATTACGGCGGCTGCAAGATGAACTACAAGTCTACATCAGCAGGGTGTCAGTTCTTTGGGAGAATATTAGTAACCTGGTAGTGTAAGAAGTAGACCTCGGTTGCATTGTCAACCTATGAAGCCGAATACGTTGCTACTGCAAGTTGCTATTCACAAATCATATGGATTCAACAGCAAATACGGGATTACGGTTTGAACTTCTCTTCTGCTCCTCTCTTTGTTGATAACTCTGCTGCAATTGCAGTCACCAAAAACCCGGTCCAACATCCTAAGACCAACACATCGGAATTAAATATCACTTTATACGTGATTGCTTTGAAAAGAACTTAATTGATGTGATAAAAGTAAACATAGATTTTCAACGCGCTGACCTCTATACAAAGGCTTTTGACAAACCACGTTTTCTATATCTGTTAGAGGTCAACGACGTTAAAAAGAAAGGTGAGGTCATTCCTGAAGATGACCATGTGTAGTTCGATGCGTCTTGTAAATTTTCTTTTATTTTTCAATTTTATTTTATTTGCTTAATTTTAAGTAGTTTAATTAAAATTGGTCTTATTTCGTTGCCTATTAAAATCCTAAAACGCTAATCCATTACGGTTTTAATATTTTAGGGGGAGAATAGTTTTAGACAAAAAAACGAGGGAGGAGGAGAGGCAAGCTGATAAAATTAAGGTCGTATGTGTGATGCCGATTCAATCTTTGGAATATGATAGTACACAGGAGCAAACCATTTGGGGACTTTAAAATGTAAGTTGAAAAAGATGCAAATCTCAAGTATAAGTATGTGTAGTCTGAGCAATATAAAAAGAAATATGATAGATAAACTAGCTACTACTAAGGTAACACAAAGAAAGTAGACCTAGAGGTTGCTAGACCATAGATAATATGTCGGTAGATTCAACACAATAGATGACTAGACTTTTTGGTGATCTCAAGATTAAACTAAAATGTTTGACTTGCTGTGGGTAACACCTTATCCCTGGTTAACACAATTAACAAGATTCCAATAAGGGGTGACGAGCAAAATAAACGCCACAAATGTGTGCGTAAGACCAAAGCATGAGCAAAAGCACATAAAAAATGCAAATACAATCAAACTAAAAACCTATGTTGTTGGTGAGATATGTGCAAAAAGAATGAAATTGCTCAAACAAGAAGATAGGTTATGTGCCTCTTTGCTATGCGGTGGCACTGACTTGAGGATAAGCATAACCTATATATTCTAGAATTCATTGTTGTTTGCCGCCTCTCTGTTGTGCGGTGGCACTGACCTGAGGCTTGGCTTCTATTTGAAAGTTCTAAGAATAGTTTCTTCTTGAATACTACCCTAAGACCGCTCAAAAATCTCCTGAGGAATGTTGATTACCATATAAGTGTGGGGTCCACAAACACTTGTTGAAATAAACAAACCTTAAACAATCACCAATCTGTGTATGGATTTAAGAGGATAAGTATACTGACAATCACTGTGGCTACAATTCTTGAAAGTTCAAATCAGTGTGGGGACCTAATAGTACTAGTATGATTTCCTAAATTTGCTAAATGACTCTAGATGAAAAACAAGAATAGAGCATCAAAGGTTTTAGGTAACTTGTCCCGAATGATTTGAGTATCTTGTATGATTCCAAATCGAATTGGTCCATGTATGATTTAAATGAATTGAAGCTGCCTTTTCAGAAAAATAATTCCTTATATTTACATCTTAGGATTTAACCCTCACAAAAACACAAAAACTTATCTTAGTTTTAAGTTTCAGTTTTATTTCTGTATAAAGTTTATCATTTCAGTTAGTTAAGTATCGGACTATGTCATGGAAGTTGATAGGGAACCTTATCATCTAAAAGGTCACGTCTGAGGTGACCACACATGCTTTCAAATAAAAAAATGAGTCACGTCTGAGGTGACAAAATTTTTTAAAAGGATCACGTCTGAGGTGATCAAAGGTTTTTCTAGATAAAATGATTATGTCTGAGATGATCAAGTGCTCATAACGTTTATTCAAAAGTTAAAAGGGTGTAAAATGTAAAATGGTCATAAAGTCAAAAACCATGAGTATGATTCATTCGCACGACTGGACCATGAGCATGGACCAGTCGTACGATTGGAGGATACGAATGTACCCAATCGCACGATTAACCCACACGTATGGGACATACGTGCGATTGGACCATCAGTATGACTAAAATCACATGATTGGACACCTAAAATGTGCTAATCACATGGATAAAAGTGACCAAATGACACAGTCGCACGATGACTTCTAGTCGCACGACTGAAGGTGACCGACTGTGCCAGTCGCACGACTGATCTTCAGTCGCACGAAACAATTGTGCGACTAGGCTCAATCGCATGACTAAAGGGAACCCTAGTATAAATAGAGGGGGAGTCGGTCGCAGTAATTCATCACCCCCAAAATCGCCCTAATTCGCACGACCCATTGTTACTCTACCAAATTTTCATTTGATCCTTCTATACTATTGATTATTGTTCACTGATGATTTTCACTGATTATACAGGTATAATGTGGTGCAATCCACCCATATTTCACTCAATTTGATTCCAAAATCGACATATTCGGCCCTAACCAAGAACCAAGACTTGTTTGGATAAATAACCTAATTAAACTAAGTAAAATATTGAAATTAAAGTTATTAGGTGCTAAATAGAATGATTGGGAGTCCAATGAACCAAAACATGATGTCTAATCTTAAGAATTGGTCAGAACTTGAATTTAAATTGAATAGCAGTCTGTCATGTGAATGGACAGTTTGATGAACTTCAAGCGCACGACTGAGTAGTGCGAATGGCTAAACCACACGACTGAACCATGCGTATGAGTTCAGTCGCACGACTGGTGTAAACGCATGAGCTTACATACGTATGAGCCTAGTCGCATGTTCAGTCGTACGTATGAGGTCATTCGCACGACTAGAACTCAGTCGCACTGCACATTCGCACGACTAGATCTCAGTCGCACAGTCTCATTCGCATGACAGAACATAAAGAATTTCAATTCCAAATGATTCAAGTTAAGACTAATCGACGGATACTAACGTTTATATTCATTGTGTAATAGATGGCTAGTTGGTGGACTATGAGCACTAAGCACAACATCTGTGCTCATCTGGATCTGACATCTAGGAATGCTTCAGACGTTTCTGGCATTATCACTTTCCTGTGGAGGTCGAGGATCTACCATGCCATCTCGACTCCTTGTACACCATATCGCTCGATTCAGCAGGCCTTTTAGGAAGGCGCAGTTGTTGATAGATCCTCAGAGCCCTATCGCATCAGGAGTTTGATATTTGGAGAGGCTATAGAGATCACCGAGGATGATCTTCGGACGGTGCTACAATTTGGGGATGATGCTGACTATCCCACTCGATTACACCCCGTTACTGTTTGAGGATGCTTCATGCGAGCTAAGTACTCTGGGGACATCAACGTTGGGGTGCTCAATAAGAGCAACCTGTGCCCCCAGTTCAAGTACCTCGCACATGTGCTGCTGAAGTGTATTGCTTCTCGGAAGGGAGGGTTTGACGAGCTCTCAGATCAGATAAAGAACGCTTATGCAGTGTTGGTGCTGAACCACCCATTCAGCTTCTCCAGGATGATCTTCACCTACCTGGTGGAGAACATTGAGGGGAAAGGGAAGGAGGGCTTCTGCATGTACCCTCAATTCATGCAGATGATCATTGACCAGAAGCTCCCTTCCTTGCTGAAGGAGAAGGAGGATGCAGTGGTACTTGAGGTGATGGATGACACCGCACTGGGTCGTATGAAGGTCTACATGGGGAAGCAGGTTAATCCCCCTTTAAGGAGATTGTTTGGGCATCTGGCCTAGGAGGATTACGTGGTGCCAGCAAGGCGTAAATGGCATCACATAGACAGTGATTCAGAGGTTGAGCAGTTACAGCTCCCGGAGGATGACTCTGACGATGACGATAGTGGTGATGGTGGAGATGCAAGGCCCTCTCAACCAAGGGTCCCCACTGCTGATAGAGCATCTCCGGCATCTACCCATGATGGAGCAGAGACTGCATGATTCCATCAGGACTTCATACTTGATGAGGAGGAGGATACAAATAAGGAGCCTCTAACTCAGACTATTGGCAGTAAAGTTGTTGCCACAGAACGAGGGCTCTGGGCGGTTGGTGAACGCCCTGGCGGGTCGGGAGAGACTGACATTGATCCTACATATGCTCCCGATCAGCCAAGCTGTGGTCCAGTGGGAGCATCCTCCTCGAAAGGATCGAGGAAGAAAAGGATGGCTCAGCCCCACGGCTTGAAGAAGAAGAAGAGAAGACTAACCTTCATTACCACCACCACTACTACACCTACCACCACCACTCCACCTACCACCTCTACAGCAACACAATCTGCCACCACATCTTCCACATCCACACCAACCTTCATCTATATTACCCCCAATTTTCACCCCTACCACCGCATCTACCACACCCATTCCACCACCACCTTCATCTATATTACCCCTAATATTCACCACTGCCACCACCACCACTACTAGCCATCCAGCTGCACCGTTATCCTTCCCCACCTATCCATCTAGATCACCTCTACCTTCCATTGGGGTAGAGGAATAGCTATCAACGCTTAACCGTATGGTGATGCGTCTGTTAGCAGCCGATGACGAGAAAACTGTACAAATTCGTCAGTTAGTAGATCTTACTGTTGCACAATCTCAACAGCTTTCTCAGCAGGCTCGATTGATAGATCAACAGGCTCATCAGATGTCTCAGCTCCAGGAGCAACATGACAAGAAGATTGAGGAGCTGGAGGCTGCAAACAAGTCCATCCTGCTAAAGCTCAAAGGGTGCAAAGAAGAGCCCTTGAAGATCGGAGAAGGAGACGGAGATGATGATGCTGATGATGAGAATGATGATGATGATGATGGTGATAATGATCACGAGGGTGATATAGATGCAGATGGTGATGATGATGAAGACGATTCTTCTGCTGCGAGTTCCACATCTGCAAGCGAACGGAGGACCAAAAGGACTCAAGATCAGAGTGCCTCCATATCCGCCCCGGTAGCAGAAGAGCTGAGGATACAGGATAAGAGTAATGCTTGGTTATTTATGTTATTGAAATCATATGTATTTGAATCCTGTATTAAAGTTATGTAATGAATGTTTATATTAAAATGTTAATGTTTCTATTTTGATTATTAACTAATGATTGTTGTGTTACATGTCTAAATCAAGCAGATCCAAACTTTCAAAGGGATGAATATGATGTTGCTCCCCTCCAATAGGTCAAGACTCAGCTCACGTTGATTTTTGATCTGTAGGGTATAGTCAGGAGATCTGTAATGTACACTCCTGAAGAGGGAGAGATCATTCACAATCTCACTGACGAGCAAATCGCAGAGATGTTTAAACTAAATGCTGATGAGATTGTGAAAGACGCCCCGACTGTGCACATGGATAGTGACGATGAGCTTCATGATGTCGATGAGATTGAGATTGAAGATGTCACTGCACAACATTATCCAGAGTACACTGACAACGAGGGAAATGTCATTCCTAATCCAGGAGACACTCTTGTCAGTGACACTTTTGAGACGCTATACAAAGTGGAACAAGAGTCAGAAAAGAATAAAAAGCAGGCCCAAGCCTCGGACGCCGAAGTCAACACTTAAAAAAGCTGAATGGGCAGCATGATTTGAAGAAATAAGAGCCCAACACAGCGCTACAATGTGAACTGTCTACACCAAGCTTTATAAAGTAAAGAAACATCATAAGGTGTCAGGAAAGATCATAGCATGGGCACATTTTGAAGATCTCAACGTTTAAGCTATTAAACATGATAAGGGGATTGAGTACTTTAGATTTCCACACGATCTGAAGTCTCTTCCAGGTTTTTAGCTTAACCAGTTAGCAAAGTTGAAATTGCTATAAGCTGACCCTTGTAAGATGTCAGGTTGGTTTGAAGCTGCTCTAAAGAGAGAGTACCACACCAGATGGGTCAACTTCAAACCTCAACAACCAACGAGGTATATTAGACGATCTGAAGTAGTCGCCATAACTGGAAAGCCGAAGATAGTGCTGAAGTGGAGTCCACCACGCATAATGTCAAGAATCCCTCTCAGGGAAATGCCACAGGATTTCACTCCACACTTTAAGTGGTGGTACTATGATTGGAGAACTGGAGAGGCAGTCATAGTCTTGAACAAAGAGGGCAAGATGGATACTATAAGAGTATTTGACCCAATGTGGCTCACAAACTTGTTTGCTGATGATGTATACACATTATACAAGTGGCCGCTATTCTATGACTCTCCAGATATTGTACAAGCTCTACAGTTTCAGAATGTTATACGACTCTACTTTGCGTTTGAGATACATGCAGGAGTCACAAAAGAAGAGAAGTACAAGAAATATGAAGAGGTTATGAAGAAGGTAAGACATTAGATAGATCTAGGTCCAAGGGGGAGTTTGTTGATACATATGTACCTAGATTCAGATCTTAATGTAATATGTCTTTAATGTCTTACACTTATGTAATGCTTGGGTATTTAATGAAATGAGATTGTTTGGTTGTGATTTATAATATTTAATATTTCATTAATGAGTTGTGTAACGCATATTGACTTGATTATTTAGGTTGTGGTTGTTTAAATTAATATATATAATGTTATAACAATTAATACATTAAAACTTAATAACATGACCTTATCATGCGAATGGCCCATTCTAATAGACCATACGCATGAACAACTTCATGCGAATGACTCAGTCGCATGACTGAACCAGAAGACTGGATCAGTCGCATGACTGTCACATAAGAATGGCTTAGTCGCACGACTGAACACTCTGTCGTACGAACGGACCAACCGTATGACTCAATCGCACGACTAAATACCACCTAATTCGTGGCAAAACGTAAGCATTGAATACACTTCGACTCCAGACGTACCCTAGCCGGCCAGAAGCCTCTAACTCCAAGTTCATAGAATGCTGTAGATCGATTCCCAATCGATTCTTAACGTTAGATTCAATACATAATTTTTTCTACGTGCGTTCTCACTAATTGGATCGCCAATCAAATAGGATTCCGTACTATTTGGTTCGGTATACACGTTAATCACTCAGTATTTGGTTCAAATACTTGATCCTAACAAAGATTCAATCATGCTCATCATGCTCATGATTTCCTTAAAAATGTTATTACACATGCTTATGTCCTATTAAAAGCAAGATTCTCAATCATAAAACAAATTGCACATTATCCTTTCCTAGTGCAAATAGACGTAGTTATTGGTTGTTGTACAGTCCATAATTTTATAAGAAAATACAATATTCAAGATGAATTATTTACATACTTTGAAGAGAATACTATGGTTACCCCTATAGGTGAAGGTGGAGGAAGTAAGGGTCAAAACACACAAGACATAAAGTGGGGTTCAGAAGGTGTTGAATATATGGATAGATTGCGTGACCAAATTGCTAATCAACTGCTTTGAAATGCTTTAAGTTAGATTTGTATGCAAACTCTTGTAATATGTTTGAATATTGATGTGTTTATTTGGATTATGTATGATTTATATTTTACTTTTTTTTATGACATTTTGAATTTTAAGCTATTATGTTCTTTTTTAAAACTAGTTATTTTTATTAATTACACAACACCAGTTAAATGCAGACTCAGTAAGAATCTCAAGGCAATATGGTTATTTTTATCATTCAGTAAAATCGTCAGATACTAAATCAAACAACCAACTTTTAGTCGGATACAGACTTAGTCAAAAATTTTAACGAGGTTAGCTTCTGTCTCAATCAGATCTTACTGAGTTAGGGTTTAGGGTTTTCATCAACTTTTGATGATAGAGATATTGTAAATATTAGATGATCGAGCAGCCATGATTTTCATCAACTTAATTTGAAGTGTTCGAGATGATTTATAAAAGGTCTTTTAAACCATTAATGTAAGGGATCCGGGTGTAGATAGACACTAAAACACAATCAAACTACGAGAGAAAATAATAACAAAGATGAAGGAGATTTACATGATTCGGTCGATGTGACCTAAGTCCTCGGGCTGCAACCAGCATAATACTTTTATTGTGTTCAGCCTCACTCGTGAGGAATTATAAGTACAATACACAAATATAAAAAAGGAAAATTAAGGTTTACAACTTATTCCCCAAGAAATCCTTAATATGTTATAATTAACTAATAAATGAGCAATATCTTTAATTTAATTATTATCCATTAAGTTGTCTTTCAACCCAAGCACAAATCATGACTAAACAAACCTAACAATCTCTCACTAGGAGGCTTGATCATCTTCAAACTGCCTTCTGATGTGAACACTAATACCTCTTGTAATCTTCCTCCTCTTCCTGGTTGCAACGACCTTCTCATCAGTTAACCTGAACCCCCGTTGAAGCTCCCCCGAGCTTTAATATATCAGTCACGGCTATATCTAACCCTGACATGTTCTTCGTCCCTACTCGCTCCCACTTGTAAGGCCCCGTTCCCGGGATGCTTACAGCTGGTCAATCATCGCACATAAAACATATATTTACATTTAACTTAAATAAACAATGCAACAGAAACATTTAAAATGACATTTCATTTCATTATAAAGGCTTTGGCAAATTGATACACCATTATCAGGTTACAAAATACTTGTTGCATTACATCACAAAAGCATTATAAAAATGGATGCCATCCAAAAAGAGCCAAGTAGCTGCCCCGCGCCATCCTCGGCAATGCTCACCTGCCAACTGGAAAATGCATAAAAAGTCAGCGTTGCTGAGTGAGTTCTAGTTTTATAATAAAAAATACACTATCTTTCGTTTAAAACCGTTCTTTACTTTAGCATGTGAACACACATCATACGTACACGTAGATAATAATGATATTATTTTCATCATTCATTCATTAACTTTCGTTCACTCATCGTATGTCATTATCATTCACTTTAGTTACTTTCATTCATACATTTATCATTACTTCTTTTCATTCCATCAAAAACCATGAACTTTACCCCACCGTCATGCATAAAGCAGGTACTGGGCTGGGGCCTATCATAGACCCCCCGTCATGGCGCACAACAGCCTAGCCATAGTACCTAAGGGTAAATTCAGGTGTACCATTGTGATGTACTATACCCACCATCATGCATAAAATGGATACTAGGCCGAGGTCTATCATAGACCTCCCGTCATGACACACAACAGCCAGGCCACAGTATCTAGGGTAAGCGACAAAGGTTCTATACAAATGGTCAATCACAAAGAAAGACCCCGGTGTGCATCCTTCTGGGGTAGCTAACCCACACACCGTTGGACTAACACCCTTCATCAGGCGTGTTCCCCCATACAAGGCTTGCAAGACTTACTTTACTTTCCTTCGTTCATTAATGCATGCATTCATTCATCATGTTCGACTTTTCCTTATCTTCTACTTTACGTTACATAATACTTTCATTTCATTCATTAACATTCAACGTGAAGCCACAGGAAAATAATCACACATAACAGGAACATAAACATAAACAGTCAACATCAACATACAAGGCATCATACATACATAACATACATTAACATATAACATCATACATCATCATCCATGCCCAACATACGTCTATGAACTCAAAAGTCAACTTACATAGCCCCCGGGAATCTACAAAGTCAAAGCCTAAGTTACACTTTTTCTCCAAAAAGTCAGAAATATTCCAAGTGTTCATCCGCATATATCTTAGTTCATCCGCATTTCTTTTACTTCATCTGCATTTCCCATACTTAGTCAATATTCATCCGCATTGACTTTCATCCGCATTTCCCATACTTAGTCAATATTCATACGCATTGACTTCATCTGCATTGACTTTCATCCGCATTTCCCATACTTAGTCAATATTCATCCGCATTGACTTTCATCCGCATTTGTCAACACTTAAGCAGTTTTCTAAACTTGGGCGTATGAACTATTGTTTGGGCGCATGAGCAGCCTAGGGCACACTATTCATCAGATTTAGTCCCCACATCTCATCTTTCAGGTTTTAAGCTTAACTCTTACCTTCTAAGCCTTAGAAACATAATCATACCATCATCATACACCGATCAAACATATCGGTACAAAACCCAGTTTTATAGAAACATACATTAATGCATTTCTAGCCCCAAAATCAATTAAAACATGTAAAAAGAGAGGTTCTAGAACTCACCTCATGTTCAAATCTTTTTGCTCGAAGAAGTACTTTAAGCTCTTGTGGTTGGTGAATATGGTGCACTTTGTACCGTATAGGTAGTGCCTCCAAATCTTTAAGGCAAAGACCACGACTGCTAGATCCAAATCTCGGATGGCGTCTTTGGAGACTTCCATTGCATCACTGCCTCCACCTTTGCCGGGTCCACCATAATCCCATCAGGAGTCACCACATGACCCAAGAATTGGACCTCGCGCAACCAGAATGCACATTTGAAGAATTTAGCATACAACTTCTCCCTTCTCAATGTCTCCATCACCTCTCGAATATGACCGGCAGGCTCCTCTTCACTCCTGGAATAAATCAGGATATCATCGATAAACATAATCATTGATTTATCCAACATCGGTCGGAACACACGATTTATCAAGTCCATAAAAGCAGCTGGCGCGTTGGTCAAACCAAATGACATAACAAGGAACTCGTAGTGACCATAACGCGTGCGAAAAGCTGTTTTAGGGATATCATGCTCTTTCACCCTCAGCTGATAGTAGCCCGATTGAAGATCTATCCTTGAGAACCAACTGGCACCTTACAGCTGATCAAACAAATCATCAATTCTCGGTAAGGGGTATCGGTTCTTTATCGTCAACTTATTCAGCTCACGGTAGTCAATACACATCCTCATACTACCTTCTTTCTTTTTCACGAACAGGACCAGAGCACCCTAAGGAGAGATACTCAGTCTAATAAACCCCTTATCAAGTAGCTCTTGCAATTGCTCCATCAATTCTTTCATCTCAGTTGGAGCCAAACGATATGTTGCCTTGGCTACAGGTTGGGCACCTGGTATCAAATCAATCTGAAACTCGATCTCGCGGTCAGGTGGCACTCCTGGTAAGTCTTCGGGAAACACATCTGGAAAGTCACACACAACCGGGACATCGAATAGCTGTGGTGTTGGCGTTTCCACATCCTTCACATAAGCGAAGTAGGCGCTACATCCATGCCACATACTCTTTCCCGCCACCGCCATCGAACTCGCTTTCGGAATTGTAGTGACTCGGTCACCATAAAACGTCACCACACTCCCGTCGGGCGCTGTCAAACGAATCATCTTCTTGTGACACACAATCTTTGCCAAGAACCACATCGAACCCACCTAAGATCATCACGAATGGTCTAACCAGAAACTTATGACCATCTATTTCCACATCACATCCTTCTATCACTACAGAAATCCTGGTAGACTTACCTATGGCAGTTTCTACATCAAAGTGCACATCTGTATTCTTACTACTAACAGGCAGTTTAGCATAGAAAGCAGCAGAAATAAAACTTTTACTAGCACCAGAATCGAATAACACAGAGGCTAAAGTTTGGTTTACTAGAAATATACCTGACACAACATCAGGGTCCGTCCAAGCCTCCTCCTACATCATCGTGAACGCTCTAGCACTTGCCCTTGATCCTTCACCCCCAGTCTTCTGCAACCCAAAACCTCAGCGCTCGGCTTCTTATAATCTCTACTCATGTGGCCCTCCGCGCCACAATTAAAACATCTACCCGCACGACAGTCCTTTGGTATGTGTTCCATCCTCCCACACTTGAAGCACAAGTTTGATCCCACCCTACATTCTCCAATATGCTCCTTTCCACATTTGACACATTTCTTTGACTCTGCACTAGATGTGACCACACGACAGTCATCTACCCGTGCCTTCTTGTTACTCGTCGGGGCACCACCCCGACCAAACCTTTTCCTATTCCAATTCCGATAACTACCATCTTTCTTGCTACCTTTGGTCACCACCACAGTCCTCTCATCATATAGTCACCTTGCCAAATCAATCGCCGACATAAACGTGCTTGGTCGGGCGGTGATCATGTGCTTGCGGATATCCGCTGGCAATCCCTGAATATACCTCTTGATCTTTCGTGACAAAGGCGTCACCTGATCCGGCACCAGCCGTGCCATTTCGTTGAAATTGGTGGTGTATTGTTGATGTGTCATGGTTCCCGCTTCCAGCTGCAGGAATTCCCTTTCCACCTTATCCATTTTCCGGTGAGAACAAAACTCCTCAATCACCAACTTTTTCAGCTCGGACCACCTCATCCTTCCGATAGCCCGACTACCCTTAGCTTGGACAATATTGTCCCACCCGCATAAAGCTGAGTCCACGAAAGAGTGGGCAGCAAACTTCACTTTTTGATCCTCCCGACACTCAAGGATGTTCAGAATAGCTTCCATTTCTCTCACTCACCGGTGAGCAGCCGCAGCAATGCCGATACCTTCAAATGTAGGGGGTTTGCATCGTTGAAACGCCCCGTAGTTACAGCCTCGTGTCACCTCCAGCACAGGCTCTTCTTTATCCTCTTCTTCTTCGTTATCAGAGAGAACCGTCTCAGTCTCGGACTGTCTCCTTTCGCCTATAGGTTTACTTCTTTCCTACCTTTCTCCTTCCCTCACAACTTGATAACTTCGGTCACCACAGATGGTAAGATTGTCTGCATGACTTGGTGCACCTCTTCAACAACAGCCTCTTTCACTGAGGCCCTTAAGTTAGCAGTTTCATCTCCATCCTCTGGATGAGGGGTCTCTGGTTCTTCATGAACCACCTTTTCGGCTCTAGGCCTTCCACTCGTGACCCGTGGTTCACCACCACATCCACCACCACCACACGAAACGTTTGATGATCTACCACCGGCCATCCTCTAACTCACAGTAAAAGATTTAAACACCAACATGGTCATTTAAGGGAACAACTCAGCTTATGTCAAGTACAATAAGTCCCTAGTTACGGTGGCCAGTTGTGATTAGCCACTTACTTTACTCTTCATACTCCAAGCATTACCTATCCTAACTACGTTAGTATCTAAATCTACAAGTAGCACATAAACCACATAACATGCACACGTAATACCTGTTAATATTAGACTGGCATCCCTTCCCTTTCTGTCCCATTTTCAGTTCAAGTTTAGGTTTATTTTGAAAATTTACCTGTTTCACTTAAACTTTAGCTCTGATACCAACTTGTAAGGCCCCATTCCCGGGACGCTTACAACCGGTCAATCATCGCACATAAAACATATATTTACTTTTAACTTAAATAAACATTGCAGCGGAAACATTTAAAACGACATTTCATTTCATTATAAAGGCTTTTGCAATTTAATACACCATTATTAGGTTAGAAAATACTTGTTGCATTACATCACAAAAGCATTATAAAAATGGATGCCATCCAAAAAGAGCCAAGTAGCTGCCCCGCGCCATCCTCAGCAATGCTCACCTGCCAACTGAAAAATGCATAAAAAGTTAGCGTTGCTGAGTGAGTTCTAGTTCTATAATAAAAAATACACTATCTTTCGTTTAAAACCGTTCTTTACTTTAGCATGTGAACGCACATAATACGTACACGTAGATAATAATGATATTATTTTCAACATTCGTTCATTAACTTTCGTTCACTCATAGAATGTCATTATCATTCATTTTCGTTACTTTCATTCATACGTTCATCATTACTTCTTTTCATTCCATATAAAACAATGAACTTTACCCCATCGTCATGCATAAAGCAGGTACTGGGCTAGGGCCTATCATAGACCCACCGTCATGGCGCACAACAACCTAGCCATAGTACCTAAGGGTAAATTCAGGTGTACCATTGGCATGTACTATACCCACCATCATTCATAAAACGGACACTAGGCCGAGGTCTATCATAGACCTCCTGTCATGGCGCACAGCAGCCTGGCCATAGTATCTAGGGTAAGCGACAAAGGTTCTATACAAATGGTCAATCACAAAGAAAGACCCCGGTGTGCATCCTTCTGGGGTAGCTAACCCACACACCGTTGGACTAACACCCTTCATTGGGCGTGTTCCCCCATACAAGGCTTGCAAGACTTTGTTTACTTTCCTTCGTTCATTAATGCATGCATTCATTCATCATGTTCCACTTTTCCTTATCATCTACTTTACGTTACATATTCCTTTCATTTGATTCATTAACATTCAACGTGAAGCCACAGGAAAATAATCACACATAACAGGAACATAAACATAAACAATCAACATCAACATACAAGGCATCATACATACATAACATACATTAACATACAACATCATACACCATCATCCATGCCCAACATAACGTCTATGACCTCAAAAGTCAACTTACATAGCCCCCGGGAATCTACCAAGTCAAAGCCTAAGTTACACTTTTTCTCCAAAAAGTCAGAAATATTCCAAGTGTTCATCTGCATTTGTCTTAGTTCATCCTCATTTCTTTTACTTCATCCGCGTTTGTTATAGTTCATCCGCATTTCTTTTACTTCATCCGCATTTCCCATACTTAGTCAATATTCATCCGCATTGACTTTCATCCTCATTTCCCATACTTAGTCAATATTCATCCGCATTGACTTCATCTGCATTGACTTTCATCCGCATTTCCCATACTTAGTCAATATTCATCCGCATTGACTTTCATCCGCATTTGTCAACACTTAAGTAGTTTTCGAAACTTGGGCGTATGAATAATTGTTTAGGCGCATGAGCAGCCTAGGGCACACTATTCATCAGATTTAGTCCCCACATCTCATCTTTTAGGTTCTAAGCTTAACTCTTACCTTCTAAGCCTTAGACACATAATCATAACATCATCGTACACCCATCAAACATGCAGGTATAGAACCCAGTTTTATAAAAACATACATTAATGCATTTCTAGCCCCAAAATCAGTTAAAACATGTAAAAAGTGAGGTTCTAGAACTCACCTCATGTTCAAATCTTTTTGCTCGAAGAATTACTTGAAGCTCTTGTGGTCGGTGAATATGGTGCACTTTGTACCGTATAGGTAGTGCCTCCAAATCTTTAAGGCAAAGACCACGGCTACTAGCTCCAAGTCATGAGTAGGGTAGTTGACCTCATGAAACTTTAACTGTCGGGATGCATAGGCTATAACTTTTCCCCTCTGCATTAACACACACCCCAACCCTGAGTAGGAAGCATCGGAATAAACCACCGGATCTTCACTTCCATCGGGTAATGACATAACATGAGCTTGAGTCAACCTCGCCTTTAATTCCCCGAACGCCTTGTCTTGAGCTTGACCCCATACGAACTTCATATCTTTTTGAGTCAACTTGATTAGCGGAGAAGAGATCTTAATGAAGTCTTGAATGAACCTCCTGTAGTAGCCCACCAAACCCAAGAAACTACAAATCTCGGATGGCGTCTTTGGAGACTTCCATTGCATCACTGCCTCCACCTTTGCCAGGTCCACCATAATCCCGTTAGGATTCACCACATGACCCAAGAATTGGACCTCGCGCAACCAGAATGCACATTTGAAGAATTTAGCATACAACTTCTCCATTCTCAATGTCTTCATCACCTCTCGAATGTGACCGGCAGGCTCCTCTTCACTCCTGGAGTAAATCAGGATATCATCGATACACATAATCACTGATTTATCCAACATCGATCAGAAAATGTGATTCATCAAGTCCATAAAAGCAGCTGGCGCATTGGTCAAACCAAATGACATAACAAGGAACTTGTAGTGACCATAACGCCTGCAAAATGTTGTTTTAGGGATATCCTGCTCTTTTAGCCTCAGCTGATAGTAGCCCGATCGAAGATATATCCTTGAGAAGCAACTGGCACCTTGCAGTTGATCAAACAAATCATCAATTCTCAGTAAGGGGTATCGGTTCTTTATCGTCAACTTATTCAGCTCACGGTAGTCAATACACATCCTCATACTACCTTGTTTCTTTTTCACGAACAGGACTAGAGCACTCCAAGGAGAGATACTCTATCTAATAAACCCCTTATCAAGTAGCTCTTGCAATTTCTCCATCAATTCTTTCATCTCAGTTGCAGCCAAACGATACGGTGCCTTGGCTACAGGTTGGGCACCTGGTATCAAATCAATCTGAAACTCAATCTCGCAGTCAGGTGGCACTCCTAGTAAGTCTTCGGGAAACACATCTGGAAAGTCACACACAATCAGGACATCGAATAGCTGTGGTGTTGGCGTTTCCATATCCTTCACATAAGCAAAGTAGGCGCTACATCCACGCCACATACACTTTCCCGCCACCGCCATCGAACTCGCTTTCGGAATTGTAGTGACTCGGTCACCATAAAACGTCAACACACTCCCGTCGGGCGCTGTCAAACGAATCATCTTCTTGTGACACACAATGTTCGCCTCGTAGTATGCTAGACAATCCATCCCAAGAACCACATCGAACCTATCTAAGATCATCACGAATGGTCTAACCAAAAACTTATGACCTTTTATTTCCATATCATATCCTTCTATCACTGCAGAAATCCTGGTAGACTTACCTATAGTAGTTTCTACATCAAAGGGCACATCTATATTCTTACTACTAACAGGCAGTTTAGCACAGAAAGCAGCATAAATGAAACTTTTACTAGCACCAGAATTGAATAACACAGAGGCTAAAGTTTGGTTTACTAGAAACGTACCTGACACAACATCAGGGTCCGTCTTAGCCTCCTCCTACATCATCGTGAACGCTTTGGCACTCACCCTCGATCCTTCACCCCTAGTCTTCTTCACCCCAGAACCCACAGCCCTCGGCTTCTTATAGTCTCTACTCATGTGGCCCTCCGCGTCACAAATTAAAACATCTACCTGCACGACAGTCCTTAGCTATGTGTCCCATCCTCCCACACTTTAAGCAAAAGTTTGATCCCAGCCTACATTCTCCAATATGCTCCTTTCCACATTTGACACACTTCTTCGACCCTGCACTAGATGTGACCACACGACAGTCATCTACCCGTGCCTTCTTGTTACTCGTCGAGGCATCACCCCGACCAAACCTTTTCCAATCCAATTCCGATCACTACCACCTTTCTTGCTACCTTTGGTCACCACCACAGTACTCTCATTATACAGTCTCCTTGCCAAATCAATCGCCGACATAAACGTGCTTAGTCGGGCAACGATCATGTGCCTGCGGATATCCGCTGGCAATCCCTAAATATACCTCTTGATCTTTTGTGATAGAGGCGTCACCTGATCCGGCACCAGCCGTGCCATTTCATTGAATTTGGTGGTGTATTGTTGATGTGTGATGGTTCCCGCTTCCAGCTGCAGGAATTCCCTTTCCACCTTATCCATTTCCCAATAAGAACAAAACTCCTCAATCACCAACTTTTTCAACTCGGACCACCTCATCCTTCCGATAGCCCGACTACCCTTAGCTTGGAAAATATTATCCCACCAGCATAAAGCTGAGTCCACGAAAGAGTGGGCAACAAACTTCACTTTTTGATCCTCCTGACACTCGCAGATGTTCAGAATAGCTTCCATTTCTCTCACTCACCGGTGAGCAGCAGCAACAGTGCCGATACCATCAAATGTAGGGGGTTTGCGTCATTGAAACGCCCCGTAGTTACTGCCTCGTGCCGCCTCCAGCACAGTCTCTTCTTTTTCCTCTTCTTCTGCGTCATTAGACAGAACCGTCTCAGTCTCGGACTGTCTCCTTTCGCTTGTAGGTCTACTTCTTTCCTTCCTTGAACCGTCTCAGTCTCGGACTGTCTCCTTTCGCCTGTAGGTCTACTTCTTTCCTTCCTTTCTCCTTCCCTCACAGCCTTGATAACTTCGGTCACCATAGACGGTAAGATTGTCTGCATAACCTTGTGCACCTCTTCAACAACAACCTCTTTCACTGAGGCCCTTAAGTTAGCACTTTCATCACCACCCTCTGGATGAGAGGTCTCTGGTTCTTCATGAACCACCTTTTCAGCTCTAGGCCTTCCTCTCGTGACCCGTGGTTCACCACCACATCCACCACCACCACACGAAGCTTTTGATGATCTAGAGGATTTAAACACCAACACGGTCATTTAAGGGAACAGCCCAGCTTATGTCAAGTACAGTAAGTCCCTAGTTACAGTGGCCAGTTGTGATTAGCCACTTACTTTACTCTTCATACTCCAAGCATTAGCTATCCTAACTACATCACTATCTAAATCTACAAGTAGCACATAAACCACATAACATGCGCACGTAATACCTGTTAACATTAAGAAAATACCTAATGGCACGCAGCTACTCGGACTAGCATCCCTTCCCTTTCTGTCCCATTTTTAGTTCAAGTTTAGGTTTATTTGAAAATTTACCTGTTTCACTTAAACTGCTCTGATACCAACTTGTAAGGCCTCGTTCCCGGGACGCTTACAACTGGTCAATCATCGCACATAAAACATATATTTACATTTAACTTAAATAAACATTGCAGCGGAAACATTTAAAACGACATTTCATTTCATTATAAAGGCTTTTGCAAATTAATACACCGTTATCAGGTTACAAAATACTTGTTGCATTACATCACAAAAGCATTATAAAAATGGATGCCATCCAAAAAGAGCCAAGTAGCTGCCCCGCGCCATCCTCAGCAATGCTCACCTGCCAACTGGAAAATGCATAAAAAGTTAGCGTTGCTGAGTGAGTTCTAGTTCTATAATAAAAAATACACTATCTTTCGTTTAAAACTGTTCTTTACTTTAGCATGTGAACGCACATCATACGTACACGTAGATAATAATGATATTATTTTCATCATTCATTCATTAACTTTCGTTCACTCATTGAATGTCATTATCATTCACTTTCATTACTTTCATTCATACGTTCATCATTACTTCTTTTCATTCCAACAAAAACCATGAACTTTACCCCACCGTCATGCATAAAGCAGGTACTGGGCTGGGGCCTATCATAGATACCCCGTCATGGCGCACAACAACCTGGCCATAGTACCTAAAGGTAAATTCAGGTGTATCATTGTCATGTACTATACCCACCATCATGCATAAAACGGATACTAGGCCGAGGTCTATCATAGACCTCCCGTCATGGCGCACAGCAGCCTGGCCACAGTATCTAGTGTAAGTGACAAAGGTTCTATACAAATGGTCAATCACAAAGAAAGACCCCGGTGTGCATCCTTCTGGGGTAGCTAACCCACACACCGTTGGAGTAACACCCTTCATCAAGCATGTTCCCCCATACAAGGCTTGCAAGACTTACTTTACTTTCCTTCATTCATTAATGCATGCATTCATTCATCATGTTCCAATTTTCCTTATCTTCTACTTTACATTACATAATACTTTCATTTCTTTCATTAACATTCAACGTGAAGCCACAGGAAAATAATCACACATAATAGGAACATAAACATAAACAGTCAACATCAACATACAAGGCATCATAATACATAACATACATTAACATACAACATCATACACCATCATCCATGCTCAACATAACGTCTATGACCTCAAAAGTCAACTTACATAGCCCCGGGAATCTACCAAGTCAAAGCCTAAGTTACACTTTTTCTCCAAAAAGTCAGAAATATTCCAAGTGTTCATCCGTATTTGTCTTAGTTCATCCACATTTCTTTTACTTCATCCGCATTTGTTATAGTTCATCCACAATTCTTTTACTTCATCCGCATTTCCCATACTTAGTCAATATTCATCCGCATTGACTTTCATCCGCATTGACTTTCATCCGCATTTCTAATACTTAGTGAATATTCATCCGCATTGACTTCATATGCATTGACTTTCATCCGCATTTCCCATACTTAGTCAATATTCATCCGCATTGACTTTCATCCGCATTTGTCAACACTTAAGTAGTTTTCGAAACTTGGGCGTATGAATAATTGTTTAGGCGCATGAGCAGCCTAGGGCACACTATTCATCAGATTTAGTCCCCACATCTCATCTTTTAGGTTCTAAGCTTAACTCTTACCTTCTAAGCCTTAGACACATAATCATAACATCATCGTACACCCATCAAACATGCAGGTATAGAACCCAGTTTTATAAAAACATACATTAATGCATTTCTAGCCCCAAAATCAGTTAAAACATGTAAAAAGAGGGGTTCTAGAACTCGCCTCATGTTCAAATCTTTTTGCTCGAAGAAGTACTTCAAGCTCTTGTGGTCGGTGAATATGGTGCACTTTGTACCGTATAGGTAGTGCCTCCAAATCTTTAAGGCAAAGACCACGGCTACTAGCTCCAAGTCATGAGTAGGGTAGTTGACCTCATGAACCTTTAACTGTCGGGATGCATAGGCTATAACTTTTCCCCTCTGCATTAACACACACCCCAACCCCGAGTAGGAAGCATCGGAATAAACCACCAGATCTTCACTTCCATCGGGTAATGACAGAACATGAGCTTGAGTCAACCTCGCCTTTAATTCCTCGGTCGCTTTGTCTTGAGCTTGACCCCATACAAACTTCACATCTTTTCGGGTCAACTTGATTAGCGGAGAAGCAATCTTAAAGAAGTCTTGAATGAACCTCCTGTAGTAGCCCACCAAACCCAAGAAACTACATATCTCGGATGGCGTCATTGGAGACTTCCATTGCATCACTGCGTCCACCTTTGTCGGGTCCACCATAATCCTATCAAGATTCACCACACGACCCAAGAATTGGACCTCACACAACCAGAATGCACATTTGAAGAATGTAGCATACAACTTCTCCCTTCTCAATGTCTCCATCACCTCTCGAATATGACCGGTAGGCTCCTCTTCACTCCTGGAGTAAAGTAGGATATCATCGATAAACATAATCACTGATTTATCCAACATCAGTCGGAACACGCGATTCATCAAGTCTATAAAAGCAGTTGGCGCGTTGGTCATGCCAAATGACATAACAAGAAACTCGTAGTGACCATAACGCATGCGAAAAGCTGTTTTAGAGACATCCTGCTCTTTCACCCTCAGCTGATAGTAGCCCGATCAAAGATCTATCCTTAAGAACCAACTGGCACCTTGCAGCTGATCAAACAAATCATCAATTCTCGGTAAGGGGTATCGGTTCTATATCGTCAACTTATTCAGGTCAGGGTAGTCAATACACATCCTCATACTACCTTCTTTCTTTTTCACGAACAGGACCGGAGCACCCCAAGGAGAGATACTTGGTCTAACAAACCCCTTATCAAGTAGCTCTTGCAATTGCTCCATCAATTCTTTCGTCTCAGTTGGAGGCCAATGATACGGTGCCTTGGCTACAGGTTGGGCACCTGGTATCAAATCAACTTGAAACTCGATCTCGCGGTCAGGTGGCACTCCTAGTAAGTCTTCGGGAAACATATCTGGAAAGTCACACACAACCGGGACATCGAATAGCTGTGGTGTTGGCGTTTCCACATCCTTCACATAAGCGAAGTAGGCGCTACATCCACGCCACATACACTTTTCTGCCACCACCATCGAACTCACTTTTGGAATTGTAGTGACTCGGTCACCATAAACCATCACCACACTCCCGTCGGGTGTTGTCAAACGAATCATCTTCTTGCGACACATAATGTTCGCCTTGTAGTCTTCTAGACAATCCATCCCAAGAACCACATCGAACCCACCTAAGATCATCACGAATGGTCTAACTGGAAACTTATGACCTTCTATTTCCACATCACATCCGTCTATCACTACAGAAATCCTGGTAGACTTACCTATGGCAGTTTCTACATCAAAGGGCACATCTACGTACACGTAGATAATAATGATATTATCGTCAACATTCATTCATTAACTTTCGTTCACTCATCGTACGTCATTATCATTCACTTTCGTTACTTTTATTCATACGTTTATCATTACTTCTTTTCATTCCATCAAAAACCATGAATTTTACCCCACCGTCATGCATAAAGTAGGTACTGGGCCGGGGCCTATCATAGACCCCCCATCATGGCGCATGGCAGCCTGGCCATAGTACCTAAGGGTAAATTAAGGTGTACCATCATCATGTACTATACCCACCATCATGCATTAAGAGGATATTGGGCCGAGGTCTATCATAGACCTCCTATCATGGCGCACAGCAGCCTGGCCACAGTATCTAGGGTAAGCGACAAAGGTTCTATACAAATGGTCAAACACAAAGTAAGAACTCGGTATGCATCCTTCTGGGGTAGCTAACCCACACACACTGTTGGACTAACACCCTTCATTGGGCGTGTTCCCACATACAAGGCTTGCAAGACTTACTTTACTTTCCTTTATTCATTAATGCATGCATTCATTCATCATGTTCTACTTTTTATTACTTTCCACTTAACGTTACATAATACTTTCATTTTATTCATTAACATTTAATGTGAAGCCATGGGAAAATAATCACACATAACATGAACATAAACATAAACAATCAACATCAACATACAGGGCATCATACATACATAAACATACAAAATCATACATCATCATCCCTGCTCAATATAACGTCTATTGTAGAGATTAATGAGGAGTCTGATGCAACCCAAACATCCAAAGTCTATCCTGCATGCTGCACAAGTGCATTAAAGAAGAATGCTTAGGAAGTTTCACACATGCAATAGAAATATTCTAAGTGAGAAATCTTCCGAAGCCAAGACCAATATCTTCCGAAGCCAAAGATGAAGTCTTCCGAAGCTTCAGAGACAAAGTCTTTCGAAGCCTCAACTCATGAAGACAGATTTCTTCCAAAGACTTTTAACACATGTTTTATCTGATGTACTTTTCCATAAAGCTGGACACATTTTGGCTGCATCTCTGTAAAGTCACCAACTTACATGAGTTGGTGAAAAGGTCCATGCTTTTGGTCACTGTACATTGAGGTCTTGAGTCTGTAAACTTTCAACTTCATGTACTTTATCCTTTTTGTAATAGATAAGGATGTGAGCTATGGCATGTCATAGTCACTAGTCAAAAGGCAATCTGCCTTTTGACTCTACAATTGATTTTGTTTTGTGTCTAGTCAATTGTATCTAGCTGGCCTTCAAAGTATGGCTGGCTGTAGGATGTAGTATACGTATCTCATGTTCTTGTAACTTTCTTTTATGCTTTGTAACACTTGTAATAGAACTTGAGAAAGCAATATACTGCAATCTTGAAAACCATATACTTGTTCTCTTGTTCTATCTCTTACTTAATTACTTGTGTTCTTAGTATCATCTTTTCAAGTTAATCCAGTTCACTATTGATTAAGTTTAAGCTTATTCTCCTCTTTGTGTTGTTGTGTTGTAAGTGACCCCCTTCACCAGTCCTGTATTTCATATCAGAGCTTTCTAGGCTCTTGATATAAGATCTCACCATTTTTAGATCCCTCACACACACAAATACTAAACTTTTAAAATGGCAGCCATTTCCAAAACTAATATGGAAACTGGAACCATGAACAAGTCCTCACTAATCACTCTTGAAGACTTTGATACCTAGTGCCTAAGAATGGAAGGTTTCATCAGGTCTCTAGACTCAAGAATGTGGGAGTCTGTTGAGAATGGACCTTATATACCATACACCCCTTCTGCTATCGGTGGTGGTATGATCCCTAAGGCTGTAACAGACTACTCACATAAAGATAGAAAGAGAGTAGGGATTGACCAAAAGGTCATCACAACCATTCAGGCTGCTCTTCCAAACTTGTATATAGAGGTTTCAAGAAATCAAAACAGCTAAGCAGTTGTGGGATGCATTGAAACTGATGTATGAGGGTTCCTATGAAGCAAAGGAGAACTAGAAGGATCTCCTGAAGCAGTAGTTTGAAAACCTCACCTTCAAAGCAGGTAAAACCATGACTCAGCAATACTTTAGGTATGTTGAGATTGTGGATACCCTTGTCGATGGAGGAGTTACTCTTGAGAACAGAGATATTGTAAGGAAGTTCATGTCCTCACTTCCTAGGCTATAGACACACTACTGTGTGGTGATCAAGAGGACTAAGAACCTCAGTACTCTCACTCTGATAGAGTTATATGGGATTCTCAGTGGCTACCAGATGGAGATGAACATGCAAGGTTCATCTGGCAACTCTAACAATTAAATGGGTTCATCCCTTCATGTGGTTTAAAGAGATAGCATAAAACCCCAACATCATCTCATATGCTACCTCAACTCATGAAGACAGATTTCTTCCGAAGACTTTTAACACATGCTTTATCTGATGTACTTTTCCATAACGCTGGACATCTTTCCGCTGCATCTCTGTAAAGTCACCAACTTACATGAGTTGGTGAAAAGGTCCATGCTTTTTGTAACTGTACATTGAGGTCTTGAGTCTGTAAACTTTCAACTTCATGTACTTTATCCTTTTTGTAATAGATAAGGATGTGAGCTATGGCATCTCATAGTCACTAGTCAAAAGGCAATCTGTCTTTTGACTCTACAATTGATTTTGTTTGTGTCTAGTCAATTGTATCCAACTGGCTTTCATAGTATGGCCGGCTATAGGATGTAGTATAAGTATTTCTTGTTCTTGTATCTTTCTTTTATGCTTTGTAACACTTGTAATAGAACTTGAGAAAGCAATATACTGCATCCTTGAAAACCAAACACTTGTGTTCTCTTGTTCTGTCTCTTACTTATTACTTGTGTTCTTAGTGTCAAACTTATGGTGAATCCAGTTTTCTGTTTGATTAAAGTTTGGTTAAAATCCTCTTTGTGTTGTTGTGTTGTAAGTAAACCCCTTCATCGGTACTGCATTTGGTATCAGAGCTTTTCAGGCTCTTGATATAAGATCTCACCATCTTAAGATCCCTCACACACACAAAAACTAAACTTTTCAAATGGCAGCCATTTCCAAGACTGATATGGAAACTAAAACCATGAACAAGTCCCCACTGATCACTCTTGATGATTTTGATACCTGGTACCTAAGAATGGAAGGTTTCATCAGGTCTCTAGACTTAAGAATGTGGGAGTTTGTTGAGAATGGACCTTTCATACCTAGCACCCCCTCTGCTACTAGTGTTGGTATGATCCCCAAGGATGTGGCTAATTACTCTGATGAAGATAGGAAGAGAGTAAATATTGATAGAAAGGCCATGATAGCCCTTCAAACTGCCCTTCCAAACTCTATGTATAGAGGTTTCAAGAAGTGCAAAACGGCTAAGCAGCTGTGGGTTGCACTGAAACCGATGTATGAGGGTTCATCTGAAGCCAAGGAGAACAAGAAGGATCTCCTGAAGCAGTAGTTTGAAAACTTCACCTTCAAGACAGGTGAAACCATGAATCATCAATACTTCAGGTATGTTAAGATTATGGATACCCTTGTGGATAGAGGAGTTCCTCTTGAGAACAGAGACATTGTAAGGAAGTTCATGTCCTCACTTCCTAGGCGGTGGACACACTATTGTATGGTGATCAGGAGGACTGAAAATCTCAAAACTCTTACTCTGGTAGAGTTATATGGGATTGTCAGTGGCTACTAGATGGAGATGAACATGCAAGGTTCATCTGGCAACTCCAACAATCAAATGGGTTCAGCCCTGCATGTGGTTGAAGGGGATAGCATAGAACCCTAACATCATCTCATATGCTACCATGACAACTCACCAAAGGGTCATTTCATCACCTTCCCATAGACACCAAGGGAGAACTACACTCAAGGAAGCCCATTCCAAGAGACAAGCTCTTCTCAAGCTTTTGTGTCTTCTGATGAAAGTTGTGGCAACTCTCTTTTCACTCTTGAAGACCTAGACTTTATTCATCCAGATGATCTGGTATACATGGAAATAGTCCAGTAGATGACTCTTCTCACTCACAGAGCCAAGAAGTTCTACAAGAGGAATGGAAAGAAGTTTCCAAGCAATGCAACTAGTGGAAAGTTTGGCCTGGACAAAGGCAAAGTCAAGTGTTACAACTATAACTTGATGGGCCATTTTGCCAGAGAGTGTAAGGCACCTAGAACAAGTGGTGTCCAAACACAGTCCAGACCCAACTACACTAACAAAGCTCCCCAGAATAAGAAGTCAAAGCAACAGGTTGTTCTTGCTGATGAAGAAGGAGGCTTTGACTAGAGCTTTCAGGTGGAAGATGCTTCTCCAAACCAAGTACTAATGGCAGATCATGATGAAGCCAATGTATTGGAATATCTCTGTACTCCTGAATGCATGCTAATGTAAATAGATACAGGTCCTATAACTTGGAGATGAGATCTGATCTTTAGTCCTTAAACATTTTAAAATCTAATTTTATAAAGTCTGAAAATGATTATAAACTAAAGATAGAGGACTTAGAGAAAACCATTTTAGTTCTAAAACAAGAGCACACAGATTTTGGGACTCAAATCAAAGATCTCATAACCAAGCTGACTGAGTGCCAGGCTGAGCTTGTGATCAGCAAAGCCAGGGCAGAAAAGATTGTTCTTGAAGAAGAGACCTTCAAGAACATGATATCCTTATCCCTGCACAACAAGGTGTGCTATCAAGACAGGCAAGGACTGGGATCCAATGAGATAGCTCCTCCACACACAATCTTGTTTGTAAGACCTCCTAGGTGTGGGCTTGTGAAGATAAGCTTTCTCTCATAGATCCTATGAGTGAAGATGATGAAGAAGAGATAGTGAAGAATTCCTCAGATAAGAGTGAAGAGGAGGATTCTAAGAAGGGCCACTATCCTTTGAGGAGAAGAAGAAGACTGTGATGACCAAGTCCATGAGAAAGAACTTGATCAGAAATAGAAAAAGAAAAGCAAGGAAGGCTCAAGAGATCAATGCTACTTTTGACTCTAAGTAGAAATAAGTTTTCATCTCTATAGGGTTTGAAGTAGTAAAGACTGAAGACATCAACCAAAACTCTTCTACTAAGAGTTTTGGTTCTTGTTCAAATCATCTCAGTAACAAGAAGAAGACTGATCTGCTGTGTACCACTGCTGTATAGCCTGGACCATCAAACTCCAAGAACAGTTCTTAGCCCAAAAGAATTGTCTTAGTATCTACAAAGATGAAGATGGAGAAGGGATGTGACCAAAGACAGTCTTGTTCCCAGCAAAAACTCGTGTGAAAAAGAAATTGGTGTGTGTCATGTATGAAAGTACCACTCACATTGCTAAGGATTGTCCATACAATCCTAAAGGTACTTTCCATATGAACAAGACAAAGACTTCAAAGAGTTCCAAGAAGATTCAAGCTTTGGAAGGAAAATTTGTTTCATTCGGAAGCTCCAAATCTAAGAAGAAGGCAAGTGGAAAATTACCTTCAGGAGAGAAGTTGGTCTTGAAAGAAAGGAATTCTTTCAAAGCATTGAAGTCTACTGCAATGTCTGCAGAATCTTCCGAAGGTTCAGTCATCAAAACTTCCGAAGTCCCAAAAGCTTCCGATGTTTTAAAGGTCAAGTCCAAGACTCCAAAGGTGGTGTGGAAGTTTAAGAAAGACCAAGTCTGGAGTGGTCATTCCTTATGAGCACATCCTGCTTAGAGCCCCCAGGAAAGGGAACATGTACAAGATGTAATTGCAAGAAACATCTCCCTCAGGAGAAGTTTCATGATTTCTGTCTAAAGCCAATAGTGATGAGTCTTTCCTATGGCATAAAAGAATATGCCATGGAAACTTTAAGACCATTAATAAACTAATTAAACATGATCTGGTGATTGGAATGCCAAAGAAAGAGTTTACAAGTGATGACCATTGTGTTGCATGCCTAAAAGGGAAGCAGCATAAGGTATCTCACAAGCCTAAGGAAAAGAACTCCATCACTACACCCCTACACTTGTTACATATGGATCTCTTTGGCCCTATCAGTGTAATGAGTCTAGGAAGGACCTCTTACTGTTTGGTGATCACAGATGACTTTACAAGATTCACTTGGGTCTTCTTTCTTAGAACTAAGGATGAGACTCCTGAGATTCTGAAAAGCTTCATCTTGAAGATTGAGAATCAATTTGATCACAAGTTCAAGATCATAAGATATGATCAAGGAATTGAATTTAAGAACCAAATCCTTGATACATTTTGTGATGAAAAGGGTATTACAAAACAATACAGTGCTCCTAGGACTCCTCAGCAGAATGGTGTTGCTGAGAGGAGAAACATGACACTGATTGAAGCTGCAAGAACCATGTTGTCTGACTCTAAGCTGCCCATCACCTTCTGGGCAGAGGCAGGCAACATTGCCTGCTATGTGCAGAAAAGAGTTTTAGTGGTTAAGACTCATGGCAAGACTCCTTATGAACTTTGGCACAAGAGGAAACCTTTCATTGGTTTTCTCAGGTCATTTTGATGACCTTGCACTATCTTGAATATCAAAGATCAAATTGTCAAATTTGCTGACAAATCAGATAATGGACATTTTATTGGATACTCTTTCCAAGCTAAGGCATATAGAGTATACAATCTCAGAACTAGAATTGTTAAGGAGTCAGCCAATGTGACTTTCAATGAACACACACCTTGTGTGGCTGACACTGGTCCTGATTGGCTATTTGATCTTGATTTAGTTACCAACTTTTTTAACAAATCTTATGAGAACGTTTTAGGATCTACAAAAAATATAAATACAGGTGATCCTGATCCAAGATTTGAGGAAAAAAGACCTTCAAGTCATACATCTGCAGCTCCAGTTGGAACTACTTCTACAAATGAGGTTTCTGTCAGCACTACAATGACAAACTCAGCTAATACATCTGGGATGCCTTCAAATTCTAGCTCAGAGGCTCCATAACCAGATAACGATACCTCAATCGTGGAAGACAACAATGGTGGTGGTGACAGTGATCAAGAATTTCTTGATGCCAACAACCACACCATAGATGATAACATCAATGATGTCACACACTGCTTGGATCAAGTTTCTCTTGATAAGTGTGCTGATGTGGTGGGAGAAACATCTATGACAGATCTAAATTTCTTTAATTTAGATTTTTCTTAGCAACTTGCTATGATCCCTCAGCTTAGGATCCACAAGTTTCACCCCACCACAAACATCATTGGAGATGTTGTCACAGGGGTAAGAACTAGAGGACAAACCCATGAAGCAAATGTTTGTATTCACTCTTGTTTCTTGTCCCAGATAGAGCCAAAGAAAGTTGATGAGGCTCTAAAAGATGGAAGTTAGGTTAAAGCTATGCAACAGGAGCTGCTTCAATTCAGAAGGCAGAAAGTTTGAAACCTTTGTCCTCTTCCTTATGGGAAGACTATCATTGGTACCAAATGAGTGTTTAGGAATAAGAAGGATGATAGAGGCATTATCATCAAGAACAAAGCTAGACTAGTTGTTCAAGGATACACACAAGAAGAAGGGATTGACTACACTGATGTCTTTGCTCCGGTAACAAGACTGGAAGCTGTTAGGAAATTCCTAGCATTTGCTACATCCAAGAACTTCAAGGTCTTTCAGTTTGATGTGAAGTGTGCTTTTCTGTATGGAGTAATTGATGAAGAGGTGTATGTCAAACAGCCACCTGGTTTTGTAGATCTTGATCATCCTGATTATGTCTGCGATCTTGACAAAGCTCTTTATGGGCTGCATCAGGCACCTAGGTAGTGGTATGAGACACTGTCTGAGTATCTTTGCAAACATGGATACAAGAGAGGTACTATAGATGGAACTCTCTTCATCAAAGGACAGGGAAATGACATATTGCTAGTTCAAGTGTATGTGGATGACATCATCTTTGGTTCAACTAATCCAAAGCTCTGTAAAGACTTTGATGAAAGACATATTTGAAATAAGTGCCATGGGGGAACTCAATTTCTTTTTCGGAATTCAAATGAAGAAAGTTGAAGATGGCATCTTTATAAGTCAGTCAAAGTATGTAGACGTACTTAAGAGGTTCAACATGACTGATTGTAAGATTGCTAAGACAACCATAGCCAGAAACCACTCCCTTGGACCTAATCTTAAGGGGGAGTGTGTAGATGAACACTTATATAGGGCTATGATTGGGTCTTTTATGTATCTTACTGCTAGCAGGCCTGATATTATGTTTGCTACATGCATTTGTGCAAGATATCAATCCAACCCTAAGATGTCTCACCTCATCACTGTCAAGAGGATTCTAAGATACCTCAAAGGTGCTTCAACACTTGGTTTATGGTACCCAAAGAATCCTGACTTCAATCTGTATGCTTATAGAGATAGTGATTATGGTGGTTGTAACATAACTGCAAAGTCTACATCTAGGGTTGTCTCATGGCAATGCAAGAAACAATCATGTGTCTCTGCATCAACTGCTGAAGCTGAATACATTGCTGCTGCAAGCTGCTATGCTCAAGTGCTTTGGATTCAGAATCAGATGCTGGACTATGGGTTAAACTTCAAGGAGACTCCCATTCACATAGACAACAACAGTGCTACCTAAATTATAGAGAATCTTGTATAGCACTTAAGGACCAAACACATCAATATCAGGTATCATTTAATAAGAGATAACTATAAAAAGGGATTAATTAAACAGGTCAAAGTTCACACAGATGAACAATATGCTGATCTGTTTACAAAAGCTTTTAATGAACAGAGATTTAAATATCTAATATCAGCTATTGAGCTGATTAACTTTGAGTAGGTTTTTCTTGAAACTAATTCTTATTATTTCTTAAAATATGTGTGTCCTAAGTTGTCTAGTTCATCACTTTCATAAGCTCTTGTTTTCTTTGGATGAAAATATCTTTTTGAAGATTTTCCTTAGATTTTTGACAATTTTTGATCCTTCGGAAGTTATGTTTTTAACTTCAGAAGAAAATCATGCCTTCAAAACAGATAAATGTCTAAGAAGTTTTACCTTCGGAAGAGAATTCTGAAATATCTTTCGAAGCTTAAATACTTGTCTCAGACACTTATTTATTTTCAAGGACTATTTTCTTCCGAAGCAAAATTAACTCTCAGAAGCTTTGTTGTTTTATACCCAAAGCATTCATGTTTTAATTTCTCTTTCGAAGCAAAATTTTCAAAACTCTCAGAAAATTCTTCCGAAGTCATTTTAGCTTCGGAAGCTTTTTCATTAAAACTTCCGAAGATAATTTACCTTCGGAAGCTTTTTGACTTCCAAGAAAACTACTTTTTGAGCAAAAGTAAACTACTTTTTCAAAGGTGGGACCGACATCCAGATTTCAAACTTTATCCTCTTTCATTAAACTTTACCTGAAATCCTTTTCACCTATAACCCAATGATTTCCCCCTCTTTCTATCATCTGTTCTTCTTTTGAGTAGATGGGATATAAGGGAGATTTCTCTATAAAAACCTTTAGGAAAGGGAAGGTCTCATCCCAATGGAGATTCCTGCTCCATGTGGTCATCCATAACTTATCAAACAAGCATGGTGGATGGGACAGATTCCTGAGAAACTCTCCTTCATCATCCATGGATGATTCAGGGGGTCAAGTTCAGGTATTCTCAGTTTGTTTATACCAACTTTCTTGCTAACCTAGACTTCTTAAAATATTACATGTTTCTTAGATATGTCCAATACATTCTTAACTATGAACTGGGCTCACAATTGAGGGAAACAGGTAACATTCTTAAACTGGGGCAGATGAAGCCCGGCATCTTTAAAAAACTGAGAAAGCCCACTGTTGGCTTCTTTAGGGAAGAAACACCCCTAGTCCCAAAAATATTAGAGCTCATTGCTCAAGGTGACAACCAAGAAGCACAAGCTAGTGTTGAACCCACACCTGCTATATCCTAACCACCCACACAACCACAAATCACCATCACCTACCAAAGAAAATCTAAACGAACCCCTGCTTAGACTATTCAATTTATGGAAGCCCCCATATACTTACCCAAACAGGCAGAAGTGGACACTAGAGCTCCCACTTCTCCTGAGGAGCAAACCACTCCCATCTCTTCAAGAATTAGTGCTGAGGTTCCTCATGCTCAATCTGATGAGCTCATTAGCCAAACTGCCTTAAGCCATCACTCTGAGTCTCAACACACAAGTGATCAACCTTCAGGGGACAGTTACCATCCCCAGCCTATAGATCTTAACCTACCAATCCCTAACCTTGATTCTACACTGATGAAGATCTAGGTTTCAGTGAGTATCACGATTCTATTTCTTTTCCCCTACTCAAAGAGAGATGAGTGCTTTTGTAGCTCCTATTTCTAGCCCCCATCAGTCACCTACTACTGAGGTGGACACTTCTAAACCTGTTCAGTATGTCCATATGGAAGAGGCTCTCACTTTTGAAAGTGATTACATAATTAAGACCTCAACCATGGCAACTCAGCCCACTGACATCTCAACTGAGATTGCCAGTGAGCAGAGGAAATCTAGAAGCCAAGAACCTGAAGCTGGTGGTGAGAGTGAGGACTTTGGTCCAATCATCTCATCCTCCAATGACTTTCTTTTGATGAAGATGAGGGGAATCCAAGACTAAAGGTGCAACAACTATCTATAACATGTACATATTTAGTCTCCAAGGTTTGTCACCTTGAATCTCAAGTGACTACCTTGCAGATCAGGGTCAATGATCAGCAACTTGAGATTTCATATCTTAAGTAACAACTAGCTGGGAGACCTTTAAGAGGAGCTCAACCAGAAACACAAGAACCTATGGAGGTGATTGACCTAACTCCTAGCTCACCTATGCAATGGGTGATGCTACCAAAAAGGGGGAGAAAGTCATTACTACCACAAAACCTGGGAGTTCTTCAGGGAGTATGGACATTGAGGACTCACCATCCTTACTTGCAATTGTGCTTGCTCAACAACTTCCTCAAGTTCACATTAATGTGGACTCCATAGACTTCTTATAACAGAGTCTGTTTGAGGAAGGTATACCAAGGGTAATGTCATCTCCATCAACTTCCAATCATATCATTGGATGGAGGTATGACATTAACAGGAGAGCCCTCATCATCATGAAAGTTCAAGGGCAGCAAGAGATCTTCAATTTTCAGACCTTGAACTATTATGATAGTCTAGATCTAGTCAGCATGCCACTTGTCAATCCAAGCAAATCAAGACAAGCTGACAAGTTGGCTCAAAGAATCCAAGACAGGATCACTACAGAGTTCAGCCTAAGAAGGAGACTGTGGGAATCAGGCAATGTCATCGGTCAACTAGATATTGAGGCAGACCCTAAGATTAGCTTTATACGGGAAACCTTGACTTAAGGCCTAGTGACAGAACCTTAGAGCCCAGTCTTATCACCAACAACTACTGCAGAGATCAATGCCCTTTTTGAGACACCTGCTGGTGAAGGTGATTCTCAACCTCTTTTTGGCCAGAGCTTAGAAGCTGCAAAAAGCAATGAAGGCCAAAGCTCTCTCCACCCAAAGTCACAAAGGTCTGTGAGTGACAAAGGGAAAAGAAAGATGACATCTGAGGAGATTGAGGAGGAGGAAAGAGAGAGGAAAAGGAAGTTGAGGGGAGAAAGTTCTTCTGTTGGGCCTTCAAGACTCATGGAGTCTGTTATCAGGTCTTCCCCTAGACCAGATACTCAGAATGATGAGTTAAGGAAAGTCAGGATAATTATCTGCAGACAAGGAAGTAGGACATAGACTGTGTCATTTCTCTCCCCTTAGAAGAGTTAAATGAACTGGTTGACCTGGAAAGGTCAAGGGAGAAGAAGGAAGCAGAAGATGCAGAGCTTCTAGTACAAGTCAATAAAGAGAGAAAAAAGAAAAAACTGTACAAACATATGCCTACCCTCTCCCCAGTTCAAGAAAGTCATGCACAAGAGGATGTGGTTCAACAAGAACCTCAGGTAGACAAAGAAGAAGATAGGATCAAGATGATCAACTACCTGAGTGCCATAAGCCTCTATCAGGCAGAAGCACTTCTTCCCTTGTCTTATGACTATGTTGAGTTTGAGTACTTAAAATAACTTGAACTTGAGATAGTCAAGGACAGAAAGACAACTAAGAGGAAGCTAAGGGAAGAAGCTGCCAAATCAAGAGCCATCATCCAAAAGAGCATGAATAAGTCTGCTGACAGGTAGAGGATGATGAGCTTCTTGAAGTTGTATGGATTCTCCGGAAGGAGACTTGGCTCCATGTCTCTATCCACTATAGATGAGCATATAAGGGTGATCAAGCAGAAGATCAAGAGTGGAGAGTTCATTGACTTACACTCCCCTCCAAGTCAAGCCCCACCTAAAGTGAAGGTTAAGGTTGAACAACCAGAGACAACACAACCTGGACCTCCTGCTGAATCTCAGCAAGCTTCATCTTCTGATCCACAGCAGGGTCAACCTCCCTCTCCTTCTGAGCCTGAGAGAGAGGAAGTCCTAACTAAGAAAGACAATGAAGATTAATCTGGTATTGCAACCCAGTCTTCTCAGTTAAAACCTGTAAAGAGAAAGAAGAGGATGGCTTCTAAACCAAAGCCAAAGAAGAAGAAGACTGCACCCTCTTCTAAACCTCAGGATAAGTCAGAACATCCTGAGGATGTGCAGCCAGAGGATGCTACATCAACTCCAGTTCAAACAGCTCCTCTAGCATCAAGAAGACTCATCTTGTCTTGGACATGCACCATAAATCCAGAAAGATGTCATGTCATTAGAAATCAAGGCACTGAAGACATCTACATTTGGCAAGACATGTTTCAGTTGCCTCTGCATGATCTCTTTGACATGAGAAGACATTTTGATAGTCTGCAGGATCCTGATCATCTCATGAAGAAAGGAATAGTGATCATTCTAATGAGGACTACTGATATCTGAAGTCTAATAAGTGTTTTGGTAGCATAAGCCTAGGGGGAGTTTGTAGAGATTAATGAAGAGGCTGATGCAACCCAAACATCCAAAGTCTATCCTGCATGCTGCATAAGTGCATTGAAGAAGAATGCTTAGGAAGTTTCACACATGCAATAGAAATATTCTAAGTATGAAATCTTCCGAAGCCAAGACCAATATCTTCCGAAGCCAAAGATGAAGTCTTCCGAAGCTTCAGAGACAAAGTCTTCCGAAGCCTCAACTCATGAAGACAGATTTCTTCCTGAAACTTTTAACACATGCTTTATCTGATGTACTTTTCCATAGAGCTGGACACCTTTCCGCTGTATCTTTGTAAAGTCACCAACTTACATGAGTTGGTGAAAAGGTCCATGCTTTTGGTAACTGTACATTGAGGTCTTGAGTCTGTAAACTTTCAACTTTGTGTACTTTATCATTTTTGTAATAGATAAGGATGTGAGCTATGGCATGTCATAGTCACTAGTCAAAAGGCAATCTGCCTTTTGACTCTACACGATTTTGTTTGGGTCTAGTCAATTGTATCCAGCTGGCTTTCATAGTATGGCCGACTGTAGGATGTAGTATAAGTATTCCTTGTTCTTGTATTTTTCTTTTATGCTTTGTAACACTTGTAATAGAACTTGAGAAAGCAATATATTGCATCCTTGAAAACCAAACACTTGTGTTCTCTTTGTGTTGTTGTGTTCTTAGTGTCCTTGAAAGCAATATACTACATACTTGTGTTCTTAGTGTCAAACTTGTGGTGAATCCAGTTTACTATTTGATTAAAGTTTGGTTAATCTCCTCTTTGTGTTGTTGTGTTGTAAGTAAACCCCTTCATCGGTCCAGCATTTGGAATCAGAGCTTTTCAGGCTCTTGATATAAGATCTCACCATCTTAAGATCCCTCACACACACAAAAACTCCAACATAACGTCTATGACCTCAAAAGTCAACTTATATATCCCCCGGGAATCTCCCAAGTCAAAGCCTAAGTTACACTTTTTCTCCAAAAAGCCATAAATATTCCAAGTGTTCATCCGCATTTGTCTTAGTTCATCCGCATTTCTTTTACTTCATCCGCATTTGTTATAGTTCATCCGTATTTCTTTTTACTTCATCCGCATTTCCCATACTTAGTCAATATTCATCCGCATTGACTTTCATCCGCATTGACTTTCATTCGCATTTCCCATACATAGTCAATTTTCATCCGCATTGACTTTCATCAGCATTGACTTTCATCCGCATTTCTCATACTTAGTCAATTTTCATCCGCATTGACTTTCATCAGCATTGACTTTCATCCGCATTTCCCATACTTAGTCAATATTCATCCGCATTGACTTTCATCCACATTGACTTTCATCCGCATTTGCCAACACTTAAGCAGTTTTCTAAACTTGGGCGTATAAACTACTACTTGGGCGCATGAGCAGCCTAGGGCACACTATTCATCAAATTTAGTCCCCACATCTCATCTTTCAGGTTCTAATCTTAACTCTTACCTTCTAAGCCTTGGAGACATAATCATAACATCATCATACACCCATCAAACATACGGGTATAAAACCTAGTTTTATAAAAACATACATTCATATATTTCAACCTCAAAATCAGTTAAAACATGTAAAAAGAGGGGTTCTAGAACTCACCTTTGCAGCTCTTGAGTATGGCTTCTTCCAAACTTGTTTGAAATTGAGTTCAACCACCTAGAAACCCACTAAAACATGAACCCGAACACACACAAACACACATAAGCATACACCCGATGACATAACCGGTTAAGAATACCATAATTTCTTAGCTTGTTCTTCTTCAAAACCCGAGAGTTTTCGGCTCTACTTTCTTTTCTTTCTAAAAATATCCGAGAGTTGATGTGAATGGGCAACATGGGCGGCCATGTTGCTTTATTCACCAACTTTTGCAGACTTTTGTATTTTGTACACTTTTTACCCCTTAACTTTGGTAAAATATATTTTTTTTCTTTGACTTTAAAAAAAATAACCGGGTGTCACACCATTGAAACAAACTGCCAGATCCTGGAACACCCTGAGAACAAACACTGTCCATATTCAGCAAGTAATCATCTAGAGAGATTTTAATAGATGAAATATTAGTTCTTTTAACCCGTTGTTGTCTAGGAACTATGACTGAAGCATAACATGTGCTCCTACTACCACGAAATCCTTTAACTGGTTTTTCTAAACTCTTCCATGCACATTCACTCTAAATCTTTCTTGTGACTCTAGGTGTTTTACTTGCAAAGTAAACCTTCTTCTGCCCACGAGATTTTGTAAACTGGATTTAGTCTTCTTCTGAACTGGAACGTCACTTCCTTTAGATGGTATACTGACGATATACAATGAACATGTTTTCTTTCCATGAGTAATGACAATATTCCTTTAACAACTTTCCACTACTTATTCCCGTACTTAACCTCATGTCCCTGTTAATCCAATGACCAACATAAATCAACTGTTTCTTCAATTCAAGAATCACCCTGACATCTTTCAAAGTCCATAAACCATCTAAAGTAACTAAATCTATGTCACCATGCCCGTAACAACAAAATATCATTGTTTGCTAATCTTACCTTACCAAAATCACCCTTTTTAAGATTTTGCAATGATTTGCTATTGTGGGTAGCATGAAACAATACTCCAGAATCCATGACCCAGGAATTAACAGTGCTCTCCACGCTACAGATTAAAGAATCAAAGAATCATCGTCTGAGTAGTTTGTTGCGGTGTTAACTTCTTTTTGATCATTCGGACACTGATTCTTGAAGTGTCCTACCTATTTACAGTTCCAAGAAGTCATATCATTTTGAGCCCTAGATTTACTCCTTTTCTTGTTCTTGCTCCCACTACCTCTGTTATTCATTCTTCCTCTCCTAACATTCAGTAGTTCACTTGATGATTCACCTGAATTTCTTTTTCTGACGCCTTCACCCATAATAATATCCCGAATCTCTTTTAAAGTAAACACGCTAGTGGAACTAGTAATCCCTGTAACAATACTTGGCTAGCTATCAGACAATGATGATAACAATAGTAGAGCCTGAACGTTATCCCTAAATTTGATGCCAATTGACCCAAGTCTTGAAAAAAATAGAGTTCAAGTTGTGATGTGTATTAGAACTGAACTTTCCTCTTTCATCTCTGCATTAACTAGCTCTAGAATCAAGAAAACTTTATTTGCTGCCGAAGGCTTCTCGTACATATTAGATAACGCATCCATGATACCTTTCGTTGTAGTTTCCTTCAGAATGTTGAACGCAACATCCTTTGTCAACAACAACTTAATAACCTCCTTGGCATTTTTATCTAAAGTTTCCCACTCAGTTGCTTCTATCTTTTATGGTTTATCACCGAAAACAATATCCAAGTCTTTCTAAACAAGCAAATCCTCCAATTGCATTTTCCACCAACCAAAGTTGTTTCCACTAAACTTCTCAATCTGAAGTTTTCCGCTCTCGGTCATTATCTCAAACTACAATTTGTTAACTAATCGAGTCAAGACTGAAAGTAGTGTCAAACATAACTATGTCTGACTGCCTGAATTTGAGTGTTGTTCTATTGAACACTGCCCCGTTTTACTCAGTCTAAAAAAATAGTAACAAACTAATTCAATAATGCACCTGAGAATTTCCGACGTCAGATCTCGGTAATTATATCAAGAATACTTGGATAAGCATATTAACCCCACTGATCTTTGCTAGACTACCACATATCTGTTCTTTGGTTTCTTTCAAATCAAGAAAACGCGCGAAACAACAACAATCGATGATTCACGATTGTTAGTGATGGCAACAATATACGGGTGGAGGTATTGATCGTAGCGCTCAACAACTACTATTGCCTGTTCTTCTTTCTTGTATGACAGAAAAGAATATATATTTTTTTTGGTTGCGATGCAATACAAGAGTAAAAAAAGACTTCACAAAAATATGATATTTAATTATGGAAGCAAACCTCGTAGCACTCACAAAATCATAAAGAAATTTTGACTTTTTATCTTCTCTTCTTGATTTTTGCAAACAACAACAAAAGGAATACTCAATCCAAAAAAACTCACGGTGCTTGTATTATTTTTTGTGATCGAACGTCGTGATAAACAAAAAACAAACCAACTATCAATAAACTTGATGGTGAAGATGCCGTTAACAACCCTAGATCGCAACTTTCTCCCGTTGTGTTCTCCCGTGTGTAAGGAGACAAAACTCAGATACCACTTGTTAGAGATCCTGATGTAAATGGACACAAAAACACAATCAGACCGCGAGAGAAATATAATAACAAAGATGAACACGCGAGATTTACGTGGTTCGGTCGATGTGACCTATGTGCATGGACTGCAATCAGGATAATACTTGTAAGAAATTACAAGTACAATGCACAATATAAATAAGGAAAATTAGGGTTTACAACTTAATTCCTAAAAAAATCTAAATGAACTATAAGTAATAAAAAATAGGTCAAGTCTTTAATTTAATTAATCTTCCACTAAGTTATCTTTTAACTTGATCTCAAATCAAAACTCCACAAAATACATTTACTTAGTAGAGTAATACTTAAAAATACATTTACTTGAGTCAAATTTTGGTTTTTTAAAGGATTTAAGAAGTTCATTAATATACACTAATATGTTTATATCATTTTGTAAAATATCATGGTTCTGAAATACGTACTGCATGTTGACCATAGAAATTAAAGAATGAATTTATATCCGTATATGTTAGTTACATCTAAATTAGTGATCGAAAGGAACGTACGTGGATGTAGTGAAACAACATGAATTGGTCAAGGTTTTCATGCATACTTATACTTCAGGGATAGGATCTTTTCAAAAGCATTAAAGATTATGAGAATCATGAGAACCAATTTAAACTATTGATTTATATGATTTTTAATTAGTTATATATCTTATATGAAAGGCATTAAGGTAAATTACATTTTTTTCATTTATCACTGATTTACCATAATTAAAGTTTGAAAAAAACAAATCAAATATGAACTTTTCTTTCTAAGTCGTTGAAATCAAGGCTTGATCCTGTTGAAACCAAGAGATAATCAATTGAAATCACACGAAGATTTGACGTTATACACGGCTTAATCCGGTTAGATCGTCGACAAAAATGTCATTGTGCTTTACAATCATTGATTTACTATTACAGTTTTGTTTCCTTTTTCCAATGATTTTAAGGGTTCGGAGACCGGAGTAATGCAGTACGCATATGTATTCTATTATTGTTTATGTTTGATTTTAATCATAATCAACGTTTATAGAAAAACAAATAAATTAATGTATTTTACTCGAGTCTGTGTATGTTATTGTTATTTATTTTTTATTTTCATCATAATTATAGTTATAGGAAAAACAAGTAAATTAATGTTTTTATCCCTTGAGTTCGTATGTTTTTGTGTTTATACTCTTGTTTAAGTTATTTGCTTTCTACAACATTAAATTAAGAGAAAAATATCATATATTAGGATTTAACTGTAAAATTGGTACCATCAATTTGTGTCTCATAACCCCTCACTTACAGTCTTATGTAGACATATATAGGGAGACGTATCTCACTATCTTGTGCCAAATTATTCCCTGATCTCATTTTGTTATTCAAAGTTATGATAGATTCTTGAAATCTTCAACCAAGAGTGTTTGAACATGAAATTTTCAAATATATTAAATTGAATTAACTATTACAAATGTTGTGAAAAAAATCCATTAAAATCTTTAACTTGAGCCTAGAATTTTGCATATTAACTATTACTATTTAAACATGAAATTCAACAATGGTGTATTAAAGTTTGTATTCGTAAATAGGTACTGTTTTTTTAGCAAATAGCACTAAAATATCTAAATTAAACATAGTTTACACGTATGTAAAACAATTATATTACAAATGTATAAACTTTACCCTATAGTTTGTGACCTCTTACATATGTACATGTGTAATTTGTTTACATATGTGTAAATTGTTTACATATGTGTAAATTAACTATTACAAAGTTAAACACATATAATAGTTAATTTACATACATATAAAATAAATTTAAACATAAGTAATAGTTAATATACACATATGTAAAACAAAGTTACACATACGTAGTAGTATAGTTACGTTTTTGTAAATATTAAATTTAAAGTAGACATATATAATTAAAAATTTAAATCTCTAATTAATTTACATATATGTAAACCAAAAATATTATAGATATTTAATATAATAATTCACACTAATTAATGTATATATATGCTAAAAGAGTTCGTTGGAAACTTGGCTAATGTTGCTAGAGGGTTTCACAAGGATGTGATGTAGGGCTTTTCACGAGTCGAACCGAGTCGAGTTAGAGCAAACTTGAACTCGGCTCGTTTATAAACTGAGCCAGCTCGGCTCGGCTCGGATTTGAAACCGAGCTAGAAATTTGAACTCGAGCTCGGTTTGGTTTTAAACCGAGCTGGCTCGGCTCGGTTTGGTTAGGCTCGAATTTAAAAAGTAAATTTAATGCAAACATATAATTCCAAACACGTAACAAAAGTAACTAAACCCATTTAACATCTAAGTGGTACGATAATTCAAAACATTCAATAGGCCTATTTCTCTTGGGTTAGTTTACAAAAGATCAACTCCAATAATAAGTTTGATTGAGTTACAAAAGATTAATTTAAACTTTGAACTTCGTCTTGGACCGTCATACCGAAGCTTTGATCTTGACATAGAGTCACCCACCTACTCTTCAGTTTTACCTAATGCAAATTAATCATAGAAGTTAGTAGTTGAAATAACAAGTTGTAAAATTTGATTATGTATTTAAGTCCTAAACATCTCAGCAGCAAAAACTTTAAAAATAAGTGGATCAATTCTGTTTTGCAATGTTGTACAACATCTTTTTACACACAATATTGCACTTTTGAACCTTGTTTATGACACTCACCCATACATCATATTACTAGACAATTGAGAGATTAAAATAAATATGCATATTAAGTATATCTATACATCACCTTAATGTTATACATACATATTATAACATATTTGGTTTGCTTCATTTTAAATACTACAAAGCAACTAACATTTAGGTAGAATTTCTAATAAAGTGGATAGTTTTCAATAGAGTAAATACCTTTCTATTCGGTTGTAAAATCATTTACCGGGATCTTAATTTCCAAATCTTCCTCCTCCTTTGCAGATTGCTAAGCAAAAAAAGAATACAAAAATCAGAACAATGTTTTTAAAAGTAGAAGTAAGACAAATATAATACGAATATAAACTTACTTCTATTGTTTTATGGTTGTACTTGAAACTTCTTTAATCCAGTCACTACTACAAACAAGCAACTCTACCATATCTTTTGAAAGTGAGCTTCGATAGTCATCCAATATACGCCCTCCTGCACTAAAGGCTGGTTCTTAAGCAACGGTTGTGATTGGTATGCAAAATATGTCACGGGCCATTTTGCTTAAAATAGGAAACTTGGTAAAATTTTGATGCCACCAGCTCAACACATCAAACTCTTTGTTTTTCAAACCTACATGATTAGCTTCATCTATATATACCTCAAGTTCATTTTTGTGTGCTTCTTCAATGGGTCTAACTTCGAGATAAGCAAAAAAAATATCTTCGGGCCTAGCACAATGGTCAACGGATGTTGGGTTTGAGCTAGTTGTGGAAGCGCTAGCCTCCATAAATGCATTAGAATATTTTTCAAAAAGAAACTTGAACTTACCAATCACGTCTTCAACCCGACTTTGAAGCTCATCTAATGGATACAAACTCTCAAAAGTCCATTTAACCGACAACATTTTAAATCGTGGATCTAAAATGGATGCAATTGACATAAGTACCCCAACTTCTCCCCAATACTTCTCAAACTTTTCAAACATTGGCACACTCATGGCTTTCAAGAAATTATCATTTGATGCATAAGCATTATTTATCTCTCTTTTCACCTAAAAATTTTCAATAAGAAATAAGTTTGAAGTGGGATATGATGTGCCAGAGCACAAGTTAGTGGCATCCAAAAATACTTCAAGTACCTAGCACACTCTTTCAGCACGAGTCCACTCATCATTCGTAGGAGACCATTCAAAGTTTGAATCCCTTAATGCATAGCCTTGAAAGGCTCTTTTATAGTGAATAGTTGATTCAAGCATACGGTGTGTTGAATTCCACCTAGTTTTTACATCAATACATAAAGATTGACATGTGGGGATACCAAGGGTGATTGCTATCTCACCAATTTTAACAAACGACCTGGAGACTTTCTTAGATATTTAACCCCTTCTCTAACTTTCACAAGACAAGATTCAATAGTTTCTAAACCATCTTGCACTACCAAATTCAATATGTGAGCACAACATCTAACATGGAAAAATAACCCCTCAAAATGTAATTTTCCTTTCCCTTGAAAATTATTTCTTAAGATTAAAGCTGCCCTGTCATTATTGTAAGCATTATCTAGAGTGATTGTACCTATTTTATCTTGAATACCCCATTTAATAAGGCATTCTAAGATACCATCCGATATAACCTCACCAATATGAGGTGGTGCAAGCTCATTAAAACCGATTATTCTTTTTTGCAACTTCCAGTCAGAATCAATATAATGAGCTATCAAACACATATACCCAATGGTTTGGTTTGAGGTCCAACAATCACTTGTAAGTGATATCATGTCAACATTTTTTAAAACTTTCCTCACTTTCTCTCTTTCTACATCGACCACTCTAATACAATCTCTAGTAATAGTCGACCTACTCACTTTTTGGTACAAGGGATTGTTGTACTTCATTAACAAGTTAAACCAATGGTACTCTACAAATGAGAAAGGTAACTCATGGGATATGATCATCTTAGCAATTATTTCCCTACACTTTCCTTGTTCATAACCAATATTCATGTTAAGACCCGTTTCATTTTCATTACCACATGCTCCAAAGGTAAAACCCCTTTTCTTACCTCTTGACCTTTGCAGTTCCATATATGGACATATAATGTCCAAATGTCACTTAAGAGTTGTCGTGGGTCCTCCGGGAGCATATACATATTGTTTCTTACAATGGATGCATTGTTGTTTTATCACCTTTTGCCTTTTATGCTCTCTTTCAACACCTATAAAATGACCCCAAACTTCTGATGATTTTTCTTTTTGAAACATCTTTATTTGTATCATTTAAACACTGCCATCTGTTGTATCTCTTAATTCATCAGCCACATCAACACTCTCTTTGTCACTTGGACCAACCTTTGATGTCCCGGTTCCACCAACTGATTCTTTAAAAGAAGACATTCTATAACATATTAAAACATTCAGATTAGTATAAGAAATCTAAGTAGCAAGCATAAGAAAATAGACATCATTATAACAATTATCATTTAACTAAATCAAGGATAACAATTAATAAAAATAAAACAAAATAAAACCCTAACAGATACATACTAATAAGAATTAGCATTAACATCATCCAAATAACAAGTATTGTTGTAATAAAACCTTAATATACTGAAATATATACAAAAGGTCTGATCATACCGTTATATGTCGTGGCAATGGCGTTTGCCAGAGTTTGAAGTGGGAATGGCGATGGCGTTCGACGATGGCGTTCGACGGTAGCAGTGGCGGACTGGCGTGGTGGTGGTGGACTGGCGAGGCGTGGACCGGTGATGGACTGCTGAGGCGGCGATCGACTGGCGTAGCAGTGGCGGACTGACATGGCGGTGGGTTTGGCCGGTGATTGACTGGTGTAGCAGTAGCTTGGTTGATTTTAGGGTTCAATCTTTCTCTGTCAAAGCCTCGAAGGGTTATGGGGGGAATGAAAAATTGAGAATTTGGGATTTAGGAATGGGAATAGAGTTGGAGACTTGGACATTAGGGTTATGACTTATGAACCGTCTAAGAAAGTAGAGCTGTGAAGGTTGAAAATTGAATTCAATGTTTCATATATTTTGAATTGTATAAAAGTTTAGGCATATATATAATATTTTTATATATAATGTATACTACTATTTAATATTATAAATTATACATAAAATAAAAATATACTATTAAAAATGTATATATTATACATAAATATAATATATAATATATACAACTAAAATAATCTGAGCGAAACCGAGCTGAGCTAAACAGCGAGCCAAACCGAGCCGGCTCGGCTCGGTACGAACCAAGCCGAGCTTAGCTTGGTTTCATACCGAGTCAGCTCGGTTCGGCTCAATTTCAAATCGAGCTCTTTCGAGCGAGCTTTTTCCGAGCTATTTCCAAGCGAGCTGCGAACGAACCGCGAGCCGCGAGCTATTTCAACAAATATTGGTGTTATATCAAATTATCTTACAACGAAAGGGTTTACGATATTGGTGTTAATAAAGAATGTGCACTTATAGGAAATAATAAAAATATGGTGCATCGAATTTTCCATTAATGCAGTTTTTTGGGCCACCATGTTGTTAAGCGTTGTTAGTTAAATAAGAAAATTTGTGTCGTTATTTATGATAGGTAATCTTAGAAATTTCATGTTATTAATATATATATATACATATATATATATATATATATATATATATATATATATATATATTAGGTTATAAACTCGTATAATACAAGAGTTGCTAAAAAACTACATTTTTAGCAATAGAGATTTCCTTTTTACATATTTATGAAATGTTGGACCGGGTTTTAGTGACTGCAATTGCAGCAGAGTTATCAACAAAGATAAGAGTAGAAGAGAATTTCAAATCGTAATCCCACATTTGCTGTTGAATCCATATGATTTGTGAACAGCAACTTGTAGCAGCAACGTATTCGGCTTCACAAGTTGATAATGCAACCGAGGTCTGCTTCTTACACTGCCAGGTTACTAATCTTCTCCCAAAGAGCTAACACCCTACTGATGTGGACTTGTAGTTCATCTTGCAGCCACCATAATCCGAGTCCCTATATGCCGTAAGCTCAAAGTCATCATCATGAGGATACCACAACCCAAGTGTGGGTGTACCCTTCAGATAATGAAAAATCCTTTTGACCCCAATAAGATGGTTCACCTTAGGATTTGCCTAATATCGTGAACATATACATCTAGCATACATGATCTGAGGTCGTGAGACAGTGAGATACATGAGAGATCCAATCATCCCTCGGTACATAGTGGCATCTACCAGATCACCATTCTTGTCGGGTGCTACATCATGGTTTGTAGCAAGTGGAGTTCCAGCTGTAGAAGCATTTTCCATATCAAACCGACTAAGAATATCACCTACATACTTGGTCTGCTGTAGGAAAATCCCATTTGGTGTCAGATCCACCTGTAACCCAAGAAAGAACTTCATCTCTCCCATTACACTCATCTCAAACTCCGCCTTCATTACGGCTTCAAACTCTTTACATAATTCTTCATTCTTGGAACCGAAGATTATGTCATCGACATAGATTTGTACCAACAGTAAATCTCCATCTTTTTCTTTGATAAACAATGTACAATCAACGACTCCCCTGCGAAAACCGTGTTTCACAAGATGAGTTGAGAGTTTCTCATAACAGGCCCTCGGAGCTTGTTGAAGCCCGTATAGCGCCTTGTCGAGTTTGTAAACTCTGTCCCAATTATATGGATCCTAAAATCCCTTGGGTTGACTGACATACACTGTCTCTCGGATCTCACCATGAAGGAACGCACTGTTCACATCTAGTTGACAAACTTTGATCTTCATATAAGATGCATAGGCAAGGAAGATGCGGATTGCTTCTATTCTTGCCACGGGTGCAAACACTTCATTGTAGTCAATACCCTCAACTTGTCGAAATCCCTGAACAACAAGCCGAGCCTTGTTTCTGATGATCACTCTTTGATCATCTTTCTTGCATTTCAAGACCCATTTGGTGCCAATGACCTTAGCACCTTTAGGTCTATCCACTAGAGTCCATACACCCAACTTCTTGAACTGAAGACGTTTTTCTTGCATGGCACTCACCCATGCCTCATCATTCAGGGATTCACTAACATACTTTGGCTCAAACTGAGACACAAAGCAACGATAGGCACCATCATGAAGGTATCGCTTTTCCATCACAGAGGCATAATCAGCTGAGTACAACTGATTTCTGGTCTAAACTCCTGATCTCACATCTCCTATGACATTATCCAAAGGATGATAGACATTTAGACGTGAGCTGGGAGTTGTTGAAACAACCACCTTAGAACAAAGATTGTGAACATTTGGTTCTGGATCTGAGGCAATAGGAGTCTGAGGTTCAGAAGGCTCAGAAGCATCATTGTCAAATGCTTGTGGGCTTGTGGTAGTCGGAACTTGTTCATCCTGGTTGTTCTGATCATTCTCCACATAAAGATCAGTAGCTTGTGGGCTTGTGGTAGGAGATGGAATCCTTCTCAGTAGCTTTGGACAATAAGCAATGAACTTCATGATTCGTTGTGGAGGCCTTTGAAAGATCCAAGACATAAAGATCATTATATCTTGAAGCTGATATTAGGACTTGGTCCTCCGGGATCACGTAGTCCTTCTTCAGAACGTAGCACTTCTTGTTGTCAAAGACTACTTTGAAGCCTTTATCATATATTTGAGAAACAAAAAGTAAGTTATTTTGTAATTGTTGGACATAGTTTACCTTGTCAAACTTAACTTTCTGATTTCCCACTTCCCCTTGGGCTGTGATGTATCCGCCTTTGTTTCCAGCAAATGAAACATGCCATCCTTTGATTTTTCTGACGTTTGATAAGAGAGCTCTATTCCCTGTCATGTGCCTGGATGCTCCGCTATATACAATCCACGTGTTAGTCTCAGTAGTATAGCGAACACCCTGCACATTTAATGAAAACATTAGTTCATGTTAAGAACCCAAGCCTTCACTGGCTTGGGTTTCCTCGAGGCATCACACATCATAAACTCAACCATTGACCATTCGAGGTTCAAGGAAGCTCAGATGTCTGTTTGTTCTCATTTTCAGATGCTGAGGTGGATTTTTCTTTTCATAAGCCAGCTTTGTGTAAGGTCTGTTTGTGATAAACAGACGACTGGCTGATGGGTTGAACTTTGGGTTCACTATTGCTTTTAGGAGGCGTCACTGAGTTCTTCTTAAAAGATCTAATTTTAGATGCAGGAAGTTCAACTTTCCTCCTCGGTGTCTGATAATAAGGACAATGAGACGCAATGTGACCGTACTCTCCACAATTGTAGCAGGATCTGCTTTCAACTTTATGGTTTATTTGTTTTTATGGACATGTAGGTGTCACACGGGTGACCTTATTTTGTTTAGATTGAGACACTTCTTTGTTAGTTGTATGGTCGGGTCTTACAAACTTAATTGCTTTACCTGGTTTACATCTTTTATTTCTTGTTTACCTGGACTTTGACATGATGCACATGATTGATTAACTTTAATGGTCTTTTTAGGTTTTGATTTGACTTTGTTTGAACCAGACTTTAAATTAACCTTTTCAAACTTTTTTTCCAGGCTAACACAAGGCATCTTTCCTTTTGTATTTGAAGTGGACTCCTTTTTTTAATGCCAGATTCAATTGATTTACTAGTGGAATCTGGGTCACTAACAAGAGGAGTGGTCACCACATGATCCTTGATGGGGTTATTATTAATTGGTTTACTTTTGATGTTCATCAAGGTCTCAGGTGGTGGTGGAACCACTTTGTATCCCAATCCATCCCCGTTGTTTCTCTCTTTCACTAAGTGTTGGACAATATGAGATAAAGTTGTCCAACTATGCAGTTTTTGTTTTAAGGAGTTGACTTCTACTTTTAAAACTGCTTTCTACTTCTTAGTGTCCTCTAGGGAGCTAAGATAGTACCTAATGTCATTATCTTGGTTAAAGGCAACTACTTCTGTCTCCCTAAGCTATTTGTTCAATAGGTCTATCTTTTCCTTGTAACTGTGCTCATTTTGCTTTAAAACTCTATTAGTTTCAGTGCACAGTTCCAAATCCTTTACTAAGCTATCATTATGATCTAATAACCTAGAAAAATTTAAATCTATGCTTTCTCTAAATTTATTACAATCAGAGCAAGCATGACTATTAAACAACTGGTCAGTAGTACTTACCTGAGATGTTAAAGAGGAATCAACCATGTGTGCAAAATCAGTTGTTTCTAGTTCTGGTGATTCTGACATTGATGTAGATTTTTCTTCTTCAGGCAGGTGGTTGACCACAGGTGCAGTGTCTTCAGAATTGGACATCGCTAGCTCTACTGCTATGTCTCCCTCACTGGCGGAATCGTCATCTATATCCTCCACACTAGCTATGTTGGACTCTCCCGGTGAGACGAACCGAAAGCTCCAGTCCTGTCCTTCATCCTCGTTAGCAGTCAAGGCTTTAGGGTCCTTGCTTGATGAAGTAGAACTACTAGATGTGGCTTTGTCTTGACGATTAAAGGACGAGAAAGGATTGCCATTTCCAGTCTTCTTTGGCTTCACACACTCCCATTTGAAGTGTCCCTTCTCACCACAGTTGAAACAGGTTACCTTTGACTTGTCGAAGCCAAAGGTCATGTCCTTGGTTGTAACCAATTCTGTCCGGTCTTCTTGACAACCTTTTTAGCTCTTTGGACAACACTTGCCAAGGCCCACATTATATCCATCCGTTCCAACTCCATCTCATCCACCTGTTCATAATCCTCATCTGCTAGGTGGCAATTTCCTATCTTTCCAGCAATTAGTCCATCATAGGAGTGAACTACAGCAGCTAAGAGGTCCATGTGTTCTCTGGCCACCTCAACAGTCACGTTACCGAAGTTATCGGTTTTCAATTTTGCTGCATTGGCTTCAGGTATAATATACTGGGTACCAGACGACCCTAACATTTTGGACCCTAAAGTAGATGCTTGTGCTGGACTTGCTGAGCTTGAGACGAAGGCATTCTGCAGTGGTGCTCTAGATGTCTTGGCCTGAGGAGTCGCGTTGTAAAGCGCCGGATTCTGATCATAGTTGGCCTTTTGGGCTCTATACTTCATCCTAAGCTCATCCTCTCTCAGTTTCAGAATGAAGTCATTTATTTCTAACTTCGAGAGCATCCAATTTTGTTTGAGATTTGAAACGAAGGAAGCCCGTTTCTCTGGTAATCCATCTGCAAAGTTGGATACCTTATCCTCCATCGACGTAGTTACTCCATGAGTGTGCATCTCACTCATCAAGTGGTAGAATCTGTCAATCACGTCGTCCAGGATTTCCTTTCCCATTGAAGAGAAGTTGTCAAACTCCTTCAAAGCTTTGGCCTTAATGGCCTTGAGTGAGGCATTTCCATCACACCTCTTCTCCAATGCATCCCATAATTTCTTTGTTTGAGTATACTCCGAGTACTGATGGAAGATATCCTTCGGAATAGACTGGGTAAGCAAAGCGTAGACTTTCTTCTTAGCGTTGTGTTTTACCTTTTGTGCATCGGACAAGCCACTTAATGTAAGTTTGACACCGTCAGCTCCTACTGGCATGCTATACCCCGACTCTATAGCCTCCCACAAATTTGTATCTACTCTATTTAAGTAGATTTCAAAACGTTGTTTTCATTGTGGGTAGTCGTCTAACGTGATAAGCTTTGGGGGTTTATTATGAATTCCCACTTTGTTCTCCAATAGCAGTAGATTCAGAATACGAGTGTCTCTACTTGCTGTGTATGCTGAAAACTGGTCCTTCATTTCACTTAACTTTACTATTAAACAAACTGCTTATGTGTGCGAATGAAGGTATGCGATTGGGCTTATTCGGGCGATTGAATTGGGCGAATGGTTCAATCGTGCGACTGAACTAATGCGGATGAGTCAGTCGGCCGAATGAACTAATGCGGTTGAACAGTCCGAATAGGGTTCTTAGTCGTACGAATGAGGGTACGAATGAGTCCAATCGTGCGTTTGAGGAATGCGAATGAGCTTAGTCGTGCGATTGAGCCAATCGTGCGACTGAACCTGCTAAAGTTTGATAATTCGTAGTTTAAACGTGTTTTGGCCGCAAAAACTCGAATTTTCACAAACCCTAATTGCCGTATGCCGGAAAAACTAAACTTTATGGTCAGGAAACGTCTAAGACTCCGTTTGACACAAAAAGAATGCGTTTTTAGTGAAAAAACACAATTTTTGTATCAAAAACGATTGAATCAACACGTAATCAAGAGCCAAAGCTCTGATACCATTTGTTAGGATCGTGTACTTGACGATATACTAACTGATTAACGTGTATAGCGTATTAAATAGTGCAGAATCCTATTTGATTGGCGATCCAATCAGTGAGAACGCACGTAGAAACAATTATGTATTGAATCTAACGTTAAGAATCGATTAGGAATCGATCTACTACGATCTATGATCTTGAAGTATGATCTTAGAGGTCTTTGGACGGCTAGGGTACGTCTGGAGTCGAAGTGTATTCAATGCTTACATTTTTTCACGAATTAAGTGGTATTATAGGTTAGGGTTGCTCATTCGGGCGACTGAAACATTAGCATGGTTCATTCGTGCGATTGAGCCATGCAGTTGATCCATTCGCATGACTGAGTGTTCAGTCGTGCGACTGAGTCAGTCGCACGAAGTTGTTCAGGCGTATGGACTATTTAGGCGTATAGATACTTAGTCGCATGGCCATTCAGACGCATGACCACTGTTGGGGCGCATGGTCCAGTCGGACTCATAAGAACTTCACTTAACCAAGTTTGAATGTATTCATTATTATAACATTATGTATATCAATTCAAACAATCACAAACCTATATAATCTAGTCAATATGCGTTACACAACTCATTAGTGAAATATTAAACATTATAAATCATAATCAAACATTTTCATTTCATTAAACACCCAAGCATTACATAAGTGTAAGACATTCAAAACATATTACATTAAGATCCGAATCTAGGTCCATATGTATCAACAAAAAGTTGTTTGAGTACTTTTACTAGTCATTTTTTAAATTATTTTCAATTTAAAATACAAAATTGTTAGTAAATAATAAATTCGGCAATGATGTTTAGTTAACTTGTTTCTGCTTACTTTTTATTTGGTTTTCTAATAAAAAAAACTCAAATACCAAATGTTATCATTCATTATTCTATAAATATTTGTAAATAAGTTTACTAATAATATAATCTTCTAACCAACATGGTTATCTTATTACCCTGTATATATAAAACAAAGTAAGGCCATGAACAATGTTTAGGGGTAGTTTTGGTATTTCGGTTTGCCTCGGGTTTCGTGCCGTGGCTTTTTATGTGTTGCAGCCTTTGTTTCTTCATTTGGTGGTTTGGTGGTAGTGGGGTGCCGAGGCGGTGGCCGTTCGGCTGTTGATGTCGTTTCGTCGTCGCCCGTCTTCCGTCCTCTTTAATCGCGAGCGGTTGCCGGTGGGCGTGTTGGTGTGGGCGGTGGCTGCTTCCTGCCGTCCCCTCACCGTTGTGTGTTGTCGGGTATCTTCCGATGGGCCTTAAGATCTACCCATCTGAGGTTTAATGGTAAGAACAAGGTGGTGCTAGTGGCGGTCGAGGTGGTGGCCCCATCGGCTGGTCTCTGGGTACCGTCACCTCTTCACAATCTCTCCATTACCCTTTTAGGGTTTTCAAATATCGCCACCCATTGACTCCGGTCGCCGCCATGCCGTGCATGCAATGATGCTGGTGCTTGCTGTCGCTGGTGGCTATACTTGTTGCGATTTGTCGATGATGGTGTTCATCTGAGACATTAAACTGATGTTTTTGGGTTTGTGTTGTTGTTCAACATGCCAACTGACTTTTCAGAACTCCGATTCGTCTTTGGTCAATGATGTTGGGGTTTTCCTCACCTGAGACCCGATTTTCATTTTTTTTATTTATGATTGGTCTATGATATACGTTGCCCAATGTTGTTGGTAATGATGGTCAAGGTTGTCGTTTGGGTCGATGTCAGGTCGGTGACCATGATTCTCACTTCATCCGGACTTGATTAATCTGATGGTTAGGTCGGTGACGATGGATCTCGATTCATCTGAGGCTTTTTCTGATGATCGAATGAGGTCTCTGCTTTTACGTATTGGCAAAAAATTCATTGTGGGAGTTATTATGTTTACCGATGACGATGTGCTAGTAGATGTGTTTGTTGCTTTTGTGTGGCAAACTATTATGTGTAGCCATAACGAATAATAAATTCCGTTTAAAGGTAATGATGATATGAAAATGTTGGTGTTGTCTCGGCGAGACAATCAACCTTTTGCAGCCACGACACATCCACTCTAAACCCTCTAATCCAGATTTATACCGTTGTGATCGACTTTTAACTGCCGCGAAGCGTGGTTGGTTATCTTCTTTCTTTTGCTCAAGTCACTTTTTTTAACTTACAACTTATCATGAATACTGTGATCGTAAGGTGAAGTTAAACTTTTTTAACCAAACTAGTGTTTAAAGAAAAACTATTTATCAAAATAGTATCTATAACAAAAAACAAAAAAACTATAAATAGCGTTCAAGAAACACTGTTTTGGTACACTAAGGTGAGTGTGAAGGTTGCACGACAGTTCCTATATGTAGGCACAAGACTTAAAAAAAACTACCACCTATTTAGTCTTTGAACGTCGGTTGATGTTTTAATTTTGTCTAGCTTTTTTCAATCCGTTGCAAACTGTTCCATCAGAATTCATTTTCACTTATAAATAGTTATATTATACTCTACCAAAACATGCTTTGATTTTATGGAACATATTGATACCGTTAAACTATAATTATAAAATATGCACTTAAAATCATTCATAATAATTTTGCAGTTAATTTTGTTATGTTGATTTTTAGAAAGTTCATTCTGTCATAAATAGTAAACCCTAGTTTATTCAACCCCAAACACTACTAGAAAATAACAACGAATATAAATCGTCAAAGTGAGAAACATGTGCGGAACATAGAACTTGATCATGCAATGAAGATCGATGAACACGATCAAAAAACAACAAATCTAAAGACAGGTTTTTATCATTGTGATGAAAAACCTTATACAAACCAACAAACTAGTGATGAATTTATTGAGTACGATTTGAGAGGAGACATAGCCCAAACCAGCCTTAAGCCCAAGCCAACTCAAAACAATCTCTATTCAACCTAGAGTTGAACAAAAACAACGGGTCCATACCCGTCCCGGCATACCCAAACCGGACCCGGGTCCGGGTACAACCCGATACCGGGTGTACCCGGTTTGTACCCGGAAAAAACCGGTGGGTTGTACCCGGAAAAAACCGGTGGGTTGTACCCGGTTTGGGGTGTTTGGAATTCATAAGAACCGGACCCGACCCAGAACCGGACCCGAACGGTTGAACCCGAGTTGGACCCGGTTTCAACCATTTTTTTACTAGCCGTTTTTAACGGCTATATAGCCGTTGTGGACCAAATTTGACCTTTTTTTATTGTTTTTGTCTCTAAAATAAGTATAAATAGGTGTGGGTTGATATGGTAAGGTACTCAAACTTCAAACATAAAAAAAACATACCCAAAAAACGCAAACAATACTCTCGTTTACTCTCGTTTATTCTCAAATTTCAATATGGCTCACTCTCAATCTTCCGTTGGTCAAGGTTCATCGAACTCTCCAACCATCGTTCATGTTCTTCCACACAATCGTAACATGGATGTTTGGTGCAATTGGGATATGGTTGAGTTGAGTGACGGATCTGTAAAGGCTCGTTGCAAGTTTTGTGGAGCTTTACTTGCTAAAGATTCTAACACGACTTTAAACAAACACATTACCAAGAAGTTTTGTAAGTCGTTGAAAAGTAATCTGGATTGGCAACAAACACAATTGAGTGGAGACGGTGGAATCTTTAATTACAATGTTAATGAGGTTCGAGATTGAATGGCAAAGTTCGTGATTCAAGAAGCTTTGCCTTTCAATCACTTCGACAACCCTCGGTTAACCAACTTAATTCGAGAGACGCTTCAACCTCGTTACACTCACGTAAGTCGTACTACACTTAGACGTTATAATTTAAAATTATGGAAACAAACAAAAAATGATTTGATTGTATTATTTGAAAATTTAAATACCGGTGTAAACTTAACTAGTGACGTTTGGTCGGCGCCACACGGTTTGCCCGAATCTAGATTTTTAGGGCCTAATTGGGATGTACCTACTCGGTGGAATTCGACTTGTCATATGTTTGATTGTGCTTTAAAACAAAAAGGCACTTTAAAAGCTTTTCATAATAGTCTTTCGGATAATTGCGAAGCCGACCTGTTTCCGGATTTGGGTTGGAAAAATATTGAACATTTATCCGAATTTCTTGAGGTGTTTAAAAACTCAACTACAAAATTATCGGGAGTTTATTATCCCACTAGTTATTCGGTGCTTCAAGAATTATATTTCATGGCTTTGAATTTTAAAAATTTTCAAAATAAAAATAGTATATTTAGAGAAATGATAGAACCAATGAAAACATAAAAGAAAAACAGATTAAAAAAATGTTTATACAAATCTTGTGTTTGGCAAACTTTTAAATTAATTTAAACGTAGGTAGTATTATTATAAATTAAAAATATAAAGTTGATATTATAAAACTAGTAAAAATATAAAATTAATTTAAACGTAGATAGTATTATTATAAAGTAAAATTGATATTAAAAAAATATATAATTGATATTGAAAGTTGAGACTTATCAACTCACAAAAGCAGCTTCTTCTTTTTTTAATTCGTAGTTAGACACTCACATTGGTTCTTTGAAAACAATAATTACATTAGTTTAACATGCAAACAATAGCAGGATTAAACACACAAGCAAATCATTCAATACTGAAGCTAGCTCGTTTCCCTTTTAATAGCATCATATTAATTCATCATTAGCATTCTTCATCGTAATCATCTTCATCTTCATCTTCATCTTCATCTTCATCTTCATCTTCATCTTGATCTTCATCTTCATCTTCATCTTGATCTTCATCTTGATCCTCATCTTCATCTTCATCTTGATCAACATCTTCATCTTCATCCTCATCTTGATCAACATCTTCATCTTCATCTTGATCAACATCTTCGTCTCCATCTTCGATTTCGTCCTCGTATTCATCTTCATCTCCATCTTCATTTCCATCTTCGTTCTCGTTTTCATCTTCATCTTCATTTCCATCTTCGTTCTGGTTCTCGTTTTCATCTTCATCTTCATTTCCATCTTCATCCTCGTTTCCAGCATATTCATCCTCATTCTGGTCTTGTTCTTGATTTCCATCAAAGAGAAATTCACCAGCAACCACAGCCCCAACCGTTCCCGTTAACAAAACAGCTTCAGTACCCACTCTGACCCCAACACTCTTCACAATCTTTTTTGGCAACCCATCTTTCTTCTTTCGTTCAACCGCCTTTTTGGGTCTACGCACGTTCCCTGCTTGCTCCTTACCAATTGTTCCTTTTCCGGAGACTTTGTTGCTGCTTATTTGCATGCTAGCATTTGTCTTCTTTCGTTCAACCGTCTCTTTCGGCCTACACACGTTCCCTGTGCGCTCCTTACCACTCGTTCCTTTTGTGGAGACTTTGTTGCTGCTCATGCTCATCCGTATGCTACCGTCCTTCTTCTTGGTTCCAGTCTTACTGGATCCTTTGCTGGTGGTCGGTCCACCAGTGCTAGATACTTTTCCGGTGGTGGTTCTAGTTCTAGAACCACCCACCACCGGGTCTAAGAACTTATGTGAAATTATGATCTCCCCCTTTACCTCTCCGATATGAGGTATCTTCACCGGATAACTAGCTCTCGTACTTGAACCACCTCCCGCGAGGAGCTCAGTGAAGGGAACTTCAACTTCTCCTATCGTCCGATCGAACAACTTACCATCATGTTGAATCACGCAGTAGAGGACGTAGTCCTTCTTCGTGGGATCGAGCTCAAATTTCTTGCGTTTATTCCACGCAGGATAACGCCCGGCTTTCTCTGCCACGTTGGTTTTATATATTTCCGACACTTGGCCCCCTGCGGCGATCCAAAACATGGCGTAGGGACTCATGGTACCAAAGAATTTGACGTCGTCTAGATCATTTGCAGAGTGGACGACGATCTCTAACTTGCGAAACCTCATTGCGTAACTAGTTTACAGTTATCTAGTTAATTTAGGAATGGAATAATATTTGCTCTCACGATGGTTGTCATGGAGCTAGGGTATATATAGAATAAATAACAATACTTGTATTATGCATGAATTTGTACATTAGTAGGAAATGCATATAGCTTCCAGGCAACTGCTGAATGGAGGGTTGACTATGGTCAACTATGCATGTCTTTAGTAAACTAATACTTTTGAAGAATTAATTTAGTCAACTTTTGAACTTTTCAGAGACTTCAATGTTTATTTAATATATAATAAATAAATATATAGCTTCAATGTTTATTCATAATTTTAGAATGGGTTAAATGCGTTTTATGCCCCTCAAGTTTAATAAAATTTGTTATTTCAATCCAAAAGTTTAAAATGTTATTATTTGCATCAAAATGTTTCGTTAAAATTACTATTTGAATTTATATATTTGGATACACATAACTAACACAGTTAATTTTTTTCATTAAGTTTCCAACATGAAATTTATTTTAATTAAAAATTTACAAAACAAAAACCAATTCACGTGAGGGCTTTTATATGTTTAGCCTATTTTGATAATTGTATTTGTGATTTGACTCTATAATTGTATTTATGATTTGACTCTGTAATCATATTTTGTTATTTTGTCTTATTAATGTATTTTGGCTTAGGAATCGTGTTACTTTTGTTCGTTTTATTAATTAAAATTGTTTTCTTTGGCTTCGATCTTAATTATAATTACAATGATTGATGTTTTATGATTCTTATTCATGAGCAGTTAATGTTATTTTATAATTTTTTATACTTTTAAAATAATTTATCTTCTATGGTTATAATTCAAATAATTTAGATAATATGACTTGTTTATGTATATATATATATATGTTTTGTATGTATTATCAAATTAGAAATGAATCACTTTTAGTTGGCTATCGATATATTTATCTTTATATAATATAATGTTAGAGATGTCTTTTTTGATTAAATAAAAGAAATTTTAGCCATCATTCCTGGTAAATTAAAATCGCAATGGTGATTATAAAAAAGACTGAACGCTTAAAAGATACCACGTAGAGTTGATTTTTTATTTTGTTATTGTTTTGACTAAAATACCTCTAAAACATAACGACGTTAATTAGGAGTAATTAAGTGGATTCAAATGATAATTTTTATAAAACTTTTGGATACAAATAATAAAATTTTAAATTTTAAATTCAAATAACAATTTATATAAAATCTCAAAGGATGCAAAATGCATTTACTATTTTAGAAAATATTATAGTTTCTTACATGTTGCTTTACCTACACCGGCAAGTGGAGAATAAAAACATTTTGGAAAATATTATAGTTTGTTACATGTTGCTTTACATATATTGGCAAGTGGAGAATAAGAACGTACGTAGGAGTTACCTCTCAAATTAATGATTGAAAGTAACGCAAGTGGATGCAATCGTTTAACATGAATTGGTTCAAGATGTCATGCGTACAACTCCAAAGAACAAGACAATTTTATTGACCTCAATAGTCTTTAATTTCAGCTAGGGGTTACCCGTGTTGTCTCGGTTTTGTTTTTATTTATGTTGTCTCGGTTTTGTTTTTATTTATGATTGCATTTAAGTCGATATGTACGATTACGAAAAAATAAACACAAAATCACTAAAATGTGGAGAGTGGAAATATGAACCCGGGTGGGTTCTTCCACACATTACATTCTTACTATCTTCTTCAAACACCAGACTACTAGAAAACCGGGCATCTGCGCTGCCTTTTCGGTTGCAAACGCTCAAGATTCCCTTGATGCGACATCTTTGCGATAAAAAAAGTGATGGGAAAAACACATGTCGCAATTGCCTTGCTGCAACCATTTTTCAACTGTTGTTATATATGCGACCGAACAATCCGATTAAGGAGTGTGAGAAGGAATCATGTTTTTTTATATGAAATTCACTAGCGGAAGTCACAAATAGAAAAATATAAAGAGAATAGCTGACTTTTTTTGGAACACGAAAGCTCATTATAAAGTACAATTGGTACCACTTGTCCCATCTCTATAATGGTTAGTAGCATTCAGTAGGCTAAACATGAGTTTAGGACCCAAACACAAGGACAAATTACTCTAACAATAAGCAATGTAAAAATAGCAAGCATTTTATGAATCAACATTTATGAATATTACATTTTAATATTTTATCACTTTTGGATTTACTTTTGAAAATTAAATTTTCTGATAAAGATTGAACTTTGAGTAAGTGTCATGCTTAGGAAGATAAGGTTAGGTTATAAGCGAAACTATCTTATAAGCGAGATTAGCTTAGAGGCGATATTAGGCAGAAGCAAATCTGGTTGACTTTTTACAGTTAGGCAACATTGACCTTATCTTGTTAGAAATGATATTATCTTTAGTCTTGCTTGTTCATGTGAAGCGAGATTAGCTAAATGTTTCAATACCCAATTTATTAGTGCTTGTATCACATACCGACATTGAGAGTGGGTTTGAGTGATTTGAACGATTTCTTCTGAGATTCATCATTGATTGAATTTGATTGTCTTTTTTCATCATTTGATGTCATTAATGATCTAGTTTTGTTCTTGTCAAAGTATTTTTTATGTGAACTCGGATTTGATTCATGTGAGCTTATATTGTTGAAATTAATGGCTAATAATCACATATACTTATTGACAATATGATGAGTTGTAACACCCGGATTTTTGTAAAGAAAGATGAATAAAAGAAAAAAATGCAATACAACCCAAGTAGAGAGGTTAAATATGAATAAATGACAAAATATTATAATATATTTTGTACAAAAGGTGTATGGCCGCTCATACACCTTGAACATCAACTTTTCCTTTGAATTTTTAGAGAGAGAAAGAACAGAATTCGGATTTTGAAGAACAAGAAAAAGGCAGAATTCAAGGTAAGAATATGGGGTTTTTGAGTTGTTTTTGACCGGCCTATGCCTTGGTTATATGCTTATGTGTTTGTGTGTGTGCTCAGGTGTGTATTTTTGGTGGGTTTCTAAGTGTTGAACTCAATTTGCAAACGGGTTGAAGAAGTCATACTCGAAGGCTACATAAGGTGAGTTCTAGAACCCCATTTTTACATGTTTTAACTGATTTTGGGGCTGGTAATGCATGTGTGAATGTTTTTATATATGTGGGTTTCATGCCCGTATGTATGTGTATGTGTGAATGCGGGTGGGATATGATTATGGGTGATTATGTTGTTATGGTTGTGTTATGTTCATGTTTTATTGCTTAGAATGCTAGAACTAGGCTTAAAACATGATGTATGTTGATTTAGGACTGAATTATGATGATAATAGTGTGAGTTAGTTGCCCATGCACCTGGATTAGCCCATGCGCCTAACGGTTGAATTTGCCTAGTGTTGTCCATGCGCCCAAGATCCCATATGCCTAAATAGTTTCCATCTGCCTAGAATAGGTTGAAAATAGTTGCCATTGCCATATGCCATGCGCCTAGGCACTCATGCGCCTGCATAGTGCCCATGCGCTTAGAATTGCCCAGAATGACTAAGTGTTGGGCCATGCGCCCCAATAGTGCCCATGCGCCCAGAAGCTTCCCATGCGCCCAGAAGCTTCCCATGCGCCTAAGTGTTCCTTTCCGTCCAGAAGGCCATGTGCCTGCATAGTGCCCATGCGGCTAAGACTTAGAATATTTTTCTGAATTTTGAGGAAATATAAAGTGTAGGCTTTGACTTGCGGAGGTTTTTAGGGGACGTAAGTTGACTTTATGATGTCATATGTGATGTGATGCTTAATGTTATGATATGTGGCATTTATGATAATTTGTGATGATGTTATATATGTATGGTTATGTTATGTTCCTTATTATTCATGTACATTTTCCGTGGCTTTACGTGGTATGATTATGAAAGTAAATTGAAAGTATTACATAATGTAAAGCGGAAAGATAATAAAAAGAGGAACGCAAATTATGAAAGAATGCATGCATTAATGAATGATGAAATGCAAAGGCTTGCAAACAAATGTAAGGAGGTGCACAGCTCTAAAATGTCGTTAGCTCAACTGTGTGGTATAGCTAACCCATAAGGATACACAAAGGGGTCTAGTCTTTGTGACTTGCCAAATGTATAGCTTATAAATATGACCTTGGATGTGTACTCGGTGCTGGTGCCAGGCTATGTGCATTATGGAAGTCTTATCAACTTCGGCTCAGTACACGCTTTGTGTTCACGTTTAGGGTAAACTTATGTATGGAATCCTTGTTGCTTGCCCCGGTGTTGATGCCAGGATATATGCGTTATGGAAGTATGATAAACTTCAGCCCAATACCCGTTTGTGCTACATTTGGGGTATATCATACAGGTGGGATCTTTGTCAAGTATTTTTATAAATTTGGCCTAGTACACCCTTCGTGCCTACATTTGGGGTATGGCTGATGATATTGGTCCGGAAAAAAGGAATGAAAGATGAAGAATGAATGTTAAAGGAAGACAATAGTGATATTATCTATGTGTACGTATGAAAGGAAATAACGATTTTAAACGAAAGACAAGTATTTTATTTTATAAAACTCAAACTCACTTAACAGCGTTGACTTTTATGTGTTTCCAATTGGCAGGTAAATGTTGCTGAGGATGTCACAGGACTACTACGTGGCATTTTTGGATGGCATCCATTTTGTTAGCGATATTGTTTTTGTGATGTAATGCAATGAGTAGTATTTAATAATCTGTCAATGACGTATTATTTTGCAAAAGCAATTATCATTATAAGAAATGGTTTAAATTTATTCCGCTGCAATGTTTTAGGAATTATATATGTAAATTATATGGTTTATTTGCGATAATTTCCCAATTATGAGCGTCCCGGGAACGGGGCCTTACAAGTTGGTATAAGAGCTAAAGTTTAAGTGAATCGGGTTAAAATTTTCAAATGAAACCTAAACTGAGAATGGGACAAAGGGAAGGGATGCCAGTCCAAGTAGCTGTGTGCCATCAGGTATTTTGTTAATGTTAACCGGTATTACGTGCGATGTTATGTGATTTATGTGCTTCTTAGTAGATTTAGATACTGATGTAGTCGGGATAGGATATGCTTAGGGTATGAAGAGTAAAGTAAGTGGCTAATCACAACTAGCCACTGTAATTAGGGAGTACTATACTTGACATAAACTAAGATATTCCCTTTAATGACCGTGTTAGTGTTTGAATCTTATAGCGTTAGAGGATGGCCGGTGCTAGATCATCAAAGGTTTCGCGAGATGGAGGTCATGGTGGACGTGGTGCTGGACCACGGGTCACAAGAGGAAGGCCTCGAGCTGAAGAGGTGGCTCATGAAAAGCTCGAGACCCCTTATCCGGAGGGTGGTGATGAGTGTGCTAATTTGAGGGATTCGGTGAAGGAGGCCATTGTAGAGGAAGTTCACCAGGTCATGCAGACGATCTTACCATCTGTGGTGACCAAATTGATAAAGGTTGTACGAGAAGGAGAAAGGAAGGAGAGGAATAGGCCCTTGGGAGGGAGAGAACACCCAAAGACTGAGACGGTAGTCTCTACCGATGAGGAGTAGGAAGAAGAGCCCATGCCGGTGGCAACACGAGGCGGTAACTATAGGGCATTTTAAAGGTACAAGCCCCCAACTTTTGATGGCAATGGCACTACTACTACTGCTCACCGATGGGTGAGAGAGATGGAAGCTGTTCTTGATATCAACGAGTGTCGGGAGGATCAGAAGGTGAAGTTTGCCACTCCTTCATTTGTGGACTCAGCCTTATGTTGGTGGGACAATATTGTCCAGGCTGAGGGTAGTAGGGTGATTGGCAGGATGAGGTGGAGTGAGTTGACGAAGCTGGTGATCGAGGAATTCTGTCCTCAATAAAGTTGAGAGGGAGTTCTTGTAGCTAGAGGCGGGAACCATGACATCCGCAGGTGACACCCTTGTCACGGAAGATCAATAAAAACATTCAAGGACTGTCGGCGGACATCCGTAGGCACATGATCGCGGCCTGACCGAGCACATTTTGGTTGGTGGTTGATTTGGCGGGAAAGTTGTACGATGAAATGGAAATGGTGGTGGCTGAGGTGAGTAAGAAGGGTGGTGGTGATCGGATTTGGCGTGGGAATAGGTTTGGATGTGACAGGGCCGCTCCAAACAACAAGAGTGCATGGGTGGATAACCAACATGTGGTCACATCTAGTGTGGGATCGAAGAGATGTCTTAAGTGTGGAAGGGAGCATGTTGGGGAATGTAGATCAGGATCCAATGTCTGCTTCTGGTGTGGAAGGACAGGGTATGTGGCGATGGACTGTAGGGTAAGAAGGTGTTATGACTATGGCGAGGAGGGCCACATGAGCAAGGACTGCAAGAAGCTGAGGGATGGGAGTTTTAGGGCGAAGAAGACAACCAGGACTAAAGGACAAAAAGCTAGCACCAGAGCTTTCACGATGACCAGGGAGGAGGCTAGGACGGACCTCGACGTGTGTCAGGTATGTTTCTATTAAACCAAACTCTTGCTTCTGTGTTATTTGATTCAGGTGCCAATAGGAGTTTCATTTTTGCTACTTTCAGTGCTAAGTTGCCTGCTAGTAGTAGAAGTATTGATTAGCCCTCCGATGTAGAAACTGTCATAATTAAGTCTACCAGGATTGTTGATCTATTAGAGGGTTGTGAAGTAGAACTAGAAGGTCATAAGTTTCCTGTTAGACCGTTCGTGATGACCTTAGGCGGGTTTCATGTAGTCCTAGGAATGGATGGGTTGGCGGACTATGAGGCGAACATTGTGTGTCGCAAGAAGATGATTCGATTGACAGCGCCTGATGGGAGTTCGATGACGGTTTACGGTGATCGAGTGACGATGATTTCGAAAGTAATTTCGATGGCGGTGGCGGGAAAGTGCATGAGGTGTGGATGTAGTGCCTACTTGGCCTACGTGAAAGATGTAGATACGCCGACACCATAAATGTCAAATGTACTAGTTGTGTGTGAGTTCCCAGACGTGTTTCCCGAAGACTTACCAAGTGTGCCGCCAGACCACAAGATCGAGTTCCAGATTACTTGATACCGGGTGCCTAAGCTATTCCTAAGGCACCGTATCGGTTGACTCCGATCGAGATGAAGGACCTGATGGAGCAATTGTAGGAGTTGCTTGATAAGGGGTTCATTAGACCGAGTATCTCTCCCTGGGGTGCTCCGGTCTTGTTCGTGAAAAAGAAGTATGGTAGTATGAGGTTGTGCATAGACTACCGTGAGCTGAACAAGTTGACGGTGAAGAACTAGTATCCATTGCCGAGGATTGATGATCTGTTGGATCAGCTTGAAGGTGCCAGTTGGTTCTCAAGGATAGATCTTCGATCTGGTTACCATCAGTTAAGGGTGAAGGAGCAAGATATTCGTAAAACAACTTTTCCTATGCGGTATGGACACTACGAGTTTCTCGTTATGTCTTTTGGTTTGACCAATGTGCCAGCTGTTTTTATGGATGTGATGAATCGAGTGTGTAAGCCGATGTTGGATAAATTAGTGATTGTATTTATTGATGATATCCTGGTTTATTTGAAGAGCATGGAGGAGCATGTTGGTCACATTCAAGAGGTGTTGGAGACGTTAAGAAAGGAGAAGTTGTATACTAAGTTCTCCAAGTGCGCGTTCTGGTTGTGTGAAGTCTAGTTTTTGGGTCATGTGGTGAACCTGAAGGGATTATGGTAGACCCGACAAAGGTTGAAGCGGTGATGTAATGAAAGACTCCAAAGACACCATCCAAGATCCGTAGTTTCTTGGGTTTGGCGGGCTATTACAGAAGATTCATCCAAGACTTCTCCAAGATAGCTTCCCCATTGATTAGGTTGACCCGCAAAGATATGAAGTTTGTGTGGGGTCAAGCTCAAGAGAATGCTTTTGAGGACTTATAAGCGAAGTTGACTCAAGTTCCAGTCTTATCATTACCTGAAGGAAGCGAGGACTTAGGGGTTTATTCTGATACCTCTTACTCGAGGTTGGGTTGTGTGCTGATGCAGCGAGGAAATGTTATAGCTTATGCATCCTGACAGTTGAAAGTTCATGAGGTTAATTATCCTACTCATGACTTGGAGCTCGCATCTGTGGTCTTCACGTTAAAGATTCGGAGGAACTACCTATACGGGACGAAGTGCACAATCTTCGCAGACCACAAGAGCTTGAAGTATTTCTTCGAGCAGAAGGATCTAAACATGAGACAAAGGAGATGGTTGGAGCTCATAAAGGATTATGATTGCGAGATCCATTGCCATCCGGGCAAGTCCAACGTAGTGGCGGATGCCCTTAGCCGAAAGGAAAGACCCGAGCCGATTCGGGTGAAGGCTTATCAATTGATTATGACCTCCAAAGTGATGAAGCAGGTTAGGGAGTTTCAAGACAAGGCGTTAAAGGAAGATTGTCTTAACTCTGAAAGGATGAGAGGTATGGTCGCGGAATTGGGTGAAAACACACTCGGTGTTAGAACTCGATTCAGACGGACGTGGATCCCTTGGGGATTTACGTGGGAAGATCATGGATGAAGCTCATAAGACTCGATACTCCATTCATCCTGGTGCTACAAAGATGTATCAAGACATGAAGAAAGATTACCGGTGGCCGGGTATGAAACGCGATGTAGCGGAGTATGTGAGTAAGTGCCTTACTCGCTTACAAGTGAAGGCCAAACATCAGAAGCCGTACAAGAAGATCCAACCGTTGGATATACCAGAATGAACTGGGAGCATATCAGCATGGACTTTATCAAATAGTTACCGCATACCGCGCGAGGGTATGATACTATATGGGTGATAGTTGACTGTCTGGTGAAGAGTGCTCACTTCCTACCGATCCACGAGACATATTCATCCGAGAGGTTGGTAGATCTATTCATAAAGGAGATTTTGACTCGTCACGGCGTACCAGTGCATGTCTATTGTTTTGGATCGTGACACTCGGTTTACATCTAAATTTTGGAAAAAGTTCCATGATGCGATGGGGACGAGGTTACACATTAGCACAACTTATCATCCATAGACGGATGGTCAGTCGGAAAGGACGATTCAGACGCTAGAAGATATGCTTCAGGCATGCGTCATGACTTTAGAGGAAGTTGGGATGACCACTTACCGTTAGCTAAGTTCTCATACAATAATAGTTATCATGCCAGCATTGGTATGCCTCCGTATAAGATGCTATATGATAGAAGATGTAGAACACCCGTTTGTTGGGATGATATTGGTCAGAAGGAGTTGGGAAGCATTAAGGTGATTGAGGCTATGATTGAGAATCCCGAAAAGATCAAAGCCTTTATGAAGGCATCCAAAGATAGGCAAAAGTCTTATGCCGACAAGAGACGTAGACCGATTGAGTTCCAGGTAAGTGATAAAGTTTTATTGAAAGTACCACATTGGAAGAGAATTATTCAGTTCAGGAAGTGGGGCAAGTTGAGCCCAAGATACATAGGGCCTTTCCGAATCATGGCTCGAGTAGGAGAGGTGTCCTATAGGTTGGAGTTACCCAATGAGTTAAGTGGAATTCATCTGACATTCCATGTATCTCATCTATGAAAGTGCATAGCTGATGAGGGTATGGTTGTACGACTGGTGGATATTGAAGTTGTATGAAAGGCTAAACTATGTGGAGCAATTAGGGGCAATCATTGATCGCAAGGAGAAACGATTAAGGAATAAAGTAGTTCCTTTTGTGCGTGTACAATGGAAGCACAGGAAGAGATCTTAGTCTACGTGGGAGACTGAAGAAGAAATAAGACAACATTACCCATATTTGTTTGAGGAATAACAGGTTTCGGGGACGAAACCTTTATAAAGGGGGTGGACTTGTAACACCCAGATTTTTGAAGAGAATGATGAATAAAAGAAAGAAATGCAATAGAACCCAAGTAAAGGGGTTAAATGTGAAAAAATGACAAAATATTATATTATATATTGTACAAAAGGTATATAGCCGCCCATACACCTTGCACATCAACTTTTCCTTTGGATTTTTAGAGAGAGAAAGAGCAGAATACGAACTTTAAAGAAGAAGAAGGCCAAATTCAAGGTAAGAATTTGGGGTTTTTGAGTTGTTTTTAACTGGCCTATGCCTCAGTTATGTGCTTATGTGTTTGTGTGTGTGCGCGGGTGTGTGTTTTTGGTGGGTTTCTTGGTATTGAACTCAATTTCTAAATGGGTTGAAGAAGTCATACTCGAAGGTTGCATAAGCTGAGTTCTAGAACCCCCTTTTTACATGGTTTAATTGATTTTGGGGGCGAGAAATGCATGTGTGAATGTTTTTATATATGTGGGTTTCATGCCCGTATGTATCTGTATGTGTGCATGCGGGTGGGATATGATTATGGGTGATTATGTTGTTATGATTGTGTTATGTTCATGTTTTATTGCTTAGAATGTTAGAAATATGCTTAGAACATGATTTATGTTGATTTGGGACGAAATTAAGATCATAATAATGTGAGTTAGTTGCCCGTGCACCTGGATTGGCCTTGAATTTGCCTAAGTGTTGTCCCATGTGCCCAAGATCCCATAAGCCGAAATAGTTTCCATGCACCTAGAATAGGTTGAAAATTGACTAAGTGTTTATGCGCCTAGGCACTCCTGCGCATGTGTAGCGCCCATGCCCCTAGAATTGCCTAGAATGACTAAGTCTTGGGCCATGCACCCTAATAGTGCCCATGCGCCCAGAAGCTTTCCATGCTCCCAGAAGCTTCCCATGCTCCTGCATAGTGCCCATGCATCTAGGACTTAGAATATTTTTCTGAATTTTAGGGAAAATATAAAGTGTAGGCTTTGACTTGGGGAGGTTCCTGGGGGATGTAAGTTGACTTTATAATGTCATATGTGATGTGATGGTTAGTGTTATGATATGTGGCATGCATGATAATGTGTGATGATGCTATGTATGTATGGTTATGTTAAGTTCCTTGTTATGCACGTCCATTTTCCGTGGCTTTACGTGGTATGATTATGAAAGTAAATGGAAAGTTGTTGGATCAAGAAGAAGGCTGGTGCAACCAAAACCAATTCACTTAGATTATTTTTTGGTACTACATGCAAAGGCTTCCGAAGCTTAGCATGGAACTTCCGAAGGTTGTAGAGTTCTTCCAAAGACAAAGTGAAAGATCAACTTTCGAAGACAGAACTCTACTTCCGAAGTTAAGACCATGCTTATGAAGATAAATTCTTAAGAGAACAATCAGAACACTATTTCTGAAGTATGAAGAAAAGAAGAAGTTCCCAAGTCTTAGAAGAAGCAGTCTCTTCCGAATTATAAGTGGCTTCGGAAGTACTTGTTCTTCCGAAGCCACTTAACCTTCGAAAGACACTGCTATGAACCAGTGGACACAAGTATGGTCTCTAACACTCAGCTCCAGACCTCTGATACTACATGGCTTCTTCCTAAAGAGCCATGTAGTTGACCATACTTTATTCCACTATTCACCTTTTATGATAGTACAAGTTACCAACTTTAGTTGGTGACAAAAGGTAAGTCAGGGACATGTCCTGACTACCATATCTCTGATAAGACTTTATCCGAGATACCTTAAACTATAGTCTTGTAGTAAAGGCTTTAGTTATAGAATAGTCTTGTAGTAAAGGCTTTAGTTATAGGATCCCAGCTGGTATCAAAGTATATAGGTTCTCTTTGTAACTCATTCCACACTGCTTGTAAGAGTCTTGTAATACTTGAGTTGAGAAGCAATATATAAAGTACCTTGAAAATTACTTCTTGTGTTCCTTATTACTTGCTATATTGTGATCAACTCTTATTGACTCTATCTTTATCCGAGTGTTGTTCAAAGTGAGTTTGAGAGAAAAGCTAAGTGTTAAGTGACCTCAATCGATCCTACAATTGGTATCAGAGCTCTTTAGGCTCTTGATTGCATGATCTAACCATCCAAATCAACCTGTTTTTCACTCCTCCCTACAACTCACTCACTCAAAATGGCCCTTAACAAGTCTAAAGTAGAGATAGGAACTATGACAAAGGCTCCCATCATTACTCCTGAAAACTTCAGGTCTTGGAGCAGAAGAATGGAAGGCTTCATCAGATACCGAGATAGCAAAATATGGAACTCCATTGTCAATGGCCCGTATAAGCTAAAGGTGGCATCACCCGGTGGAAACGTTGCCACGATAGAAACGGCTGTTGAGGATTAATCTGATGAAGACAGAAAGAAGATGGACATCGATAGCAATGCTATGACCATTCTTATGACTGCAATACTGAACTCCATTATGGTGGGGTTCGAGCATTGCAAGGCTGCCAAAGAATTATTTGATGCACTTGCTCAGATGTATGCAAACTCCAACGACTCAAAGAAGGACTCACTGAAGCAGCAGTTCAAGAAGTTCACTCATATTGCTGGAGAGACCCTCAGCCAGCGATACTTCAGGTACATGGATCTTATCTCTTCTCTTCAGTCTGTGAAGATCACTCCCGAACTTAGAGATCTTACTAGAAAGTTCATGAGTGCTCTTCCAAACGAGTGGACATTCTACTAAGTCTCTATCAAGAGAACAGAAAACTTGAATACTCTTACCATGACTGAACTCTATGGCATCCTCGATGGATATCGCCTAGAGATGGAGAGTAAGAAGGGCCACCAAACAAGCAGACCCATGAGTCTTCCAGCTAGCAACGCTTTAAAGGTTGCTAAAGGCTTATTAACCCCATAACCTCAGCATTACTTAACCTACTAGCAGCCATCCTGCTCTTCTAGACCATAGATCACTTTCCTTGAGACTCGAAGGTCTCAACAGGCTCAACACAATTCCTTTCAGGAAAGTTGTGCCTTTGTCTCAGGAAGTGGACACTCTTGTGATTTTCAATACTGCTTTGATGATCTTGAGTGTTTCAGTCTAGACAATGTAGAGTACGTGGACATTGTCCAACAGATGGCTCTTTTAACTTACAGAGCTAAAAAGTTATTTAAGAGAACTGGAAGGCAATTCCCTCAAAACCCAACTACCAGCAAGTTTGGGTTTGACAAGACCAAGGCAAAGTGTTACAACTGTAACCAACTTGGTCACTTTGCAAGGGAATGCAAGGCTTCCAAGACCAATCCGGGAACCCCACAAGCCTCCACACATCCCTCAACCTCAAAGCCGCTGAAAAGTCAATTGAAACAATTGCAATGGCTCAAGAAGTTGACTGGAGCTTCATGGTATAGGATGTGACTCCTGCTCAAGCTCTCATGGCCGGAATAGACAATGCCTAGGTATATGAACATCTCTGTACTTCAGCCTGTATAGCTAAAGTTAAACTTTATTAGGATTACAATATGGAAATCAGATCTGATATTGAGTCTTTAAAAATTTTAAAATATGATTTTAAGAGAGCTGAATCTGACTACCAAAAGAAAATTGAGGAGTTAGAGAAAACCGTGTCTCTTTTAAAACATGAACACACCAACTACAAGACTCAAATCAAGGATCTGATATCCAAATTGTCTGAGGCTCAAGCCCAGCTTGTCACTACTGAGACTCAGGCCAGGAAGCATGCTATTTCTGAGCAGAACTTCCAAGCTATTCTTGCCTCATCCTCCTATTCCAAACTCTGTTATCAGAACAAAGGAGGGAACCAATGAAATTGCTCCACCACACTCCTATGAGTCTATTAGACAACCTAGATGTGGTACTGAGGAGCAAGAGGTTTCAACTGCTGACCCTTCCTTACTAGAGTTGAAGGATGAAGCAACAATAGTGGCCACCATGGGGAAGGAACAAGTAGATGTACCCATCTCCTCCTATGAAGATCAAATCCTAACCACTAAGGCCAGAAGAAGCAGAGCTAAAGATGCAAGAAGAACTGCCAAGAAAGTGGCTGAGTCCAAGCTGAAGATTGACCCAAAGCAGAAAGGTGTCTTTATCTCAGTTGGATTCCAAGTGTTAAGTACTTCTGATTTAGGAAAGGAGTGTAATACCAACACTCCTGTCCTGCCAAAGGATCAGAAGTTGAAGGAAAAAGTTGCTGATAAAGAGAAGAAGCCCAAGAAACAGTAACCCTCACATTCCCAAAAGACTAACATTGCATGCATAATGTGTGGTCCACAAAACCACATGGAAAAAGATTGTTATTACAATCCTGCAAGAACACATTATGCAAATAATGTTAGAAAAAAAGGAGTTAGGGAAGGTTTCACATTTGGACCGTTTCAAACGGTTCAAGTGATGAAGAAGGGAAAGCTAGTTCGGAAGCAAGGTTGCTTTTAGAAGAAACTCTTTGTTCCGAATGGAAAATGGATTCGAAAGCAAAAGCTACTAAGGTTCGGAAGAACAAGAAAGCTCCCTTGAAACCATCCCAGAAGAAGACTGCTTCGGAAGAAAAGGTGGTGAAGGCTTCTTCCGAAAAGAAAGAAGCTTCGGAAGAAGGCCATACTGTAAAAGCTTTAACAAGATCATCCTCCAAGATCAACCAAAGGGTGGACTGGAAGATCAAGGAAGATGCTGCAGCCCAAACCTTTTCTTCAAAGACCTCTATTGAACCCCCATGCACATCATTTGGTTCAATTATGTCATTGTATTGGAAGAACCTAAGACCAGCAAGGCTTGGGCTTCCAAACAAAACTAACAATCTCATCTTATGTGTAGGGACATCCATATGACAAGAACAACAATGTTTGGATTGTAGATAGTGGATGCTCCAGGCACATAACAGGGAACATATCTCTCCTTCAGCAGTTTCAGAACTATGATGGAGGTCCTATCTAATTTGGAGGTGAGGTCAGAGGATATATGTCTGGCAGAGGGAGTATATCCAATGGTAAATTAAAGGTTGACAAAGTTCACTTTGTCAAACAGATGGAACACAATCTGTTAAGTGTTTCTCAATTCTGTGATCAAAAGCACCAAATGCTTTTCACAGAACACGAGTGCATTATCCTCAAACCAGGGATGACAGTTCCTCCGGAATTGGTGCTTCTTAGATCTCCCAGGAAAGGGGATATGTACAAGTTGGATATGAACAATGCTTCCCCAATAGGTGAAATATCATGCTTTCTTTCCAAAGCTGATAGTGACGAGTCAACACTATGGCATAAACATATGTGTCATGTAAATTTTAAGACAATGAATAAATTGGCTAAAAATAACTTAGTACATGGTTTACCTAAAAATGAGTTTTTCTGCAAAGATAACTGTGTTGCATGCCTAAAAGGGAAACAACACAGTCAATCTCACAAATCCAAATGTGTTAACTCTATCACTACTCCATTAGACTTATTGCACATGGATCTTTTTGGTCTCATAAGTATAATGAGCATTGGAAGGAAATCATACTGCCTTGTGATAGTTGATGATTTTACAAGATTCACATTGGTATTCTTTTTAAAAACTAAAGATGAAACTGCTGAAACATTAAAATCTTTTATTCTTAAAATAGAAAATCAAATTGGTGACAAGGTTAAAATAAATAGAAGTGATCAAGGGACTGAGTTTAAGAACTTCGTTCTTGACTCATTCTGTAACTCAAAAGGGATTTCCAGACAAGATAGTGCTCCCAGAACTTCTCAACAAAACGATGTTGCTGAAAGGAGGAATAAGACACTTATTGAGGCTGCTCGAACCATGTTAGCGGATTCAAAACTACCTCTAACATTCTGGGCAGAGGCAGTCAGCATTGCATGCTATGTGCAGAACAGAGTTCTTGTAGTTAAGCCCCATGGAAAATCCCCTTATGAGCTATGGAACAAGAGGCCACCATTCATTGGCTTTCTAAGGTCCTTTGGCAGCAGGCGTACCATACTTAACACAAAAGACAACTTAGCAAAATTTGCTGAAAAGTCGGATGATGCTATCTCTGTTGGATACTCTATAGCTCCAAAGCTTATAGAGTATACAACATTAATAAAACAATTTGACGAGTCATCCAATATAGTTGTTAATGAGCACACACCTTGTGTTAGAGGGAATGGCCCTGATCATATCTTTGATTTAGAATTGTTTCCAAACTATTCTAAACCACCTTGTGAGAATGTTTCAATTGGAATAGATGCCCAAAATGATGTTGATGCTGCTGCTGATGATCAATTGTTTGAGCTACCCAGACCTAGTCCAAATTCTCCAAGTGCTGCAATAAATCAAGCTTCCACTATTCACAGATCTGACAGCTTAACCATTTCAAGGAATAGTGAAGCTTCAACAAGTGAATCACTTGCTGAGCCTCAAAACTCATCAGGTGATCAACCACAACACCAGGCATAAGGAAGTAGTGTTTTGAAGGAACATGCAACTGTTAATACTACTTCACAGCCAACAATTGATGATGCTTCTCACTCATTCAATCAGTCCTCATTGAATGATTTTGAAACAACAGCTAGACAGATTGTTCCAGTTCCTGAGCCGAACATGTCCAACCTGGATCTATCTATGCAACTAGAAGTGATTCCTCATCTTAGGATTCATAACACTCATCCTGCTGAGAACATCATAGGGGATGTCATTAAGGGTGTGAGAATAAGAGGACAAACTTATCATGGGAATTTCTGCTTGTACTCATGCTTTCTATCCTAAATAAAACCCAAGAAGGTGGAAGATGCCTTGAAAGATAGTAGCTGGCTTGAATCAACGCAAGAGGAGCATCTTCAATTCAAGAGACAAAAGGTATGGAACCTATGTCAACTACCATCTAGTCAAGTACCAATAGGCACTAAATGGGGTTGCAGAAAAAAGCAAGATGATAGAGGCTTGATCATCAAGAATAAAGCAAGACTTGTGGTTCAAGGATACACAAAAAAAAGGAATTGATTATACTGATGTTTGAACCTGTTGCAAGACTTGAGGCAGTTAGGATCTTTCTTGCTTATGCTGCATCTAAGGACTTCACTGTCTATCAACTTGATGTCAAGTGTGCCTTTCTATATAGGGATATAGATAGGGAAGTCTATGTATGCCAACCTCCAGGATTTGAAGACCCACATCACCCCAACTATGTGTGTAAACTAGATACAACTCTATATGGGCTGCACCAAGCACCTAGGTTGTGGTATGAGACTCTGTCTCAGTTTCTTCTGAAGAATGGCTACACTACAGGTACCATTGATAAGACTCTCTTCATCAGAAAGTCTGGAAAGGACATTTTTCTTGTTCAAGTCTATGTTGATGACATCATTTTTGGTTCTTCAAATGACCAAATGAGATTGTATAAACTTCTCAGCACCATATCAGGGAAGAACAAGGAAACAGATAAATATCTACTCTCCTTGGTGCTGAAAGTTTTGAGAAGCAGAGACAAGTGAAGTTTTGGTAGCATCAGCCTAGGGGGAGTTTGTTGGATCAAGAAGAAGACTGGTGCAACCAAAACCAATTCACTTAGATAATTTTTTGGTACTACATGCAAAGGCTTCCGAAGCTTAGCATGGAGCTTCCGAAGGTTGTAGAGTTCTTCCGACGACAAAGTGAAAGATCAACTTCCGAAGACAGAACTCTACTTCTGAAGTTAAGAGCATGCTTCCGAAGATCAAGTCTTAAGAGAACAATCAGAAGACTACTTCTAAAGTATGAAGAAAAGAAGAAGTTCCCAAGTCTTAGAAGAAGCAGTCTCTTCCGAAGTATAAGTGGCTTTGGAAGTACTTGTTCTTCTGAAGCCACTTAACCTTAGGAAGACACTGCTATGAACCAGTGGACACAAGTATGGTCTTTGACACTCCGCTGCAGACCTCTGATACTGCATGGCTTCTTCCTAAAGAGCCATGTAGTTGACCATACTTTATTCCACTGTTCACCTTTTATGATAGTTGTAGAGTTTAATGAAGAGGACGATGCAACCTAAACATCCAAAGTCTTTCTTGCATGCTGCACAAGTGTAATGAAGAAGAATGCTTAGGACGTTTCACACATGCAACTAAAATATTCTAAGTGTGAAATCTTCCGAAGCCAAGACCAATATCTTCTGAAGCCAAATATGAAGTCTTTCGAAGCCTTAGAGACAAAGTCTTTTGAAGCTTCAACATATGAAGACAGATTTCTTTCAAAGACTTTTGACACATGCTTTATCTGATGTACTGTTCCATAAAGTTGGTCACCTTTCCGCTGCATCTCTGTAAAGTCACCAACTTACATGAGTTGGTAAAAAGGTCCATGCTTTTGGAAACTATACATTGAGGTCTTTAGTCTGTAACTTTCTACTTCATGTACTTTATCCTTTTTTTAATAGATAAGGATGTTAACTATGACATGTCATAGTCACTAGTCAAAAGGAAATCTGCCTTTTGACTCTACAATTGATTTTATTTGTGTCTAGTCAATTGTATCCAGCTGGCTTTCAAAGTATAGCCGGTTGTAGGATGTAGTATAAGTATCTTATGTTCTTGTATCTTTCTATTACGCTTTGTAACCTTATAATAGAACATAGAGAAAGCAATATACTGCAATCTTGAAAACCATCTCATTATGTATTTTGCTCTTGTGTTTTGTCTCTCATATTACTTGTGTTCTTAGTGTCTTATTGTGGTTAATCCAGTATTACTGTTTGATTAAGTTTGTTTAATCTCCTCTTTATGTTTTTGTGTTGTAATTGACCCCCTTCCCTGATCCTGCATTTGGTATCAGAGCTTTCCAGGCTCTTGATATAAGATCTCACCATCTTAAGATCCCTCACACACACAAATACTAAACTTTTCAAATGGCAACCATTTCCAAGACTGATATGGAAATTGGAACCATGAACAAGTCCCCAGTGATCACTCTTGATGAGTTTGATACCTGGTGTTTGAGAATGGAAGGTTTCATCAGGTCTCTTGATTCAAGAATATGGGAGTCTATTGAGAATGGACCTTTCATACCTAGAACCCCTTCTGCTACTAGTGTTGGTATGATCCTCAAGGATGTGGCTAACTACTCTGATGAAGATAGGAAGAGAGTAGAGATTGACATGACAGTCCTTCAAACTGCCCTTCTAAACTCTGTGTATAGAGGGTTCAAGAATTGCAAAACAACCAAGCAGTTGTGGGATGCACTGAAACTGATGTATGAAGGTTCCTCTGAAGCGAAGTAGAACAAGAAGGATCTCCTGAAGCAGTAGTTTGAAAACTTCACCTTCAAAACAGGTGAAACCATGACTCAGCAATACTTCAGGTATGTTGAGATTGTGGATACCCTTGTGGATGGAGGAGTTTCTCTTGAGAACAGAGATATGTAAGAAAGTTCATGTCCTCACTTCCTAGGCAATGGACATACTACTGTGTGGTGATCAAGAGAATTAAAAATCTCAAAACTCTTATTCTGACAGAGTTATATGGGATTCTCAGTGGCTACCAGATGGAGATGAACATGCAAGGTTCATCTGGCAACTCCAACAATCAAATGGGTTTAGCCCTACATGTGGTTGAAAGGGATAGCATAGAACCCAAACATCATCTCATATGCTACCCTGACAACTCACCAAAGGGTCCTTTCATCACCTTCCCAGAGACACCAAGGGAGAACTACACTCAAGGAAGCCCATTCCAAGAGACAAGTTCTTCTCAAGCTTTTGTGTCCTCTGATGAAAGCTGTGTCAACTCTCTTTTCACTCTTGAATACCTGGACTATATTCATCCAGATGATCTGGAATACATGGAAATAGTCCAGAAGATGGCTCTTCTCACTCACAGAGCCAAGAAGTTCTACAAGAGGACTGGAAGGAAGTTTCCAAGCAATGCAACCAGTGGAAAGTTTGGCCTGGACAAAGGCAAACTCAAGTGTTACAACTGTAACTTGATGGGCCACTTTGCCAGAGAGTGTAAGGCACTTAGAACAATTGGTGGCCAACACAATCCAGACCATACTACACTAACAAAGCTCTCCAGAATGAAAAGTCAAAGCAGTAGGCTGGTGTTGCTGTTGAAAAAGGAGGCTTTGACTGGAGCTTTCAGGTGGAAGATGCTTCTCCAAACCAAGCATTGATGGCATATCATAATGAAGCCAAGGTATTGGAACATCTTTGTACTCCTGAATGCATTGCTAAAGTTAGTAGATACAGGTCCTATAACTTGGAGATGAGATCTGACCTTGAGTCCTTAAACATTGTAAAATCTGATTTTAGAAAGTTTGAAAATGATTATAAATTGAAGATAAAGGACCTAGAGAAAACCATTTCAGTTCTAAAACATGAACACACAGATTTTAGGGCTCAAATCAAAGATCTCATAACCAAGCTGACTGAGTGCCAGGCTGAGCTTGTGATTAACAAAGCCAGGGCAGAAAAGAGTGTTCTTGAAAAAGAGACCTTCAAGAACATGATATTCTCATCCATTCATAACAAGGTGTGCAATCAAAACAGGTTGGGACTGGGTTCCAATAAGATAGCTCCTCCACACACAATCTTGTCTATAAGATCTCCTAGGTGTGTAACTTGTGAAGATGAGCTTCCTCTCATAGATCCTTTGAGTGAAGAGGATGAAGAAGAGATAGTGAAGAATTCCTCTGAGAAGGGTGAAGAGGAGGATTCCAAGAAGGACCACTATCCTTCTAAGGAGAAGAAGAAGACTGTGATGACCAAGTCCATGAGAAAGAACTTGATCAGAAAGAGCAAAAGAAAGGCAAGGAAAGCTCAAGAGATCAAGGCTACTTTTGAATAGTGAGGACTGAAGACATCAACCAAAACTCTTCTGCTAAGAGTTCTGGTTCTTGTTCAACTCATCTTAGTAACAAGAAGAAGACTGATATGCTGTGTACCACTGCTGCACAGTCTGGATCATCAAAGTCCAAGAACAGTTCTCAGCCCAAAAGGACTGTCTCAGCATCTGCAAAGATAAAGGTGGAGATAGGATGTGATCAAAGACAGTCTTGTTCCCAGTAAAAGACTCTTGTGAAGAAGAAAATAGTATGTGTCATGTGTGAAAGTATCACTCACATTGCAAAGGATTGTCCTTACAATCCTAAAGGTACTGTCCATATGACCAAAACAAAGACTTCAAAGGGTCTCAAGAAGATTCAAGCTTCGGAAGGAAAACTTGTTTCCTTCGAAAGCTCCAAGTATAAGAAGAAGGCAAGTGGAAAATTACCCTCGGAAGGGAAGTTGGTCTCAGAAGAAAGGAGTTCTTCTGAAGCACTGAAGTCTGTTGCAGTGTCTGCAGAATCTTCCGAAGGTTCAGTCATCAAAAATTCTGAAGCTCCAAAAGCATTCGAAGTTTTAAGGTCAAGTCCAAGACTCCAAAGGTGGTGTGGAAGTCTAAGAAAGACCAAATGATTGAAAAGTATCCATCAACAACAGCTAAAGATCCTCTTAGTACAACCATGGGATCTATTACTATTGCATTACCTTCTGTTAATGAGCCCAAGACAAGCAAGGCTTGGGTATCCAAATGTAACTAATCATTTTCTTTGTGCAGCTCCAGCTCAAGACAAACAAGAATGTCTGGATCATTGATAGTGGCTGTTCTAGGCACATGACAGGCAATAGGTCACTACTCCAGAACTTTGAAAGGATTGATGGAGGACCAGTTGCTTTTGGAGGAGATGAAGGTGGTTACATTTCTGGAAGGGGCTAGGTCACAAATGGTAAGCTCGGCATTGAAAAGGTAAACTTTGTCAAAGAGCTTGGGTACAATCTTCTGAGTGTATCCCAATTTTGTGATCAGAGTCATAACATGCTCTTTACTAAGCATGAGTGCATTGTTCTCAAGCCTGGTGTGGTCATTCCTCATGAGCACATTCTGCTTAGATCCCCCAGGAAAGGGAACATGTACAAGATGGATTTGCAAGAAACATCTCCCTCTGGAGAAGTTTTATGCTTTCTGTCTGAAGCAAATAGTGATGAGTCTTTCCTATGGCATAAAAGAATGTGCCATGTAAACTTTAAAAACATGAATAAATTAATTAAGAATGCTTTGGTAACTGGAATACCAAAGAAAGAGTTTATAAGTATTGATCATTGTGTTGCATGCCTGAAAGGGAAGCAACATAAGGTATCTCACAAGCCTAAGGAAAGGAACTCTATCACTACACCCCTACACTTGTTACATATGGATCTCTTTGGCTCCACTAGTGTAATGAGTCTAGGAAGACCTCTTACTGTTTGATGATCATAGATGACTTTACAAGATTCACTTGGGTCTTGTTCCTTAGAACTAAGGGTGAGACTCCTGAGATTCTGAAGAATTTCATCCTAAAGATGGTCACAAGGTCAAGATCATAAGATGTGATCAAGGAACTGAATTTAAGAACCAAATCCTTGATACATTCTATGATGAAAAGGGTATTACAAGACAATACAGTGCTCCCAGGACTCCTCAGCAGAATGGTGTTGCTGAGAGGAGAAACATGACACTAATTGAAGCTGCAAGAACCATGTTGTCTGACTCTAAGCTGCTCATCACCTTCTGGGTAGAGGCAGTCAACACTGCCTGCTATGTGCAGAACAGAGTTTTAGTAGTTAAGACTCATGGCAAGACTCCTTATGAACTTTGGCACAAGAAGAAACCTTTCATTGGTTTTCTCAGGTCATTGGATGTCCGTGCACTATCTTGAATACCAAAGATCAAATTGCCAAGTTTGCTGAGATATCAGATGATGGACACTTTATTGGATACTCTTCTCAAGCTAAGGCTTATAGAGTATACAATCTCAGAACTAGAATTATTGAGGAGTCAGCCAATGTGACTTTCAATAAACACACACCCTGTGTAGCTGGTTCTGGTCTTGATTGGCTATTTGATCTTGACTTAGTTACCAACTATTTTAACAAATCTTGTGAGAATGTTTTAGGATTTGTAGAAAATTTAAATACAGGTGATCCTGATCCAAGATTTGAGCTAAGAAGACCTTCAACTCATACATCTTCAGCTCCAGTTGGAACTACTTCTACTAATGAGGTTTCTATCAGCACTACAATGACAAACTCAGCTGATACATCTAGGGTGCCTTCAAATTCCAGCTCAGAGGCCCCACAACCAGATAAGAACATCTCAATTGTGGAAGACAACAATGGTGGTGGTGACAGTGATCAAGAATTTCTTGATGCTACTAACCACACCATAGATGAGAACATCAATGATGTCGCACACTGCTTGGATCAAGTTTCTCTTGAATAGTGTGCTGATATGGTGGGGAAACATCTATGCCAGATCTAAATTTCTCTAATTTAGATCTTTCTCAGCAATATGTTGTGATCCCTTAGCTTAGGATCCACAAGTCTCACCCCACCACAAACATCATTGGAGATGTTGTCACAGGGGTAAGGACAAGAGGACAAACCCATAAAGCAAATGTTTGTCTTCACTCTTGTTTCTTGTCCCAAATAGAGCCAAAGAAAGTTGATGAGGCTCTAAAGGATGGAAGTTGGGTTGAAGCTATGCAACAAGAGCTGCTTCAATTCAAAAGGAAAAAAGTTTGGAACCTTTGTCCTCTTCCTTATGGGAAGACTTCCATTGGAACCAAATGGGTGTTTAGGAACAAGAAAGATGATAGAGGCATCATCATCAAGAACAAAGCTAGACTAGTTGTTCAAGGGTACACACAAGAAGAAGGGATTGACTACACTGATGTCTTTGCTCCAGTAGCAAGATTAGAAGCTATTAGGATATTCCTTGCATTTGCTACATCCAGGAACTTCAAGGTCTTTTAGCTTCATGTGAAGTGTGCCTTTTTGTATGGAATGATTGATGAAGAGGTATATGTGAAACAACCACCTGGTTTTGTAGACACTGATCATCCTGATTATATCTGCAAGCTTGACAAAGCTCTCTATGGGCTGCATCAGGCACCTAGGACATGGTATGAGACACCGTCTGAGTATCTTTGTAAACATGGATACAGGAGAGGTACTATAGATGGAACTCTCTTCATCAAAGGACAATGAAATGACATATTGTTTAGTTCAAGTGTATGTGGATGATATCATCTTTGGTTCAACTAATCCAAAGCTCTGTAAAGACTTTGAGAAGCTGATGAAAGACAGATTTGAAATGAGTGCCATGTGAGAACTCAATTTCTTTCTGGGAATTCAAGTGAAGCAAGTTGAAGATGGCATCTTCATAAGTTAGTCAAAGTATGTTTAGGACATACTCAATAGGTTCAACATGACTTATTGTAAGATTGATAAAACACCCATAGCCAGAAACCATTCCTTTGGACCTGATCTTGAGGGGGAGTGTGTAGATCAGCACTTATACAGGGCTATGATTGGGTCTCTTATGTATCTTACTGCTAGCAAGCCTGATATTATGTTTGCTACATGCATCTGTGCAAGATATCAATCCAACCCTAAGATGTCTCACCTCATCACTGTCAAGAGGATTCTAAGATACCTCGAAGGTGCTTCAACACTTGGTTTATGGTACTCTAAGAATCCTGACTTCAATCTGTATGCTTATACAGATAGTGATTATGGTGGTTACAACATGACTGAAAAGTCTACATCTGGGAGATGTCAGTTCCTTAGTGGAAGGGTTGTCTCATGGCAATGCAAGAGACAATCATGTGTCTCTGCATCAATTGCTGAAGCTGAATACATTGTTGCTGCAAGCTGCCGTGCTTAAGGGCTTTGGGTTTAGAATCAGATGCTGGACTATGGGTTACACTTCAAGGAGACTCCCATTCACATAGACAACAATAGTGCTATCTCAATCACAAAAAACCTTGTGCAGCACTCAAGGACCAAGCACATCAATATCAGGTATTAAACTAGCCATAAAAAGGGATTAATTAAACTAGCCAAAGTTCACACAGATGAACAATATGCTGATTTCTTTACAAAGGCTTTTGATGAACAGAGATTTAAATATCTAATATCAGCTATTGGGATGATTAACTTTGAGTAGGCTTTTCTTTTAACTAATTCTTATTATTTCTTAAAATATGTGTGTCCTAAGTTGTCTACTTCATCACTTTCATAAGCTCTTGTTTTTTTGGATGAAAATTTCGTTTTGAAGACTTTCCATAAATTTTTGAAATTTTTTGATACTTCGAAAGTTATGCTTTTAACTTTGGAAGCAAATCATGCCTTCAAAATAAATAACTGTCTAAGAAATTTACCATCGAAAAAGGTTTCAGATCTATCTTCCGAAGCTTAAATACTTGTCTCAGACAGTTACTTATTTTCAAGTACCATTTACTTCCGAAGCAAAATTAACTCTCGGAAGCTTTGTTGTTTTATATACAAAGCAATCAAGTTTTAATTTCTCTTCCGAAGCAAAATTTTTAAAACTCTCAGGAAAATCTTCCGAAGTCAATTTAGCTTCGAAAGCTTTTTAATTAAAACTTCCGAAGATAATTAACCTTCAGAAGCTTTTTGACTTCCAAGAAAACTACTTTTTGAGCAAAAGTAAACTACTTTTTCAGAGGTGGGACCGACATCCGGATTTCAAAGTTTATCCTCTTTCATTAAACTTTATCTAAAATCCTTTTCACATATAAACCCAACGGTTTCTCCCTTTTTCTATCATCTGTTCTTCCTCCAAACCTAAAACCCAAATTTATCTCTAAAATTTCTTTCTTCCTTCTTTCTTCATCTTTAAGCTACCTCATAATGGCCAACCTTGCTCACAGAAATGATCCCAACTTTACCATGCAGCTACACAGGCAACATAATTAGGTTGCTCTGTTAAGCTCTGAGAAAGATCCTCATTTCTCATAGGTTTGTCGATTCTTAGCCTATCCAACTACTTCACCTCCCTAACCATTGATCCTCTTCTTTATGAGGATCATCTGCTTGAATTTTGGAAAACCTGCCAAGAGGTTGTCATGGATGGGGAGAAGGCACTGTTTGCCACAGTGCAGGGGAGAATAGTCTTCATCACTCCGGCCATCATCAAGATGCATCTTCAGCTGGATGATGAAGAAGGTGAGGTGTTCTTCCCAAAGGAAGTTGTTAATCATTCCTTTGAGTAGATGGGATATGAGGGAGATTTCTCTATAAAGACCTTTAGGAAAGGGAAGGTCTCATCCTAATGGAGATTCCTGCTCCATGTGGTCAACCACAGCTTATCAAACAAGCATGGTGGATGGGACCAGATTACTGAGGATCTCTCCTTCATCATCCATGGAATGATTCAAGGGGTCAAGGGTATTCTCAGTTTGTTTATACCAACTTGCTTGCTAACTTAGACTCCTTAGAAAATTAGATGTTTCCTAGATATGTCCAGTACATTCTTAACTGTGAACTGGGCTCACAGTTAAGGGAAACAGGTAACATTCTTAAACTGGGATAGATGAAGCCCGACATCTTTAAAATACTGAGGAAGCCCACTGTTGGCTTCTCTGGGGGTAGAAACAGCCCTAGTCCCAAAAATGTTAGAGCTTATTGCTCAAGGTGACAACCTAGCAGCACAAGCTAGTGTTGAACCCACACCTACTACCTCCCAACCACACACACAGCCTCAAATCACCCTCACTTACCAAAGAAAATCCAAACGAACCCCTGCTCGGACTATTCAGTCTGTGGAGGCCCCCATATACTTACCCACACAGGAGGAAGTGGACACTGGAGCTCCCACTTCTCCTGAGAAGCAAACCACTCCCATCTCTTCAAGGATTAGTGCTGAGGTTCCTCATGCTCAGCCTGATGAGCTCATTAGCCAAACTACCTTAAGGCATCACTCTGAGTGTCAACACTCAAGTGATCAACCTTCAGGGGTCAGTTACCATCCCTGCCTATAGATCTCAACCAAGAAATTTCTAACCTTGATTTCTATACTGATGAAGATCTAGGTTTAAGTGAGTATAATGAGTCTCTCTTCTTTACCCCTACTCAAAGAGAGATGAATGCTCCTGAGTCTCCTATATCTATCCATCATCAGTCACCTACAACTAAGGTAGACATTTCTGAACCTGTTCAGGATGTGCATATGGAGGAGGCTCTCACTTCTGAAAGTGATTACATCATTAAGACCTCAACCATGGCAACTCAGCCCACTAACATCTCAACTGAGATTGCCAGTGAGCAGAGGAAAACCAGCAGCCAAGAACCTCAAGCTGGTGGTGAGAGAGAGGACTTTGGTCCAGTCATCTCATCCCCCACTGATTCTTCTGATGAAGATGAGGGGAACCTAAGACTAATGGTTCACAAAGGTGAGTCACCTTGAATCTCAGGTAACCACCTTACACAACAGGATCAATGATCAGCAACTTGAGATTTTATATCTTAAGGAAAAACTAGCTGGGAGACCCTTAAGAAGAGCTCAACCAGGAACACAAGAACCTGTGGATGTGATTGACCTATCTTCCAGCTCACCTATGCAAGTGGGTGATGCTACCAAAAAGGGGGAGAAAGTCATTATAGCTACAGAACCTGGGAGTTCTTCAGAGAGAGTGGACATTAAGAACTCACCATCCTCACTTGCAATTGTGCATTCTCAGCAACCACCTCAAATTCACATTGATGTGGACTACATAGACTCCTTCATACAGAGTTTGTTTGAGGATGGGATACCAAAAGCTATGTCATCTTCACCATCTTCCAATCACATCATTGGGTGGAGGTATGACAACATCAGGAAAGCCCTAATCATCATAAGAGTTTAAGGACAACAAGAAGTCTTCAATTTTTAGACTTTGAACTATGATGAAGGTCTGGATCTAGTCAACATACCACATGTCAATCCAAGCAAATCAAGACAAGCTGACAGGCTGGCTCAAAGAATCCAAGACAGGATCACTACAGAGTTCAGCTTCAGAAGGAGACTTAGGCAATCAGGCAATGCCATCGGTCAATTGAATGTTGAGGCAGACCCTAAGATTAGTTTCATAGGGAAAACCTTGACTCAAGGCCTAGTGGCAGAACCTAAGAGCCCTGTCTCATCATCGTCAACTGCTGCAGAGATCCACATTCCTTCTGAGACACCTGCTAGTGAAGGTGCTTCTCAACCTCTCTCTGGCCAGAGCTCAGAAGCTGCATCAAGCAATGAAGGCCAAAGCTCTCTCCACCCTAAGTCACAAAGGTCTGTGAGTGACAAAGGGAAAAGAAAGATAACATCTGAGGAGATTGAGGAGTAGAAGAGAGAGAGAGAGGAAAAAGAGGCTGAGGGGAGAAAGTTCCTCTGCCGAATCTTCAAGACTCATGGAGTCTGCTATCAGGGCTGCCCCCAGACCAGATACTCAAAATGATGAGTCAAGGGTAGTCAGGATAAATTATCTGCAGACAAGGAACTATGACATAAAAGTGTCATTTCTCTCCCCTTAGATGAGTTGAATGAACTGGTTGATTTGGAAAGGTCAAGGGAGAAGAAGGAGGTAGAAGATGCAGAGCTTCTACTATAATTCAAAGAAGAGAGAAGAAGGAAAAGACTATACAAGGATATGCCTACCTCTCCCCAGTTCAAGAAAGTCCTGCACAAGAGGATATGGTTCAACAATAACCTCAGGTAGACAAAGAAGAAGATAGGATCAAGATGATCAACTATCTGAGTGCCATAGGCTTCTATCAGGCAGAAGCACTTCTTCCATTGTCCTATGACTATGTTGAGTTTAAGTACTTAAAACAACTTGAACTTGAGATAGTCAAGGACAGAAAGACAACTAAGAAAAAGCTAAGGGAAGAAGCTGCAAAATCAAGAGCTATCATCCAAAAGAGCATGAAGAAGTCTGCTGACAGGCATAGGATGATGAGCTTCTTGAAGCTATATGGATTATCCGGAAGGAGACTTGGCCCCTTGTCTCTATCCACAATGGATGAGCATATTAGGGTGATCAAGCAAAAGATCAAAAGTGGAGAGCTCATTGACTTACACTCCACTCCAAGTCAAGCTCCACCTGAAGTGGAGGTTAAGGTTGAACAACCAGAGACAACATAACCTGGACCTCCTACTGAAACTCAACAAGCTTCATCTTCTGATCCACAGCAGGGTCAACCTCCCTCTCCTTTTGATCCTGAGAGAGAGGAAGTCCCAACTGAGAAAGACAATAAGATCAATCAGCAGGCTAGTCTTCTCAGTTAAAACCTACAAAGAGAAAGAAGAGGATGGCTTCTAAACCAAAGCCAAAGAAGAAGAAGACTGCACCCTCTTCTAAACCCCATGATGAGTCAGAACATCCTAAGGATGTGCATCCAGAGGATGCTACATCAACTCCAATCCAAACAGCTCCTCTAGCATCAGGAAGACCCATCTTGTCTTGGACATACACCACAAATCTAGAAAGATGGCATATCATTAGAGATCAAGGCACTAAAGTCATTTACACATGGCAAGATATGTTTTAGTTGCCTCTGCATGATCTCTTTGATATGAGAAGACATTTTGACAGTCTGAAGGATCCTGATCATCTTATGAAGAAAGGAATGGCGATCATCCTAATGAGGACGTTGATATCTGAAGTCTACTAAGTGTTTCGGTAGCATCAGCCTAGGGGGAGTTTGTAGAGATTAATGAAGAGGCTGATGCAACCTAAACATCCAAAGTCTTTTCTGCATGCTGCACAAGTTCAATGAAGAAGAATACTTAGGAAGTTTCACACATGCAACAAAAATATTCTAACTGTGAAATCTTCCGAAGCCAAGACCAATATCTCCCGAAGCCAAATATGAAGTCTTCTGAAGCCTCAAAGACAAAGTCTTCCGAAGCCTCAGAGACAAAATCTTCCGAAGCTTCAACTTATGAAGATAGATTTCTTTCGAAGACTTTTGACACATGCTTTATCTGATGTACTGTTCCATAAAGCTAGTCACCTTTCCATTGCATCTCTGTAAAGTCACCAACTTACATGAGTTGGTGAAAAGATCCATGCTTTTGGTAACTGTACATTGAGGTCTTGAGTCTGTAACTTTCTACTTCATGTACTTTATCCTTTTTGTAATAGATAAGGATGTGAACTATGGCATGTCATAGTTAATAGTCAAAAGTCAATCTGCCTTTTGACTCTACAATTGAATTTGTTTGTGTCTAGTCAAATGTATCCAGCTGGCTTTCAAAGTATATCTGGCTGTAGGATGTAGTATAAGTATCTTATGTTCTTGTATCTTTCTATTATGCTTTGTAACACTTGTAATAGAACATAGAGAAAGCAATATACTGCAATCTTGAAAACCATCTCACTGTGTATTTTACTCTTGTGTTCTGTTTCTCATATTACTTGTGTTCTTAGTGTCTTATTGTGGTTAATCTAGTATTACTGTGAGATTAAATTTGGTTAATCCCCTTTTTGTGTTGTTGTGTTGTAATTGACCCCCTTCACTGATCCTGCAATAGTACAAGTTACCAACTTTAGTTGGTGACAAAAGGTAAGTCAAGGACATGTCCTGACTACCATATCTTAGATAAGACTTTATCCGAGATACCTTAAACTATAGTCTTGTAGTATAGGATTTAGTTATAGGATCCCAATTGGTATCAAAGTATATTCGGCTATAGGTAGTATTGTTGGACCAAAAGAACCAATGAGCCAAGATCAGAAAACCTCTAACTCCCACATGATATCACAACAACTGCTGAAGGCTTCATCAGCAGTTCGACAAGTGCTGAAGACTTCAACAGCTAAAGATCAAGTACTGAAGACTTCAACAGCTGAAGACTAAAGTACTGAAGCTCAACAGCTGAAGAACACAAGTGCTGAAGCTGAACAACTGAAGAACACAAGTGCTGAAGCTGAAGACCAAGTACTGAAGTACAACAGCTGAAGAGTCTACAAGTGCTGAAGATCAACAAATGGTGTACAAAGTCTGAAGACAAAGACTGAAGACATCAGCTGATGATATCTACTGAAGTCATCAGCTGATGAAACGTCTGAAGTTCAAGTCTGAAGACCAAGTACTGAAGTTTCAGTAGTTTGTCACAACAGCTGAAGAGTACTTCTTCAGTAGTTGTGATATCAGTAGTTTTATGTTTTTACTTTCAGTAGTTTTGTAAAATGACTGAAGAGCTTGTTCTTCAGTCGTTGTAGTATCAGTAGTTTTATGTTTTTTAGTAGTTGTAGTAACTGATAACACTAGTATTTTTGTAAGAAGATGTCAGCTGTTTTGACATCTTCAGTAGTTGTGTTTCAGTTGGAATAATTCTGTTAGATGTCACTATCAAGTGACATCAGCAGACGTCACATCTCTTATATAAGAGGTGTCGACCTAATTGTAAGTGTGACATTCCGTTACCACGAAAGCGAATATTGAATGAAATATATTTGCAGAATTCTCTCTATCTATAACCGTTTTTGTTCTTCATTGAATATCTTTTCGTTCTTGTGAATTGGCTAATTCATTGTAGAATTCCGCTGCTATACTCTCTAATCAATCAAACGTAGATCACTGATCCTAACAAGTATTATATATAGGTTCTCATTGTAACTCATTCCATACTGCTTGTAAGAGTCTTGTAATACTTGAGTTGAGAAACAATATATAAAAGTACCTTGAAAATTACTTCTTGTGTTCCTTATTACTTGCTATATTGTGATCAACTCTTATTGACTCTATCTTTATCCGAGTGTTGTTCAAAATGAGTTTGAGAGAAAAGCTAAGTGTTAAGTGACCTCAATTGATCCTGCAAAAGTATTACATAATGTAAAGTGGAAAGATAATGAAAAGAGGAACCTAAAGTATGAAAGAATGCATGCATTTATGAAGGATGAAATGGAAAGGCTTGCAAGAAAATGTAAGGAGGTGCATGACTCTAAAATGTCGTTAGCTCAATTGTGTGTGGTTTAGCTAACCTATAAGGATACACATAGGGGTCTAATCTTGTGACTGGCCAAATGTATAGCTTACAAATATGACCTAGGATGTTTACTCGATGCTGGCGCCAGGCTATGTGCATTATGAAAGTCTTATCAACTTTGGCCCAGCACACGCTTTGTGTTCACGTTTGGGGTAAACTTATGTATGGAATCAGTTGTTTGCCCCTATGCTAGTGCCAGGATATGTGCGTTATGGAAGTCTTTTTATAAACTTTGGCCCAGTACCCCTTCGTGCCAACATTTGGGGTATGGCTGATGACATTGGTCCGAAAAGAAGGAATGAAAGATGAAGAATGGATGTTAATGGAAGACAATAATGATGTTATCTATGTGTACGTATGTTGTATGATCGCGTATGAAAGTAAAGAACGGTTTTAAACGAAAGACAAGTATTTTCTTTTATAGAACTAGAACTCACTCAGTAACGTAGACTTTTATGTGTTTTTAATTGGCAGGTAAATGTTGTTGAGGATGACACGAGGCTACTACTTGGCATTTTTGGATGGCATCCATTTTGTTAGTGATAATGTTTTTGTGATGCAATGTAACGAGTAATATTTTATAATCTGTCAACGATGTATTATTTTGCAAAAAGCAATTAGGATTATAAGAAATGGTTTAAATTTATTCCGCTGCATTGTTTTAGGAATTGTATATGTAAATTATATGTTTTATGTGTGATGATTGCTCAACTGTTAGCGTCCCAGGAATGGGGCCTTAGATGAGTAAAATAATCACTTTTGGATAAATGGTTTTGTCACGGGATAAGATCTGGTATATGTATGAAATAGGTAATGAAGTGTCATTTCATAACCATGAGAATTTCACGGGAGTTTACACGATAGGGATTTCGTGTCGTGAATAAATCTGTTAAGTCACTATGTTGGGCATGTGGCGTGTTCGTCAAGGGTTGTGATGGAAATATTGACTTGGGCTAGGAAGGCTCTAGCTCAAGGTCACAGACGGGACTAGAACTGATTGGATGGATTATCTTGGATAGGATGACTCGATGGGTATCCTGGTCATGACGGAAATGTCTTGACGTGAGGGTAAATATGTTACAGTGTTGTAAAAATGCTCGTGAAACTCACCCGACCAGTGTACGGATACATTCAGATAGTTCATCACAGTGAGTATAACTATCCCCTTTTGTTAATTGCTTTTGGGCTGTATCCAAGCTGGTTAAACATTTTGATGAAAGGTTTTGATGTATGTGTAGTTGCAAGTAAAATTGTCTCCGGTGGATTAGCATGCGACAACTATGTGTGTCTGGTGTGGGTTGTTATAGTTATAGAAAATCTTTAAGCTATGAGGAAAATGTGCATGTGCACCATCACATGGCACAATAGCAGGTCACCACACAGAATGACACTTGTTCTTACATCAGGGTATATGCACACTTAGTTGGATCCATCTGAATAGGAGAATCACATTCTTAAGTTTGGTGTGAGGATAGACTTTGGACTAAGTTAAAGATCGGCAGGTTGCAATCCTTTAGGATTGGTCAGAGTGTAGGATCCCTAGGGTCTGCCTACTACTCGAAAGTTATGGCATGTCGGGATTCGATGGGCTAAGGTGCATTTAGCCTACCAACCGTCATGTGTGTAAAACCAGGATCTACATATATCGGTAGCCATGTCTCACCGCCAGTATTTTCTTTCTAACATGTTCTATTTGTGCATTTTAGTTTTAATTCAATTATGTTTTCGTCTTTCATAATTGTAGTTTCCACATTGTAGGTAGCAACTAGCACTTGTGTATTAGATTGTGGGTTAGTGGAAGTTTGCTATTTTTTCTTCTATGTACCGAATTTGCAGATGAATAAAAGAGGGGTTATGTTGAATATGAATTTTGTCAGTTTAAACTTTTATGTGTGAGAGTTGACCTATTTGGTATTTGCTAGCTTAAATTTGGCATATTGGGTGATATTTTTAGGCACTATTTCTTAACCAAAGTGGTTATCTGTATCTTCGGTTATATATCTTAGGTCCTACCATTTGTTTTAGTGGTGAACCTATATCTAAAATGAACCATAGATGTATCCGTACTATTGTTCTTTACAACTAATGTTGTTCGGGCCTACTCTTATCATTTGTTATAAGAGTAGAAGCTATCCGTTTCAACTCTGATTCATTATACATTCACACTTCTTTCATATTTTTTAAAATAATTTCGGTAACCATTTTGTTAATTTCTAGTTGTTGTATGATGCAATGGATGACGATTAGTCAAACTCAACTTCAGGCCTTAGTGGTAGCAAATTTTGATGATCCTTGCATCCTAATTTAATGGCGATGGAACTCAACCTAATAAAGAACAAGTACATGTTTGTGATGAGAGCTCCTCATAGGGACTACCAAAATAATATTCTAGTCGATGAATTAAGTGAATTCGACATCACAGATGACGTACTAGCATAGATGCAAAAGTCGCTGGCACCGCTATGTCGGAAGACTGGGAAGTTGTGAGTACTCAGGCTAGTAGGGGAGTACACGGACATGGTAAATCATAAAAAAATTAATTTTTAAGAATATATATGTATCAATATATACATATATCATGATAATCAATATATATCAAAAGAATATCTTCAAATACTATAGTTTTAAAAAATATGATATTTATTTTTTTAATATGTATACAAATAGTTATCATTTAATACTAATCATTCAATTTAAATATTGAGAAACAACAAAAATACAACTAGAATTGGTGAAAAATAGTGAAAATCGATGAAAAAACAATAAAATCCAAGTTGGACTGAGTAGGCCGAGTTGGACCGAGTTGCGCCGAGTTGGACCGAGTGGCTCCGAGTTAGACCGAGTAGGGTTGAGTTGGATCGAGTTTCATCGAGTGGGACCGATCCCGAAAACGGTTGATCGAGTTTCAACGAGTGGGAGCGATCCCGAAAACGATTGATCGAGTTTCATCGAGTGGGACCGATCCCAATTACGGTTGATCGAGTTGAAGAAAAGCCTCTCAACACACTTCCTACGCGGTCCAACTCGACGCCTTAGCATCACTGGGTACTTACGGTTGTGCCGAGTACTCGGTCGCCCATGCCTAGTTATACAACACTGGGTACTTGCAGTTAACGAGAAAGTAAGCATGGTTATGAGAAGAACCCTAGGTGGGGTTGTCGATCATGAAGCCACCCAGCAGCGTTGATCTATATTTCACATAAGATACATCATTGTGAACAAGGTATGTTCATTGAATTTTAATGGGAAATGTTGCACTAATGTTGCATCTTAGATTTTAACATAAAAACTCACACTATCAACTAAATTTCATCTAATTTCTTGCATTGGTAGTAAACACAAAGACCAAGTAGTAATCAGAAGCTTCATTGGGCCATTGTTACCGTTGTTTTTGGACATCCATTTGACTGGTGCTTCATATGTCTAAAGGCTGATAATCAATACCTCCCTTCCCATGAACCAAATCATGAATATAATAACCAATAATATTATCATTTTTCAAAGATTTGGTTTGGCGAAACCAACTCCTCCTGGTGCTACAATATCAAAATCTCATTACACATGTTGATGACTGTTCCTCCAGGCCTACTTCCAAGACTATCTTAGCTGAAAAACCTATTCCTAATCCCGTCTATTCTACTTGCGATCGGCTTACGGCTATGGTCATCCCGTTGTCGAGATCGGCAAACTGCATTGGTTTTTGTGTGGTCTTGGACCATCGTTTGAAGCTTTCTCCACTTCCATTAGAACCTCGAGGCCTACCCATTCTTTTCGAGACTTACTCGCTCAGGTTGAAGGCCAAGAATTGTTTGTTCGATCTCTTTATGGACTGCTAACTGTTGGTTTCAAGCCCAAGATTATACTCATAAACTCATTGCATTTCATTAATTCTCAAATGTAAATTAAATAGAGAAAAAGAAATTAACTTACCTACTAACCCATTACTCCATTATCTAGACCCACTAATCTTGCTAACTAACTATGACCCACTAATAATTTAAAACATGTGACACAATAAACTATCTAATAACCTGTGACCCGTTCACCAAAACTTGATCCGACTTGACCCGTTCACCATAACCTACCCATTCTTTTTGAGACTTACTCGCTCAGGTTGAAGTCCAAGAATTGTTTGTTCAATCTCTTTATGGACTGCTAACTCCTACGTTTTCTTTTAATGTGCAATCCAATAGACAAACTTTTCTAACCATGGTCTTAGTGTAAAGTTCTTCCATGGTGCATAATGACTTGGCCAAAGCCTTTTTAGCTCAATGCCAAGTCCACGCTTTTGGTCCAGATTGGTGTGTTGACTTTGGGGCATCAAAACCCATGACCTCTTCCGCAAACAAAATCTCCAAAGCAGAACCATTATCGGGAACCAATAAAGTCATGATTGGAAATGGTACGTTTCTTCCTCTCACACACACAGGTCACTCCAACATTCATAACAATATTCGTTTACACAACATTTTGGTTATTCCTAATATTACTAACAACTTGCTTTCTGTTAGCAAGTGACACATGACAATCATGCTGATATGTTATTTTATCAGTCCATTTTTACTTTTAGGATCAAACAACAAAGGAGTATCTAGCAAGAGGAAGATGTGAACATGGTTTGTATGTCCTTGACAACAATCCAAGAGCCTTTGTGGCATCCTCTTGACCAAGGCTAAATGCCTCTTTTGAACTGTGACATTCTCATTTGGGGAATTCTCATTTAATGTTATTTCTGTCTTAAATAAAATGGAGTACTTGTCAGTTTCTTCTCTTTAAGCTAAAGCAATTATATGTTGTCCTTGTTATTTGGCAAAGGCTCATTGTTTAAGGTTTAATATAAATGAAAAAGGCACCAAATCCTTTAGATCTAACACACTATGACTTATGGGGTCTATCACTCGTTCAATCTGTTGATAATTATCGCTACCATGTAGCGTATGTGGATGATTTTTCTCGATTCACATGGTTTTATCCTTTAAAAACTAAAGCTGGATTTCATGATGTTTTCAAAGTTTTTGTTACATTTGTACAAACACAACATTCTTGAAAAATAAAAACATTTCTAAGTGATGGAGGTGCTAAATTTGTCAATCAACATGCATGCAAAAACTTAGATGAGAATGACATTTTCACCATATTTCATGTCCATATACATCCCAACAAAGTGTTTAGGTTGAAAGAAAACATCGTCATATTATTGAGACAAGACTTGCTATGTTATTTAATGGGTATGTACCTGCGTCTTATTGAATTCATGCATTTAGCACTGACGTGTACACTATCAATCATCTCCCTACCCCAATCTTGCAAGGCAAGTTTCCTTTTGAAAACTTATATTCACAAGCGCCCTCGTATGATAATTCGCCCGTTTGCTAATCGTGTATATCCATACCTTAGAGATATGTGGATCACAAGCTATCCGTTTGAAGTATTGCTTGCGTTTTTCTTGGTTATTGTGCGCTATATAAACTCTATACTTGTCTTGACCCAACTACGTCTTAGGTTTACATCACTTGTCATGCCCGATTCAATGAAAATGAATTTCCTAGCTTTCACAGGCTACCACCACCCAACAAGATATTAACTTGCTAGCTTTGTCTACATTTTTAAGTGATACACCTCTTCATGCCAGACATGCAGCTCCACCCAAACCCACGACACTTCTCCTTATGCCACATTTACTTCTTGTGATAATGCTACCCCACCTATCCACATAATTTCCCTAACTTCTAATTCACATAATTCACTACAACCCGTAGCTCAAACTCCGCCTGTAGAACGCACTACCTCTGAGCTCATGAACACTCCTCATTCCATACCTAAACTCGACGAGCCCATATCAATGCCCGAGACACCCCTTTCAGCCCAACTACCCCTTCCCACTAGGCCTGAAGTTGACACCGGCCTTGTGACTTCGGTTCCCCCAGCCAAACCTCAACCATCTAAACATCCAATCGTTACCCGTTCGAAGAGTGTTATTTTTTAAATAAAAATATATAATAGATTTGTCTTTTACTCAGATCCATGGTCTTTATTCAACTTTATTTTCTACTACTGATACAAAAAGTTACAAGATCACCAATTAAAACCTAGAGTGATTAGAAGCTATGTATAAAGAAATGGATACCTTGCACTCAAACAATACATAATCGTTAGTTCCTCGGCCAAAAGATCACTATGTTGTCAGTTCTAAGTGCCTTTTTCATACCAAATATAAAGTGGATGGTTCCATAGAAAGATACATGGCTAATCTTGTTGCCTAAGGATTCACTCAAGTACCTAGACTTGATTACTCTCACACATTTAGTAAAGTTGTAACGACCTCCACTATTCGTACTATGCTTTCCCTTGTTGTACTAATAGTTAGAACTTACATCAACTTAATGTTAATAATGCATTTCTTCATGGAAATCCCAGTGAAGAGGTGTATATGGAACAACCACCCGACTTTGCTCATCCTAAATTTCTCGCTCATGTGTGTCGACTCAACAAAGCCCTTATTGTCTCAAACAAGTGCCACATAACTAGTTTCAATGACTATATTCCTTTCTTAACTCTATTGGTTTTTAATACATCAGAGTAGACACTTCCTTGTTTGTTTTTAGAAAATATGGATACAATATGTATCTTTTAGTCTACATTGATGACTTAATATTAACAGAAATCTGAGAGGACATTCTTACCTCTTTTATTACTCGTTTGCACAATGAGTTTGCCATCAAAAACTTGGAAAATTCAACTATTTCCTTGGCTTAGAGGTCACTTATACTTCTAATGGGATGTTCCTCAGCCAAATCAAGTATTCCTATGATACTCTTGATAGAGCTGCTCTACTTGATCAGAAACTAGTGCATACACCACTTGCCTCAAATGAAGTTTTAACAACCACCGGTGAACCCTACAACAATCCCTCTCACTATCGATCCCTTGACCACTTGCCTCAAATGAAGTTTTAACAACCACTGGTGAACCCTATAACAATCCCTCTCACTATCGATCCCTCGTTAGAGCTCTTTAATATTCAAGCATTAATCGACCGGATATTCTTATGCTTTAAATCAAGTCAGCAAGCTTCTTCAATCCCCAAGTGTCACTCACTATCAATGCGTAAAAAGGATTATTAGATATATCAAAGGTACCATTTCCTTTGGTCTCTCGTATAGTAAACCATCACATACCCATATTTTTGGCTATTCAGATGTGGACTGAACTCGTTGTATTGACACTCGAAGATCTACCTATGTTAATTCTATTTTCTTTGGAGGGAATTTTGTCTTCGGTAGAGCAAAGAAACAACCCACTATTTCTTGCTCAACTTGTGAATCAGAATGCTAGGCTATGGCCAATACTATGGCTAAATTAATTTTGATTACTCATATGCTTCATGATCTTCATGCCCTACCTTCAGATGGGCCTATTATCTTGTGTGATAACCATAGTGCTCTTTTTCTCACATAAAATCCTGTCGCACATAAACACGCCAAACATATTGACTTTGACTATTGTTTTATTCATGAGCTTGTTTATGCAAAACTATACACCAGGTTTAGATTAACCAAGCTTCAGGTGGCTGATATTTTCAATAAGTGTCTTCCAAGACCTCAGTTCGAATACTTTTAGGGTCTACTTCACCATGGACCGTCACTATTCTGCTTGAGGAGGGATATTAATAATAATTAATTTATTTGTAATTTCCATATTCCTCATGCACCTAGATGTAAATATTATTTGTATATATTCTTCATCTCCCATGTTTCTCCCTTGAACTTGAACGGGTCAAGAGAGATGAATCCGCACCATATTTTATAACCTTTGAACAGAACGCTCCCACTATAGATGGAATTCTAGAATCAAAACCAATCCATTGAGAGCTCCATGACTTATTCAAGGGAAGGCTCATGATCTGGCTTGGTCGACCCAATCATGATATTAAAGGATGAGACCTTTTCTCAAACTCTAAAAATCCTATCGACATACAAACATTCTTTTGTACCTTAGTACACTGAACACCAATCCCCAAAAAAAGAAAAGTACAAGCAGTCATGAAACTGGCAAAACTTGATAACCATTTTCTCATGACGAGCACGTTGGATCATTTTAACAATTTTGAGGAAATTGAGCATAGCTCTGAGTGAGAGTTCTCATTAATCCTCACACATGTCAACTTTTAAGGAGCTTTGGTACATAAAATAAAATCACTAAGATTAGGTGCAAAGGTTGAGCATGAAAGTTTGAAGACAAACTTTTTTCGATGATGAAGAGAATGATGGCCATGTCTCGAAGTCACCATGGGTCGAAACTACACTTGGAAAGATGGGCGGGTCGGGTTGGGTCGGGTGCCAAGTCAGAATGGGTTCAGGTCAGGATGGGTTTGAGTTAAAATATACTAATTTAAAAATGGTTAGAATGGATTCGGGTCAGGATGGGTTTAGGTGAAGATGGTCGGGTCAAAATGGGTTTAGACTAAAATAACCACATTGATTAACAATTCCATACATAGATCAAGCCCAATGCAATATAACTATGTATTACTCTAATACCTTAAGGTAGGGTTGTTCAAATCACTTAACGTTCGCTCGAAATTCGCTAAAAAAATGTGACTGGGTTGAGTAAGATTGATATCTTACTGTGAATCGAATATGGTAATCAAGTCAATAATTGAAAGTTGATTAATTACAGAGAATAATTACAACAAAAACATTCAATGCAAGAAAATACTCATAAATGCTTTTGTATTGGATATATGAAAGTTGATTAATTACAGAGAATAATTACAACAAAAATTCTCTATGTCTATCAGCCGTCACCTCAGGTACGAGGTTATCTATTCTATTTATAGCCAGACAAGATGCCTGTTACGAAATGACTAAACTACCCCTAAGCTATTACATGAGAACTAGTCTAAGTCTTGATCCGCATCTTTGCTTGTTCATCCGCATTGACAAATGCGGATGAGTTAACTTGATTAGCATTTCTTCACTTGATCATCCACATTAGTATGTTGGTCATGTGCATTGGTTAATGCGGATGAACAGATACTTATGCACATTTGTTCGGTCATCCGCATTTGTCTAATATGGATGAGCAAAGTCTTGTCCGCATTAACTTTTAGTCTTTCGCATTTGTCAATGCGGAAGAGCAAATATTTGTCCGTATTTGCATTATGTCTTCCGCATTGACAAATATGGAAGACAACACTTCTTTTTCTTGAGCAGAATATTCATCCGCATTTCTTCTTGGACTTAAGGGATTCCAGCAGAGCAATCATCAAATCACCCATTGAGTTGGCATGTATGATCCTTTCAGGGTGCAACAATACTCCCCATAAGGATTATACAACCAGTTTTTCTTCAATGTTTAGGAGGTGAATGATATTGCGAGGATTCTGTTAGGTCTTCTGGATGTAATATGAATGCAGCTTTAGTAGGAGCCACAATAGCCTTGATCATGTTCACAAAATCAGTTGCTTCTAACATCCTGTCTCTACTTAGCATATGGATCTTCATTTTGCTCATGTTGTAGATGGCTTCCATTGGTAACTTTTTTAGTGAAATAGGCTCCCAAATAGAGATTGTAGAAAGACCATCTCTATGAATCAGTAAGCTCCCCCCACATCCACTTCAAGTTTAACAATATTCCAAGTTGTAGTGGTTTTTCTTCTTCTTTCTTTTGTCTCTTTTAGCACTTATCCGATCATATGCCAGTTTTAGCAACTTGATGCATTTCAGAAAGAAGTGCATGTCTTGTTCACACAATTTGTTGTTTATTTCCCTGAAGTGTCCGGTAAGAATGTAATGGATGTATGATTCATCAAGTAGTCTTACTTCATATCCACTGAATAATCTTATTTCAGCTCCCTCCTTTCTTCCCCCTTCCTTTCAATCACCATCTCATAAGTTTTCTCGTCGTAGTACATATTTGAGATGGGAGTGGAGGAATGAGTACCAGACACTACTTTCCACTTCAATGATTCGGTTGACTTTACCTTCAACTCAGGGAACACAACCTCTTCTGCTTGCATTTTCTTGTTCTTTTCAAGGGGATTGACAAGGTTTTGTCTTTTCTCATGCATATGGTCATTAATGAGTTGAAATTGTTAGTTCTTTTGAACATCTTAAGTATGTTTTCAAACTCATATCCCCTGAACATAGCTGCATGATTGATCAGTTCCAGTTGAGCTAGTTCTTTTAAATCATGAATCTCCAGGGCATTTACTAGAGCTGAGTACTCTGTAAAAAATTGGACTAGCCCTAAGATCCTTTTTATCATGAACATGTTCCACATACTGTCATACTTCCAGGCAATTATCTTCTGATCAACTTTGCCTTTGGGAGTAGACACTCCTCTGATTAACTCAGTAGTGGTTAGTCCTTCTTGTAATTTAAACTGAGATGGTTCTACAAACCATTCGGGGTACTTGTGGAGAACAGGAGCCAATAGTTCTTGATCTTTCTGATTTAGCATCATATCTTGATTAGATACTCTAGATATTGGCTTTTTGCTCAATATTTCTTCTTCTAGTTCTCTTGAGTCTTTCTTTCTTCTCATTTATCATTTGAAGAGTTGCAGCCCTTAATGAGTTGGTTTTCATGTTCCTAATCTTTCTTTTTGTGAACCCTTGGCTTGAGAGATAGTCCTTCATTTCCTTATCTGACATACTATAAAGATAAGGAAATAATGGTTCAGGTGTTGGGGATGATTTCTTCATAGATGACAGTTGGGTAAAGGAACCTTCCTTGTAAAAGGTCTTTCATAATCAGTTTTAGTTAATTACTTCATTGGAGGCACTTTTGGTCCTGAATCCTTTTTAAGTGCTAATTTCTCATACTCAGTTTCAACAGTAGGATCTAGCGGCTTTTTCACTTTTTCTTCTTCTTCCTTCATTTCTTCATAGGTCATCCTAAAGACTTCATCTGGATCATACCCATGATTGATCAAAACATGGATTTTATCATTAAATCATCAGTTTGAGCCTTTCACACCATTTCTTCAACATGTTTTTCAGGTTTTAATGGACTGTCCATATTAACATCCTTTGTAGTATCATAACTCTTGCTATCTCTCCTTCTTCTAAATCAATGATAACAGCTTGCTTCTTCAATTGAGCTTCAGCCTGCTCATGTTCTTCAAGAAATTCAGCAATTGCTGCCAGACTTCTGGGATCATCTTTTTGCTTCTTAAAACTTTCTTCTTCAACCACTAGTCTTTTACCCTTAGCCTTTTCAGCTAGATATTTTCTTTTTCTTGAGTATGTTTGAAGTTGTGGGCATGAAGTTTCAGCCTTTTCTATCACATGAGGTACCTTTTCAGGTGTGGTTGGTTCTTGATCATTGACTTCAGTTTCCTCTTTCTCCTTTTCCTTTTCTTTTTCTGATTATTTTTCCTTTTCTTTTTCTTTTTCATACATTTCTTTTATTATTTCTTTATGTTCTTTAGATAGTGACATAGCATGGACAATTTGTATGGTCAACTCTTTTTCCAAAGGAACTGGAGATTTAGGAATGAATACAATAGGCTCTGAATCAGTTCTTTGATTGTTTACAATTTCCCAAAAATCGTCATCTACACTGAATTCTTCAGATGTAAAGCTGTCTAAAACAATTATTAGTTCCTCAAATTCAGCTTTCTTAGTGTGAGAGTCATTTGTTTTTCCAGAATAAATCACCATTTCTAGACTTTGTTCCTCATGCTTTGTTTGACTTGTATCTTCTTCTTGTTCTTCATTCTGAGATACATCCTTGTTTGCATCATTATCAGCCTTTTCTTGTTCATCTTTCATTTGATTAGGCACAACACTTTTTTGAATCTCAATTATTAGCTCAAGTTCAGAGATCCTTTTGTTTTGGCTTTGAATCTCATTTTCAAGACTAGAGATGATTTCAGCTTGTTCTTCAATAATGTTCTCTTGTTCTTCCACTGCTATGGTTTGAATGGCAAGAGTGTCAACATGTCCACACACTTCTTCTCTTGAGTGGTTCAGTGAAGCCTTCAAGTAATCAATCTCTTTTTCTTTCTCTTTTCTTTCAGCATCATACTTTTCTTTCAGTCCTTTTAGTTCATTCTCCTTTTCATCAAGCTCTAGAATCCTGTCATCAATGATTCTAGCTCTCCTATTTAAAATCCTTTCCATCCTTTCCACCTTTTTTAGGAGCTCAGAGATCAATTCATCTTTTTCATCAGGTCTGTGCACATTGGATTCAGCAAAGCTCTCTGAGGGAGCAGTCTCAGACATTGCTTTCTTGACAGGAATTTGAGCATGGTTATCTTTCTCAGACGTTGCTTTCTTGACAGGCACTTGAGCATGGTTATCTTCCTCATCTGAAGATGATTTGGATACTTTAGAAGTACTGGTTGAGTCTCCACCTTCAGCAGGGTAATCATAGGTTGGCAAAGGTTGGTATGATGATATTGGTGAGTGATGAGATGGTAGTATTGGTGATTGATGAAATGGTAGTATTGGTGATTGATGAGGTGGTGATGTTGGTTGAGGAGATGGTTGTGGTGTTGGTTGTGGTGTTGGTTGTGATGTTGGTTGCGGTGTTGGTTGTGGTGATGGTTGTGGTGTGGTTGTGGTGTTGTTTGTGGTGATGGTTGTGGTGTTGGTTGTGGTGATGGTTGTGGTGTTGGTTGTGGTGTTGGTTGTGGTGATGGTTGTGGTGTTGGTTGTGGTGTTGGTTGTGATGTTGTTGCGGTGTTGGTTGTGTATAGGTTATTGTGTTGTTTGTGGTGATGGTTGTGGTGTTGGTTGTGGTGATGGTTGTAGTGTTGGTTGTGGTGATGGTGGTGGTGATGGTGGTGCAGCAGGTTGTTCTTGTGCTTGTACTTCTTGATTTATCTTCTAAATCATCCATGGAAGAAGAGGAGAGTGAGCCCTACTGTAAGAGTTTCTTGGGTCCCTCTTCTTAATGTATTTGTAAGACCTTGCATCATAATGAGGAATTTCAAGTATTGGTCCCTCATTAGCAACATTAGGGAATGATTCATTGATCAGGTACTGAATAAATCTTGGATACATCAAGAACTAGTATCTTCTCCCTTCTTGAATGTTTGAAATCATGCCATTGAAAACATAGGCAGACATATTGAATGGTCTGTTGGAGCAGAGAGCACAAATGTTGAGGATGTGATGACTGGAATTTCATTCCATCTTGTCTTTCTCTTGGATAGGCAATTCTGAAACATATGAATTAGGAATCTACAAGGTAGATCAACCAATCCTTTAACAATTGTTTTGCTTCATATCCTCCTTCATAGCCAATCTTTGCAAAGAATGTGGTTATATCATCATCATCCAGCTCTAGAGGTGCATTAGCATCATCACCAAATTGTAAGCATCTTCCAACAGAGTCTTCAATGATGCTCAGAGTGTGATCATTGTCAATTCTCCTAGTTAATGTTCTAACACCATCAGCTTCAATTACCTCAGCTGAGTTCCAGAAGGACCTGATGAGATTCTCATAGATGGTGGGTCTCACAGTGATAGCGTAGGCTACCCTTGTGGTAGATAAGAATCTGATCATACTCTAAGTCCTTCAGCTTCAGGCACATCAGGGTTTAAATAACCGCTGACATTGGAGCTTGTTCCAAGAAATTTTCCATGTAATCTGCATAAGAGACATGTGTGTTAGTTTTTTATGAAATCTTATGTGTATCATTTATCAGTTTGACTTTAAATGGTCAAAGATGAGTTTTTTCATTACTATTTCATTGTTGTCATAGAAAATGGTGAATTTGTTATTCAACAATCACAGTTTCTATGTTTGAACCATTAATGAGATGTTGTTTCATTTTTCATTGATTTGTTTCATCGATTTGTTACACATTTTTCATTTTTCATCACGCTTTGTTCTTACAACAATCATGAATATCAAGGTTTTCATGATGAGAAGAATTTATGTTGGTTTGCATGCACAATGAAATCAAAAAGGTGTATTATGTTACATCAATAAGTCATGTTTTTGTGCTCTTCTTTATCAGTCGGTTCATTGTTTGATTTAGGTTTAATAGTCCGAAACTTAGGTCTTGATTAAAATTTAATGGAAATTTCACCTTGTTTCCGAAACAAATGTGGTTTCAGAATCGAGAACAAGAACAGATTGAGTAGAATCACACATAAATCTTTGATTGTTTGTGATGAATATGATCGAAGTGGGTGTACTATGTGTTTGCGCTCGTCTCACTATGAAGTCTCTCAAATTTGGAAAGTATTAAATGACCCATTTAAATTCCTTTAAATAGTCAAATAATGGCTTTTACAAGATTTTACAAGTTTAAGAACAAATGCGGTCACCACTGTAGCGAATGCGAAAGTGAAAATTTTAAGTCTTTTGGTCATCCGTATTTGTTAACTGTAGCAACTGTGGAAGTGAAATTTTTTTTCTTTTGGTCATCCGCATTTGTTAACTGTAGCAAATGCAGAAGACAAAATCTGAACTTTGTCTATCCGTATTCATTCACTATTGTAAATGCAGAAGAGTTGAACTTGTGATTTTAAGACATCCGCATTTAGACACTGTAGCAAATGCGGAGGTTTTATTACTTCTGATTTTCTGTCATCCGCATTTGTTAACTATGTTCAATGCGGAAGAGTTAACTTCATCAGCATTGAGCACTGTAGCAAATGCGAAAAGATCAGAGTCCATCAGCATTTGTGTAACTGCACCAAATGCTTTTGACCACTTGGTCAGCATTGGACTGTAGCAATTGCGAAAGGGAGATGTTTATCAGCATTGGTGTACTGTAGCAAATGCGAATGAAAGATGTACATCAGCATAGATGTACTGTAGCAAATGCGAATGAAAGAGTTCCCCCAATATTTGACTACTGTAGCAAATGCGGCTGAACAAAGTTCCTCAGCATTTGATTACAGTAGCAAATGCGGCTATTCAATTTTAATCAGCATTTGCTCACTGTAAAAAATGCGGTAGAATAAAATTCATAGTTACTTCTTCACTTTGAATTTAAAGAGATATTTGCATTGGTTATATGCATGGGTTACCTTCACCCGCATTAACCAATGCACTTACCTACATTAGCTTTGAACTTCATCAAAGATAATGCGACTGATTTGGTTTTTCATATTATGAAGTACTGCCCTTGACTAAATTTTCTTATGAAGTTGACTGTTGATGTTGTCAATTCTTGCTTGGATTGACTTGTATGTCACAATTGATACAAGTTTCCCAATTTTGACTGATCTTGGTCTTTTCATGCATCCAATAATCTGCATAATCTAAGATACAATGGTGTAACATTTTGCAACAACACCCAAATTCTTTTTGTTTTGTTTTGAAAGTAATTTAAGCTAGTAACTAAAAATATAGACTTACTCAAAGTTTTAAATTACTCCCCCTAAAGTTTATATCCACAGTGGATACAAACTTTAAAGAGTTAAAAACTTTATAGTATTTTTATTATGACTATTAATGATGAAGAGAGTTATATCTTTTGTTGAGATCATATCAATCTTACATTACACGTGTGCATCCTTTATGATTAAATGGACATGTATATGAACTTGATGATTGAAGGTATGTTTTTCCTCTTAAACTCATACCAGGTTGATATTTTGATGCAAGTGATTTTTATCATGTTTTTGGTTGATTAATTATTCAATATGTACCTCACACACATAAGCATGGAATGATCAATCATCCTTATACAATGCATGGTAGAACTTTTTCACAACTTTTCTTACCGGTCACTTAAGTTATGAGAACTCAATTTCACTGATCCTCATTGGGATTCTTTTACTTTGATCCTTTTTATGATGATCCACATTGGGATTCTTTTCACTTCACTTTGGAAGGTGATACATGTTGGGATTCTTTTGTTTATTCACTTTGAATAAATTGCTTTTGTAGATTCATCCAATTTGGATGTGTTCCTCATTAGGAATCTTTTGGGTCAGGAGATCTACACTATGTACATGTCTCATCAGGTCTTTGCTCAGCAAAACAAAGATTAAACATATGTAGGTGAAAAAGATTCATAAAGTATCATTACCTGGTGTGTTTAGGTTACTACACATACATGCACTTAGATAAGCCAATACATACCTGTACTCTGTGATGAGTGTTTCACTATAAAATAAGATTTTTAGTTTATCACTTCATATATCTTCTCTTCCAAGTTGAGCCTACCAAAATATCTGGTAAGTCATGACAGTCTTGCATTTTTTAAATTTGAGCACAGTGAATGATATAATGACTGTAATTATATCATTTCCCAAAGATTCTTTTCTTTATCAAACTTGATTTCTTTTGTGGTTTTCTAATGTTTTTAATTGTTTTCGATGTTTTCAGAACCAGGAATTCAAACCTACCAGGTTTTACTCAAGATTAATCATGCCAATTGACTGAACCAGGAATTCAAACCTACCAGGTTCAAATGTCGTAGTAAACAAATCAGCTAATTGATTTTCAGTTGGTACTTGAATCAATTTGATTAAACCTTTTTCAGCACATTCTCTCACAAAGTGATATCTAATCTCAATATGTTTTGTTTTTGAGTGTTGAATTGGATTATTAGTTATAAAAACAGCTGTTGTGTTATGAATAGAAATTAGAGTGTGCAAGAAGTTAAAACCATAATCAAGCATCTGGTTTTGAATCCAGAGTACTTGAGAGCAACATGCTGATGCAGCAATGTACTCAGCTTTTGCAGTGGACATAGATACATTTGTCTGCTTCTTGCATTGCCAAGATACCAGTCTGGGACCAAGAAATTGACAACCTCCAGAGGTGGATTTTCTGTTGAAGTTGCGTCCTCCATAATCACTGTTTGTGTAGGCATAGAGATTAAATTCTCCTTCCTTTGGATACCATAACCCAAGAGCTGGTTTGCCCTTTAGTTACCTGAATATCCTCTTGACTGCATTTACATGTGATTCTTTTGGATCAGCTTGATATCTGGCACACACACAAACACCAAACATTATGTCAGGCCTACTGGCTGTTAGACACATAAGTGAGCCGATCATTGATCGATAGCGAGTCCGATCCACTGGTTTGCCTTCAGGATCAGGTCCAATCTTTACTTTAGTATCCATAGGAGTTCTAATAGACTGACAGTCAACAAAGTGAAATTTCTTCAACATGGTTTTTACATATTTTGATTGATTGATGAAGATTCCATCTGCTTTCTGTTGGACTTGCACCCTTAGAAAGAAGGTGAGTTCCCCCATAACACTCATTTAGAACTTTGAGTGCATAAGGTCTTCAAATTCTTTGCAGAGTTGCTTGTTTGTCGAGCCAAATATGATGTCATCCACATAGATCTGGACTAACAACATATCTTTTCCTTTTGTTCTTCTGAAGAGAGTTTGATCAATCTTTCCTCTTTCATATCCATGTTCAAGAAGAAAGGATAATAGAGTCTCATACCACATTCTTGGGGCTTGATGAAGACCATACAGAGCTTTGTCAAGCTTGTAAACTCTATGAGGGAAATCTGGATCTTCAAAGCTGGGTGGTTGACTCACATAAACTTCCTTAGCAATCTTTCCATACAGAATGGCACACTTTAAATCCATTTGATAAATAGTAAATTTCATGGATGCAGAATATGCTAGAAAGATTTTGATTGCTTCTAGTCTGGCAATAGGTGCAAACACTTCATCATAGTCAATTCCTTCTTTTTGAGTGTATCCCTGCGCCACTAATCTTGCTTTATTTCTGATGACGATCCCTCTATCATTAGTCTTGTTCCTGTACAACCATCTGGTACCGATAGGGTATTGTCCTTCGGGAAGATCTACCAGTTGCCATACTTCTTGTTTCTTGAATTGTAGCAATTTTTCCTGCATTGCTTCAATCCAGCTATTGTCTTGAAGTGCCACTTTTATGTTTTGGGTACTGTTTGATATAGAAAGCATGAGAACAAACAGATGTTTGCAATACTTGACTTGCTTCTAGTCACCCTTTCATTAAGTTCACCAATAATGGTTTCAACTGGACGATTCTTCTGTATTCTGGTGGTTGGAATTGAGTCACTAGCAATGGTCACATCAAGATGGGAGACATTCAGTTCATTATGGTCAGAGGCACATTCATCTAGTACTGATGTTGAATTATGAAGATTTTCAGACTATGTTTTAGTTCCTGCTTGAGCTTCAGCAGGATTGTGATTTCTTACATCATTCGATGTCCTTTGTGTTTCAACTGGAGGAGAGGCCTGTTTTTGATTTCTAATCTCAGTTGACAAATCATCTGAGTGGGAAGGTACCAGGCTTGGGCCTCCTTTAGTAGAAACACTAAGGTTTTGTGATGGTTATCGGATGGGATCAACTTCATTCATGTGTTCACCAATATAGGAGGAATCAAGGGAAAATCATCTCTTCTGTCTACAGCTGACGAAGTATCATTTGAATGAAGATTTCCTGCATCAGACAAGTGAAATTGATCAAATGACTTCGTAAATGTGTCAATATCAATCAACCAGTCGGGACCATTTGTAGAGTTGGGAAATGAATGTTCCTTGAATTGAACATTTGTTGATTCATCAATAATGTTCAATCTAGGATTAAACACTCTATAATCCTTTGAAACAGAATAATAACCTACAAAGAATCCTTCTTCAGACTTGGATGAAAATTTTCCCAAATAGTCTCGGGTGTTTAATATTGAGACAGGACTACCAAATGATTTGAGAAATCCAATAAATGGTTTGCTATGAAAGAGCAGTTCATAAGGTGTCATGTTACTTTCTTTAACAATCAGAGTTCGATTTTGTACAAAGCACGATGTGTTAACTGCTTATGCCCAGAAGGTTATTGGCAGTTTAGCATTGGCTAGCATCATTCTTGCTACTTCAATCAGTGTTCTATTTCGCCTTTCAGCTACCCCATTTTGTTGAGGAGTTCTAGCAGCACTGAATTGATGAGCAATGCCTTTGGTTGTACAAAAAGAACTCATACTTTCATTTTTGAACTCAGTACCATTATCACTTCTTATTATTTTGACCTTAAGATCAAGTTAATTTTCAATTTTAGTGATAAATTCTTATATTATTTGGGATGTATCATTTTTATGAAGCAGAAAAAACACCCATGTGAATCGTGAAAAGTCATCAATGATCACTAAACAATATTGTTTCTTTCCAATACTCATTACATGAGTTGTTCCAAATAGATCCATGTGAAGTAGCTTCAATGGAGTATTGTTAGGGTTCACAAGCTTGGTTTCATGAGACGATTTATGTTGTTTTCCTTTGTGGCACGCTGAACATTGATCAATGAAATTAAATTCTTTTTGAGGAAGACCAATGACATGGTTTCCTTTGACCAACTTGTTCATATTTTTAAAGTTTGTATGCCCCAAACATCTATGCCAAAGCTGTGACTCATCAAATGATGCTTTAGACAAAAGACATGTTTCTTCTTTAGGTGATGCAGAACACAGGTTTAAGACATATGTATTATTCTTCCTCGGAGTCTTTAAGACAAGCCATTCTTCAGAGATTTGAAATCCAGGTATCAGAATGTAGCAATGAGTGTCTGTAAAGTGAGTGGAATATTTCTTGTCACAGATCTGAGACACGCTTAGCAGATTGAAATTCAGCTGTTCACAGTAGTTCACTCTATCAAAGCTCAGCATCCCATTTGTCACAGATCCTTCTCCTGTAATTCTACCACCCTCTGAATCTTCACCAAATGCCACAGTGGTTTCTTTTATGTGCTTGAAATCATGAAGGAGGGAACGATCTCCAGTCATATGTCGGGAGCATCCACTGTCTACGTAGCAAAGGATATTAGACCTGTGTGGATGAACCTGCAAGCAAAACGAACTAATTAGAATAAGGAACCCAAGCCATGATGGTCTTGGGTTCTTGTTCCTATTCATGATGATGACTTCTTGGTATTTCTCTCTAAATTGTGGTTTAGTTGGAGGTGTCCTGGGAGAATTTTTGTAATGAATCGGGTGAGTCATCTCATCAACATCCACTGAAGATTAAGATGAGTAATGAAATCGTTGGTCTGTGTTCCTTGGTAGAAATTTACCCCGTTTTTCATCATCAAATGTAAGTTTTTGTTTTGGAAGGTAAGGTTTGTGTTTGTAAGATGTTTTCTTTGACCCTTTCACAATTTCTTCAAAGTGTTCCTGTCATTTGTTGATCTAGAAGCCCTAGATTGATCATTATAAAAATGAGGTCTGACAAAAGGTGTAATAGTGGATAATTTTGAGATGGGCTTATGTTGGGGAATTCTCAAACCCTTTTGATTGAAGTAACAATTAGATGTATTGTGATTGTTCATGTCACAAACTGAACAATACTTGTTGAAATAGCAGTTTTTGGTGGAATGATTGTTCATGTCACAGATAGAACAATATTGATTAAAAAAGCATTCATCTGTCTTGTGATTGAACATTTCACAAATGTCACAATACATTTGTTTGTTTCTTGAATTAGATTTTTCCTTGTGTGACTCAACTGATACTTTCTTTTGATGAGTCACTTTCTTTTCTTTATGGATGAATCAGAATTAGCCCTTTTTGTAGTTTGTTTCAGAACACTACCTTTGTTTGATTTTCTGGGTTGTTCTGTTTTTTCAACCCATTTCTTACCTCCTTTTCAAACTGGTCAACATGTTCCTTGTTGCAGATATCAAACCCAACTCCCTGCCTTAATCTTGAAGACTAAGGGTCTGACACTAGTTTAGGTATTGAACTCAGTAAGCCTGTTTGTTTCTTTTGTAGTTAAACCTTTTCTGATTTGCTTGAATTGTTTTGAGATATGATCTCATTATCAGAACTGCTGTCAGCAGTGGGTTTCACTAACTTCACGTATTGCTTTTTACCTTGTAACACAGAGGGTATGACTTTTATAAAAGGGACAATTGCTTTTACAAGGCTTGATGGTTTCATGACACTCACTATCTTGTCTAAGTACTTTTTGATTTTGATTGGGTGACCTAACTTGATTTTATCCTTATTTGTTTTAATATAAACATCAGGTTTGTTTTGAGGATTGGTCACCTGTTTTACTACAGATTTAGGTTCTATAGTTTTAGCTTCAATTGCTTTAGTGAGTAAGACAGACTCAGGCATGACAGTGTAGTTGTCATTGTATGGTGGAGGACATAACTTATACCCAATCCAGACATGTCATTTGGATTCTTTTGGGAATCACGCATTTCTTGCAGCTTGACTGAAGACATTTGAAACTTTTTAAGTTTCACTTCAGTCATTGAATGTTGAGCCTTAGATGGAGCTAATTTTTCAGTAAGTAGCTCATTCTCAGCTGCAAGATTGTACTTCTCACCATGCAGTTTTCCTATGTCAGAAATGAGAGATTTGATTTTGCTTTCAAATCTTTTTATTTCTCTCTTCATCATTTCTGACTTTACATTTTCTTCTTTGATTTTATCAGCCATTTTATGGTTATTTTTCCTATAACCTTGCAATTCATTAATGCATTTTTCACTACAAGGTTAGATTTTACCTCAGTAGGCATTGGAGATGGTCCATTGTTGATGTGAGCCATAAGAGTATGATTTTGGAATTGAGGCTTGACTTCCTCTGCATACACACTCCAGTCGCATACCCCATCTTGCTTAATCATTAGGGCATTGGCATTGAGCTTGATTTGTCAGCTGTGGTTGATTCTGATATGTTTGTTGATGATGAGAATGATGATAATGTTGTTGTTGATTGTTGGAGTGATAGCTTGAGTTGGGCTGTGATGATGATGGCCTGGAGTGTTCCTTTGATAGTTGGTTCTCTTGGGGGCATTGCACTCTCTTGAGAAATGGCCAACCATGCCACAGTTGATGCATTTCACTTTGAATTTATCATATCCAAGTTTTATGTTCTCATTTAGGCTCAACTTTCTTCCTTTTCTAGAAGAATTTCTTGGCTCTCAAGGGAAACATGGCCATTTGCCACTATAGATCCATTTCCTCCACATCATGAGGATCCATTTCATCCAAATCTTCCTGAATTAGATGAGCAAAAGTGAGTCTTTCTCCCAAGTAGGCTTCAAAGCTTGCAACAAAGGCATTGTACGTTGCCTTTTGTTCTTCTAATCTTGAGTCTTCAGAAGAGGAGCAGCAGAGACATTAGGTGTTTGAGATGAAGTTGATGGTTGATTAATTGGTGGAGTTGCAATGAACCCAGTGTTGTTCATTTGATCTCTTGATGAGATGAAATCATCTTTCTCAGTGATGAAGGCATTTTCTACAGAATGAGATTCTTATGGAAATTTGTAAGCCTCAATCACTCTCGTTCCACCAAGATTTCTGCTTCTTTCATCAAGTTCTAAAGCTTCAATTTTGGCTATCATAATGTCTAAAGTAGTACTCTTAAGATCAAGAGTATTTTTCAGCATATTTACATTCTGTTTCCAGCTTTCAGGAGACTGTGAAGCATTTTCTTGTTTAATTCTTTAATCTTGTAAGTGACTCCCATGATTTCTAAGTCATTTACTAACTGTACAAATTTGTGCAGTTGTTTAGTTATTGATTCTCGCTTGGTGTGGTGGAATGTTTCATACTAATTGACCAACTTATTCTTGTTGATTTCATCCACCTCACTGCTTCCTTCACACATGATTTTCAGTGCATCCCATACAGCTTTTGCAGTTCCATACTTTTCCAATCTTTTTAGCACATCCATCTTGAGTGCTTGAGTCAGAATTGAGTAAGCTTTGAGGCCAATCTTGATTTTCTTATAGTCTTCTTCATCAAGAGTTAAGTCTTCAATGGGTATTCTGGCAGTCTTGTAAATTGCAACTTGATCTACTAATAGAGTAACAGGGATGTGTGGACCCTTGCATATTGATATCCAGAAATCAGGATCTACACCTGTGATGTAATTTCTAAACCTTATTCTCCACTGTTTAAACTCAAATTTGTGTTTAAGCATAGGAGGTTTAGGTGTATGACCAAGTTCTGAGTAACTGTTAGAATCTATTTTAACTTGTGTAAATATAGATTTAGTTGATTTTAAGATTGATTAGTCCAACTTGTTCAAGCAGTTCGTTCGGAGTTCAGAATGAGATCTACAATTGTAATGATTTTCTTGTTGTTAACAGGAGTATTTTTGCTGTTTACTAAGTAGAGATAATGATATTCACTACTAGCAACTCGATTATTAGATCAATCGAATTCTATTCATTTCTTGCGCAAATCTGAAAGAGAATCGAGAGCCAAAGTTCTGATACCAATTGACTGGGTTGAGTAAGGTCCTGTTTGATCCGTCTGATCAAGCTTCTGACCACTGACTGGTTGACCTGGTCAGCCAGTCAGTGCATTTGATGTACCTGATCGGGACCTCTGACCCGGAAAGAAGGTCTAACCGAGTCCTCTTTTTCTTCCTATCTGACCAAAACTACTCCCCTTCTTCTCCACGAAAAACCTTCCCCCATCTTCTCCATAAACAATCGGCCGCCTCCCCCCACCCACCCCCGTGGGCTGCCGCCTCCGTCACGGCCTTGTCGCCCTTCCCCTGCCTCCGTCTCCATCCACTGTCGCCCTTCCCCTGTCTTCGTCGCGTCCCCTGACGCCCTTCCCCTTCCCCCACCTCGTCCCCTATCGCCCTTCCCCTTCCCCTGTCGCGTCCCCTGCTGCCCTTCCCCTTCCCCTGTCGCGTCCCCTGTCGCCCTTCCCCTTCCCCCGTCGCGTCCCCTGCCGCCCTTCCCCTTCCCCCCCCGTCGCGTCCCCTGCCGCCCTTCCCCTTCCCCCGTCGCGTCCCCTGCCGCCCTTCCCCTTCCACCATCGTGTCCTTTCCGCCTTCCCTGTCCCCTTCGCACCCCCTGCCGCCCTTCCCCTTTCCCCGTCATGTCCCTTGCCGCCCCTCCACTTCCCCCGTCGTGCCCCTGCCGCCCTTCCACAAAACCGTCGCGCCCCTGCCCCCGTCGTGCCCCTGCTAGTTTCCTCCTGAGATAAAGTACCTACTACTTCATTATTGAACTGCCTTCTTTGTTGTTACGTTTGATTATAGTTCTTGATCTTATGATTAGTTGCTAATTTGCTCAATTTATAGTTATTATTTGTATATTTGAGGCGATGTTTAGATGTGTGTATTAGTTCTTCATGATTGGGTAAGAAGTTTGGTTTGGTTCGGTATGATATTGGTTAAATGGTTTATTGATTTCATATGGTATTGCTTATATGGGTTCTTGAAATCAATTTTGATATTACTTCTTGATTATTTACTTGTATATAGACATGGTAGAAAAAAGTAGAGTTATTTGGAAGTTAGAATGTGTTGACAAAACTTTTCTCGAAGCGTGTATACATGAGGTAACAATCAATGGTCGAGAGGGTAGTAGCCTGAAAGGATCCTCATGGAAAGTTGTTGCGGAAAAGCTGAAAAAAGATCATAATTTCATTGTTGAACATAAACAAATGATTATGTGTAATTTATGTTTAAGTTGATTTATGTTTAACTTGTATTTTGTATGACATTTGAACTTTAAGCTATTATGTTCTTTTGAAAGTTCGGTAATTTCTATTGATTACACAAAACAAGTTAAAATACAAAGGCAAGTTTAAGTCAGCAGAGTCAGTCAGATACATAATCAAACACCCAAGTTTCAGTCAGATGTATGACTCAGTCAGATCTTCTGACTCGGTCAGCTTCTGACTCAGTCAGCTCATACTGGGTCAGCACAATCAAACAACCCCTAAGATTGATATTCTTACTGTTAATCGAATATGGTAATCAAGTCAATGATTGAATGGCGGAAACAAACAATCAAATAATATTCAATGCAAGAAAAATACTCATAAATGCTTTTGTATAGGATATATGAAAGTTGATTAATTACAGAGAATAATTACAACAAAAATTCTCTATGTCTATCAGCTGTCACGTCAGGTACGAGGTTATCTATTCTATTTATAGCCAGACAAGATGTCTGTTACAAAATGACTAAACTATCCCTGAGCTATTATATCAGAAACTAGTCTAAGTCTTGATCAGCATCTTGCTTGTTCATCCGCATTGACAAATGCGGATAAGTTAACTTGATTTAGCATTTCTTCACTTGATCATCCGCATTAGTATGTTGGTCATGCGCATTGGTTAACGCGGATGAACAAATACTTAAGCGCATTTGTTCGGTCATCCGTATTTGTCTAATGCGAATGAGCAAAGTCTTGTCCGCATTAACTTTTAGTCTTCCGCATTTGTCAATGCAAAAGAGCAAATACTTGTCCGTATTTTCATTATGTCTTCCGCATGACAAATGCGAAAGACAACACTTCTTTTTCTTGAGCAGAATATTTATCCGTATTTCTTCTTGGACTTAAGGGATTTCAGCAGAGCAATCATCAAATCACTCATTGAGTTGGCATGTATGATTCTTTTAGGGTGCAACAAAATGCTCGTTCGAATTTTTGCCCTAAAAATGTTTGGTCGAATTTTTGCTCAGTTGTAAATGAGACGAATACTTGTTCAAATTTTTGCTCGGTTGTAAACGAGTCGATCGGCTTGGATCGGATTGTAACCGAACCAAGCATGAGCAAAGGTCCGCTTGGTTCGGTTCGGTTCGGTTCGGTTCGGATCGAATTAATATATACATATAGTTTATGTGTAACACTTTAGTAGATTTGACCCATATACAAATATATAATTATATTTATGCATAATTGATCAATTTACCTAATAATGAATTCTACATTAAACATAAAAGTGAATTCCTAAGCTGTTAAGAGATATTTTTTCGATCATATCCTGCATTCATCGTCATCATTATCTGCAATATGTTCTTTGCCTTATTAGATACAACATTAACTTCATCGTCAACCACAACGTATTGTCATTCATGAGAATATTATGCAATGAAATGCGGCTGGTTTTAAGTTATTAAACCTTATTCGATGTTGTATAAATCGTATAACACACAAATTAGTTGGTGTATAAATTGTTCGCCGTGCGTTCGAAAATTACCGCTCGAAAAATGCTCATTCGATTTTCAGCTCAATTGTAAATGAGCTGATCGGCTCAATTCGGTTTGAAAACAAGCCAAGCACGAGCAAAGCTCCGTTCGGTTCGGCTCGACTCGGCTCGTGAAAAACCCTACCTTAAGGCATAACTAGACAAACACATTTAAAATTCAACTTTAAGCAAATAGCTATAAAATAAAAATAAAAAATGATAAACTGCATGATGATAAGAGACGTGGGTTGTGCAGTTATATTGTGGTATTTTACCCTCATCATGTAGCTCTGGTTTATGACACCTAGTTGCCGATCCGTTCATCTTATATGACCCGTAAACCGATCTTGACCCGTTCATAAAACCAACATGTTTATTGCTATCATGTAGATGTGAGACTATGTGTGGATTTTTGAGAAAAGATGAGATGGAGAAAGATGATAGCAATAAACATGTTGATTTTATGACCCATCCTGACCCAATCGTTGTTTTTTTATGACCCATCTTGACCCGTTTATAACTATTTTTTTCTTTTAAAGTTACCCAACTTGACCCTTTTAATAATATAACTTAACCCAATCTAACTCATTACTTTATTATTATTATCCAAATCAACCCAAATATACCCACTTGGGTTGGGTCTAGTCGAAACCAACACATGTAAGCCGGGTCAAATTAAATACCGCGGTTGTTTCCACTAGAAAATAAAAAACAAAACAAAATAACAATCCCATGTTTCACCACTTGCATTGTCCTTGGGTTTTAACATATTCTATTTTTGCATTTTTCGTTTTAATTTAATTATGTTTTCATGCTTTCACAGTTCTACTAGTATTTGTGTAATAGATCGTGGGTTCGTGGAAGTTTGCTATCTTTTCGTTTATTACTGAATCTGAAGATGAATGAAGGAGGGAGTTTATATTGAATATGAATTTTATAAGCTTATCTCGCGTGTGTGAAAGTTGAACTAATTAGTCTTTACTAGTTCATATTTTGCACACCGGGTGGTGTTCTTAAACACAATTTCTTAACCAAAGTGGTGTATCCGTATCTTCGGTTAGATATTGCAGCCAAACTGTTTGCTTCTGTGGTGAATATGTATTCGTAACAAGCCGTAGATCTATCGTACTTTTGCTTGTTACATTTGAACCGGTTGTTTGGACGTACTCCTATCATATATAGTGACAGACAATGTCTTAATTGTGAGGATCTGCTTGCACACACAGTTATATTGCCTGACTGTTTTAGAGTGTCTAGTTCTGACTTAGCAACAATATTGTTGTTGACAGGTTTTAGCTCATGATGTAGGGACAAGAGTTGCCGAGACGCACTACCTAGGTCATGGAGACTTAGTGTTTGTGATTGAATAACATCTTCACGTTGAAGATAGTGACTGGATTAAATCTGTCTGGGCAGTGCTTCTGTATTTTGTATTTTGAACACGTTGCACACACAGTTTATGTCTGCACTATTTAAGTTTTAATTAATTCTTCTTTTGGTGATCTTGACTGTAAGTCATCTGCTGTATAATATTGTATGATTGATACAATAGATCGTGCTAGAAATTGATATCTAACATATACAAATCTACAAGCTTGTTCTTATAACTGCTTCTGTAGCTTTATGTGACTTGCATAAAATCAAACGTTAGTTTCCATTTTGCTCCTCCTGCTTTGCCAACGTGTTAATTATTGTTTACGGTCACATTATCAGAAAACATTTCAATTGAGTTCTAATATTCTATCTTACCTATACAGGGGTTTAACAAACTTGAGCTTTACATAAGGGGCTTTTACCATAAGTCAACCATGTACACTCGACTTTTGCGAAAGTTATTAGCACAACAATCCAAATTAAAAACAAACCATGAGTTCGGCTTATGTAACAAAAATAGAGGCTTGTTTATCTTAGAAGTATACCATTATTTTCCTCGATGCCTAATCGTCATGCATCGACTTATTCAAGTGCTACTCCAACTTACTGTGATACATTACTATACACAAAAAAACATCAGTAAGTGCTATACATCTTATACATCAGAAGCAACTCATGTTTAAACAAAAGGTTACTCGGTATACCATACACTATGCCAACGTGTGTCTAACTTCTTAGCTCCAATGTGTTACAGAATGTATGTAGTGTAGGCTCCCATCATGCAATGTAGAGTACGTTACGTTAGCATCTTTTACGCCCCTGCATGTTCTTGTTCTGATTGTCTAGAATATAGAAAATGTATATTAGCATCATTTAATACCCCAAATATCATGTATTAACGAGTTCGTTAGACCACCAATACAATTCAACACCCATGGATTACCTTTATATTTATAGTGGATTATACCTGCGCTTTGCCACGGTATGGTTTAACGTATACGTGAATTTTGTAATGATAGTTTTTTGCGTTATAAAAGTTGAAAGATTTAATCTAATAATTTATACATTATTACTAACCACCTAGAAAAAAAAACACCGATAAAAAATGTAAAAGGAAAAAAAACTATAAAAAAATATATACCTCAAAACATATAAGAAATAACACATGCATATATGATGACTTTAGTATAATTAACAATCTATATTGTAAACATTAAAAGAAATTTTAACATAACTCGAAAACTTATACATAAAACTTTAAAAATGTTAGTAAATGTAAATTTAACATAACTCGAAGACTTATATATAAAATAAAATAAAATTTATGGTGATTAACGGTAAATTGAATATAACTCAAAACATTAAATATAAAATAAAAAAAATAAAAAAAATAAAATGAACATGTATCATTTTGAAGAGAGAGAAAGAGAGAGAGAGAAAGAAAGAAAGAGAGAGAAATGGTTATGAATAGTTATAAAAATTCTTAAATGGTGTAAATATAGATTAAAAAAATTAGGTTTTTTATTAGTCTCGAGAAATAAATTTTATTGTGACTACATTAAATAAAAACATTAACCTACACTTCTCATGATCTTTTATACTTGTTATATAAGTAATGTGTTGGGTTGTTTTTAGTATTTTCTCTAACATAACTTAAATACTGATATATTTTGTTATTATTATTATAACTATATAATTATTTAGTGATTGTATACTTAAATGCTTAAATAAAATAATACTTAAATCAAATAATAATAAGTTATAAAAATATAAATAATAAATGCATATATTTCAATATTAATTTAAAGTAGTATAAAAGAATACTTAAAATAAATATATTAAATAACATATTAATTAGGATAAATTTATTAAATAGGGGCAAATTAGATAATAGTTGCACCTTGTGTTTAATAAATTATATTAGGTGTATTAAATTTTGAGTAGTATTATAATTGTGTTATTACAAAATATTTTATATATTAGTATAAAAATATAGATATTGATTATTATTATCATTATAAGTATAAAAGTATGCAGGATCAGTTTTTGTCACTTAACATTTGGTTTTTCTCTCAAACTCATTTATACTACACTCGGATCATACGAAGCAGAGTCTCTCTTAAGAGTTGATAATAATATAATAAGTAACAATGAACAAAAAAAGATAATTTCCAAGGTACTTGCATATATTACTTCTCAACTCAAAGTATTACAAGACTCTTACAAGCATATTGCATCAGTTACAATGAGAAACAATATATAATGCTACCTACAGCCGGATATACTTTGATACCAGCTGGAATCCTCTAACTAAAACAAATACTACAAAGCTATAATGTAAGGCCCCGTTCCCGGGACGCTTACAGCTGGTCGATCATCGCACATAAAACTTAAATTTTCATATATCTTACTAAAATATTGCAGCGGAAACATTCAAAAATAACATCACATTTCATTTTAAAAACTTTTGCCAAATAATACATCGTCAGTCAGTTACAAAATACATTGTTGCATTATATTACAAAAGCATTATATAAATGGATGCCATCCCAAAAGAGCTGAGTAGCCGCCTCGTGCCATCCTTAACAATCATTACCTGCCAACTGGAAACACATCAAAGTCAGCGTTGCTGAGTGAGTTCTAGTCTTATAAAATAAAACATATTTTTCTTTTGTTAAAACCGTTCCTTTCTTTCATTCGATCATACATCATACGTACACATAGGTAATATGATTATTATCTTCCTCATTCGTTCATTCATCTTTATCTTTTCTTGCGCATCAGATATCTTCCGTACCAATACCATATGCTACACCCTGAACTATTTGGCTACTGGGCCGAAGTCTATAAATAGTCAGCTAAACATGGTGCCGTAGTACCAGGGGTAAGCGGTAGAGGTTCTATATAAATGGTTGATCACGGAGAAGGGCCCCGATGTGAATCCTCCAGCGGTAGAGAACCTGCAAACCGTTGGGCTAACACCTTTAATGGTGTGTCCCGATATCCAATACTTGCAAGACTTTCATTACTTTCATTATTCATTAGTGCATGCATACATCATGTTCCACTTTTTAGTATCTTCCACTTTACATTACGTAATACTTTATTTCATTCATTAGCACATCACGTAAAGCCAGAGGAAAGATAAACATACACCATAATAAGGAACATCAACATGCATAGTCATCACATCATACAGGGCAATATCATACATACATAACATGCATCATGCATAAACATGCAACATCATCATCATCATGCCCTACATGCTCTCTAAGGCCTCAAATGTCACCATACATGAACTTACAGAAATCTTTACATCAAAACGTACATCTGCACCTTCCCCTAAAAGTCAGAAGTTAAAATACACTTCTCCTCGGGTGCAACAACCCTATTCCGGCGTATGGACACCCTTCAGTCGCATGGTCTCCATACGACTGAACATCATGCGAATGAACCAATGCGGATGAACACTCATATGAATGAACACCCAATCGTGCAGATGGACTAATGCGGATGGACATCATACGAATAGGACTAATGCGGATGAGCACTTATGCGACTGGACCTTCAATCGCATGACCTCCATGCGACTGGCCCTTCAATCGCATGACCTCCATGCGACTGGCCCTTCAATCGCATGACCTCCATGCGACTGGGCCTTCAATCGTGCCAATGGACCTCAATCGTGCAAATGGACCCCAATCGCACCCTATTCGGCCATATGGCCTCCATTCGGTCTACAGTCGCTCGCCTAGTCCTAGCTGATGCAGAATGCAGTTCCAGCCGAACGCGAACTGCCCTTTTCGACCTCCAAACTCAGCTTAACCCATTCTAAGCCCAAATCAACCATCCTAGACCTTAGGAATGCATACCCCAACAACGTTCAAGCACACACAAGCTCACAATCAAGACTTAAACATATCATACACACACATACACATACACAAACAGGTCAAACATGCACACACTCAAAAACCCAATTTTCAGATTTTTTCCAGCCCCAAATCATTCAAAAACATTTAAAGTAGGGGTCCTAGAACTCACACAAACGATCACAACCAGAAGAGCTTTTATTTGACTCGCTTCTCAACGATTTTGGCCACTCGAACCAACCCGAACCAACTTTTCTTCCTCTTTTTCTCTTCTCTCTTCTTTGGCTGATTTTGGTGGGTGTGGAAAGAGGGTAAGGGTTGCCCTGTCCCTTAAATACTCTCACTTCCCCAACTTTCTCTCGTTGGCAAGTTTGGTCCCTCGACTTTGGACTTTATTTATTTTTCTTCCTTCGTTGGCTTCAAAATAATAAATAACTGGGTGTTACAAGTCCACCCCCCTTAAATAGGTTTCATCCCCAAAACTTGTTATTCTTCGAACAAACATGGGTAATGCTGTCTCATTTCTTCCTCAGTCTCCCACGTAGACTCAGATCCCTTCCTGTGCTTCCACTATACACGCACAAGAGAAACCAGTTTATTTCTCAGCCTCTTTTTTTTCGATCAATGATGGCCACTGGTTGCTCCACATAATTGAGCCGTTCGTCTACTTCGATATCTCCAGTGGAACGATCATATCTTCATCTGCCAAGCTTTTCCTCATATGAGATACATGGAATGTCGGGTGAATTCTTCTTAACTCTTCTGGTAGCTCCAGTCTATAGGCCACCTCTCCTACTCGAGCAATGATTCCGAAAGGGCATATGTATCTCGGGCTTAACTTGCCCCGTTTTCGGAAACGAATGATACCCTTCCAAAGCGAGACCTTCAACATAACCCGTCACCCACTTGGAACTCAATCGGTCTGCATTGTTTGTCAGCGTACGACTTCTGCCTATCTTTGGTTGCCTTCATTAAGGCTTTGATCTTCTCAAGCTTCTCAGTCGTAGCCTCGATTACCTCGACGCTGCCCAATTCCTTTTGACCAATATCACCCCAACAAACAGGTGTTCTGCATCTCCTACCGTATAGCATCTCATATGGTGGCATGCCAATGCTAGCATGATAGCTGTTGTTGTATGAGAATTTGGCTAACGGTAGGTGGTCATCCAAACTTCCCCCAAAATCAATTACGCATGCCCGAAGCATGTCTTCTAATGTCTGAATGGTCCTTTCTGATTGACCATCAGTTTGGCGATGATAAGCCGTGCTAATATGTAACCTCGTCCCCACGGCATCGTGGAATTTCTTCCAGAATTTAGATGTAAACCGGGTGTCACGATCAGACACAATAGACACTGGCACACCATGATGAGTTACAATTTCCTTGATGAACAGATCAACCAACCTCTCAGATGAATATGTCTCGCGGATCGGTAGGAAGTGAGAACTCTTCGTCAAGCGGTCCACAATCACCCAAATGGCATCGTACCCTTTCGGAGTACGCGGCAGCTTCGTAATGAAATCCATGGTGATGTGCTCCCACTTCCATTCTGGTATGTCCAAAGGTTAGATCTTCCCATACGTATTTTGATGCTCGGCCTTCACCTGTAGACAAGTAAGGCACTTACTCACATACTCCACCACGCCGCGCTTCATACCCGGCCACTAATAATTCTTCTTCATGTCTTGGTACATCTTTGTGGCACCAGGATGAGTGGAGTATCGAGTCTTGTGAGCCTCATCCATGATCTTCATCCGTTGATCCCCAAAACGAGGAATCCACACCCGTCCAAATCGGGTTTTAACACCAAGTGTGTTTTCACCCAATTCCCCAACCAGACTTCTCATCCTTTCAGAGTTAAGATGATCTTCTTTCAGTGCCTCATCTTGAAACTCTTTAACTTGCTTCATCACATCAGAGGTCATGATTAACTGATATGCTTTCACCCGAATCGGCTCGGGTCTCTCCTTTCGGCTAAGGGTGTCTGCCACCACATTGGCATTGCCCGGATGATAGTGGATCTCACAATCATAATTCTTTATAAGCTCCAACCATCGTCTCTACCTCATATTCAGATCTTTTGCTCGAAGAAGTACTTCAAGCTCTTGTGGTTAGTGAAAATTGTGCACTTTGTCCCGTAGAGATAGTGTCTCCAAATCTTTAGTGCAAAGACCACGTCTACTAGCTCCTGGTCATGAGTAGGATAATTGACCTCATAAACCTTCAACTGTCAGGATGCATAGGCTATAACCTTTACTCTTTGTAGTAACACACACCCCAAACCCGAGTAGGAAGCATCGAAATAAATCACCAGATCTTCGCTTCCATCGGGTAATGACAAAACAAGAGCTTGAGTCAACCTCGCCTTCAGTTCATCGAACGCCTTCTCTTGAGCTTGACCCCATATAAACTTTACATCTTTTCGGGTCAACTTAGTCAGTAGAGAAGCGATCCTGGAAAAGTATTGAATGAATCTTCTATAGTAGCCCGCTAAACCCAAGAAGCTACGAATCTCGGATGGCGTCTTTGGTGACTTCCTTTGCATAACCGCCTCCACCTTTGCCGGGTCGACCATCATCCCGTCAAGATTCACAACATGACCCAAGAATTGAACCTCATGCAACCAGAATGCGCACTTGGAGAATTTAGCATACAACTTCTCCCTCCTCAGCGTCTCTAGAACCTCACGAATGTGATCGGCATGTTCAACCTCACTCTTCGAATAAATCAGGATAGCATCAATAAACACAATCACTGATTTATCCAACATCGGCCGACACACGCGGTTCATCAAATCCATAAAAGCATCTGGCACGTTGGTCAAACCAAAAGACATGATAAGGAACTCGTAGTGACCATAGCGCGTGTGAAAAGCCGTTTTAGGGATATCTTGCTCCTTCACCTTCAGCTGATGATAGCCCGACCGAAGATCTATTCTTGAGAACTAACTGGCACCTTGGAGCTGATCAAACAAATCATCTATCCTTGGAAAGGGTATCGGTTCTTTACCGTCAACTTGTTCAGTTCACGGTAGTCAATGCACATCCTCATACCTCTGTCTTTCTTCTTCATGAATAGGACCGGAGCACCCCAAGGAGAGATACTCGATCTAATGAACCCCTTATCAAGCAGCTCTTGCAACTGCTCTATCAACTCTTTCATCTCTGTCGGAGCTAACCAATATGGTTCCTTGGCAACAGGTTGGGCACCCGATATTAGATCAATCTGAAATTCAATCTCACGTTTGGTGGCACTCCTGGTAAGTCTTCTGGGAATACGTCTGGAAAGTCACACACAACCGGAACATCGGATATTTGTGGTGTTGGCGTATCCACATTCTTTACATAAGCCAAATAGGCACTACATCCACGCCTCATACACTTTCCCACCACCACCATTGAGATCACCTTTGGAATCGTAGTAACCCGATCACCATAAACCATCACTGAACTACCGTCAGGCGCTGTCAAACGAATCATCTTCTTGCAACACACAATGTTCGCCTCGAACTCCGCCAACCAATCCATCCCAAGAACCAAATCGAATTCTCCTAAGGTCATCACAAACGGTCTAATAGGAAACTTATGACCCTCAATTTCCACATGACAATTCTCTATCATTTCAAAAATCCTGGTAGACTTACCTATGGCCGTTTCTACATCAATGGGCGCATCAACACGTCTACTACTAACAGGCAGCTTAGCACCGAAAGAATCAGAAATAAAACTTTTACCGACACCCGAATCAAATAACACAGAAGCTAAAGTTTGGTTCACTAGAAACGTACCAGACACGACATCAGGGTCTGTCTTGGCTTCCTCCTGTGTCATAGTGAATGCCCTGGCGCTCGCCCTCGGTCCTTCACCTCCCGTCCTCTTCGCCCCGGAACCCTCAGCCCTCGGCTTCTCATAATCCTTGCTCATATGACCAATTTCCCCATAGTTAAAAATTTTGCCCACAAGGAAATCCTTGGTGGTGTGCCCCGTCTTCCCACATTTGAAGCACACATTCAATCCCATCCTACATTCTCCCACATGCTCCCTTCCACACTTGCCACACCTCTTTGACCCCGCACTCGAGGTGGCCCCATGACGGTCATCCACCCGTGCCTTTTTGTTACCTGTCGAGGCATTACCCCGACCAAACCTTTTCCCGTTCTAGTTCTGATCACCACCACCCTTCTTGTTCGCTTCAGTCACCACGACCTCACGGTCATCATATAGCCTCCCTGCCAAATCGACCGCCGACCTAAACGTGCTTGGTCGGGCGACGATCATATGCCTGCGAACATCCACCCGTAAGCCCTGAATATACCTCTTGATCTTTGGAGACAGAGGCGTCACCTGATCCGGCACTAGCCATGCCATTTTATTGAATTTGGTGGTATACTGCTGGTGCGTCATGGTTCCCACCTCCAGCTGCAGGAACTCTCTCTCTCTATCTTATCCATCTCCCTATCTGGGCAGAACTCCTCAATCACCATCTTCTTTAACTCCTCTGACCTCATCCTTCCTATCGCCTGGCTACCCTCGGCTTGGACTATATTGTCCCACCAGCGTAAAGCCGAGTTCATAAAAGAATGAGTAGCAAACTTCACCTTTTGGTCCTCCCGGCACTCGCTGATATCAAGAACAGCCTCCATTTCCCTCACCCACCGGTGAGCAGTTGTAGCAGTACCGTTACCGTCAAAAGTAGGGGGCTTGCATCTCATAAACGCCCCGTAGTTACAGCCTCGTGCCGTCTCCTGTACTGGCTCTTCTTCCTCCTCCTCATCATCAGTTAGAACTGTTTCTGGCTGTGGTTGCTCTTGTCCTCCTGAGGACCTATTTCTCTTATTTCTTTCCCCTTCTCGTACAACCTTAATAACTTCGGTCACTATAGACGGCAAGATCATCTACATGACCTGATGAACTTCTTCAACCACCGCCTCTTTCACTGAGGCCCTTAGGTTTGCACTCTCATCCCCACCCTCCGGATGAGGGGTCGTGGGTTTCTCATGAACCACCTTCTTAACTCTGGGTCTCCCTCTCTTGGGTCACGGTTCAGCACCGTGACATCCACCCCTTAAAGCTTTCGAAGATATACCACCGACCATCATACGCACACTGAGAGATTCAAACACCAACACGGTCATTCAAGGGAACAACTCAGTTTATGTCAAGTATAGTAAGCCCCTAATTACAGTGGCCAGTTGTGATTAGCCACTTTACTTTTCACACCCCAAGCATTACCTATCTTGACTACATCAGTATTTAAATCTACAAACAACACATAACACATACCATGTGCACATAAAACCGGTTAACTTACAAAAATACCTGATGGCACACAGCTACTCAGATTGGCATCCCATTCCCATTCTGTCCCGTTCTCAGTTTAAGTTAAAGTTTATTTTGAAAATTTACCCATTTCACTTAAATTTTGGCTCTGACACCAACTTATAAGGCCCCGTTCCCGGGATGCTTATAGCTGGTCGATCATCGCACATAAAACATACATTTTCATTTATCTTACAAAAATATTGCAGCAGAAACATTCAAAAATGACATCACATTTCATTATAAAAACTTTTGCCAAAAATTACATCATCAGTCAGTTACAAAATACATTGTTGCATTATATCATAAAAGCATTAAATAAATGGATGCTATCCCAAAAGAGCTGAGTAGCCGCCTCGTGCCATCCTTAGCAATCATTACTGCCAACTGGAAACACATCAAAGTCAGCGTTGCTGAGTGAGTTCTAGTTTTATAAAATAAAACATACTTTTCTTTTGTTAAAACCGTTATGTTCTTTCATGCGATCATACATCATATGTACACAGAGGTAATATGATTATTATCTTATTCATTCATTCATTCATCTTTACCTCTTTTCTTGTGCATCAAATATCTTCCGTACCAATACCGTATGCTACACCCCAAACTATTTGGCTATTGGGCCAAAGTCTATAAATAGACAACTAAACATGGTGCCGCAATACCAGGGGTAAGCGGTAGAGGTTCTATATAAATGGTCGATCACGGAGAAGGACCCCAATGTGCATCCTCCCGAGGTAGCGAACCCGCACACCGTTGGGCTAACACCTTTAATGGCGTGTCCCGATATCAAATACTTGCAAGACTTTCATTACTTTCATCGTTCATTATGTTCCATTTTTCATTATCTTCCAATTTACGTTACGTAATACTTCATTTCATTCATTATCACATCACGTAAAACCACAGGAAAGATAAACATACACCATAATAAGGAACATCAAAATGCACAGTCATCATATCATACAGGGCAATATCATACATACATAACAAGCATCATGCATAAACATGCAACATCATCATCATCATGCCCTACATGCTCTCTAAGGCCTCAATCGTCACCCTACATGAACTTACAGGAATCTTTACGTCAATACTTACATCTGCGCCTTCCCCCAAAAGTCAGAAGTTAAACTACACTTCTCCTCGGGTGCAACAGCCCTATTCGGGCGTATGGACACCCTTCAGTCGAATGGCCTCCATGCGACTGAACATCATTCGAATGAACCAATGCGGATGAACACTCATGTGAATGAACACCTAACCATGCGAATGGACTAATGTGGATGGACATCATGCGAAGGGGACTAATGCGGATGAGCACTTATGCGACTGGACCTTCAATCGCATGACCTCCATGCGACTGGCCCTTCAATCGCATGACCTCCATGCGACTGGGCCTTCAATTGTGCGAATGGACCTTAATCGTGCGAATGGACCCCAATCGCACCCTATTCCATCGTATGGCCTCCATTCAGTCTACAGTCGCTCGCCTAGCCCTAGCTGATGCAGAATGCAGTTCCAGCCGAACGCGAACTACCCTTTTCGACCTCCAAACTCATCTAAACCCATTCTAAGCCCAAATCAACCATCCTAGACCTTAGGAATGCATACCACAACACCATTCAAGCACACAAAAGCTCACAATCAAGACTTAAACACATCATACACACACATACACATACACAAACGGGTCAAACATGAACACACTCAAAAATCTGATTTTTAGATGTTTTCCAGCCCCAAATCATTCAAAACATTTAAAGGAGAGGTCTTAGAACTCACACAAATGATCATGATGAGAAGATCTTTGAGTTGACTTGCTTCTCAACAATTTTGGCCACTCGAACGAACCCGAACCAACTTTTCTTCCTCTTTTTCTCTCCTCTCTTCTTTGGCTGATTTTGGTGGGCGTGGGGAGAGGGTAAGGGTTGCCCTCTCCCATAAATACTCCCACTACCCCAACTTTCTCTCGTTAGCGAGTTTGGTCCTTCGACTTTGGACTTTATTTCTTTTTCTTCCTTCATCGGCTTCAAAATAAATAAATAACCGGGTATTACATATAGTTTAAGGTATCTTAGATAATGTCTTATCTAAGATATGGTAGTCATGAAATGTCCATGACTTTCCTTTTGTCACCAACTAAAGTTGGCAATAAAGATGAACAATTGAATAAAGTATGGTCAACTACATGGCTTTTGAGAAAACATCATGCAGTGTATCAGAGGTCTGCAGCGGAGTGTCAGAGACACCAAACTTATGTCAACTAGTTCATAGTAGTGTCTTCCGAAGGGTAGTTGGCTTCGGAAGAACAAGTTCTTCTGAGGCCACTTATACTTCGGAAGAGAGTACTTCTCCCGAGGCTTGAGGACTTCTTCTTTTCTTCATACTTCGGAAGTTGACTTCTGATATTTTCTTCTCAGACTTGATCTTCAAAAGTGAACACTTTGACTTCCGAAGTAGAGTTTGTCTTCGGAAGTTAATCTTGCACTTTGTCTTCGAAAGAACTTTATTTCCTTCGGAAGTTTCACACTTAGCTTCGGAAGTCTTTTATTAGATGCACCAAAATAGTCTAAGTGATTTGGTTTTGGTTGCACCAGTATTCTTCTTGATACAACAAACTCCCCCTAGGCTAATGCTACCAAATCCTCATTTGTTTCTTCTTCTTAGAACTTTCAGCATCAGGGAAAGTAGATATTTATTTGTTTCTTTGTTCTTCCCAGAACTGGTGCTGAGAATCTTGTACAAATCATTATTTGACAGCAGATCTAGTCTGTCACTCTGAATGACGTGCACCGTCTGTTGGGACCCTCTGAAAAGAGTTAGTTGACGGGAGCTGTAGTCATACTCCCATCCAACTATGGGTTCTAATTCAGGGCCTTCCACCATTTGTAGAAAGGCTTTGCCTTTAGGGGTTGACCTTTCCTTGTCTTCCTTCTCTCTCAGTTTCAACTCCTCTTCAATCTTTTCTCTTGCGGTTAGCTCAACAAGATGAAGGCTGCTAAGGTGACTTTTGATATGAGTAGTAGTTTCGGAGTTAGAGGGATTGGAGAATGGTTTCTCTGCTAACTCAACAATGTAAAATCTACTAGAGTGTAGTAGAGAGGAGGTATTCAGCCTATTGCTTTCACTATTCTCTCTCTCCACAACAAATTTGTGAGAGGCTTCATTGAACCTACACTGGATGATTTTCTTTCTAGGCACAAAAGGCTGATTAGGAATCTTGTCCCCTCTATTTGTATCCAGTAGAGTCACCAACTTTCTTCTTAGCTTCTTCTCTTCATCGTTTAAGGAGTCAGAGTTGATACCAAGAAGTCTAGCAGCATGGTCTAGTGTTTCTCTGGACAAATCAAGAAATTGATCTCTTATGAGGGAAAATGAAGATCCATCAACATAAGTCAGTTTGACAGTGTCTTCTTCACAAGAGATGTCGCTTAGGGTTGTGCAATTAGTGAGCTTTGTCTTGATTGCCTTGAACACTTCTAAGGAAAGATCTTTGGAAGGTTGAGAGGATGGTTTGGAAGGTTGTTAGGTAGGTTGTGGTGTTGTGATTCTGGAGAGTGTTTTGGGTTGTAGGATGGGAAGTTTAGGTGGTTGAGGTGAGGAAGTAAGTATGGATAATGGTGTAGGTTCAGGTGTGTAGGGTTCTGCTTTGATGGGGAATAAAGAGGAAATTGGTTCAGGTTGGGGTTGAGTGATTGGCTTGAAGATCATCCCCTTTACCCTTCTGTACATCTCTTCCTTTTTCTCATACGAATGTCAGCTTTGATTTTGCTAATAATTCGTTGAAGTGTCTTTTTAGACATAGGTCCCACCTGCCTACCAAAGAAGCCATGAGCCGAAGATAGACTTTCATCCAGGCTTTCTCACCTATCTTCTTGGTCGCAGTGACCCTAGCTTCTTCTTCTTTTCCCTCAACTTCTCTCTTGCAGCTCTCTTTCTCTCTTTATCTAGTTGATCTTGTTCTTTTTTGAAAAGCCATGGATTGTATCATTATTATATGGAGATGTTCTTGAAGAGAGAAACCTCAGGAGGTTAGGAAAGATATCCTTTCCCTCTGAAGCTGCATATCAGCTTCCCTCTTTTCTCTTTCTCTTTCCTCCTTTAAGGCCAACCGTGCTGCTTCCTTCTGTTCTTCATTCTGCAGCCTGGTTACCTTTTCTATCTCTACTAACTCCTCTAATTGTAGCAAGATTATGTCTTCATTGGCAGCTCCAAGCTTGATGAGCCTATCAATGATCTCTACCCTCTTTGTGTTGTTGACCGCCTCCTAGTTGGCTGCGGCTACTTTAGAACTGGAAGCTAATAAATTCTTAGTTGGAAGTCTACCTTTTCTTTTAAGCTTTTCAATCCTCTCGTCCTCCTGAAGCTCTTCCGCAGTCATTTTCTTCTTTCCTTTATCATCTTTGGAAGTGCTTGACTTTGGTGGTTCATGGATGGATGGCTCAGATTGTGATAGAGGTAGTAAGGTGTCTAAGCTAGGGTTCGGTTGAGAAAGTCCTCACTATTCACCTCAAATCCCAACATTAGAATTGCATCTGTGATGATTAGATCCTCGGACAAGGCGAACAGTCTTTCCGCAACTTCCATCTTAGCTTTGGAAGACTCAACTTGTTATTCTGAGGCTTTGACTTCAGCTTCCAAAGTTTGAGGGAGTGCAGTATCTGTCCTAACTGTTTTGGTTGTTGGGCCATCAGTCCTTATTTCCCCTTTGAATTGAATCTCAGGTTCTATTTGGATCTTAGGTTGACCAACTTCTTTAACAATAGTAGAAGGTTCACTTAACCTTTGAACCTCTTCTACTCAAAAGTATATCATAGCCGCATCAAGCTAGGCTGATCTAGAGAAGATCTTAATAGGAACTTGGATAAGAGACTATAGATATCTCTGAACATCCCCGGGTCTATTTGTAGTACAACATGGGATGGCTCAGGAAAGATAGTTGCAATGGGAGCCGAATATTTGGAAGTTGAAGTTTGGCTCAGTGGTTCCTCAGTTGTTTGCCTCTGAACTTTCTCTCCCTTTTCGGTAGCACCATCTTAAGAGGTAAATGAGCTGGAAGAAGAGGTCAAGGAGACCTGAATGGGTACATGCTTAACAGATCTCTCAATCTGTTTCTCAGCTAGTTGAGCCTTAAGACTGTCAATCTTAAGTTGTTGAGTGGCAGACCTATCCTCTAAAGTCCTAACCTTTGACTCGAGGTTTGAGACTTTAAAAAGTAGGTCTTTAATGATGAGTTGCATTATTCCCTCATCTTCTTTTGATGAATCACAGGGAGATGAGGTATCATACCTAGTATGTTCATCCTCACCACCAGATGTGGTTTCTTGGCACCCTAGTTTCCGTTTCTTAATGATGTGTCATTTTGAGTCATCAAGAGGCATGGTTGCTGCAGATTTAGTCTCAGAAATGTTACCATTATTCGGAAGGTCCATTGAGGCACCTTCAGTAGTGGCAGCTGAATCTGTATGAGTTTTAAAATGAGAAATGATAGTAACTGATGTTGTTATCTGAATTGCATCTTATTTTTAAATTGCAAATAAAGAAAACAAACAGATTCTTTAATGATATACTTGGTAGACTCAGCCTGAAGAATAAAGTAGATAACAACATAATGATTTAAATTAAAACATCATGCTTAAGGATGTCTGGATTTATGCAATCATTTTGGCCTGCACAAAAACTGAGTCCCGGAAAAAATTGGATTGAAAATTGATCTTTCACCCACTATGATCCAAATCATATATGTCATATCTTTGAGCTATGTCTGGTGTATTTATATGTCTTGTGTTTGTGCTAATCTCCTCTGCTGTATGGAAGTACTCACCTGGGGTGATGATCTCCTATGTTGTATGATAGCACTGACCTAGAGCTCTCACCGGCACATGATTAAATGGTCATCTCTTTTGTTATACATGAGTACAGATCTGGAGCTCTCATCATTTTGGTCTAAGTTGTGTCAAATCATCTAAATGATGAATTCATCACAGAATGCAATATTCTGTCGATAATCTCTTACACACTAATGCACAAGCCTTGCTCTGTAAAGATCGTTACAAAATTCAAGAAATCCTAAGGTTGGATGAGGGGTTTTGCCAAATGATTGTGGGGTCCTAGCATTCGAAAGCATTTAATCAAACCTTAACGAATCATCTTTTGTTTGTTGAAAAAGATAAGGCATGGGTTTAAGTGGACCAACATATCAGCAATCGTTATTGATCTGTTTAAGAATTTCAAAATTCATTCAAAGACTGTGATTAGATTCAGTTATCAGTGTGATCTCATTGCTTGTCGATGTTGAAATTCATCTTTGTGCTAAAGTATATCTTGAGGATGTGATCTCATGATCGATTTAGTTCTCGGTTTAAAAAAACAAAAAATAATGATAGATAAAAAATGATATAATAAAATAAAAATTATAATATATTTTCATTTCAAAATTTCTTTCAGATCTTCCATATTATATTGTTACAATTTTATCATTTTTCATGCATTTTACAGAAATTACGCACAAACGAACACGTGTTCGCTTGTTTTTCACACACAGATAAACACGGGTTTATTTTGTTGGAAATGATCTAATTAGAAATGTCGAGATTGTGTTTGAGAATATGTTTTGGATTTTTGCTGTAAGTGATGGCCGATCATCAGTTGAGTAGTGTACTTGATTAGAGAACATGTTCCTTAAGTTTGCAGAAGATACCGATCTAGGAATCTTCCTCCTACATCTTCTGAAGCACTCAATATTAGAGATTTGGAAAAGCTGTTTCAATATTCTTGCAAATCTTGCACTCGAAAAGGAGGAACATATAAATAGGGGGAGCTTATAAAATGAATAATCCTTCTAATCAGATTGAAAAAGATTCAAATTGAATATCTTTCTATTGTTGACTTCTCGGTGCTAATTTCCTTTGAAGACGTTGATAATGATAAACTAAGGGGGAGTATTGTTGGAGCTGTAAAAGATAGTTTATATTATCAACACAGTTAAAGTCAACAAAAGTCAACGTCACTGTCAAAGTCAACAAAAGTCAAACCCGACACATTCAAAATGTGGAATCGAGACGAGAGATTGAAGATTTAAATGACTAGGAGCTTTATTGTAATAAATATATTTTGTGTGAACAAAATATATTTTATCTTGTGTTTAGTCATTTTTATGCTTAATATCTAATTTTGTATTAATTAGCCTAAGTCTAGAAGGTTAAGTGTAATTAGTGAATATTAGTCTAGACTATAAATAGGTTAATTGTCATTAGGGTTTGGTTAATGGTTGCATGACCAATAGATTGGGGGATTATTTGTAAACACATACTTACAATCTAATTAAAGATCCAAGGGGTTTTACTGTGTTTATCATTATTTTGATCTAATTCTTCATGATCGATTCAAGTTTGATTATCCTGGAGTTATAATTTAATAATTATATAGTTAAGTATTCAAATTATATACTATTTATTTATAAAGTTTATAATAATAATAATAATAATTACTATTACTGTTATTATTATTATTATTATTATTATAAAAGTATGTGTTATAAATAATAAAATATTTATTAGTATAAATGTATTATATTAAATTTAAATTTTAATTTAAGGTATTATAAATAATAAAGTATATAATGTTGTGAATTAAATACTCTTATACTATTAAATAATATATTAATAATATGAATTAATTAATGTATTAATTAGAAGAAGTTTATTAAATGATGAGCAAAATAATAATTCCTGCATAAGATACTTGTACCTAAATGTTTAAAAGTTTGTATTAGGTGTCTTAAATTTTTATGAAATTACATTGTGCCATGTGCTTATGCATTATATAATAATATAGATAAATAAATGCTTCCATAACATAGTTCATTGAATCCAAAATAGAGAAACGGATAAAGCTATAAGGATTACAATAAATACATTATTTGATTCAGAATTAACTTATACAATACTTATGAATATTTAAGCTATAAAATTTATAACTCTTTTAAATCAATAAATTTAACACTAATTCATACTATCTCATGTTCAAGCTAGCACCATAACATTTACAAACGTTTATGCAATTATATTATTTTCACTCTCTAATGCATATACTATTTTACTAGGTTGTCAAACAATTACCTCTTACTTAAAGAATTATCCATATCTCATTTCATCATCCAATCCGTTGTTTTCCAACCATCAATGTAATTGCTAAACTGAATTCAATACCATACATACTAGCATACAAGTTCATCGGAAATTAAACATTTAACTCCATGCAATAGTTACCATAGATTAAATATTTTCATGGTATTCCTTTTTGACTCGATATTAAGGTTCCTCACATCTAGTCTGTAAGAAAAATACCCTCTCAATAACCATTACATTTTAGACACTAAACTAAACTCCTCATGTGCAAACTTAACTTTAAGCTATGAAAATTATTTCATTGCTACACATCGAGTCAAACTAAAATAATAATAAAAAAACCTCCAAGTATTAATATAAATTAAAAGTACTCGTACAAGCATTTTATTAATACAAGTGATCGAGCAGTGCGGTGAGGGGAGGGGTGGCTAGGTGGGTGAGGGTCAGTGGTGGCGGTGGTTGGTGCAACGATGTTGGTGGTTATGAAACAGTGGTGATGGTCACACTATGATGGTCGTGAGTGGTGGTGATGGTCAGACTATGGTGGTTGTGATGACATAGTGGTTGTTGTGGTGGTGCTGATGACTTGGTGGGCAAGGTTGGACTATAGTGGTAGTGGTGGTAGTTACACGATAATTGTGGTTGCACTGTGGTGGTGGTAATTACACAACGGTGGTGGTGGTGGTCAGACTGTGGTGGTGGTCGGACAACGTTGTGGTGATTACACGATGGTGGTGATGGTCGGCCTATAATGGTGGAGAAGACATAGTGGTGGTGGTGGTCGACATATATACACACTAAAATATGTATGTTAGTGTATATATAACTTTTTAATAAAAAAGTAGGTCCCACATATATTTTATGTATTAGTGTTTTTAGTTCAGGGGTATTTTAGTCTTTTCACATCTATTTAATTGAGAAAATTAACTAAAGTTAGTGTCAGTGACCAACTGTGTTATGATTTGGCAAACAGGTGGGACCAAACTTGTAACATGGACATATCATATGAACCAATTGTGTAATTAACTCTAATATATATAAAGGAGTTATTGTTCATATATTTAATAGCAAACTCTAGGTTCATAAGGTGGAATGATTCAATCAAAATTTAGAATTCCTATTCTATTATTCGGTCACTATTTAAAACAAGTAACACTCTCCTTAAACAAATATGATATCATTTAAATCATATCCCTCATTCTCACTTCATATTTATTCAAACTTAAATTAGGAACTTTCAATGGGTATTAAACAAGCATAACTATGTTTCCTTTCCTAAATTTCTATCATTGAACTAGTTTAATAAATTTTAGTCCTATTACCTTTTGATAGGGGTTTTCTCTACCTTTTTAGTCGATTCCAGATTGACAAACAAACGGCAGTCATAATAGCATAACTCCAAAAGGAGCACGGAAAGTTAGTTTTACATATATTAATAAACTTTAACACCCTGAAATTCTTGTAAAATTAATAACAATTAAATTCTCACAAATTCAAGTTCAAGGATCAAAGTTGTTAATAATGTAGGGGCGCCTCCGTCGCCCCTACTCAATGCGAAAACTTCCACAAAAGAAGCTAGAGAAAGGCAAAACTTTTAGAGCGAAAAAAAGAAAACTTGGTGCGGAAGATATGTAATGTGAGCCTTTGATTCATTTGTATATTAAGGAATGATTAATAATAGTAATGGTGTATGAATCTGCAATTTTTAGGTTGAAAAAGCTTTGAAGGAGGGTCTTTATGTCTAATCTTCACAAGGTGAGTTCTAGCCCCTTCTTTGACAAGTTTTTATAAGTTTTAGGAATGTTATGCATACTTTTAGGTTTGTTTATGTATGTTTTGTTAATTTTGATTGAGTTCTAGGCCCTTCTTATTAAGTATTTATGAATGATTTTGCTATGTAAAAGTTGATGCTCATAATGTTTTCACGTGAATATCATGGTTATGCATGTTAAGTTTTTGCTTGATATGCTATCGCCTATATGTTCTTGCTTATTGCAAGTTCTTGCAAGATTAGGTACTTGAGCATGCAAGTTTCTTTTGGGGTTGGATGTTTTCACGAATTGGGTTCTCGCTTAAGGGATGTTTTCATGAATTGGGTTCTCACTGCTAGTTTTTTACATGACATGTTGAGTTGTTTAAGCTAAACCGAGTCCATGATAAATAATATTTAAAGTTAAATTTATTTGACATATTTATTTATTATTATAATCAAAGTATTACGTAACAAAAGTGAAATATAAAGTAAATACAAAGTGAAACGTAATAAATGAATGAAAGCCTTCCAAGCATAATAATAATGGAGGTGATAATTATTTTGTTGTTAGCTCAACTATGGATGACTTAGCTAGCATATAAGGATACTCATAGAGGTCTAATCCATGTAATTGATCACAAATGAATATGGAACTTTATCTCTATACCTTAGGGCTGTGACCACATATACGTTCAAAGGAGGGATCTATTTTTAGTCCTTGGCACATATTCCAGCGTCGTGTCTTATGTTGTTAGGTATATCATATGACACTTATTCATTACACTGAAAGATAATGATAAAGAAATGATGATAAAAGTTAAAGGAAAAAACAAATTTGTTAACATGTATGTATTGAAGTGTGCTTACATATGCTAAGAAAAAGGTATTAAAAGTATATTTTAATAAAATTAAAACTTACTTATCATGTTGACTTTATATGTATATCTATCGGCAAGTTATGCTAATGGTTGAGAAAATGCACGCATGGATATGAAAGCTATTGGGAAAGTTCAATTCTAGCGTCTAAAGTTTTGAGTGAATGAATATTTGATCATAGTTTATAATGTTTCAATACACTTTAATGTTCTTTATGACAAGTTTTATTAAATGTTAATTATGATTTATGTTGCAAAGTTATGTTGATAAATGTTTTACGTTATGAATGACTAAGTGTGAGTACTTCCGGGAATGGGGCCTTACATATATTTGTCCTTTTCTCGTTCGTGTCAAATATCATAACATAAAACCATTGTGTTGGATATTTTTTTTACTATTATTCTTTACGTTGGGCAATTTTGGCTTACTAATGTTTCTTTGTGTTATTTTTTTTCTTGTTACGACATTTATTTACTCAAGGGGATCATGGGAATATATGAACACGATGAAGTGATGTTTAAATATAATACAAATGTTTATTTAGACTTGGTTATATTTAGTTTAAGATATTTAGTATTTTGTGCCGTTGTTATGAATTAAAATTAGGTTAAGTAGTTTAACTTGATAATTTATAATGTTTCAGATAATATGTAATTGTGATATATCATCCTAAGTAGGTTGGGGTGTTATAAAAGAGGTGATGGAGGATCATGAAGGGAGATATCTGCTTAGATTCTATCATCGAATGAGTCTCATTAATTTAGACTCAAAATATCAAAAGATTCTATATAAGAATCAGATTATGTATCATCTAGAGTGGGTTGATTGTGGATTACAATATCAACAGATAGTGGATACTGTATAAGTACAAGATAGTCATTTACCGACAGAATAGAAAGATTATGGTTGAAGACGAAGATAACAACTAGAGCTATTGTCAAGGGGGAGTTTGCTGGAACATAATGCTAATGTCAGTAGGTTTGGTTGTTTGTAATTTTTACTTTTGTTAGGTGGTCTGTATAGTTATTTTTATTTTGTTGATATTTATAATGTTTGATTTTTGTAAAGCTCAAGCGAAATTAGCCAATTTTGCTTGAAGTGACATTAGGTAATTTCGCTTGTATTGATGTCAAGCGAAATAATTACATGTCTTGATTAGTATAAATAGATCCGATGTCTTTTCATTTCTATGTTTTGGAATTTCATGTAACTAAGAGAATGGTCGTATTGAGTGTTTTGCTATGAGAATTACAATTTGTTATTTACATCTCGTGTTATATTCTTGTTATGCATTGTATGTTTGATTACATTACACACGACACATGTTACTTTGGATTGCGCACTTGGTGACATGTTTAAGATATACACTAGTAGATCCACGAGGTTCAAGGGACTTACATACCAACCAAAGATATTAATGTTTATTTACTATCCCTTAAATTCTAGTGAGATTGTGCCACACAACTTTTGGTTTTACGATGGGTAACTTTGCAAAATAGTAATCATATTTTAAAATTTTCTATATTAGCTCAGTTGAGTATATAAAATTCCCCAATTAAATCACTTAAATATCATGTTTTATTTAAATTATACATGTTTTTTAGTGTTTTTTAATTTCATTTATGATTTTTTTTCTATTTATTGACGTTGATATGGAGTTTTGATGTGGATTTTTGGGCTTTTAATATTTTTATTTTTACTATACTTAAAATGTGTTTTTATTTTTTTAATATAGTTACAAATACCGGAAATCTCAACAATCACTACTCTCTTGCATTTCTTTCTTGACACAAAAGAATCTAATGATAGATTAATTTGATTATTTAGTTACTAAATTTAAATAAAATATGAACGAGTTATCTAATTAGAATGACATTTGTACTTTAATAAATACTATATGAGTGTAAACATAACAAAAGATTTATATTCGCCTTGGCAGTTAAGGTTTACAAATTGACGCATACAACCCTAGTTCATATCTCAATAGGTTGAATTTTCTTAATTTATTAGTTGCTTTTATTTTGTTTAATTTTTTTAAATAATGATTTGTATCGATATAAATATCATGCTATTCAGATATCCTTACATCTAATGTCTAATCAAGCACAATTCATTGTTCAGAGCCAACTCACTACTCTAATCTCATGTCGTTCGGATCTTAGTGTGCGGATCGCAATGACAGGATTACAAATTATAACTAAACACACACGTCATTTAGTATGTGCAGGACCGGTGAAGGGGGTCACTTACAACACAACAACACAAAGAGGAGATTAACCAAGCTTAATCAAACAGTGAACTGGATTAACCACAAGTAAGACACTAAGAACACAAGTAATGTAAGAAGACAAAACACAAGAGTACAAGTATATGGTTTTCAAGAATGCAGTATATTGCTTTATCTATATTCTATTACAAGTGTTACAAAGCATAATAGAAAGATAGAAGAACATGAGATACTTATACTAAATCCTATAGCTGGCTATACTATGAAAGCCAGCTGGATACAATTGACTAGACACAAACGAAATCAATTGTAGAGTCAAAAGGCGGATTGCCTTTTGACTAGTGACTATGACATGCCATAGCTCACAACCTTATCTATTACAAAAAGGATAATGTACATGAAGTAGAAAGTTACAGACTCAAGACCTCAATGTACAGTTACAAAAAGCATGGACTTATTCACCAACTTATATAAGTTGGTGACTTTACAGAGTTGCCATGGAAAGGGGTCAAACTTTATGGAAAAGTACATCAGATAAAGCATGTTACTAAAACTCTTTGAAAGAAATCTGTCTTCAAGTGTTGCGGCTTCGGAAGACTTTATCTCTGAAGCTTTAGAAGACTTCATCTTTGGCTTTAGAAGATATTGGTCTTGGCTTTGGAAGATTCACACATAGAGTATTTCAGTTGCATGTGTGAAACTTCCGAAGCATTCTTCTTTAGTACTTGTGCAGCATGCATGCAGGATAGACTTTGGATGTTTAGGTTGCATCAGCCTCTTCAATATTCTCTACAAACTCCTCCTAGGCTGATGCTACCAAAACACTTAGTAGACTTCAGATATCAACAGTCCTCATTAGGATGATCACATTCCTTTCTTCATAAGGTGATCAGGATCCTTCAGACTGTTAAAATGTCTTCTCATGTCAAATAGATCATGCAGAGGCAACTGAACATGTCTTACCAAGTGTAAATATCTTTTGTGCCTTGTTCTTTAATGACATGCCATCTTTCTGAATTTGTGGTGTATGTCCAGGACAAGATGGGTCTTCCGGATGCTAGAAGAGCTACTGGAATAGGAGATGATGGAGCATTCTCTGACTGCCCATCCTCAGGATGTTCTAACTCATCCTCAGGTTCAGAAAAGGATGCAGTCTTCTTCTTCTTTGGCTTTGGGTTAGAAGCTATCCTTTTCTTCCTCTTTTCAACTTTTAACTAAGAAAACTGGCCTGCAGTACCAGATTGATCTTTATTGTCTTTCTTAGTTGGGTCTTCTACTCTTACAAGTTTAGACTGAGAGTGAGATTGACCTTGCTCTAGATCAGAAGATGAAGCTTGCTTAGTTTCAACAGGAGGTCCAAGTTGTGTTGTCTCTGGTTGTTCAACCTTAATCTCCACTTCAGGTGGGGCTTGACTTGGAGAGGAGTGTAAGTCAACTAACTCTCCACTCTTGAACTTCTACTTAATCACCCTGATATGCTCATCCATAGTGGATAGAGGCATGGGGCCAAGTCTACTTCCAAAGAATCCATACAGCTTCAAGAAGCTCATCATCCTCTGTCTGTCAGCAGACTTATTCATACTTTTTTTCATGAAAACTCTTGATTTAGAAGCTTCTTCCCTTAGCTTCCTTTTTGTTGTCTTTCTTTCCTTGACTATCTCAAGTTCAAGTTGTTTAAGATACTCAACATAGTCATAGGATAGGGGAAGAAGTGCTTCTACCGGATAGAGGCCTGTGGAACTCAGGTAGTTGATAATCTTGATCCTATCTTCTTGTTTATCTACCTGAGGTTCTTGCTGAACCACATCCTTTTGTGCAGGACTTTCTTGAACTGGGGAGAGGGTAGACACATGCTTTTACAATCTTTTCTTTCTCCTGTCTTCTTTGATTTGTACTAAAAGCTCTGCATCTTCAACCTCCTTCTTATCCCTTGACCTTTCCAGGTCAACCGGTTCATTCAACTCTTCTAAGGGGAGAGAGATGAGATTATCAATGTCATAGTTCCTTGTCTGCAAATAGTCTATCCTGACTGCCTTTAACTCATCATTCTGAGTATCTAGTCTAGGGGCAACCCTGATAGCAAACTCCATGAGTCTTGAAGACTCAGCAGAGGAGCTTTCTCCCCTCAGCCTCCTTTTCCTCTCTCTATCTCCTCCTCCACAATCTCCTCAGATGTCATCTTTCTTTTCTCTTTGTCACTCACAAACCTTTGTGACTCAGGGTGGAGAGAGTATTGGCCTTCATTGCTTGATGTAACTTCTAAGCTCTGGCCAGAGAGAGGTTGAGAATCACCATCACCAGCAGGTGTCTCAAAAAGGGCATTGATCTCTGCAGTAGTTGTTGGTGATGAGACTGGGCTCTCAAGTTCTATCACTAGGCCTTCAGTCATGGTTTCCCCTATGAAGCTAATCTTAGGGTCTGCCTCTAAATCCAGTTGATCGATGACATGACCTGGTTCTCACAGTCTTCTCTTAAGGCTGAACTTTGTAGTGATCTGGTCTTGAAGTCTTTGAATCAACTTGTCAGCTTGTCTTGATTGGCTTGGATTGATAAGTGGCATGTTGACTAAATCCAAATTGTCATAATAGTTCAAGGTTTGAAAATTGAAGATCTCTGGCTACCCTTGAACTTTTGTGATGATTAGGGCTCTCTTGTTCCTGTGATACCTCCACCCAATGATGTGATTGGAAGATGGTGGAGATGACAAGGCCCTTGGAATCCCTTCCTCAAACTGACTCTGTATTAAGGAGTCCATTGAGTCCATATCAATATGAACTTGAGGAGGTTGCTGAGAATGCACAGTTTCAAATGAGGATGGTGAGTCCTCAATGTGCATACTCTTTGGGGAACTCCTAGGTTCTGTGATTGTAATGACTTTCTCCCCTTTTTTGGTAGCATCACCTACTTGCATAGGTGAACTAGGAGTTAGGTCAATCACATCCATAGGTTCTTGTGTTCCTGGTTGAGCTCTTCTTAAGGGTCTCCCAGCTAGTTTTTTCTTAAGATAAGAAATCTTAAGTTGCTAATCATTGATCCTATTGTGTAAGGTAGTCACCTGAGATACAAGGTGACTCACCTTTGAGACTAAATAGGTGCATGTTTTGAAAGTTTTTGCACTTTTAGTCTCAGATTCCCCTCATCTTCATGAGAAGAATCATTAGGGGATGAGATGATTGGACCAAAATCCTCTCTCTCACCACCAGCTTCAGATTCTTGGCTGCTCGATTTCCTCTGCTCACTAGCAATCTCAGTTGAGATGTCAGTGGACTGAGTTGCCATGGTTGAGGTCTTAATGATGGAATCACTTTCTAAAGTGAGAGCCTCTTCCATATGGACATCCTAAACATGTTCAGATGTGTCCACCTTAGTTGTAGGTGACTAATGTGGGCTAGAAGTAGGAGACTCAGGAACACTCATCTCTCTTTGAGTAGGGGAAAAGAAGAGAGAATCATGGTACTCACTAAAACCTAAATCTTTATCAGTGTAGAAGTCAAGGTTAGGGGAACAGGTTGGTTAAGATCTAATTGCTGGGGATGGTAACTGTCCCTTGAAGGTTGAACACTTGAGTGTTGAGACACAGAGTGATGGCTTAAGGCAAATTGGGAGAGGTGGCTAATAAGCTCATCAGGCTAAGCATGAGGAACCTCATCACTGATCCTTGAAGAGATGGGAGTGGTTTACTCCTCAGGAGAAGTGGGAGCTCCCGTTTCTACTTCTACCTGTGTGGGTAAGTGTATGGGGGCCTCCACAGACTGAATAGTCTAAGCAGGGTTAGTTTGGATTTTCTTTGTTAGGTGAGGGTGATTTGTGGTTGTTGAGGTGGTTGAGAAGTAGAAGGTGTGTGTTCAACACTAGCTGGTGTTGCTAGGTTGTCACCTTGAGCAATGAGCTCTAACATTTTTAGGACTAAGGCTGTTTCTATCCCAGAGAAGCCAACAGTGGGCTTTCTTAGTATTTTAAAGATGTCAGGTTTCATCTGTCCCAGTTTAAGAATGTTACCTGTTCCCTTAACTGGGAGCCCAGTTCACAGTTAAGAATGTACTGGACATATCTAGGAAACATGTAATATTCTAAGGAGTCTAAGTTGGCAAGTAAATTAGTATAAACAAATTGAGAATACCTAAACTTGACCCCCTGAATCATTCCATGGATAATAAAGGAGAGATCCTCAGGAATCTGGTCCCATCCACCATGCTTGTTGGATAAGCTGTGGATAACCACATAGAGCAGGAATCTCCACTGGGATGAGACCTTCCCTTTCCTGAAGGTCTTTACAGAGAAGTCTCCCTCATACCCCATCTGCTCAAAAGAATGTTTAACAACTTCTTTGGGAAGAACACCTCACCTTCTTCATCATCCAGCTGAAGATGCATGTTAATGATGGCCGGAGTGATGAAGATTGTTCTCCCCTGCACTATGGCAGACAGTGCCTTCTCCCCATCCATTACGACCTCTTGGCAGGTTTTCCAGAATTTAGTGGATGATCCTCATAGAGTGGAGGATCAATGGTTAGTGAGGTGAAGTAGTTTCATAGAGATAAGAATTGATAAACCTCTAAGAAATGAAGATATTTCTCAGTTCTTAACAGAGCAACTTGGTTGTGTTGCCTGTGTAGCTGTATGGTAAAGTTGGGATCATTTTTGTGAGCAAGGTTGGCCATTCTGAGGTAGCTCAAGGATGAAGAAAGAAAGAAGAAAGAGATTTCAGAGAGAAATTTGGGTTTTTAGGTTTGGAGGAAGAAGCAGATGATAGAAAGAGGGGGAAACCATTGGGTTTATATGTGAAGAAGGATTTCAGAAAAAGTTTAATGAAAGAGGATAAACTTTAAAATCCAGATGTCCGTCCCACCTCTGAAAAAGTAGTTTACTTTTGCTCAAAAGATAGTTTTCTTGGAAGTCAAAAAGCTTCCGGAGGTAAATTATATTCGGAAGTTTTAATGAAAAAACTTCCGAAGCTAAAATGACTTAGGGAGAATTTCCTAAGAGTTTTGAAAATTTTGCATCGAAAGAGAAATTAAAACATAAATGCTTTGTACAACAAGAGAACAAGGCTTCCGAGAGTTAATTTTGCTTCAGAAGAAAATGGTCCTTGAAAAGAAATAGGTGTCTGAGACAGACATTTAAGCTTCGGAAGATATTTCAGAAATCTCTTCCGAAGTTAAAAGTTCTTAGACAGTTATTTGTTTTGAAGGCATGATTTGCTTCCGAAGGTGAAAATATATCTTCCGAAGGATCAGAAAATTGATAGACTAGACAACTTAGGACACACATATTTTAAGAAATAATAAGAATTAGTTTTAAGAAAAACCTACTCAAAGTTGATCATTCCAATAGCTGATATCAGATACTTAAATCTCTGTTCATCAAAAGCTTTTGTAAACAGATTAGCATATTCTTCATCTGTGTGAACCTTGACTAGTTTAATTAACCCTTTTTCATAATTATATCTTATTAAATGATACCTGATATTGATGTGTTTGGTCCTTGAGTGTTGCCCAGGATTCTCTATGATTGAGATAGCACCTGTTGTTGTCTATGTGAATGGGAGTCTCCTTGAAATTTAATCCATAGTCCAGCATATGTTTCTGAATCCAAAGCACTTGAGCACAACAACTTGCAGAAGTAATGTATTCAACTTCAGCAGTTGATGCAGAGACACATGATTGTTTCTTGCATTACCATGAGACAACCCTTCCACCAAGGAACTGACATCCCCCAGATGTAGACTTTGCAGTCATGTTGCAACCGGCATAATCACAATCTGTATATGCATACAGATTGAAGTCAGGATTTTTGGGATACCATAAACCAGGTGTTGAAGCACCTTTGAGGTATCTTAGAATCCTCTTGATAGTGATGAGGTGAGACATCTTAGGGTTGGCTTGATATCTTGCACAAATACATGTAGCAAACATGATATTAGGCATGCTAGTTGTGAGATACATAAGAGACGAAATCATAGCCCTGTAAAGGTGTTCATCTACACACTCCCCCTCAAGATCAAGTCCAAGGGAGTGGTTTTTGGCTATGAGTGTCTTAGCAATCTTACAATCATTCATGTTGAACCTCTTGAGTATGCCCTGAACATACTTTGACTGACTAATGAAGATGCCATCTTCAACTTGCTTTGAATTCCCAGAAAGAAATTGAGTTCCCCCATGGCACTCATTTCAAATCTATCTTTCATCAGCTTCTCAAAGTCTTTGTAGAGCTTTGGATTAGTTGAACCAAAGATGATGTCATCTACATACACTTAAACTAGCAGTATGCCATTTCCTTGTCCTTTGATGAAGACAGTTCCATCCATAGTACCTCTTCTGTATCCATGTTTGCAAAGATACTCAAATAGTGTTTCATACCACTTCCTGGGTCCCTGATAAAGAGCTTTATCAAGCTTGCAGACATATTCTGGATGATCAGGATCTACAAAACCAGGTGGCTATTTGACATACACCTCTTCATCAATCACTCCATAAAGAAAAGCACACCTCACATCAAGTTGAAAGAACTTGAAGTTTTTGGATGCAGCAAATGCCAGGAATATCCTAACAGCTTCTAGTCTTGCTACAGGAGCAAATGTGTAGTCAATCCCTTCTTCTTGTGTGTATCCTTGAACAACTAGTCTATCTTTGTTCTTGATGATAATACCTATATCATCCTTCTTATTCCTAAACTCCCATTTGGTTCCAATAGTAGTCTTCCCATGAGGAAGAGGACAAAGGATCCAAACTTTCTGCCATTTGAATTGAAGCAACTCCTGTTGCATAGCTTCAACCCAACTTCCATCCTTTAGAGCCTCATCAACTTTCTTTGGCTCTATCTGGGATAAGAAACAAGAGTGAAGACAAACATTTGCTTTATGGGTTTGTCCTTTTGTTCTTACCCCTATGACAACATCTCTAATGATGTTTGTGGTAGGGTGAGACTTGTGGATCCTTAGCTTAGGGATCATAACAAGTTGTTGAGAGAAATCTAAATTAGAGAAATTTAGATCTGGCATAGATGTTTCACCCACCACATCAGCACACTTATCAAGAGAAACTTGATTCGATGAGTGTGTGACATTATTGATGTTGTCATCTATGGAGTGGATATCAGCATTAAGAAATTCCTGAACACTTTCACCACCACCATTAGTTTCTTCTACATGTGAGGCATTTTTATCTGGTTATGGAGCTTCTGAGCTAGAATTTGAAGGCATCCCAGATGTATCAGCAGAATTTGTCATTGTAGTGCTGATAGAACCCCGATTTGCAGAAGTAGTTCCAACTGGAGCTAAAGAAGTGTTACTTGAAGGTCTTCTCAGCTCAAATCTTGGATCAGGATCACCTGTGTTTAAATTTTCTATAGATCCTTAAACATTCTCATAAGATTTGTTAAATCAGTTGGTAACTAAATCAAGATCAAATAACCAATCAGGACCAGAACCAGCTACACAGGGTGTGTGTTCATTGAAATTCACATTGGCTGACTCCTTAACAATTCTAGTTCTCAGATTGTATACTCTATAAGCCTAGCTTGTGAAGAGTATCCAATAAAGTGTCCATCATCTGATTTCTCAACAAACTTGGCAATTTGATATTTGGTATTTAAGATGGTGCAAGGATAACCAAATGACCTAAGAAAACCAATGAAAGGTTTCCTCTTGTGCCAAAGTTCATAAGGAATCTTGACTTGAGTCTTAACCACTAAAACTCTATTCTGCACATAGCAGGTAGTGTTGACTGCCTCTGCCCAGAAGGTGATGGGTAGCTTAGAGTCAGATAACATGGTTCTTGCAGCTTCAATCAGTGTCCTGTTTCTCCTGTCAACAACACCATTTTGCCGAGGTGCCCTAGGAGCACTGTATTGTCTTGTAATACCTTTTTCATCGCAAAATGTATCAAGGAATTGGTTCTTGAATTCAGTTCCCTAATCACATCTTATGATTTCGACCTTGTGATCAGATTGATTCTCAATCTTCAAAATGAAACTCTTCAGAATCTCAGGAGTCTAATCCTTAGTTGTAAGGAAGAAGACCCAAGTGAATATTGTAAAGTCATTTGTGATCACTAAATAGTATAAGGTCCTTCCTAGACTCATTACACTGGTGGGGCCAATGAGATCCATATGTAACAAGTGTAGGGGTGTAGTGATGGAGTTCCTTTCCTTAGGCTTGTGATATACCTTATGTTGCTTCCTTTTCCGGCATGCAACATAATGGTCATCACTTGTAAACTCTTTCTTTGGCATTCCAGTTACTAAATCATTCTTAGTAAGTTTATTCATGTTTTTAAAGTTTACATGGCACATTCTTTTATGCCATAGGAAAGACTTATTACTATTTGCTTTAGACAGAAAGCATAAGACTTCTCTAGAGGAAGATGTTTCTTACAAATCCATCTTCTACATGTTCCCTTTCCAGGGGGCTCTAAGCAGAATATGCTCATGAGGAATGACCACCCCGGGCTTGAGAACAATGCATTCATGCTTAGTAAAGAGCATGTTATGACTCTGATCACAAAATTGGGATACACTCAGAAGATTGCACCCAAGCTCCTTAACAAAGTTTACCTTTTCAATATTGAGCTTACCATTTGTAACCTTGCCCCTTCCAGAAATGTAACCACCTTCGTCTCCTCCAAAAGCAACTGGCCCTCCATCAACCCTTTCAAAGTTCTGGAGTAGTGACCTATTGCTGTCATGTGCCTGGAATAGCCACTGTCAATGATTTAGATATTCTTGTTTGTCTTGAGCTGTCCCTACACAAAGAAATGATTAGTTACATTTGGAAACCCAAGCCTTACTTGTCTTGGGCTCACTAAGTGAAACAGAAGGTAATGCAACAGTATTAGATCCTATGGTTGTGCTAGGAGGATCTTGACTGTTGTTGACAGAGAATTTTCAGTCACTTGGTCTTTCTTAGACTTCCACACCACCTTTGGAGTCTTGGACTTGACCTTCAATACTTTGGAAGCTTTTGATGCTTTGGAAGTTTTGATGACCAAGCCTTTGGAAGATTCTACAGACATTGCCACAGACTTCAGTGCTTCGGAAGTATTCATTTCTTCTGAGACCAACTTTTCTTCCGAAGGCAATTTTCCACTTGCCTTCTTCTTAGATTTGGAGCTTCCGAAGGAAACAGATTTACCTTCCGAAGCTTGAATCTTCTTGGAACTCTTGGAAGTCCTTGGTTTCATCATATGAAGAGTACCCTTAGGATTGTAAGATGGGTAGTACTCTCACACATGACACATTCCATTTTCTTCTTCCCAAGAGCCTTCTGCTAGGAACAAGACTGACTTTGGTCATATTGCTTCTCCACCTTCATCTTTGCAAATGCTAAAACCCTTTTGGGCTTGGAACTATTATTGAAGTTTGATGGTCCAGAATATGTAGCAGTGGTACATAATAGATCAGTCTTCTTCTTATTAGTGAGATGATTTGAACAAGAAGCAGAACTCTTAGAAGAAGAGTTCAGGTTGATGTCTTTAGTCTTCTCTACTTCAAATCCTATAGAGATGAAAACTTGCTTCTGCTTAGAGTCAAAAGTAGCCTTAATCTCTTGAGCCTTCCTAGCCTTTCTTTTTCTTTTTCTGATCAAGTTCTTTCTCTTAGACTTGGTCATCACAGTCTTTTCTCCTTAGAAGGATAGTGGCCCTTCTTAGAATCCTCCTCTTCACTCTTCTCAGAGGAATTCATCATGATCACTTCTTCATCCTCTTCACTCACAGGATCTATGAGAGGAAGTTCATCTTCACAAGTTCCACACCTAGGTGATCTTACAGACAAGATTGTGTGTGGAGGAGCTATCTCATTTGATCCCAGTCCCTATCTGTTTTGATAGCACACCATGTTGTGCATGGATGATGATATCATGTTCTTGAAGCTCTTTTCTTCAAGAACACATTTGTCTGACCTGGATTTGCTGATCACAAGATCAGCCTGGCACTCAGTTAGATTGGTTATGAGATCCTTGATCTGAGTCCTAAAATCTGCGTGCTCATGTTTTAGAATTGAAATAGTTTTCTCTAAGTCCGCTATCTTCAGCTTATAGTCATTTTTAGACTTTCTAATATTAGCTTTTAAAATGTTTAAGGACTCAAGATCAGATCTCATTTCCAAGTTATAGGACCTGTATCTATTAACTATAGCAATGCATTTAGCGGTACATGTTCCAATACCTTTGCTTCATCATGATCTACCATCTGTGATTCGTTTGGAGAAGCATCTTCCAACTGAAAGCTCCAGTCAAAGCCTCCTTCTTCAAAAGCAACAACAACCTGCTGCTTTGGCTTCTTATTCTGGGAAGCTTCATCAGTGTAGTTCGATCTGGACTGTGTTTGGCCATCATTTGTTCTAGCTACCTTACACTCTCTGGCAAAGTGGCCCATCTAAGTTACAGTTGTAAAACTTGACTTTTCTTTGTCCAAACCAAACTTCCCACTGGTTGCATTGCTTAGAAACTTCCTGTTCTCTTATAAAACTTCTTGGCTCTGTGAGTGAGAAGAGCCATCTGATGGACTATTTCCATGTACTCCAGATCATCTAGATGGATACAGTCTAGGGCTTCAAGAGTGAAAAGAAAGTTGCCAAAACTTTCATCAGAAGACGCAAAGGCTTGAGAAGAGCTTCTCTCTTGGAATAGACTTCCTTGAGTGTAGTTCTCCCTTGGTGTCTCTGGGAAGGTGATGAAAGGACCCTGTGATGAGTTGTTAGGGTAGCATATGAGATGATGTTGGGGTTCTATGCTATCCCTTTCAACCACATGCAGGGCTGAACCCATTTGATTGTTGGAGTTTCCAGATTAACCTTTCATGTTCTTCTCCATCTGGTAGCCACTAAGAATCCCATATAACTCTGTCAGAGTGAGAGTTTTGAGATTTTCAGTCCTCTTGATCACCACACAGTAGTGTGTCCACTGCCAAGGAAGTGAGGACATGAACTTCTGTTGGAGCATATATAGTCATATATAGTGTGTCCGTCGCTTGTCGAATAGTCTAGGCTTAATGTTATACACCTGATATGTTGTAAACACATGAAACTGGGTCATCCGCAGTAGCATATGCAAATGAGACTCAGTCGTACGACTGAGCCATGCTAATGGACCAACCGTGCGACTGAGAGATGCGATTGGGACATTCGTAAGACTGAACCATAAGTATGGTCCAGTCGTACGATTGAACCATACGCATGGTCCAGCCGTACGATTAAACCATACACATGGTCCAATCGCACGAATGGGCCCAGTAGCATCTAATTTGGGCCGAGGCCTCTATATACTAGTTTCAATGTGTAGAGATAAAAAGGATTTGAAAAGGGTTTTAGAGAGGGTGTGCCCGAAAGCCTAGGGCTGCCGGATGAGAGGGGAGATCATGCTCGATCTTCCCCTTGCCAAGAGTCTTGATTCTTATGTTGTAACGAGCTTGTAATCGTTAGGTTTTATCAATGAAACCATTCAATTATAGTTCGTATTATTGTTTGACTTTTTGGTTTCTAGTGTTGTTTATCCTTCTGTCAAGAACATGCTCGGATGTTTATCGATCCAACTGACTTCACAATTGGTATCAGAGTAGGTTACTGCTGGAATGATCTAACAATCATACTAGCAACATGAGCTCTTGATTTCTGGATCAATTTTAGATCATGACGTTAAACCCACTTCGTGTTCTTCGTGTTTTGCTCAGATCGTGTTACGTGTGGTGTTGCTATGTTAAAATTGCACTCGAAACCACGATCCCATCAGCCCTTCGAATCTGATGATGTCTATTTTGTCTCGATTCATGTAAAATTAATCAGATTAGGGTTTTGGGCAGCCCTGATGGCTGCAGATTTGAAAATCTACGTGCAGACCCGTTCATGCGACTGGGCCATGCGATTGGACCATTCGTACGAATGTGTAAGGCCCCGTTCCCGGGACGCTTACAGCTGGGTTCTCATCGCACATAAAACATATAATTACATTTGTATTTAATAAATCGCAGCGGAAAACTAAAACAAACTTTCATTTCCATGTAAATGCTTTTGCAAACTAATACAACATTCATTACAAAAATAGTTTGTTCGCATTACAATGCAAAAACATTAATCAAAAGAATGCCATCCCAAAAGAGCTGAGTAGTCGCCCGTGCCATCCTCAGCAATCATTACCTGCCAACTGGAAACACATCAAAGTCAGCGTTGCTGAGTGAGTTCTAGTTTTATAAATAAAACATACTTTACTTTCATATAAAACGTTCGTTACTTTTACATGATCACACATCATACGTACACATAGATAATATCATTATATCTTCTTCATTCGTTCATTCGTTCTTTCATTACCTTACTTGCGCATCGGACATCATCCATACCAATACCATGTGCTACACCCCGGTTAGTCGTAGCTACCGGGCCGAAGTCAACAAATGAACAGCTAAACGTATGCCACGGTACTAGGAGTAACCATCAGTCTTAGCTACTGGGCCGAAGTCAACAAATGAACAGCTAAACGTATGCCACAGTACTAGGGGTGAGCGGTAGAGGTTCTACATTCAGGGTCAATCACCAAGAAGGACCCGTTATCCGATGTGTGCAAGACGTTTCATTCGTTCATTAATACATGCATTCATTCATCATGTTCCTCTTTCTTTATCTTTCACTTTACGTTACATAATACTTCGTTCATTCATCTTAACAGGTAAAGCCATAGGAAAGATATTATACATCACACTAACGAACATTAACATGCATCAACATCACATCATACAGGGCAACGTCATACATACATAACATACAACATCATCACCCTCATCATGCCCAACATGCTTTCTAAGACCTCGATCGTCATCTTAAAAACCCTTATGGGAACCTTTACATCAAAACTTACATTTGCACTTTCCCCCAAAAGTCAGAAGTCAATCTACACCTTCCTCGGGTTCAACAGCCCTATTCGGGCGTATGGACACCCTTCAGTCGCATTGCCTCCATACGAATGAACATCATGCGAATGAACTAATACGGATGAACACCTATGCGAATGAACATCCAGCCGTGCGAATGGACAATGCGGATGAACACCTATGCGACTGGACCTTCAGTCGTGCGAATGAACCTTGAGTCGCATGACCCCATACGACTGGCCCTTCAATCGTGCGAATGAACCCCAATCGTGCGAATGGACCCCAATCGCACCCTAATCGGCCGTATGGCCTCCATTCGGCCTCCAGTCGGTCGCCTAGCCCTAACTGATGCAGAATGCAGTTCAACCTGACTGCAGCCGAGGGTTTTCGGCCTCCAAACTCATCTAAACCCATTTTAAGCCTAAATCGACCTTCCTAAACCTTAGGGATGCATACCATAACATTATTCAAGCACAACCAAGCAAGAAATCAGGCTCCAAACGGGTCCTACACATACATACACGCATACATACGGGTTTTCACCCAAAAATGCGAAAAAGGGTTTTCAGATGTGTTCCAGCCCCAAAATCATTCAAAAACATGTAAAAGAGGGGTCCTAGAACTCACCTAAACGAGCACAACGACAAGAGCTTCGATTCGGCTTGCTTCACGACGATTTTGGCGACCCGAACCGACCCGAACCAACACTTTTTCCTCTTTTTCCCTTCTTTCTCTCTATTCTTCTCTTTGTAAGCTGAAATGTGAGTGTGGGGGGAGTGGGCTGCCCTCTCCCTACATATCTCACCACATTTCCCAACTTTTCTTCGTTGGCGAGTTTGGTCCCTCGACTTTTGGACCCTATTTTCTTTTCTTTCGCCACCGGCTTCAAAATAATAAATATCCGGGTGTTACAGAATGAGCCATGCGAATGGACCATTCGTGCGACTAGACCAGTCACATGTTCAGTCGTGCGACTGGACCAGTCGTATGTTCAATCGCACGAATGTGCCATCCGCATTGACTCATCCGCATTTGTTCCAGACCAAAAAAAAGAGTCTGGAACAGCTTCTTGCACAGATTTGAAGATGAGCAAAGCATATTCACCCTGATTTTCTTTTGTCAAATAAGTTTGATGTGTACCTTATTATTCATCGGACTTCCAGGAGAGGTGAATGTAACTGGAACACGAAAGAGAGAAGAGAAGATGTCAGCAGTCGGTGTTGATTTTATGGGGTAGTCAAGAGCATCTGACTACTTATGGGCCAATCAAGTTATATTTATCTGCAGAGAGAGATTCTCATTATTAGGGGGAATCCATGCATAGATAATTGAAGATGCAATCAGAAAGTGATGATGTGAGCAGGTTTCTGATGATGAATCTACATGCATGCTGATTTGTTTGATATTGTCAGTTGTGGATTGGAACCTTCAACCTTTTGCCCAATACATTGTATGAAGATGCCAAGAGAGCACAACGTTATATATTGGGATATGCTGAACATGAGGGGGAATTTCTACAGGGGTTAATGTTAATCAGGTTAGCCTGTGTGAAGATTGAGGCAATGGAAAACTGTTCATGTCATTATCTGGAAAAAATCAGTCATATGGGGAATCTTGCTGCTATGATGGTGTTCTACAAAGTAAACGAAAGCCATTCTGCCTAAATTCATTTTCAAGGATGTGTGTAACCTGATGGATCGGCAACGTTGGCTAATATGGTTTTCATTTCATTCCATTGGCAACCAGAGCAAAGATTGACTGAAGATTGTAAGAGGTGTTATCTACTATTCGCAAGCAACGTCCAAGGGGGAATTTGTTGGAGCATATATAGTCATATATTGTGTGTCCGTCGCTTGTTGAATAGTCTAGGCTTAATGTTATACACCTGATATGTTGTAAACACATGAAACTGGGTCATTCGCAGGAGCATATGCGAATGAGACTCAGTCGTACGACTGAGCCAGGCTAATGGACCAACACCGTGCGATTGAGATATGCGATTGGGACATTCGTAAGACTGAACCATAAGTATGGTCTAGTCATATGATTGAACCATACGCATGGTCCAGTCGTATGATTGAACCATACGCATGGTCCAATCGCACGAATGGGCCCAGTTGCATCTAATATGGGCCGAGGCCTATATATACCAGTTTCAATGTGTAGAGATAAAAAGGATTTGAAAAGGGTTTTAGAGAGAGTGTGCCCGGAGCCTAGGGCTGCCGGATGAAAGGGGAGATCATGCTCGTTCTTCCCCTTGCCAAGAGTCTTGATTCTTATGTTGTAACAAGCTTGTAATCGTTAGGTTTTATCAATAAAACCATTCAATTATAATTTATATTATTGTTTGACTTTTTGGTTTGTGCTGTTGTTTATCCTTCCATCAAGAACATGCTCGGATGTTTATCGATCCAACCGACTTCACAAACCCACCGCAGTCATCCATCAGCCAGTCGTCTGTTTATCACAAACAGGCCTTACACAAATCTGGAGTCTAGAAAGAAAAAACCTCCTCCGTGCCTAAAAATGAGAACAAACAGAAATCTAAGCAACCCTCAACCTCAAAGGGTCAATGGGTTGAGTTTATGATGTGTGATGCCTCAGGGAAACCCAAGCCAGTTAAGGCTTGGGTTCCTAACATGAACTAATGTTTTCATTGAATGTGTAGGGTGTTCGCTATAGTGCTAAGACTAACACGTGGATTGTAGATAGTGGAGCATCCAGGCACATGAAAGGGAACAGAGCTCTCTTATCAAATGTCAGACAAATTAAAGGAGGGCATGTTTCATTTGCTGGAAACAAAGGTGGGTACATCACAACCCAAGGAGAAGTGGGAAATGAGAAGGTTAAGTTTGATAAGGTAAACTATGTCCAATAATTACAAAATAACTTGCTTTCAGTCTGTGATAAAGGATTCAAGGTAGTTTTTGACAACAAGTGGTGTTACATTCTAAAGAAGGACTACGTGATCCCGAAGGACCACATCCTAATGTCAGCTTCAAGATATAATGATCTTTATGTCTTGGATCTTTTAAAGGCCTTCACAACGGATCGTGAAGTCCAATGCTTCTTGTCCAAAGCTACTGAGAAGGACTCCATCTCCTGGCATAGAAGAATGGGACACATAAATCCTAGAAAAATGAATCACTTGATCCAGAATGATCTTGTGAGAGGAGTAAATTTCAAAAACTTTGAACTCCCAGATTTCTATGTTGCATGCAAAAAGGGCAATCAGACGAAGAAATCTCATAAGGAAAAGAAAGTTTATTCTATAGAACTTCCTCTCAAGCTTCTTCACATGGATCTTTTTGGTCCAGTCAGTACAAGAAGCATCGATGGGGACTTGTATTGCTATGTAGTTACCGATGACTACTCAAGGTTCTCTTGGGTAATGTTCTGAAGTCCAAATCAGAAACACTTGAATCCTTCAAGGAATTGGTAACTACACTGGAATCCCTATACAAGCTGAAGGTACGACAGGTTTGCTCAGACAACGGAACCGAGTTTAAGAAGCAGAGGATGGAGGACTATTGTAAATAAAAGGGAATTGTGCATCAATTTACCTTGGCTTATACCCCTCATATGAACGACGTTGTTGAACGGAAGAACCTCAGCTCGATAGAGACGGCATGGACTATGGTGGCAGACTTGAAACTGCCTATCCAATTTTGGAATGAAGAAGTGGCAAATGCATGTTATACCCTTAATCGAGTTTTGGTAGTAAAACGGCATGGAAAAACATGCTACGAGTTATTATAGCGATGTAAACCTAAGTTGGAATATCTCGAGCTGTTTGGCGCTCCGTGCACCCTGCTGAAGAAGACTCAGGTGGGAAAATTCAGTGAGAAGATTGATGAAGGTATCTTTCTAGGATGGAACATACCAAACAAGAGAGTTTACAACAACTCAACAGGCCAAGTAGAGGTGTGGTGTAATGTTGATGTTCAGAGATATATCACACTGCTTGCTGGAAAAGGGCCTGCCTACTTCTACAACTATGATGGATTCTTCAAGTCCTTCAACATACCTCTTTCCTCTTCTGAAGACGAGTTGGCGAACAAGATGATGTACGATATCTTGAACACACCGTCTCAAGATTCAATAAGTCATGACACGACCAACTCAGGGGGAGCAGCTGATGTGAGTGATTCTTCCTTTGATGATGAAAATGAAGAAAATGATCAGATCAACCAGGATGTACAGGTTTTGACTACCACAAGTTCACAAGCATCAGCTAGTGATGCTTCTAAACCATCAGAACCTCAGACTCCGACAGCCTCAGATCCAGAACCAAATGTTCATACTCTTGACACTGAGGTGGTTGTTTCGATAACTCCTAGCTCACCTTTTAACGTCTATCATCCATTGGTTAATATTATAGGAGATGTGAGATCAGGGGTTCAGACTAGAAATTAGCTATACTCAGCTGATTATGCCTCCGTGATGGAAAAAGGATACCTTCACGACAGTGCATACCGTTGCTTTATGTCTGAGTTTGAACCAAAGTATGTTAGTGAAGCACTAAATGATGAGGCTTGGGTTAGTGCCATGCAGGAAGAACTCCTTCAGTTTAAGAAGTTAGGTGTATGGACACTAGTTGATAGACCTAAAGGTGCTAAAGTCATTGGCACCAAATGGGTCTTGAAATGCAAGAAAGATGATCAGGGAGTGATCATCAGAAACAAGGCTCGGCTTGTTGTTTAGGGTTTTCGACAAGTTGAAGGTATCGACTACAATGAAGTATTTGCACCAGTGGCAGGGATGGAAGCCATCCACATCTTCCTTGCCTATGCATCTTATATGAAAATCAAAGTTTATCAACTAGATTTTAAGAGTGCATTCCTTCATGGTGAGATCAGAGAAACAGTGTATGTCAGTCAACCCGAGGGATTCTAGGATCCATATCATCGGGATAGAGTTTACAAACTCGACAAGGCTCTATACGGGCTTCAACAAGCTCCACGGGCTTGGTATGAGAAACTCTCGACTCATCTTGTGAAACACGGATTTCGCAGGGGAGTCAGTGACTGCACACTGTTTATCAAAGAAAAAGATGGAGACTTACTGCTAGTACGATCTATGTAGATGACATAATCTTCGGTTCAAAGAACGAAGAATTAGGCAAACAATTCGAAGCAGTAATGAAGGCAGAGTTTTGTTGATACATGTATGTCCCTAGATCATGATATGAAATGTAATAGATCTTGTATATCTGATTCTGGTGTAATTTGATATGATTAATGAAATGATATTGGGTGTTTGTGATTTGTAATGATTAATATTTTATTAATAAGTTGATATTAAATTAATTAATTAGGTTAGTGATTGGTTGAATGTTTACATATAATGTTTACTAATTAATACATTCAAACTTAAAATAATGAAGTTATCATGCGAATGGCCCATGCGAATGGACCATAAGCATGAACACCTTCATACGAATGACTCAGTCGCACGACTGAACCAGGAGACTGGATCAGTCGTATGATTGTAACATAAGATTGGCTCAGTCGCACGACTGAACACTCAGTCGTGCGAATGAATCAACCGCATGGTTCAATCGCACGACTAAACCATACTAATGGTTCAGTCGCACGATTGAATAATACCAACCTATACATACAACTCAATTAATGAAAAATAATGACTCTCGATCAATTACGATTCCAGATGTACCCTAGCCGTCCAGAAACCTCCCAATTCGTTCTCCAAGTTCACAGAACACATTAGATCGATTCCCAATCGATTTCTAATGTTAGTTTCAATTCCTGATTGATTCTTCGTGTGTTCTCACTGATTGGATCGCCAATCAAATAGGATTCCGCACTATTTGATCTGGTTTACACGCTAATCTCCAGGTATTTCGTTCAAATACCAGGTCCTAACAAGTGGTATCAGAGCATTGACTCTTGATTACATGTGATTCAATCAAGATTGATAAAAAGTTTGTGTTTTTGCACTAAAAACGCAATCTTTTGTGTTAAAAGTGATCTTGGACGTTCCCTGCTCATCAAAGTTCGGTTTCTACGGACTTAGGCAATTAAACCTTGCGAAAGTTCAAATTTTTACGGCTAAAACACGTTTAACCTAGAAATTTTCGCATAACAGCAGCTTCAGTCGCACGAGTGAGCCATTCGCACGACTGGACCTCATTCGCATTGCTCAGACGCACCATTGGACATAGTCGTATCTCCATTCGTACGATTGAACCGTTCGGTCGTACTGTTCATACGCATCAGATTCATTCGCACGACTGAGCTAATCACTTAGTTCAGCCGCATGATTGAACCAGTCGTAGAGTTCATACGCACGACTAGTCCATTCGCACCCTTCAGTCGCCCCAGTGACAATTGTTTATTAGACTTAAAGTTATTCACAATGGAAGATCAAATGTCAGCCTTTACTGCTGGAAGGACTCTAGGATCCAGAAACTGCTGTTACTTGAGAGTGAGGTGGGTAATCATAATAAACCACCAAAGCTTTTAACGTTAGATGAGTTTCCCCACTGGAAACAACATTTTGAGATCTACCTCAATGGAGTGGATCCGAATCTGTGGGAAGCCATCAAGATTGGATATAGTACGCCGGTGGGAGACGATGGAGTAAAGTTAACCTTAGGAAGGATGACAGAAGCGCAGAAAGTCAAATATAATGCAGAGAAGAGGGTCTATGCATTGATTACACAGTCTATCCCTAAAGACATATTCCACCAGTACTCAGAGAATAAGCAATCCAAGACACTATGGGATGAGCTAGAAAAGAGGTACGACGAGAATGCCTCGTTGAAGGCAATCAAGGCTAAGGAGTTAAAGAAGGAATTCGACAACTTCTCATCGATGGGAAACGAGAGTTTGGACGATGTTATAGATAGATTCTACCATCTGATGAGTGAACTGCATACACATGGGGTGGCTACTACCATGGAAGAGAAAGTTACTAATTTTGCAGACGGATTGCCTGAAAAATGGGTTTCATTCGTGTCTAATCTTAGACAGAATGGAATGCTGGCAAAACTGGATATTAATGACTTCATTCTTAAGTTGCGAGAAGAATCACTTAGAATGAAGTACAGAGCTCAGAAGTCTACGTACAATCAAAATCCAGCTTTATACAATGCCACGCCTCAAGCTAAGACATCTGGAGCACCTCTCCAGACTGTATTTGTGTCTAGCTCATCGGGTCCTACACATGCACCTCCTTCAGGTTCAGAAACGTCAGGGTCTTCTTGTACCCAATACATTGGATCTGAAGCGAATGCTACTAGACTGAAGACCGAGAACCTTGGTAATGTGACTGTGGAAGTAGCTCAAGAGCACATGGATCTTTGGCAGCAGTGGTTCATTCTTATGATGAACTGGTTGCTGGAAAGATTGGAAACTGCCATTTGGCAGACGAGGACTACGAGCAGGTGGATGAAATGGAGCTTGAGAGAATGGATATAATGTGGGCTTTAGCCAGTGCTGTCCGGAGGGCAAAGAAGTTTGTAAAACAAACCGGACAGAACTTAGTAGCGACTAAGGACACCACATTTGGCTTTGACAAGAGCAAAGTGACCTGCTTCAACTATGGAGAGAAGGGGCACTTCAAAAGAGAATGTGTCAAGCCTAAGAAGACGGGTAACAGGAACCCATTCTCGGCCTTCACTCGTCAAGACAAGCAAGCTACCAGTTCTACTTCATCAAACAAGGATCCAAAAGCCTTGACTGCTCATGATGATGAAGGACAGGATTGGAGTTTAGGTTTGTCTCACCAGGGGAATCAAACATTGCAAGTGTAGAAGATATTGACAGTGATTCCGCTAGTGAAGGAGATCTAGCAGTTGAGATAGCGATGTGACATAGTGAAGAAGCAACTGCAACCGAGGTCAGTTACCAGCCTAAAGAGGATACTACCACGTCAGAGACAGAAAAGACAAAAGTAGAAGTAGAAGTAAGAAGCAAAAGGCAGTTCTAGAAGTAGAAGTAAATTCATTAAAACAGAAACTGCATAGTTGGACTAGTTCTTCACACATAGTCCAACACTTAGTGAGAGACAGGAACAACGGGGAGGGATTGGGTTACAAAGTGGTTCCACCACCATCTGAGACTTTAATGAACACTAAGACTAGACCAGTAAATAGTAATCCATCAAGGATCATGTAGTGTCTACTCCTCTTGTTAGGGATCCAGATTCCTTATGTTCATCTATTGACTCTAGAAACAAACAAAAGGAGGCCACTTCAAAGGCAAAGGGTAAATTGCCTTGTGTAATCTGGAAAAGGAATTTGAAAAGGTTAACTTAAAGTCAGGGTCAAACAGAGTCAAATCAGAACCTAAAAGGGCTTTTAAGGATAATCTTTCACATACTTCAAGTCAATGACCAATTAACAAAAAGAAAAGGATGACAACAGGTTAAATCAGTTAATTTTGTTAAACTAGTAAAAACATCAAAATAACCAGAGTCAAAACCTAAAGTGAGTGATGTTACTAGAGTGTCACACACGTCTCCACAAAGAAAGTTTAATCATAAAGTTGATAGCAGGGCGTGCTACAACTGTGGAGAATGTGGACACATTGCTTCCTATTTTTTTATTATCAGACACCTAGGAAGAAATTGAACTTCAGGACTCAAAACCTAGGTCTTCTAAAAGGAGCTCTTTAACTCCACCTAGAAGAACTAGTGAACAGAAGGTTCAAACCGTTAGCCAGTCGACTGTTTATCACAAACAGGCATTGCACAAATCTGGCTTATGGAAAGAGAAGTCAATCTCTATGTCTGATAATGATGACAAGAAGGAACCTGAGCTACCCTCACCTTCTAAGGGTCAATGGGTTGAATTTCTGATGTGTGATTCCTCTGGGAAACCCAAGCTAGTAAAGGCTTGGGTTCCTAACCTAAACTAATCCTTTACCTTGTATGTGCAGGTTGTTCAATACAGTGCTGAAACTAACACGTGGATTGTAGACAGCGGAGCATCCAGGCACATGATAGGAAACAAAGCTCTTTTATCAAATGTCAAGCAAATAAAAGGAGGGCATGTTTCGTTTGCTGGAAACAAGGGAGGCTATATCACAGCTCAGGGAGAAGTTAGAAATCAGAAAGTTAAGTTTGATAGGGTGAACTACGTCCAGCAACTTCAAAACAACTTACTCTCTATTTCTCAAATATGTGATAAGGAATTTAAAGTCATCTTCGACAACAAGAAGTGTTACGTACTGAAGAAAGACTACGTGATCCCAGAGGACCAAGTTTTGATGACTGCTTCAAGATATAAAGATCTTTATGTCTTGGATCTGTCAACAGCTTCTACAATGGATCATGAGGTTTAGTGTTTTCTATCTAAAGCTACTGAAAAGGATTCCATCTCCTGGCATAGGAGAATGGGACACATTAGTCAAAGGAAGATGAATCAGTTGATTCAGAAGGACCTGGTGAGAGGAGTTAATGTTAAGAACTTTCAGCTTCCTAATTTTTGTGTAGCTTGCAAGAAAGGCAAGCAGACAAAGAAGTCTCATATGGAAAAGAAAGTTAATTCAATAGAACTTCCTCTTGAACTTTTTCACATGGATCTATTTGGTCCAATCAGTACAAAGAGCATTGCAGGCGACTTGTACTGTTTTGTGGTCACCGATGACTACTCAAGGTTCACTTGGGTAATGTTTTTGAAATCCAAATCAGAAACATTTGAATCATTCAAGGAGTTGGTAACCACACTGGAATCTCTCTACAAGCTGAGAGTTAGACAAGTACGCTCAGACAATGGAACGGAATTCAAGAACCAGTGGATGGAGGCATACTGCAAGGAAAAGGGAATTGTGCATCAATTCACTTTTGCCTACACACCTCAGATGAATGGCGTTGCTGAGAGAAAGAACATAAGCTTGATAGAGACAGCACAGACTATGCTGGTAGACTCGAACTGCCTATCCAATTCTGGAATGAGGCAGTGGCGAATGCTTGTTATACACTAAATCGAGTCCAGATAGTCAAGCGCCACGGTAAAACATGTTACGAGCTACTACAAAGACGCAAACTGAACTTGGAGTATCTCGAACCATTTGGGGCACCATGCACACTTTTGAAGAAGACACAAGAAGGTAAATTCAGTGAGAAGGCAGATGAAGGCATCTTTCTAGGATACAACATACCGAACAAGCGAGTTTACAACAACTCACCGGGTCTAGTAGAAGTGTGGTGTAATGTTGACGTTCAACGATTTACCACACCACCTACTGGCAAAGGACCCGCCTACTTCTTCGACTATGATGGATTCTTCAAGTCGTTCAACATTCCTCTCTCTCCCTCGGATGAAGAGTTAGCTACACGAATGATGTATGATAGCTTGAATCCACCAACATATAGCTCACCGGGAAAATCATCTACTCAGTCAGGGGGAGTAGTCGATGATAGTGACTCCTCTCTGAAGATGAAGCTGAAAAAGATAACCAGAACAGTCAGGAGGAACAGGTTTCAGTTCTTGAAAGCCCACAAGCATCTATCAGTGATACACCTTCGACTTCAGAGCCTCAAACTCCGACCACCTCAGATGCAGATCCAAATGTTCATAATCTTGGCTCTGAGGTAGCTGTTCCTACTACTCCAGGATCACGACTAAATCTATCATCCCTAAAAAATGTCATTGGGGATGTCAGATCGGAGTGCAACCGAAATCAGCTATACTCAGTTGATTACGCCTCAGTTATGGAAAAGGGATATATTCATGATGCTGCTTATCGGTGTTTGGTCTCCAGCTTGAGCCAAAATACGTCAGTGATGCACTAAATGATGAGGCGTGGGTGAGTGCCATGCAAGAAGAACTTCTTCAGTTCAAGAAGTTAGATGTATGGACTCTGGTTGATAGACCTAAAGGTGCTAAGCTCATTGGCACCAATGGGTTTTAAAATGCAAGAAAGATGACCAAGGGGTCATTATAAGGAACAAGCTCGACCGGTGGTTCAGGGTTTTCGCCAAGTGAGGGAATTGATTACAATGAGGTGTCTGCACCCGTGGCAAGGATGGAAGCCATTCGTATCTTCCTTGCCTATGCATCGTACATGAAAATTAATGTTATCAATTAGATTGAAGAGTGCATTCTTCATGGGGAAATCAGAGAAACAGTGTATGTCAGTCAACCCAAGGGATTTGAAGATCCTTATCATCGGGATAGAGTCTACAAGCTCGACAAGGCTTTATACGGGCTTCATCAAGCTCCAAGGGCTTGGTATGAAAAACTCTCGACTCACCTTGTGAAACACGGCTTTCGCAGGGGAGTCATTGACTGCACGCTGTTCATTAAAGAAAAAGATGGCGACCTACTGCTCGTACAAATCTATGTTGATGACATAATTTTCGGATCAAAGAACGAAGAGTTATGCAAAGAGTTTGAAGCAGTATGAAGAAAGAGTTTGAGATGAGTGCTATGGGGGAGATGAAGTTCTTCTCGGGCTACAGGTGGATCAAACACCAAATGGGATCTTCTACATCAGACCAAGTACGTAGGAGACATTCTCAGTCGTTTGACATGGAGAATGCTTCTGCTGTTGGGACTCCACTTGCTACGAATCACGATATAGCACTGATGAAAATGGAGATCTTGTAGATGCCATGATGTACCGAGGAATGATTGGATCCCTCATGTATCTCACTGCCTCAAGACCTGATATCATGTATGTGACATGTTATGTTCTAGATATCAGGCTAAACCCAAGGTCAATCATCTGATGGGGTCAAAAGGATTTTTTGCTATCTAAAGGGTACACCCACACTTGGGTTGTGGTATCCTCATGATGATGACTTTGAGCTCACGACGTATAGTGACTCGGATTACGGAGGCTGCAAGATGAACTACAAGTCTACATCAGCAGGGTGTCAATTCTTTGGGAGAAGATTAATTACATGGCAGTGTAAGAAGCACACATGGTTGCATTGTCAACCTGTGAAGCTGAATATGTTGCTGCTGCTGCAAGTTGCTGTTCACAAATCATCTGGATTCAACAGCAAATGCGGATTACGGTTTAACGTTCTGTTCTACTCTATTTTTGTAGATAACTCTATGCTATTGCAGTAACTAAAAATCCGGTCCAACATCCTAAGACCAAACATATCGGTATTAAATATCATTTATAAGAGATTGTTTTGAAAAGAACTTAATTGATGTGGTAAAAATTAATACTGATTTTCAACGCGCTGACCTCTATACTAAAGCTTTTGATAAACCACGTTTTCAATACTTGCTAGAGGTCAACGACATTAAAAAGCAAAGTGAGGTTATTCCTGATGATGATAGCTTATTTAATTTTTCATTTTATTTGAGTTATTTGGTTAAATGAGTCTGTTTACAATTAAATTATGTTATTTTGCTATTTATAAAATCCTAAAATAATGAAACCAGTTATGATTTTAGTATTTTAGGGGGAGATAAGTCAGCAAGCAACATGATAAAAAAAAACCAGGGGGAAGGGGTGGAAAGCTGATATAAGGTAGATCGTATCTGTGATACCGCTTCAAACCCTTGGAATATGATAGTACATAGGAACAATCAAGAGGGAATTTGAAAAAGGTGCAAAAATTCAAAGTATAAGTCTGTGTAGTCTAAGCAATATAAAAGGGAAGATGATAGAAAAACTGGTAACTCTTAAGGTAACACAGGGAGAGTAGACCTAGAGGTTGCTAGACCACAATAGATATGTCGGTAGATTCAACACAATAGATGATTAGACCTGACTGGTGATCTCAAGATCAAACTAAGTGGTTTACTGACTGTGGGCTCCTATCTCATCACTGGTTAACACAATCAACAATTTTTCAATAAGGGGTAATGAGCATGTTAACGCCACTAATGTGTGCGGATGACCATAAATAGAGCAAAGCACGAAAAAAATGAAAAAAAAATGCTATCAAGCCAATGACGTATGCTGTTGGTGCATTTAGTGCAAAATAAATAAGCTGCTCTAACAAGGAGATAGGTGGTGTGCCTCTCTGCTGTGCGATGGCACTGACCTGAGGATAAGCACACCTAGATATTCTAGAATTCATTGTTGTTTGCCGCCTCTCTTCTGTGCGATGGCACTGACCTGAGGACTGGCTTCTCTTGAAAGCTCTAAGAATAGTCTCTCCTTGTAATAATACCTGTAGACCGCTCAAAAGCTCCTGAGGAATGTTGATTACCATATAAGTGTGGGATCCACAAATGTTCGTTGAAATAATTAAACCAAAAACAATCACCAGTTTGTGTCAAAAGTCTGTGTATGGATTAAGTGGACAAACATATTGACAATCATTGTGGCTGTAATTCTTGAAAGTTCAAATCAATGTGGTAATCTAAGAGTTCTAGTATGATTCCTAAAGTTGCTAATGACTCTGGATGAACACCAAGAATTGAGCATGAAAAGATTTTGATAACAAGTCCCAAATGATTTGATGTGCCTGTATGATTCCAAAATGAATTGTTCCAGGTGTGGTCAATCTAAGTTGAAGCTTTCTATTCCGGAACCAAATCCAGTAGATTTTCAACTTAGGTTCTATCTCTCACAAAAAGCCAAAACAAAGTCTTAATTTTTAGTCTTTAGTTTAAGTTTCAATTTAGCGAGTCATTTAGTTAATTTGTTTGCCGGACTACATCATGAAAATCGATAAGGGATCAACTCACTGAATGGGTCATGTCTGAGATGACCACATGAATTTTCAAGTTTAAAGCAGTCACGTCTGAGGTGACTAAATTGGTAAAAATGATCATGTCTGAGATGATCAAAACTCATAATGTCTATTTCAAAAAGTTAAAATGTTCAAAATGGCAGAAAATCTACTAAGTGTGACCTATTCGCACGATGGACCATGAATATGGACCAACCACGCGAATGGATCCCATTCGCACGACTGGACATGAAATTAGTCATTCACCCGAATGGCGTTAAGAATGATCCTTTCGACCGAATGACAGGTGCGAATGAGTCAGTCAAACGACTGAGACTCAGTCGGTTAATTGAGAAAGCAATGAAAGGGCACAAATGAGTCAGTCGACCGACTGAGACTCAGTCGACCGACTTAAAGCGACTGACTGGGCCAATCGCACGACTGAACCTCAGTCGCCGAATGAACTGAGCGAATGAGGCCAGTCGCCGATTGAAATTAGGTTCAGTATTTAAAGGGCCTCAGTCGATCGCGTTTCTCATCACTCCCAATCGCACCCAAATCGCTTTCTTTCCTGTTACTCTACCAAAATTTCTAGAGATCGTGTTTTCACATTGCTATTGATCTTCTGAAATTCGATTGACAAGTATACAGGTACATTGCAGTTAAATCTTATAGAAATCAGAAGATCTTGAGTCAAATTTGTGTTATTCGAATGAAACATTAACCGGATTGAAAAATGCCCTAATAACCTACATAAACTAAGCAAAATGTGAAAATTAAGTTTAATAGGTCATTAGTGACAAGATGGTGAGTCTAATGGACCATTAAACCATGTTAAATTACTTGAATTAGGTTAAGATTCGAACCTCAGTCGATTGAACAGTGGGTCATGTGATTGGTCGTTCGGATGAACTCCAATCGCACGATTGAATCTTGCGATTGGATCAATCGGCAGAATGAACCATGCGAATGAGTTCAGTCGGCCAACTAAACCAATCGCAGACTCAGTCAGCAAATTGAACTCAGTCGCATGTCTCATTCACCCAAACGAGCTCAGTCGCACGAAAGAACAAACGACTGACTACAGTCGCATGATTCATTCGCACGAATGTATCGGATTGAATTTAAACTATACACCTTGAACTGAATTTTGAATGTATGACTTACAAATGGTTCTGTGTCTTGTGTTTCAGGTCAATGGCTGATAGATGGTCCATAAATCCAAAGCACAATATATGTGCTCATTTGGACCATACGACTCGGAATGGAGCCGAGTTTACAGAGATTATTGCATTCCTTCGACGCTCTCGGATACATAAAGCCATATCCACACAGTGTACTCCTTACAGGTCGTTACATCAGGCTTTCTGGGAAAATGCCTCCGTAGATCGTTCACATGAGCCTTACAGCATACGGAGCTCCATTCATGGTCATGACATTGAAATTACAGCAGCTGACATCCAGAGAGTACTTGATTTTGGGGATGATACTGATCAACCCACGACTACATCCACTTACAGTCAGAGGTTGCTTCCTCAGGATTAAATATGCTGGGGACATCAACTCAGGTGTGCTCAACAAGAGCAACCTGTGTCCCCAGTATAAATACTTGGCGCATGTGATCCTGAAGTGTATTGCTTCTCGAAGGGGTGGGTTTGATGACCTGTCAGACCAGATTCAGAATGCCTATGTGGCACTGGTGCTGAACCACCCCTTCAGCTTCTCGAGCATGATCTTCTCGTATCTGGTGGAGAATCTAGAGGCCAAGGGGAAGGAGGGTTTTTGTATGCATCCCAGATTTCTACAGCTAGCTGCCATTACTTCCCAAGGAGAAACGTGATGTGGTTGCCCTAGAGGTTATGGATGACACGACTTTGGATCGCATGAGAGTGTATCGGGGCAAGCAGGTAAAGCCCCAGGTAAAAAGGTTGATCGGCCATCTGGCAAATGAACGATATGTGGAACCAGGTAGTCACAAATGGCGTCTTGATGACAGCGATTCAGACGATGATGATAGTGGGGATGTTGGGGATGATATGCCTGCTCCAACGAGGGGCACAGCTTCAGATGTTATACCCCCAGTGTCTGCCCCAACAGGCGACATAGCTGAGTCTGCAGGCTTCCACCAGGACTTCATACCGGTGAGGAGGAAGAAGAGTCAGATGAGGAGCCCTTGACGAGGACGTGGGAAGCAAGGTTGTTCCCACCGAGTATGGACTCCGGGCGGTTGGTGAACGCCCCAGGGATTCGGGAGAGACGACTGTAGATCCCAGCTATGCTCCTGAGTCTACTAGCCGTGTTCTAGGGGGAGCATCCACCTCGACTGGATCGAGGAAGAAACGGATGGCTCAGCCCCACGGCCAGAAGAAGAAGAGAAGAAGACTCACCTTCGTACCCACCACAGCCACTACATCTACCACCATCCCTACCACTTCTACAGCACACCCCACCAGTATAGCCACCCGCCCCCACCACAGCCACCACAGCTACCACTACCACTACCACACCTCCCACCACTGTAAATATGCCAACCACCACCATATCTTTCACTCCTACATCACCTCCAATATCTCACAGACCCAACCAATCGTTACCACAACCACCACCACCACTAGCCACCAATCAGGACCCTCATCTGATCCCGCACATATATATGGATCTCATCTACCTCAATTTAGGGTAGAGGACCAGCTTTCAGCGCTAAACCGTATGGTGATGCGACTGTTAGCTGCTGATGAAGAGAAGACTGCACAGATCCGACAGCTTGCAGATCTCACTGCTGTGCAGTCACATCAGATCTCGGAGTAGGATCGGCTAATCAAGGAGCATGCCCAGCAAATGGCTGCTCAGAGCCTCGAGATCACCCAACTCCAAGAGCATAGAGTCACTTCTGCTAAGAAAATTGAAGAGTTGGAGAATGCTAAGAAGACCATCATGCTCAAACTTAAAGGATCTAAAGATGAGCCTCTGAAGATTAAAGAGGGAGATGGTGATGATAGTGATGATGATGATGTGGATGAAGATGAAGAGAGTGACGATGATGAAGAAGCAGAAGGAGGGGATGCACCTGCATCGGCCACTGCTACAGGTCAAGAGAACAGGACTAAGAACAGACAAGATCAATCAGCCTCTACCTCTACCTACAAGTGATGAAACCTGATACAAGAAAAAAGTAAAGATTAGATGATTATGTATTTATCTTCTTTTGTATTTGAATCATGTAATTGAACATAATGTACTTAATGTTTATATTACTTTAATGCCTTTCTGTTTGATGAATTACTAATGATTTATGTGTGAAATGTTTAAATCAAACATATCAAAATTACCAAAGAGATGAGTTTGACGTTGCTCCCCTTCAGCAGGTCAAGTCTCAGCTAACAATGATTCTTGATGTGCAAGGGATAGTCAGGAGTCAGTGAATTATACCCATGAAGAAGGGGAAATAATACTTATCAAATGAGCAACTCGCAGAGCTTTTCGAGCTAAATCCAGATGAAATAGTAAAAGATGCTCCGACATGCGATTCGACTAGTGACGAAGAGTTCAACGATGTTGATGATGTAGAGATCGAAGATGTCACTACCGAGGAGTACCCTCAGTACGCTGACAATGAGGGTAATGTGGTCCCCAATCTGGGTGAATCCCTTGTCAGTGATACTATGAGGTGTTGAACAATATGGAGCAAGAAACAGAGAAGAAAGCAGAAGACACAGCCCAAGCCTCAAATGATGATGTTGACATTCGAAAGGCTGAGTGGGCTGCATGTTTGAAGAAGTTAGAGCCCAACGTACACCACAAAGAAGGATTCCTACACCAAACTCTACAGAGTCAAGAAACATCATAAGTGTCAGGTAGGATTATAGCATGGGCATATTTTGATGACCTTAACGTCTATGCAGTGAAGAGGGAGAAGGGCATAGAGTATTTTAGATTTCCACATGATCTAAAGACTCTACCAGGTTTTGAGCTCAACCAGCTGGCCAAACTAAAGCTTTTGTATGCTGACTCGAGGAAGATGTCAGGCTGGTTTGAGGCTGCCCTAAAGAAGGAGTACCACACTAGATGGGTTAACTTCAGACCCCAACGGCCTACGAGGTATGTCAGAAGGTCTGAGGTTGATGCCAGTACGGCAAGCCTAAGATAGTGTTGAAGTGGAATCCTCCACGCACAATGTCGAGAATCCCACTCAGGGAAATGCCACAGGATTTCACTCCACATTTTAAGTGGTTGTACTATGATTGGAGAACAGCTAAAGCGGTCATAGTCTTAAGCAAAGAGGGACAAATGGATACTATCAGGGTATTCGACCCGATGTGGCTTACAAACTTGTCGGAAAGTGATGTATATACACTATACAAGTGGCCATTGTTCTATGATACGCAAGATATTGTACAAGCTCTTCAGTTCCAGAACGTTGTACGACTCTGCTTCACGTTTGAGATTCACACGGGAGTCACAACAGAGGAGAAGTACAAGAAATACAAAGAGGTTATGCAGAAAACAAGAGATTAGAGAGATCTAGGTCCAAGGGGGAGTTTGTTGATACATGTATGTCCCTAGATCATGATATGAAATGTAATAGATCTTGTTTATCTGATTCTGTGTAATTAGATATGATTAATGAAATGATATTGGGTGTTTGTAATTTGTAATGATTAATATTTCATTAATAAGTTGATATTAAATTAATTAATTAGGTTAGTGATTGGTTGAATGTTTACATATAATGTTTACTAATTAATACATTCAAACTTAAAATAATGAAGTTATCATGCTTATGGCCATGCGAATGGACCATAAGCATGAACACCTTCATACGAATGACTCAGTCGCACGACTGAACCAGGAGACTGGATCAGTCGTATGATTGTAACATAAGATTGGCTCAGTCGCACGACTGAACACTCAGTCGTGCGAATGAATCAACCGCATGGTTCAATTGCACGAATGAATCAATCGCATGGTTCAGTCGCACGATTGATAATACCAACCTATAAATACAACTCAATTCGTGAAAAATAATGACTCTCGATCAATTACGATTCCAGATGTACCCTAGCCGTCCAGAAACTCCCAATTCGTTCTCCAAGTTCACAGAACACATTAGATCGATTCCCAATCGATTTCTAACGTTAGTTTCAATTCCTGATTGATTCTTCGTGTGTTCTCACTGATTGGACCGCCAATCAAATAGGATTCCGCACTATTTGATCTGTTTTACACGCTAATCTCCAGGTACTTCGTTCAAATACCATGTCCTAACAAGTTTGTGATGAGTGCCATGGGAGAGATGAAGTTCTTTCTCGGGTTACAGGTGGATCAGTCACCAAATGGAATCTTCTTACATCAGACCAAATATGTAGGGGATATTCTCAGTCGGTTTGACATGGAGAATGCTTCCACAGCTGGCACTCCACCGGCTACAAACCATGATGTAGCACCCGATGAGAATGGTGATCTGGTAGATGCCACTATGTACCGAGGGATGATTGGATCTCTCATGTATCTCACTGCCTTAAGACCTGATATCATGTATGCTACATGTTTATGCTCATGATATCAGGCAAAGCCTAAGGTGAACCATCTAATTGGGGTCAAAAGGATATTTCGTTATCTGAAGGGCACACCCCACTTGGGGTGTGGTATCCTCATGATGATGACTTTGAACTTACAGCGTATAATGACTCGGATTACGGCGGCTGCAAGATAAACTACAAGTCTACATCAGCAGGGTGTCAGTTCTTTGGAGAAGATTAGTAACCTGGCAGTGTAAGAAGCAGACCTCGGTTGCATTGTCAACTTGTGAAGCCGAATACGTTGCTGCTGCAAGCTGCTGTTCTCAAATCATATGGATTCAACAGCAAATACGGGATTACGGTTTGCATTTCACTACACTCCTATCTTTGTTGATAACTCTGCTGCGATTGCAGTCACTAAAAACCTGGTCCAACATCCTAAGACCAAACACATCGGAATCAAATATCACTTCTTACGTGATTATTTTGAAAAGAATTTAATCGATGTGATAAAACTAAACACTGATTTTCAATGCGCTGACCTCAATACAAAGGCTTTTGACAAACCACGTTTTCTATATCTGTTAGAGGTTAATGGCGTTAAAAAGAAAAGTGAGGTCATTCCTAAAGATGACCATGTATAGTTTGATGCATCGTGTCTAGGGTCTTTAAATTTTTAAATTTTATTTTTCTTTTAGTTTATTCTCTTGTTTTTGTTTAATTTTAATTCGTTTAATTACAAATAGTTTCTTTCCTTGCCTATTAAAATCCTAAAACGCAAATCCACAGTGGTTTTATAATTTTAGGGGGAGAATAGGTCTAGGAAATAAAAATAAATAAATAAATAAATAAGAAAATAAATAAAAAATAAGAAAAACGAGGGAAAAGGAGAGGCAAGCTGAAAATAAATAAAATAATATGTGTGATACCGATTCAATGTTTGGAATATGATAGTACACAGGTACAAACCATTTGGGACTTTAAAATTCAAAATTGAAAAAGATACAAAGTTCAAGTATAAGTCTGTGTAGTCTGAGCAATATAAAAGAAAATATGATAGATAAGCTAGCTACTACTAAGGTAACACAAAGAAAGTAGATCTAGAGGTTGCTAGACCACATATGATATGTCGGTAGATTCAACACAATAGATGACTAGACCTTTTTGGTGATCTCAAGATTAAACTAAAATGTTTGACTAGCTGTGAGTAACGCCTTATCCCTGGTTAAGACAATCAACAAGATTCCAATAAGAGGTGACGGGCAAAATAAACGCCACAAAAGTGTGCGTAAGACCAAAGCATGAGCAAAAGCACATGAAAAATGCAAATATAATCAAACTGATAACCTATGGTGTTGGTGAGATCTGTGCAACAAGAAGAAAAATTGCTCAAACAAGAAGATAGGTTATGTGCCTCTCTGCTGTGCGGTGACACTGACCTGAGGATAAGCATAACCTATATATTCTAGAACTCATTGTTGTTTGCCGCCTCTCTGCTGTGCGATGGCACTGACCTGAGGATTGGCTTCTCTTTGAAAATTCTAAGAATAGTCTCTTCTTGAACTCTACCCTAAGACCGCTCAAAAATCTCCTAAGGAATGTTGATTACCATATAAGTGTGGGATCCACAAATGTTTGTTGATATAAACAAACCTTAAAACGATCACCCAACTGAGTTGAAAGTCTGTGTATGGATTTAAGAGGATAAGTATACTGGCAATCACTATGGCTACAATTCTTGAAAGTTCAAATCGGTGTGGGGACCTAATAGTACTAGTATGATTTCCTAAATTTGCTAAATGGCTCTAGATGAAAAACACGAATAGAGCATCAAAGGTTTTAGGTAACTTGTCTCAAATGATTTGAATATCCTGTATGATTCCAGCTTGAATTGGTCCATGTATGGTTTAAAAGATTGAGGCTGCCCTCTAAGAAGAATTATTCCTAGAGTTACATCTTAGGAATTAACCCTCACAAACACAAAAACATGTCTTAGTGTAATTTTCAGTGTTAATTCTTTTTATGTAAGTACAACGTTAGGCTATTTCAGTTTTGTGTAGTATTGGACTATGTCATGGCAGTTGATAAGGGACCTTATCATCTAAAAGGTCACGTCTGAGGTGAACACATGTACTTTCAAGTAAAAAATTGGGTCATATCTGAGGTGACAAAATGTCTTAAACGGATCACGTCTAAGGTGATCAAAAGGTAAAGCAAAATGATCATGTCTGAGATGATCAAATGTTCATAATGTTAAATCAACAGTTTAAAAGGGTCTAAATGTCAAATGGTCATAAAGTCAGAAAAATTTCAAGGGTATGACCCATTCGCACGACTAGACCATGAGTATGGACCAATCATGCGAATGGACCACACTCATGCATTAAATAGCCAAATGGACATGAGTATGAACCGTTCACCGAATGGCTTATCAGAATGAGCCATTCGACCGAATAGGAGTGTGCGAATGAGTCAGTCGACCGACCGAGCTTCAGTCGGCCGACTGAAGGTGATCGTCTGAGTCAATCACCTGACTGAGCTTCATTCGCCCGAATGAACTGAGCGAATGAGTCCAGTCGGCCGATTGAACTTACATTCAGTATATAAAGGGCCACAGTTGATCGCATTATTCTCACCACTCCCAATCGCCCTTAAATCGCACATCATACCGTTACTGTGCCCAAATTTCTTTAGACCTCGATTATACTTCCTTATTGATCTTCTAACGTGTGTGTGCATTTATACAGGTATAATGTGATGAAATCTCACAGAAATCAGAAGAAATGGTGCCCTAATTAGTGATTCGTGATTGAAACAAGAACCAAACCACTCAATGGATTAATGACCTACTAAAACCACGTAAAATGTTAAAAATAATGTTATTAGGCTATTAGTTAATTGCTTGCGAGTCTAAAGAACCTATACACAATGTTTAATTTCATGAATTGGTCAAGATTCGAACCTAAGTCGACCGAACAGTAGGTCATGCAACTGGTCGTCTGGATGAACCCCAATCGCATGATTGAGTTGGCCGAATAGCTCAATCGGCCGAATGAATCATACGAACGAGCTCAGTTGGCCGACAAAACCAATCACAAGATCAGTCAACCGATTGAACTCAGTCGCCTATTCATTTACCCGAATGAGTCCAGTCGCATGATAGGACAACCGATTGAACACAGTCGCATGATTCATTCACATGAATGAATCAGAATGAATTCTATCAAGTCACTTAGAACTGGTATGTTTTATGTGAGTATCTAACGTTTATGTATCTTGTGTTACAGATTGATGGCTGAGAGATGGTCTATCAATCCCAAGCACAACATCTGTGCTCATTTAGACCACACAACTTGGAATGAAGCCGAGTTTGCAGAGATCATCACTTTTCTCAAGCGATCGAGGATACACAAAGCCATCTCTACCCATGCACTCCCTATAGGTCTATACACCAGACCTTTAGGAGAATGCATCTGTGGATAGATCACGAGAGCCATATAGCATTAGGAGCTCCATCTTTGGTATGGACATAGAGATTACAGCTGAAGACATTCAGCGTGTACTTGGGTTGGGAGATGATGCTGGATACCCCACCAAGCTACACCCGCTGACAGTGAGAGACTGCTTTCTGAGGATTAAGTACGCTGGGGGCATCAACTCAGGTGTGCTAAACAAGAGCAACCTGTGTCCCCAGTACAAGTACTTGGCACATGTCATACTAAAGTGCATTGCTTCCAGAAGGGGTGGGTTTGATGATCTTTCAGACCAGATTCAGAATGCCTATGTGGCACTGGTGTTGAACTACCCCTTCAGCTTCTCGAGCATGATTTTTTCTTACCTTGTGGAGAATCTGGAGGCAAAGGGAAAGGAGGGATTTTGTATGTACCCCAGATTCTTGCAGCTGATCTTCGATGAGAAGCTGCCATCACTTCCAAAGGAGCGCCACGATGCTGTGGCTCTAGAGATCATGGACGATACGACCCTAGGTCGTTTGAGAGTTTATCGGGGTAAGCAGGTAAAGCCCCAGGTAAAGAGACTGATAGGCCATCTGCCCAATGAGAGTTATGTGGCGCCAGGCAGACATAAGTGCCGTCACGCAGGCAACGACTATGATGATGAGCAGCTACAGCTCCCAGAGCATGACTCTGATGATGATGATAGCGGGGATGCAGGAGATACATTACCCACTCTACCAAGGGGCCCACTACTGATAGTGCATCTCATGTATTTTCCCCCACTGGAGATATAGCAGAGTCCGCTGGCTTCCACCGGGATTTTATACCGGTGAGGAGGAAGATGAGTCAGATGAGGAGCCACTAACCCGGACTGTGGGAAGTAAAGTTGTTCCTATAGACCAGGGGCTCCGGGCGGTTGGTGGATGCCCCGACAGATCGGGAGAGACTACTGCTGACCCTACATATACTCCCGATCTGCCAGGCTGTGTTCTAGGGGGAGCATCCTCCTCGATAGGATCAAAGAAGAAGAGGATGGCTCAGCCCCACGACTTGAAAAAGAAGAAGCGTAGAATCACCTTCATCACCACCACAGCCACCACCACTATTCCACCTACCACCTCTACAGCCACACCATCTGTCACCACATCTTCCACTCCCATACCACCACCACCTTCACCTATATTACCCCCAATCTTCACCACAGTCACCACCACCACTAGCCATACTGCAACACCATCTTCTTCCACCCCATATTCATGAGGATTACCTCTGCCTCCCAGTAAGGTAGAGGAACAGCTCTCAGCACTAAACCGTATGGTGCTGAGGCTATTAGCTGCAGATGAGGAGAAGAGCACTCAAATACGACAACTTATAGACCTAACCACTGCCAATCTCAACAGCTGTCACATCAGGCTCGATTGCTCGATGAGTAGGCTCATCAGATGTCTCAGCTCCAGGAGCAACACAACAAGAAGATAGAAGAGCTAGAGGCTGCAAATAGGTCCATCCTCTTAAAGCTCAAAGGATCTAGAGACGAGCCATTAAAGATCGGAGAAGGGGATGGAGAAGAAGATACTGATGATGATGAGAGTGATGATGATGATGGTGACGATCACCTTGGTGATACAGATGCTGATGATGATGATGATGACTCTTTAGCTGCAGGTGCTACATGAGCTGGGGAAAGGAGGACCAAACATACTCAGGATCCGAGTGCCTCCACATCCAACCCGGCAGTTGAAGAGCTGATGATCCAGGACAAGAGTAATGCTTAGATGTTTTATTGTTATTTAAAATCTTTTGTATTTGGATTATGTATGAAATTAACAAAATACATGTTTATATGTAATGTAAATAGTTATGTTTTTGATTATTATGGTTATGTCTTGATTGTTAACTAATGATTGATATATTGAATGTTTAAATCAAGCAGATCCAAATTATCAAAGGGATGAACATGATATTACTCCCCTTCAACAGATCAAGACTCAACTAACCATGATTCTTGATCTACAAGAGATTGTCAGAAGATCAGGGAGTTACACCCCTGAAGAAGGGGAAATAATTCATGATCTTACTGATGAGCAACTAGCAGAAATGTTCAAGCTCAATCCTGATGAGATTGTAAAAGACGCTCCAACTGTTGAAGGAGACAGTGATGACGACCAGAAAGACATCGATGAGATAGAGATCGAGGATGTCACGGCAGCTCACTATCTAGAGTATGCTGACAAAGAGGGAAATGTGGTCCCCAATCTGGGTGATTCCCTAGTCAGTGATACATTTGATATATTGGATCAGATGGAGCAAGAGACTGAGAAGGTTGAAGAACAAGCCCAAGCCTCAAACGCCGATGTTAAAATTAGAAAGGCTGAATGGGCTGCATGCTTTGAGGACATCCGAGCACAACGCTCTGCTCCTAAACCGAATGTCTACACCAAGCTCCACAAAGTGAAGAAACATCACAAGGTGTTAGGCAAAATTATCGCGTGGGCTCATTTTGATGATCTTAATGTATACGCGGTAAAAAGAGAGATGGGTATGGAGTACTTTAGATTCCCACATGATCTAATGTCTTTACCTGGTTTTGAGCTCAACCAGCTGGCGAAACTGAAGCTACTATATGCTGACCCGAGGAAGATGTTAGGCTGGTTAAGGTTGCCCTGAAGAAAGAGTACCACACCAGGTGGGTCAACTTCAAACCTCAACAACCTATGAGGTATATCAGACGTTCTGAAGTTGATCCTATAACTGGAAAGCCCAAGATAGTGCTGAAGTGGAGTCCCCCAAGAACAATGTCAAGAATCCTTCTTAGGGAAATGCCACAGGACTTCACTCCACACTTTAAATGGTGGTACTATGGTTGGAGAACAGGTAAGGCGGTCATAGTTCTGAACAAAGGGCAAAATGGATACTGTCAGGTTATTTGACCCAATATGGCTTACAAACTTGTCTGCTGATGATGTATACACATTATACAAGTGGCCACTGTTCTATGACACGCAAGATACTGTAGAAGCCCTCTAATTCCAAAATGTGATATGACTCTGCTTTGCGTTTGAGATACACGCAGGAGTCACAAGAGAGGAGAAGTACAACAAGTATGAAGAGGTTATGAAGAAGGTAAGACAATAGATGAATCTAGCTCTAAGGGGGAGTTTGTTGATACATATGTACCTAGATTCTGATCTGAATGTAATATGTCTTTATTGTCTTACACTTATGTAATCGTTGGGTACTTAATGAAATACATATGTTTGTTTGTAATTATAATGTTTAATATTTCATTAATGAGTTGTTTAATGCATATTGATTTCATTATATAGGTTTCTGGTTGTTTGAATTAATATAAATAATGTTATGACAATTAATGCATTCAAACTTAATAACATGAAGTCATCATGCGAATGGTCCATGCTAATGGATCATACACATGAACAATTTCATACGAATGACTCAGTCGTGCGACTGAACCAGGAGACTGGATCAGTCGTATGACTATAACATGAGATTGGCTCAGTCGCACGACTGAATACTCGGTCATGCGAATGGATCAACCGCATGGCTCAATCGCATGAATGAAGCATGCTAATGGTTTAGTCCCCCGATTGAGCAATCCTAACCTATAAATACCACCTAATTCATGGAAAAATGTAAGCATTCAATCCACTTCAACTCCAGACGTACCCTAGCCGTCCAGAAGCCTCTAAGTTCATACTCCAAGTTCATGGAACGCTATAGATCGATTCCTAATCGATTCTTGATGTTAGATTCAATACATTATTGTTTCTACGTGCGTTCTCACTGATTGGATCGCCAATCAAATAGGATTCCGCACTATTTGGTTCTGTTTAACATGTTAATCAGTTGATGTTTCATTCAAATACCAGATCCCAACAACTTCCTTAAAATGTCCCTATTCTCAAGAGAAGCTCCTCCATCCACAAGGGTATCCACAATCTCAACATACCTAAAGTATTGCTGAGTCTTGGTTTCACCTGTTTTGAAGGTGATGCTTTCAAACTGCTACTTCAGAAGATCCTTCTTGTTCTCCTTGGCTTCAGAGGAACCCTCATACATCAATTTCAATGCATCCCACAACTGCTTAGCTATTTTGCATTTCTTGAAACCTCTGTATATAGAGTTTGGAAGAGCAGTCTGAAAGGTTGTCATGGCTTTTCTATCAATCTCTACTCTCTTCCTATCTTCGTTAGAGTAGTTTGCCACACCCTTGGGGATCATACAAACACTATTAGCAGAAGGGGTGCTAGGTATGTAAGGTCCATTCTCAATAGATTCCCATATTCTTGAGCTATAGACCTGATGAAACCTTCCATTCTCAGGCAACAAGTATCAAATTCATCAAGAGTGATCAGTGGGGACTTGTTATATCAGTCTTGGAAATGGCTGCATTTTGAAAAGTTGAGTATTTGTGTGTGTGAGGAATCTTAAGATGGTGAGATCTTATATCAAGAGCCTGGAAAGCTCTAATACCAAATGCAGGGCTGTTGAAGGGGGTCACTTATAACACAACAACACAAAGAGGAGATTAACCAAACTTAATCAAATAGAAACTGGATTACCACAAGTTAGACAATAAGAACATAAGTAATGTAAGAGACAGAACACAAGATTATAAGTATATGGTTTTCAAGAATGTAGTATATTGCTTTCTCTATGTTCTATTACAAGTGTTACAAAGCATAATAGAAAGATAAAAGAACATGAGATACTTATACTACATCCTAGAGCCGACTATACTATGAAACCCAGCTAGATACAATTGACTAGACACAACCAATATCAATTGTATAGTCAAAAGGCATATTGTCTTTTGACTAGTGACTATGACATGCCATTGCTCACATCTTATCTATTACAAAAATGATAAAGTACATGAAGTAGAAAGTTACAAACTCAAGACCTCAATGTATAGTTACAAAAAGCATGGACCTATTCACCAACTCATGTAAGTTGGTGACTTTACAGAGTTGCAGCGGAAATGGGTCCAACTTTATGGAAAAGTACATGAGATAAAGCATGTTACTAAAAGTCTTCGGAAGAAATCTATCTTCAAGTGTTGAGGCTTCGGAAGAATTTGTTTCTGAAGCTTTAGAAGACTTCATCTTTGGCTTTGGAAGTATTGGTTTTGGCTTCGGAAGATTTCACACTTAGAGTATTTCAGTTGCATGTATGAAACTTCCGAAGCATTCTTCTTCGGTACTTGTGCAGCATGCATGCAGGATAGACTTTGGATGTTTGGGTTGCATCAACCTCTTCATATATTCTCTACAAACTCCCCCTAGGCTGATGCTATTAAAACACTTAGTGGACTTCAGATATCAACAGTCCTCATTAGGATGTTCACCACTCCTTTCTGCGCAAGGTGATCAAGATCCTTCAGACTGTCAAAATGTCTTCTCTTGTCAAAGAGATCATGTAGAGGCAACTAAAACATGTCTTGCCAAGTGTAAGTGTCTTCAGTGCCTTGTTCTCTAATGACATGCCATCTTTCTGGATTTGTGGTGTATGTCCAGGACAAGATGGGTCTTCCTGATGCTAGAGGAGCCACTGGAATAAGAGATGATGGAGCATCCTCTGGCTGCACATCCTCAGGATGTTCTGACTCATCGAGGTCTAATCCATGTAATTGATCACAAATGAATAGGGAACTTTATCGCTAGACCTTAGGACTGTGACCACATACACGTTCAAAGGAGGGATCTATTTTTAGTCCTTGGCGCATATTCCAGCATCGTGTCATATGTTGGTGGGTCTATCATATGACACTTAATCATTACACTGAAAGATAATGATAAAGAAATGATGATAAAAGTTAACCGAAAAAACGAATTTGTTAACATGTATGTATTAAGGTGTGCTCACATATGCTAAGAAAAAGGTTTTAAAAGTATATTTTTATAGAATTAAAACTTACTCATCATGTTGACTTCATATGTATATCTATTGGCAAGTTATGCTAATGGTTGAGAAAATACAGGCATGGATATGAAAGCTATCGGGAAAGTTCAATTCTAGCGTCTAAAGTTTTGAGTGAATGAATATTTGATCATAGTTTATAATGTTTCAATACACTTTAATGTTCTTTATGACAAGTTTTATTAAATGTTAATTATGATTTATGTTGCAAAGTTATGTTGATAAATGTTTTAGGTTATGAATGACTAAGTGTTAGTACTTCTGGGAACGGGGCCTTACATATATTTGTACTTTTCTTGTTTGTGTCAAATATCATAACATAAAACCATTGTGTTGGACCTGTTTTTTACTATTATTATTTACATTGGGCAATTTTAGCTTACTAATGTTTCTTTGTGTTGTTTTCTTTCTTGTTACAACTTTTATTTACTCAAGGGGACCATGGGAATATGTGAAGAGGATGAAGTGATGCTTAAATATAAGACAAATAGTTTAATAAAGACTTGGTTATATTTAGTTTAAGATATTTAGTATTTTCTGCCGATGTTAGGATTTAAAATTAGGTTAACTAGTTTAACTTGATAATTTATAATTTTTTATATTATATGTAATTGTGATATATCATCCCTAAGTAGGTTGGGGTGTTATAAAAGAGGTGATGGAGGATCATGATGGGAGATATCTGCTTAGATTCTATTATCGAATGAGTCTCTTTAATTTAGACTCAAAAGATCAAAAGATTCTATATAAAAATCAGATTATGTATCATCTAGAGTGGGTTGATTGTGGATTACAATATCAACAGGTAGTGGATACTTTTTTAAGTACAAGATAGTCATTTACCTACAAAATTGAGAGATTATGGTTGAAGACGAAGATAACAACCAGAGCTATTGTTAACGGGTTGTTTGCTGGAACATAATGCCAATGTCAATAGCTTGGGTTGTTTGTAATTTTTACTTTTGTTAGATGGTCTTGTATAGTTATTTTTATTTTGTTGATATTTATAATGTTTGATTTTTGTAAAGCTCAAGCGAAATTAGCCAATTTTGCTTGATGTGACATTAGGTAATTTCGCTTGTATTGATGTCAAGCGAAATCAATTACATGTCTTGATTAGTATAAATAGATCCGATGTCTTTTCATTTGTATGTTTTGGAATTTCATGTAACTAAGAGAATGGTCGTATTGATTGTTTTTCTATGAGAATTACAAGTTGTTATTTACATCTCGTGTTATATTGTTGTTATGCATTGTATGTTTGATTACATTACACATTACACACGACACATGTTACTTTGGATTGCGCACTTAGTGACATGTTTAGGATATAAACTAGTAGATCCACAAGGTTCAAGGGACTTACATACCATCCAAAGATATTAATGTATATTTACTATCCCTTAAATTCTAGTGAGATTGTGCCACACAACTTTTGGTTTTATGATGGGTAACTTTACAAAATAGTAATCATATTTTAAAATTGTCTATATTAACTCAGTTGAGTTTAAAAAATATCCCAATTAAATCACTTAAATTTCATGTTTTATTTAAATTATACATGTTTTTTAGTGTTTTTTAATTTCATTTATGATCTTTTTCCCATTTATTGATGTTGATTTGGAGTTCTGATGTGGATGTTAGGGCTTTTAATATTTTTATTTTTACTATACTTAAAATGTTCTTTTTTATTTTTTCAATATAGTTACAAATACTGGAAATCTCAACAATCACTTCTCTCTTGCATTTCTTTCTTGACACAAAAGAATCTAATGATAGATTAATTTGATTGTTTAGTTACTAAATTTAAACAAAATATGAACGAGTTATCTATTTAGAATGACATTTCTATTTTAATAAATACTATATGAGTGTAAACATAATAAAAGATTTATATTTGCCTTGGCAGTTAAGGTTTACAAATTGACGCATACATCCCTAGTTCATATCTCATTAGGTGGATTTTTCTTAATTTATTAGTTGCTTTTATTTTGTTTAATTTTTTAATTAATGATTTGTATCGATATAAATATCATGCTACTCAGATATCCTTACATCTAATGTCTAATCAAGCGCATTTCATTGTTCAAAGCCAACTCACGACTCTAATCTCATGTCATTCGAATCTTAGTCTGCGGATTGCAATGACAGGATTATAAATTATAATTAAACACACACGCCATTTAGTATGTGCAGGACTGGTGAAGGGGGTCACTTACAATACAACAACAGAAGGAGGAGACTAACCAAACTTAATCAAAAAGTAAACTGGATTAACCATGAGTAAGACACTAAGAACACAAGTAATGTAAGAGACAGAACACAAGAGCACAAGTATATGGTTTTCAAGAATGCAGTATATTGTTTTCTCTATGTTCTATTACAAGTGTTACAAAGCATAATAGAAAGATACAAGAACATGAGATACTTATACTACATCCTAGAGCCGTCTATACTATGAAAGTCAGTTGGATACAATTGACTAGACACAAACAAAATCAATTGTAGAGTCAAAAGGCAGATTGCCTTTGACCTAGTGACTATGACATGCGAGGCTCTCTGTTGCAAATCCTTTCTATACGTTATTTTTGATCCTATTACTCACATCCTTATCTATTACAAAAAGAATAAATTACATGAAGTAGAAAGTTACAGACTCAAAACCATACAGTTACCAAAAGCATGGACCTTTTCACCAAATGGAGATGAACATGCAACGGAAAAGGGTCCAGCTTTATGGAAAAGTACGTAAGATAAAGCACGTTACTAAAAGTCTTCGAAAGAAATATATCTTTAAGTGTTAAGGCTTCGGATGACTTTGTCTCTAAATCTTTAGAAGACTTTATCTTTGGCTTCGGAGATATTGGTCTTGGCTTCAGAAGATTTCACACTTAGAGTATTTCAGTTGCATGTGTGAAACTTCCGAAGCATTCTTCTTCAGTACTTGTGCAACATTCATGCAGGATAGACTTTGGATGTGTGGGTTGCATCAGCCTCTTCATATATTATCTAGAGTATGTTTAATTAGATTGTGTGATTCTATATAGAGAATCAATTAATAGACAAACTCAAAACATTAATTGTTTCTTATATCAAAAATCAAAACTTGATTAAAGTTTAAATCCTAGAAAACTTTATTAGAGAAATTAATAAATTGGCCAATTTTATTAACAATCTAGTATATACCGGATTAAAACAAGGTTTGTCACATCCCCGAGGAAGTGTGAAATGCTTTAGATGTGACTATTTTGTTCAGAATGTATTGATCATAAAGTAAATAGACAACACATAAAAACATAACACATTAATATATTTCATATATATAATACCAGTCTGGAATACATTAATATTAGTATAATTTTTTTAATGTAACCCTATTACAAAAAAAACATGCTAATTTAACTGCCACATCTTCATAAATGATGGAAGTGAGCATCCACCGCCAAACAAAAATTGTACGGGTTAATAGTTAAATTTACACAAACTTTCTCCATAACTTCGCCCCCGCCATTATACACATCAAACGAGAACATAATACTATTAAACATGATGAATACCTGAAAAAGCATACTTAAAATAATTAACATAGAGTTGGTGAGATCATAGATTGTAACACCCGGTTATTTTAAAAGTCAAGATAAAAAGAATAAAAGCAAGAAAGGCAATAAAGTCCAAGTGGAGGGACTAAAAGTGTCCAAAAAGGACAAAACTTTCAAAAGTTGGTGTAAAGATGAGTATGGCCGCCCACCCTCACCTCACTTTACCATTTTTCTCGGTTTTAGAGAGAGAGCAGAGAATACTCTCGGATTGAAAAAGAAGAAGAAGAAAAAAAGTGAATTCAAGGTAAGAATTCAAGGTTTTTATGTTCTTATTTCGGGTTTTATCCCGGTTATGTGTTTGTATGCTTATGGTTGTGTTTGTGCTTGGGTGTGTGTGTTTTTGGATGTTGTTTCTAGGTGTTTTGAACTCTTTGTAAGCGGGTTAAAAGGAAGAACACCCAAGTTGCACCAGGTGAGTTCTAGGCTACTCATGTTTAGAATAACAACATTATGCTTAGAACAGATGGGTTTGATGATTAGGATTGAAAACATCCTAGAAACATGTTTCACAAAAGCTCATGCGCCTAGATAAGTGTTCATACGCCTAAAATTGCCTTAGAAAGAATTAAGTGTAAGCCATGTGCAGAAACAGTAGCTCATGCGCCCCAAAATTTGCCATAGAAAACTCTATGTATAGCCCATGCGCCTAAACAGTGGTCCATGCACCTAGAAATGTTAATCGGATGACTAAGTGTAGGGCCATGCTCCCCAATAGTGCTCATGCGCCCAAGTGGCCCATGCACCCAAGTGGCTCATGCGCCTGAATAGTACCCATGCGCCTAGAAGCTGAGCTGGATTTGACGAAGTGTTTCCCCATGCGCCTGCATAGTGCTCATGCGCCTGAAAGTGACCCATGCGCCTAAGTGTTCCCCATGCGCCTGAATAGTGTCCATGGGCCTACAAAGTGTGTAAAGTAGGCTTTGACTTGGGAGATTCCCGGGGGACTATATAAGTTGACTTTTGGGGTCATAGATGGTATGAGGGCATATTATGCATTGTGATTGATGCTTATGATGATTATGTTGCATGAATATGCATGATGTATGTTATGTATGTATGATGCCGTGTGTGGTGATGTATGAATGATATGATATGTTCCTTATGATGATGAATGCTTATCTTTCTATGGCTTTATGTGATATGTTAATGAATGAACCGAAAGTATTATGTAATGTAAAGTGAAAGATAATGAAAGAGGAACATGATGAATGAATGCATGCATTATCGAATGAATGAACGTAAAAAGTCTTGCAAGCAAATGTATGGAGGTCCACACCCAATGAAGGGTGTTAGCTCAACTGTGTGCGGGTTAGCTACCCCAGAAGGATGCACACTAGGGTCCAATCCTTGTGATTGACCATATGTATGGGATCCTTGCCGCTTTCCCCAGGTACTAGAGTCAGCTTCGTGCATAATGTTTGGGGTCTATGAAAGACCTCAGGCCCAGTAACCACCTTCGTGCACAATGTTCGGGGTATAGCATATGGCATTGATCAGGAATGAAAGAGGAAAGATAAATGGTGAATGTACTTGCCCCAGGTACTGGAGTCAACTTCGTGCACAATGTTGGGGTCTATGAAAGACCTCAGGCCGAGTAACCAGCTTCGTGCACAATGTTCGGGGTAACGTACATGTCACTAGATGTAATGAATGAACGAAGGTTAACGAAGGTAATGGAAGATAATAATGATGTTATCTGTATGTACGTATAATGTATGATGATGAACGAATGAAATGTATAGTATGGACTCTGAAAGGAAATAAATAACGATTTTATGGATGTTTAATTGTAAAACTAGAACTCACTCAGCAACGTTGACTATTATACATTTTCAGTTGGCAGGTAAATGTTGCTGAGAATGGCACGAGGCGGCTACTCAGCTCTTTTGGATGGCATCCATTTATTTAACGCTTTTGTGATGTAATACAACAATGTAATTTTGTAACCGACAAACAATGCATTATTTTGCAAAATTTTTAAGATCAAATGAAATGCCATTTGTTTTATGTTTCCGCTGCAATGTTTTGATGAATAAATGCAAAGTATATGTTTTATGTGCGATGAATCACCAACTGTAAGCGTCCCGGGAACGGGGCCTTACATAGGTTTATTTTCTGAACAAAATACATATATTGATGCAAATTATATAAGATTACAACAAAACCTACGTATAAACGAGGTGATTCATAACTGTTACAAATATAAATCACAAAATAAGAAAATATAGCATCACAACACTCATCCTGTTGGTGCAGGAAATAGTTTCCTAAGTAGCACTACCTATATTATTAGATGGTTTCACATCCGAATTAATGGTTGTAACATAATTATAGTAAAATTCAAATTCTTATATATATGCATCAATTTCAAAACAATATGTTTCTCCCCCCAAAAACTTATGAATACAAAATGGGGCTATGACTCTTAGTTTTTATCCAGCAAGTATCCTATAAAAATATTTATAAGATTAGAAAAAATATAAATTCTTTAAATTTTTTTGCACCTCAGATGACAAAATTTTATAGTAGAAACATACCAAAATCAATTTTTAATATCTAAAAATTTCACACAACAACTATTTACAGTTTACTTTTTAGATTTTTTATAATATTTGGGTAAATTATCAAAAATATATACGGGTTCTTAGAATTTACCAAAATTTATCAAACCCTATATTCTAAAATCCATATTAAATGATAAATTCCTAGGGTATTAATTCATAAGAGAATCTTTTTTATGATATTTATCAGTTTAACAATAATTAGTATAAATAGCAGAACATATCTAAAAATTCTCAATTTTAGACAGTCTTTTCTAATGAAGATATTATATTTTGTATAATTTTTTCATATTTTATCTTACAAATTAGTTATTTTTCCTGATTTTCGAATTACAAATTCTACTAAAATATATAACTCAGACATAACTACAAATTAGACTATGAAATTTATTCTATAGTTCCTATAAAATATAGGAATCATCATATAATTTTTCTAGCTCATTACTATGTTCAGATCTTCCAATTGATAATTTATATTTCATTCACTTAAATAAATTATATAAATTAGTTTACCTATTATAATCATACCAAAATTTGTAGAATGCTATTTCAAAATATTTCTAACAAATTTTTAGTTTTTATTCCCAGAATCACAGTCATTTAAGTAACAAATCAATTTATCAAGAATACATATAATTTCAACCCTTTATTTGTAACCTTTTTGTTTAAATCCTTGGTTTTTAGGTTCTTGAATCTTTCTTACTGATTTTTGATAAAGTTCAAGTGTTTATAAGGTTTTGTGAAGAACTCAGATGTTTTAACCAAACGGGTTGGTTATATGTGTTGTTAAAACACATATATATCTGTATAAATTTAGTTAGTTATAGATTAGAGGATGGAATCTGGATTTTGACAAGTGGAAAGGATGAAAAGAGGTGTATAATGACTTCTACTCCTTGATGATCTGGTTGAGATGATCCTCTTTGAGCTTGATTACTATTATGTTAGTTTGAAGTAGATGATGTTGGGTATGATGGTGACCAAGAGAGGGAGTAGAAGGTGGCGGATTATGGTTGTGGTTTGTGAGCTGAGAGATGAGGAGCCATGGGTCATACCCGAGAGTGGTAATGGTGATTGTGTGGTTGTAGTGTCCTGTAGTTTTGGTGGTTCACAGTGGTGATGCTTTTAGGTATGCTAATAACCGAGAGAAACATAGTGTGAGAATCGGGTGGAGTTGTGCACCCCTTTGGCCGAGTTCTTTTAGTGGACTAGGCATCATTACACTTAGAGCTTATGGTGGTAAGGTGTGTTCCTAGGCTTGCTTAGTCGATAGTGGGGGAATAAGTGGCGTATGATGGGTATGGGTTGGTGTCTAGAAGTGCTAGGTGTCCATCCCTCATGCTTAGTCATTATTCTAGTGCTAATCCTCAATAGAAGTTGTTAATATTATTTTGTTAATCCTTAAGGATCCAAGTATAATCGAGTGGTTTAAGTCCATTCATCGATGATTCGGGCTCTTTGAGTTAGTTTTGAGGTTCAAGTGTGTCATGATGTGTTATGCTTTGGTTCTTGTTATCAATCTTTCAAACATGAGGTTTGATGAAGTAGTAATTTTTAGTTCTTTGTATGATGATACTAATTTATCATGCAACTAGTAAGACATTCTAAATTACAAAGTTTAACAAGTTCTTATACATGCATACGTGAATAGTTATGCATGGATGCATGCATGCATAAATTAACTTAAACACATAATAGTAACAAGGAATTAGTCAAGTAAACTTGTCCTTATGATTTCTCAATGAGGTATTTTATAGATCAATGGTATTAATTTGTCTAATCGAAGGGTTGTCACATTCTCCCCCCTAAAAGGAATTTCATCCCGAAATTCATTGGAGTGTAATCCCTAGGGTTGTGAAGAACTTACTTGTTATGTCTTCAAATAAGTGGGGATATTTTCTCTTGATATCATCTTCCTTTCCAATGTAAATTCTAGTCCTCTCTTTGGATTCCACTAACCTTTACTATGGGTATTCTACTCCATTTTAATCTTTTGACTTTCGTGTCTACAATGGCTATTGGTTCTTTCATTAATGAAGTTTCTTATTTATTTTGACTTCTTGGATTGGTATTTTTAATGTCTTATTCGTTAGACATTTCTTTAGGTTAGACACATGGAAAATGTTGTGTATTTCATTTAATTCAGGGGGTAAATTAATTTATATGCTACAGGACCAATCCTATCTTTGACTTCAAATGGGCCAACATATCTTGGATTTAACTTATTTCTCTTTTCGAATCAGATGATTCCTTTTGTGGGTGACACCTTTAGATATACTTTATCTTCGATTTGAAATTCCAATGTCTTTCTTCTTTTGTTGGCATAGTTTTTCTGTCGATCACAAGCCAGTTTCAATCTGTTTTTAGTTTCAGAGATCTTATTAGATGTTTTTCTTATATATGTTTAGGACCTGTAAGTTATTTGTATCCTATTTCATTCCAACACAAAGGTGATCTACACTTTCTTCCATACGAAGCTTTAAATGGGTCCGATCCAATACTGGCATGGTAACTATTAATTTAAGAAAATTCTATTAAAGGTAAGTGTATATCCTGGATACCACCAAAATCTAATGCACATGCTCGCAACATATCTTCCAATGCTTGAATTGTTTTATCACTTTGTTCATCTGTCTGTGGATGGTATGTTATACTCGTATTTATCTAAGTTCGTAAGGCTTTTTGCAAAGTTTGCCAAAATCTGGATGTATGTCTACTATGTCTGTCTGATATAATTGAAATTGGTATTCCATGCCTGGACATAATTTCTTTCATTTAAATCCTTGCCAACTTTTTCCATGTTATAGTCTTCTCTAATTGGCAAGAAATGTGTTGACTTCGTTAATCTATCAATTATAACCCAAATTCTGTCATATCGACATGAGGTTCTTGCTAATTTGGTTACAAAATCCATGATAATCTGGTCCCATTTCCATTTTGGGATTTCGGGTTGTTACAAATACATAGAAGGTTTTTGGTAATCAACTTTTACTCTTGAAAAGATATCACACTTTTCTTCAAATTCTCCGACCGTCTCTTCATGCCTGTCCACCGGTTCTGGCTCCTTAAATCCTTGTACATCTTATTATTTCCATGATATACTAAATATCTTGACTTATTGCTTCTTGTAAAACAATTTCTCTAAGCATAGAATTATCAGGAACCCAAATTCTTCCTTTATATTTTAGGATTCCGTCCAACATCACTTCCAAATCTTTTATTTGTCCTTTTATCTTGAACTTTTCTATTTGCTTCTCGAATTTGATTTAATAAATCCGAGTGTAATTCCTTTCTCATAGCATGAACTCATAATGGCTTAGCTCTCCCCTTTTTACTTAGGCATCATCTGCTACATTTGCCTTTCCTAGGCATCAGCTACTACATTCGAGTGTATTTCTCTATTTCTTTATAGGGACAATATTTCTCAACTACTAGATTTCTGAATTCTTCCTAGCTTAGTCCATTCATGACATGCCTTCCTTTCTTTTGCATCTCCATTTTCCACCAGGTTTGTGCCTCTCCTTTAAGTGAATGCGAGGCAAACCATGTTTTGTAATTTTCAGCACAGTTACTAATTTCCAATACCGATTCTATTTCATCTAACCAACGTACGGCTTGTACAACTCCTCTTTTTCCATCAAATTCTTGGGGTATGCACAACATGAAAGTTTTGTAGGATCATCATTGGGTGTGAGAATGATATTTTCTATTGATATGAATCAACAAGGACCTTTTATGATGATTGGGTACATGATTTTAAGGCGGAATCAAACAATCACAAAACATTGAATGCAATAAATACTCATAAATACTCTTTGTATAAATTAAGAAGAAAGAAGGTTAAAATGAATTCTAGGGTTTTGTATTAAACAGTAACACAATACACCTTGTCATTGTCTATTATCTATCAGCAATCACCTCACATACGAGGTTTTCTATTCTATTTATAGGCTAACACATGCCTGTACAAAAAGACTAAACTACCCCTGACCTATACATCAGAGAACTAGTCTAAGTACAAAAGTCTTCATCTGTATTTCTTCTATTCAACCACATTAACTAATGCGGATGTTGTGATCTTCATCATCATTTCTATTTCTTCTTCAGCATTGGTGTATGGTCATCAGCATTAACAAATGCAGATGAACAAACACTTATGCGCATTTGCTTCTGAACATCGACATTAGTAAATGCGGATGTACAAAGTACTTGTCAGCATTTGTTTGGCTATTTGCATTTGTTAATGCGGAAGAACAAACACTTGTCTGTATTTGTTCTATGGTCATCCGCATATACAAATGCAGGTAGCCGACACTTGTCTTCTTTTCTTGTTGTAGATTCTTCATCGGCATTGGTTCTTGGAGATATGGAGTTTCTAGTAGAACAACATTAACCCACCATTTGAATTGGCATGTATGATCCTTTCAGGGTCCAACAATACTCCCCCTAAGTATTATACAACCTATGTACTTGAAGGGTTTGATGGTGGTTGATGTTGTGAAGATTCGGTTGGGTCTTGATCGGTATGTGAAGGGATAAGAGGTTCTGTCTGGGATGGATCTAGAATGGCCTTTATCATGTTGACAAAGTCATTGGATTCATACATCTTCTCTCTGTTTAGTACATGGATCTTCATCTAGCTCATTATGTAGATGGTTTTTATGGGTAGTTTTGTTTAAAGAAATGGGTTCCCATATTGACACTATGGATTTCAAAAAGAAATGCATATCTTCTTCTCCCAGCTTGTTGTTAATCTCTCTGAAATGCCTTGTGTATATGTAGTGGATATATGATTCATCTAACAATCTCACCCATATCCACTAAACAATCTAATTTCAGCTCTTTCTTTTCCTCCCCATCTCCTTTTAATCACTAACTCATATGTCTTTTCATCATAATAGACATTTGAGATTGGTTTAGAGGAATGAGTTCCAGTTACCATCTTTCTTTACAAATATCAAGTTAGCTTCACCTTGAGCTCAGGGAATACCACTTCTTTAGCTAGTTTTGTCTTCTTTTAGTCAAGAGGGTTAATAAAGGATCTATCTTTCCTCATACAGGTAGCCTTGAGAGATTTGAAGTTGTTTGTTCTTTTGAATATTCTTACAATGTCTTCAAACTAATAACCCCTGAACATAGCCTTATGATTAATCAATTCTATATTGGCTAGTTTTTTTAGATCATGGATCTCTAGGGAGTTCACTAGAGTAGACTACTCTATGAAGAATTGGACTAACCCTAGTATCCTCTTTATCATAAACATGTTCTAGTCACTGTCATACTTCTAGGTAATTATCTTCTTATCAGTCTTGCCCTTGGGAGTAGACACACCCTTAATCATCTTAGTAATGGTGAGCCCTTCCTGAAGCTTTAACTAAGAGGGCTCAACAAACCACTCTGGATTCTTATGTAGAACATGTGCCAAAGAATCATGATCTCTATGGGTGAGCTGGATGTCTTGTGCAGAAACTCTAGTTTTTGCTTCTTGCTGATAATTTCCTCTGCAAGTTTGTTTAATATTTCTTTCTTTATATTGATCATCCTAAGGATAATAGCCTTTAGGAAATTTTTCTTCATGTTTCTCAATTTTCTTTTAGTGAATCCTTGTTGAGACAAATAGTCCTTCATTTTCCTGTCAATCATACTCTAGGGACCAGGATACAATGATTGAGGAGTTGCAGTCTGCTTGGTATTTGAAGAGAATTTAAACACTAGAGATTTGTGTTACTGAGTTTTTTCATACTCATTCTCATATGTAGGGTCCATTAGTTTGTTTAGCTTTTCTTCTTATGCTATCATCCCCTCATAGGTCATCCGAACTACCTCATCAGGTTCATAACCATAATTAATAAAAAAAACATGGCCTTCACCATCTGTTTATATGATTTGGCTTTCTCCACTTTCTCATCCATATATGGCTCCACCTTCATAGGGATTCCCCTAGCTATTGGATCATCAACCAAATAGCCACCCTGTATCTCTCCTTCTTCAAGGTCAATAAATTCAGCTCTTTGTTTAAGTTGAGCATCAGCTTGTTCATGTTCATCCAAAAATTCAACTATAGCTGCAAGACTTCGAGGATCGTCTTTGTGCTTTTTCTTCACAGGCTCTTCTTCTTGAACTGGCCTTTTTCCTTTGGCTTTATTAGAAAGATATTTTCTCTTTCGGGTATAGTTTTGCATGCTTGGACTAGAGGAAGATTCTGCTATTTCAGCTTATTCAAGCACTTTTTCAGCCTCTTTCTGTTTGAATTCAACCTATTCCTTCTATTTTAGTTTAGCATCATATTCTTTTTTTGTTGTTATTTTTCACACAACTTTCTGATCGTTTCCTTTTGCTCATCAGATAATGACACAGCAAGCACAATATGAAGACTCACTTCCTACTTAAGTAGGACATGAGATTGAGGAACAATCACAACTGGGTTTATTTCTTGTCTATGATCTACAATGAAGTCCCAAAAATCATCATTAATGATGAAGTATTCATCAGTAAAGCTATCAAGAGCCTAAATCATGTCACTGAATTTAGTTTCATCTGTGTGAGTTTCTTCTTGTTCTTTGCTTGAATAGATCACTATATCAAGACTAGGTTCATGTTGTTTTGATACACTGGTTTTAGTCTTTTCTCTAGACTCAGTGAATTTCATATTCTTAGAAGGAAGGCAACCATTACCATTCTCTCCTGGTGAACCTTCACCACTATCATCTTTATCACTTTCACTGTCTTTTTCCTCTTCTTTTTCATATTCCTTATCATCTTTCTCCTTTTCCACTTCTTGTTTAATCATGACTAATAATTCTAATTCAGAGACTCTCTTGTTAAGAGATTCTATCTGGTTTTGCATGTCCATGACTATATAAGCATGCTCTTTAATCATCCCTTCCTGATCTTCCATAGCAATGGTTCAGATGGCTAAAGTGTTCTCATGACCACTTACATCATCCTTGTAATGCTGTAGAGCTACCTTTACACTTTCTATCTCTTTTTCTTTCTATTTCTTCTCAGCCTCATATATCTCTTTTATGTCTTTTAAGTCTTTTTCTTTTTCATCTAATTCTAGAAGTCTATCTTGAATGATACCGGATATTCTATTTAGTAGTTTCTACAATCTTGGCTACTTTCTGCAATAGTTCAGATATAATCTTATCCATTTCATCAGGCCTGTTTACTTTTATTCAAAAAAACTTTCAGAAGGAACAACCTTGGATGTAACTTGCCTCACATGCATCCTTATTTGATTATCTTGCTCATTAGATGATGATTTGGATTCCTCTGAAAGGTTGGCCGAATCACCAAACTCAACAGTCTTAGTAGTAGCAGGTGATGATTATATAGGAGAAGTAGGTGAATGATGATTTGGTGAAATATGGGGTGAGTGTATGGGTGATATATGTGGAGAGATAATGGGAAGTATTTGGGAGATGTGATTGGTGATCTATGAGGTGAGGTGATAACAGTTGGCATGAATGGTGATGCTATATCAGCTGAATGAATAGGTCGCCCAGTGTGAGGATCACCCACCTACATCGACATATGGTGACACTGGCCTTTGCCCTTCTTCAGCTTCTACCACATGCTCATCAACAAGTTGTTGATCATGAGCAACTTGCTCTTTTGCTTGACCAGGATCAACAATTAGAGCCTCTTGTTGGTTGATCTATTGAAGCATCCATGGTAGTAGAGGAAAGTGTGTGCCATTGTAAAAATTCTTGGGGATCTCTATTCTTTTCGTACTTGTAGGACTTGGCATTGTAGTTAGGAATATCCATCACTGGTCCCACATGCACTATGTTTGGAAAGGATTCATTGATAAAGCACTGCAGGAATCTTAGGTATATCAGGAACACGTGTCTTCTACCCTCTTGGATGTTAGAGACCAAACTATTGAAAACATAGGCTAACATGTTGAATGGTTGGTTTGTGCATAGAGCACATATGGCAGATGATGTAGTGACAAGAATGTCATACCATCCAGTATTCCTTTTGGACAAGAAATGTTGGAAGTACATGCTTTATCTGATGCACCTTTTACCATAAAGCTGGACCACATTTCCGCTGCAACTCTATTTGACTCACCAACTTTCAAAAGTTGGTGAAAAAGGTCCATGCTTTTAGTAAAATGTAGATTGAGGTCTTGATTCTATTTCTTTCTAGTTTATGTACCTTTATCCTTTTTGTAATATATTAGGATGTGAGCTATGGCATGTCATAGTCACTAGTCAAAATGCAATCTGCCTTTTGACTATACATTGATTTTGTTGTTGTCTAGATCATGTATCCAGCTGGCCTTCAAAGTATGGCTACCTGTAGGATGTAGTATAAAATATCTATAGTCCTTTGTATCTTAATGTATGCTTTGTAACACTTGTAACGAACTAGAATGAGATACATAACATTCTTGAAAACCAAACACTTTTGCATTTTGTACTTGTGTAGTCACTCATTTACTGGTGTTTCTTAGTATCATTGTAACTGGTTACTAGTTCCCCATTTCATTTGTTAAGTGTTATGTAATCAATATCTCTTTATTGTTTGTTGAGATTTAAGTGACCAAACCCCTTGAAACGGTCCTGCAATTGGTATCAGAGCATTCTAGGCTCTTGATAGTAAGATCTCACCATTTTAAGATCCCTCATACACACAAAATACTTAACATCTCAATTGGCAGCTAACACTAAAGTTGATATGGGAACTGGAACCAGGACAAAGTCCCCACTGATCACTCTTGAAGATTTTGACACTTGGTGCCAAAGAATGGAAGGTTTCATCAAGTCTCAAGATTCTAGGATATGGAAATCTATTATCTTAGGACCTTACATACCAAGCACCTCTTCAGCTACTGCTCGTGGTGGCATGATTCCAAAGGCTCTAGTTGACTACTATAATGAAGATAGAAAGAGAGTACAAATTGATCAGAAAGCCATGGCAGCCCTTCAGACTACTCTTCCAAACTCTGTATACAGAAGTTTCAAGAAATTCAAAATAGCTAGGCAGTTATGAGATGCATTGAAACTAATCTATAAGGGTTCTACTAAAGCGAAGGAGAACAAGAAGGGTCTCCTGATGCAGCGGTTTGAAAATTTCAAATTTAAAATAGGTGAAACCATGACTTAAAAATACTTTAGGTATGTTGATATTGTGGACACTCTAGTGGATGTTGGAATAACTCTTGAACATGCAAGGTTCATCTGCTAACTCCAACAATCAAATGAGTTCAGCCTTGCATGTGACTGAAAGGAATAGTATAGGACCTCAACATCATCTTATATGTTACCCTAACAACTCACAAAAGGGTACTTTCAACATTTTTCTAGAGAGACCAAGAGAAAGCTACACTCAAGGAAGCCCATTCCAAGAGACAAGTTCTTCACATGCCTTTGTGTCTTCTAATGAAAGATCAGACAACATTCTACTCACCCTTGAAGACCTGGACTATATCTATCCAGATGACCTGGAGTACATGGAGATAGTCCAGGAGATGGCTCTACTCACTCATTGAGGCAAGAAGTTCTACAAGAAGACAGCAAGGAAGTTTCTAAGCAATATAGCTAGTGGAAAGTTTGGGCTGGATAAAAGCAAAGTTAAGTGTTACAACTATAACCAAATGGGTCACTTTGACTGGAGTTTTAACAAGAGGATGCATCTGTAAACCAAGTACTAATTGTACACCTAAATGTATGCTGAAGTTAATAGATACAGTTCTTACAACTTAGAGATGCGATATGATCTTGAGTCCTTTAATATCTTAAAATCTTAATTCAAAAGATCTGAAATTGACTATAAGATAAAGATAGAGGACTTAGAGAAAACCATTTCAGTTCTTAAACATGAACATACCAGCTACAGGACTCGGATCAAAGATCTCATAATCAAGTAGACTGAATGCCAGGCTGAGCTTGTGATTAGTAAAGCCAGGGTAGAAAAATGTGTCTTGAAGAAGAGACCTTCTAGAATAGTATATCCTCATCCTTGCACGTAAAAGTTTATTATCAAAATAAGTAGGGACTGGGATCTATTGAGATAGCACCTCTACACAAAATCTTGTCTGTAATTTCTCCTAGGTGTGGAACTTATGAAGATGAGCTTCCTCTCATAGATACTTTGAATGAAGAGGATGAAGAAATGATAGTGGAGAATGCTTTGAGAAGAGTGAAGAAGAGGATTCTAAGAAGGGTCACTATCCTTCTGAGGAGAGTAAGAAGCCTGTGATGACCTAGTCTATGAGAAAGAACTTGATCAAAAATAGCAAGAGAAAAACAAAGAAGACTCTTAGCAGAAACAAGTTTTTATCTTTATAGGATTTGAAGTGGTTATGACTGAAGAAATCAACTTGAACTCTAGTACCAAGTGTTCTGATTCATGTTCAAATCATCCAAGCATCAAGAAAAAGGCTGATCAGTTGTGTACCATTGCTACATAGCCTGAACTATCCAGCTCCAAGTATAGTTCTCACCCTAAAATAATTGTCTCAACATTTGCAAAGATGAAGGTGAGAAGGATAAGTGATCAAGTTCAGTCTTGTTCTCAAAAGAAGACTCTTAGGAAGAAGAAAATGAAATTGTGTTATGTGTGAGAGTACTTCTTATCTTGCTAAAGATTGTTTCTACAATCCAAGAAGCACTATCCACATAACCAAATAAGGGAGTTCTAAGAGTTCCAAGAAGAAAATAGCTTCGGAAGGAAAATCTGTTTCCTTTCAAAAATGATGATAAAGGCAAGTGGAAAATTGCCTTTGGAAGAAAATTTGGTCTCGGAAGAAGGGAATACTTCCGAAGCACTGAAGCCTCCTGCAGTGATAGCAAGATCTTCCGATGGACAAGTCATCAAAACTTCTAAAGTTTGTCAAACTTCTGAAGTACTGAAGGTAAAGTCTAAACTTCCTAAGGTGGTGTGGAAGTTCAAGAAACACCAAGTGATTGAATGTTCTCCATCAACAACAACAAAGGACCCTCAAAATATACCTATAGGATCAATTACTGTTTCATTACCTTCCATATCTTTTGATAAACCCAAGACAAGCAAGAATGTTTGGGTCATTGATAGTGGTTTTTCCAGGCACATGACACGTAATAGGTCACTACTCCAAAACATTGAAAGAATTGAGGGAGGGCTAGTTACTTTTGGAGGAGATGAGGGCGGTTACATATCTAGAAGGGGCAAGGTCACAAATGGTAAGCTCAACATTGAGAATGTAAACTTTGTTAAGGAACTTGCATACAATCTTTTGAGTGTATCTCAATTTTGTGATCAAAGTTATAACATGCTCGTCATTGAGCATAAGTATGTGTTCTGAAGCTCGAGGTGGTCATTCCTTATGAGCATATTCTGCTTAGAGCCCCCAGGAAAGGGAACATGTACAAGATGGATTTGCAAGAAACATCTGCCTCAAGAGAAGTTTCATGCTTTCTGTCTAAATCTAATAGTGCCGAGTCTTTTCTCTAGCATAAAAGAAGGGTCATGTAAACTTTAAGAACATGAATAAGCTAATTAGGAATGATTTGGTAACTGGAATGCCAACGAAATAATTTACATTTGATGATCATTGTGTTGCATTCCTAAAAGGGAAGCAATATAAGGTACTCATAAGCCAAAGGAAAGAAACTTCATCACTAATCCCTTACACTTGTTACATATGGATCTCTTTGGCCCCACTAGTGTAATGAGTCTAGGAAGGACCTCGTACTATTTAGTGATCACAGATGACTTCACAAGATTCACTTGGGTCTTGTTCCTTAGAACTAAGGATTAGAATTTTGAGATTCCGAAGAATCTCATCTTAAAGATTGAGAATCAATCTAATCACAAGGTCAAAACCATAACATGTGATCAAGGAACTGATTTCAAGAACCAAATCCTTGATACATTTTGTGATGAAAAGGGTATTACAAGACAATATAGTACTCCCAAGACTCCTTAGCAAAATGGTGTAGCTAAGAGGAGAAATAGGACACTTATTGAAGTTGCAAGAACTATGTTTTCTGACTCTAAATTGCCTATCACCTTCTAAGCAGAGGCAGTCAACACTGCCCGCTATATGCAAAATAGAGTTTTAGTAGTTAAGACACATGGTAAGACTCCTTATGAACTTAGGCAGAAGAGGAAACCTTTCATTGGTTTTCTCATGTCTTTTGGATGTCCTTGAACCATCTTGAATACCAAAGATCTAATTGTCAAATTTGCTGAGAAATCAGATAATGCATATTTGGCTGTTCTCAAGCTCGAGGTGGCCATTCATTATGAGCATATTCTGCTTAGAGACCGCAGTAAAGGGAACATGTACAGATGGATTTGCAAGAAACATCTCCCTCTAGAGAAGTTTCATGCTTTCTATCTAAAGCTAATAGTGACGATTATTTTCTCTGGAATTAAAGAATGTGCCATGTAAACTTTAATAACATGAATAAGCTAATTAAGAATGATTTGGTAACTGGAATGCCAAAGAAAGAATTTACAAGTGATGATCTTTGTCTTGCATGCCTGAAAGGGAAGCAACACAAGGTATCTCACAAGCCAAAGGAAAGAAACCTCCATTAGTACTCCCTTACACTTGTTACATATGTACCTTACAGACAGCAGGTCTGATATCATGTTTGCCACATGTGTGTGTGCAAGATATCAAGCCAACCCCAAGATGTCACACCTTATCACTATCAAAAGAATTTTAAGATATCTAAAGGTGCCTCAATACTTGGCGTTTGGTATCCAAAGAATCCTGACTTTAATCTGTATGCATATACAGATAGTGATTATGATGGATGCAACATTATTGCAAAGTCTACATTAGGGGGATGTCAGTTTCTTGGTGGAAGGGTTGTCTCCTGGCTATGCAAAATGCAATCTTGTGTCTCTCCATCAATTGTTGAAGCTAAATACATTGCTGCTACAAGCTCGTGTACTCAAGTGCTTTGAATTCAGATGCAGATGCTGGACTATGGGTTCAACTTTAAAGAAACTCCCATTCATATAGACAACAATAATGCCATCTCTATTACATAGAATCCTATGTAGCACTCAAGGACTAAACATATCAATATCAGCTATCATTTGATTAGAGATAATTTTGAAAAGGGCTCGATCAAACTAGTCAAGGTTAACAAAAATGAACAATATGATGATTTGTTCACTAATGCTTTTGATGAACATAGATTTAAATATCTCATATCATCTATTGGGATGATTAACCTTGAGTAGCTTTTTCTTAAAACTAATTCATACTATTTCTAAAGTTTGTGTGTCCTAAGTTGTCTGTATCATCATCTTCATAAGCTCTTATTTTCTTTCGAAGAAAATCATTTAGAAGATGTTCCTTAGATTTTTGAAAATCTTGATCTTTCTATCTTCTGAAAGATATAGTTTTATACTCGAAAGAAACTTAGGCCTTTAAAACAAACTACCGCTTAAGCAAAAATTGCCTTCAGAAGAAATTTCTGAAATATCTTTTGAAGCTTAATATTTTACTGAAGCATTTGAATGTTTTCAAAGACAACTTTCTTCCAAAGAAAATTATCTCTTGGAAGCTTTACTCTTAATTGAATAAAGTATCCAAGACTTAGTTCTCTCCCGAAGCAAAGTTTTGAAAACTATTAGGAAATTCTTCCGAAGTCATTTTCGCTTTGGAAGGTTTTTCATTACAACTTCTGAAGACAATTTACCTTTGAAAGATTTCCGACTACTATGAAAACTACCTTTTGTGCAAAATGCAAACTACTTTTTCAGAGGTAGGACCGATATTTGGATTTCAAAGTTAATCTGTTTTCATTAACTTTGTCTTAAATGCATTTCATATATAAACCCAATAGTTTCCCCTCTTCCTTTATCATCTTCATCTTCTCCCAGACCTAAATTCATAAACTTCTCTCTAAAACCGCCTTTGTTTTTCAATTTCTTCACCTTTAAGCTTCTTAAATGGCCAACCTCAATCGCAAAAATGACCCAAACTTTTCCATGCAGTTACACAGGCAACACAATCAGGTTGATCTGTTAAGCTCTGAGAACATTTCTTAGAGGTTTGTCGATTCTTAACTCTATCAAACTACTTCACCTCCCTTACCATTGAACCTATTCTTTATAAGGATCATTTGGTTGATTTCTGGAAGACTTGTCAAGAGGTCATCCTAGATGGGGAGAAGGCATTTTCTGCTACAGTACAGTGGAGGACAATCTTCATTACTCCAACCATCATAAACACCCATCTTTAGCTCGATGATGAGGAATGCGAGTTATCGTTTCCCGAAGAAGCTGTCAACCAATCCTTTTAGTAGATGGGCTATGAGGGTATAAAGACCTTCAGGAAAGGGAAGGTCTTATCTCAGTTGAAGTACTTACTACATGTGGTCATCCACAACTTGTCCAACAAGCATGGGGGTTAGGACCAGATTCCTAAAGATCTTTCCTTCATAGTGCATGGAATGGTTCAGGGGGTAAAGTTCAGGTACTCTTAGTTGTGTATACAAATTTACTGGCTAACTTGGGCTCGTTTAGAGCACTATATGTTTCCTAGATATGTTCAACACATTCTCAACTGTGAACTGGGCTCACAGTTGAGGGAAACAAATAATATTCTTAAATTGGGACAGATAAAGCCCAACATCTTTAAAATTTTAAAGAAGCCAACTATTGGGTTCTCTGGGGTAGAAACAACCCTTGTCCCCAAAATGTTAGAGCTCATTGCTCAAGGTGACAACCTATCAACACAAGCTAGTGTTGAACCCACACCTTCAACCTCTCAACCACCAAAACAGCCACAAATCACCCTCACCTACAAAAGAAAATCCAAATGAACCCTTACACAAGTTACTCAATTTAGGCATACCCCCAATACCACTACCTACATAGGAGGAAGTAGACTCTGGAGCTACCACTTCTCATAAGGAGCAAACAACTCCTATTACTTTAACTATCAGTCCTGAGGTTCCTCATGCTCAGATTAATGAGTTTATTAGCCCAGCAGCCTTCACTCAGAGTCTCAACTCTCTAGTGAACAACCTTCAGGGGAGAGCTACCATCCCTAGCCTTGATTTCTATGATGATGAAGATTTGGGATTCAATGAGTATCATGAGCCTCTTCTTTTCCCCCACTCAAAGAGAGATGAGTACTCCTGCTTCTCCCATGTCTACCCTATATCATCTACCCACTACTAAGGTGGACGTCCTTGGCTCTGCTCAGGAAGTCCATATGGAAGAGGCTCTTACTTCTGTAAGTGATTACATCTTTAAGACCTCAACCATCACAACTCAGCCCGCTGATACTCCATCTGAAGTACTCAGTGAGCAGAGGAAAACCACCAGCCAAGAACATCATGCTGGTGGTGAGACTAAGGACTTTGGTCCAATTATTTCATCCCCTGATGAATATTCTAATGAAAAAAGGGGAATCTGAGACTAAAGGTGCAAAAGCTATCAAAAACATGCACCTATGTAGTCTTCAAGGTTAGTGACTTGGAATCTCAGGTGACTACCTTACACAACAGGGTCAATGATCAACAATTTGAGATTTCTTATCTAAAGGAGAAACTAGCTCAGAGACCTTTAAGAAGACCTCAACCAAGAACACAAGAACTTGTGAATGTGATTGACCTAACTCCTAGCTCACCTATGCAAGAAGGTGATGCTACCAAAAAAGGGGAAAAAGTCATTACAATTACATAACCTGGGAGTTCTTCACAGAGCATGGACTTTAAGGAATCACTATTCACTTGCAACTGTCCATACTCAACAACTTCCTCAAGTTCACATTGATATGGACTCTATAGACTCCTTTATTCAGAGATTTTTTGTGGAAGGCATTCCAAGGACTGTGTCATCTCCACCTCAAAGAACTTCCAATTACATCATAGGGTGGATGTATGATGCCCAAAAAAGAGCCCTCCTTCTTCAAAGAGTCAAGGACGACAAAAAGTCTTCAAAATTTCAGACCTTGAACTACTATGAATGTCTTGACCTTATCAACATCCCACTTGTCAATCCAAGCCAATCTAGACAAGCTGACAAGCTTGCTCAAAGGATATATGATAGGATTACTGAAGAGTTCAGCCTCAGAAGGAGACAGAGGCAATCAGGCAATGTCATTGGTCAAATGGATGTTGAGGTAGACCTTGAGATTATCTTCAAACGGAAAATGATCACTGTGGGCCTAGTGCTTGAACCTGAGTGTTCACACCTACAACTACTTTAGACGTCCATTCCTTGATGAGACACCTACTATTGAAGGTTCATCTTAACCTCTCTCTGGCCATAGTTTGGATGCTACACAAGCAATGAATGCTAAAGCTCTATCCACCCTGAGCCATAAAGGTTTGTGATTGACAAAGTGAAAAGGAAAATGACTCTAAAGGACATTGAGGAAGTGGAAAGAGAGAAGAAAAGGAAGGTATGGGGAGAAAGTTCCTGTTCTGGGTATGCTAGCTTCATGGAATCTTCAATTAGGGTTACTCCCAGACCAACACTCAGGATGATGAGTTGATGGCAGTTAGGATTGCCTACTTACAGACCTGGAACTATGATATCGATAATATCATCTTCCTCCCCTTAGAGGAACTAAATGAATTGGTTGACATGGAAATGTCAAGAGAAAGGAAGAAGGCAGAGGATGTAAGATCGCTTCTCCAAATAAAGGAAGAAAAAAGACTGAAAAGGATCTACAAACATGTTTCTACCCTTTCAGTAGTTCAAGAAAGTCCTGAACAAGAGGTTATGGCTCCACAAGAACCTCAGCTAAACAAAGAAATTGATAGGATTAATATGATCAACTACCTATGTGCCACAGGCCTATATGAGGCATATGCACTTCTTCCTTTGTCCTTTGAGTACATAGAGTTTGAGTATCTTAAACAACTTAAACTTGAAGTGCTCAAAGAGGGAAAGACAACAAAGAGAAAGATGAGAGAAAAAACTACAAAAGAAAGATTCATCATCCAAAAGAGCATGAAGAAGTCTGCTGATAGGCAGAGGATGATGAGTTTCTTAAAGCTGTATGGATTCTCCGGAAGGAGACTTGGCCCTATGTCTCTATCTACCATGGATGAGCACATTAGGGTGATCAAGCAGAAGATCAAAAGAGGAAAACTTGTTGACTTACACTCCCTACCAAGTCAGGTCCCTCAAGAAGTGGAGGTTAAGTTTGAAACTTTTGAGACACATAACCTGGACATTCTACTGATTTCAGCAAGCTTCATCTTATGATCCGTAGCAAGGTTCTGTCCCCTCTCAATCAAAACTTATGAGAGAGGAAAACCCAACTGAGTAAGACAAAGATGATCAACAAGGTATTACAGGCTAGTCTTCTAAGTTAAATAGTTCAATGAGACGACTGAGGATCGCTTCTAACCAAAGTCAAAGAAAAATAAGAAAGAGGTATCCATCTCCAAACCATAGGATGAGTCAGAACATCCTCAGGATGTGTAAGAAGAGGTAGCTCAACTAACTCCAATCCAAGTAGTTCATCTAGCATTAGGAAGACCCATCTTACCCTAGACTTACTCTACAAATCCAGAAAGATGGCATGTCATAAGAGATCAAGGTGTTGAAGATGTTTACACATGGCAAGGCATGTTCAATCTACCTCTGCATGATCTCTTTGAGATGAGAAGACATTTTGTGAGTCTGAATGATCCTGACCATCTTAAGAAGAAAGGCATGGTTGTCATCATAATGAGGACTCTCAATATCTCAAGTATTCAAGTGTTTTGGTAGCATCATCCTAGGGGAGTTTGTAAGGTTTCATATAAGGCTGATGCAATCCAAAACATCCAAACAGTCGGTCTCGCGTGCATGCACAAAGTGTTTAACTAGAATGCTTCAGAAGATTCACATTCTGCATTAGAAAATATTCTAAGTGTGAAATCTTCCAAAGCCAAGATCAATATCCTCCGAAGCCAAACATGATGTCTTTGGAAACTTTAGAGACAAAGTCTTCTGAAGCCAGTTTATGAAGACAGATTTTTTCCAAAGACCTTTGAGTACATGCTTTATCTGATGTACATTTTACCATAAAGCTGGACCATCTTTTCACTGCAACTCTGTTTGATTCACCAACTTTCACAAGTTGGTGAGAAGATCCATGATTTTGGTAAACTGTACACTGTAGTCTTGAGTCTGTTTATTTCTACTTTATGTACTTTTATCATTTTTGTATTACATTAGGATGTGAGCTATGGCATGTCATAGTCACCAAACTATAGACACTGTCTTATAGTTTGTTCAGTGATGGCTAGAGTCTGATCATTAGTAATTCTTGCTGAAAGAGTCTTGACACCATCTATATCAGTTACTTTAGCAGTTCCCCTGAATGCTCTTATGAATTTCTCATAGAATTTTGTCTGTTAGTAATAAATGAGCCACTCTAGTAGTCAAGATGAATATGATCATATCTCTTAAACACTCTACCTCAGGAACATCAGGGTAAAGATAACCACTAACAATATGGAGCTTGCTCCATGTAAGGTTAGCCATTGTGACCTGCAATCGAGGCATATGAATTAGAATAATAAATAACAAATAATAGAATGATTATCACAAATAAGAATGAATTTTCTCAGTTTGACTTTTTATGGTCAAAATTGAGTGTTCATGGGTACTGTTTCATAAGAATTTGACATAATCTAATCTAGATATGCATGATCATTTCTGTTAAGTTATTCATGGTTGTATTTGTTAGGTTTTGTTACAAGTTTATCAAAGCAAGTTTAACCATTTAAACTTCAAAAACGCAGCGGATATTAGTGGTTAAAATGTGTTTAACAATCTGAAAATTTGAAACATTTCAACCAAAGACAAAACCCATAAACAAGGATAATTTGTATATGTGGAATGACATGCTATCAAAATGAAAAGAACAACCATGGGGTGTTCTTGAAACTACCTTTGAAGAACAAGAAGATGTAGTAAGGATGAGGAGAAGATGATGATGCTTCTTGAATGACCAGCCTCCAAGAGAGAAAGTCTAAAGCTTGTTTACCCATAAGCTGTTCCAAACACCTAGCTTGTTAGGGAGTGCAACACCAAGAACCCTCTTCTTGTGCCTCTTTCAAAAACAAAATTTTCAACACCTTTTTTTCACTTAGATCTAAAATTTTTTAGGGTTTTAGAGAGAGTTCTCTTGCTTGTGTGTGTGAGAGAGAGTGTGTAAGTTAAAAGTAGAGTGCAAGAGAGATTAAAGTCTTGTAAATAACCAAGACATGCAATCCCAAGGAGTGGACCTTCTTGGGCGGCCGAAAATCCCATTCAAAATGGGTTCCCCCCATTTTAATTTTTATAATAAACTTACACATTCAACCCATAAGTTTATAAAATTAAAACCTCTTTTAATTTTTTAACATTAACACATTTTTATTTGTTATTATTTAATTCACTTAATAATGAAACAAATAATTTCTCATGAACAAATTATCCATATAATGCTGTTCTATTACAAAAGAAACGTTTTAGAAAACCCATTTTCTAAATAAGTGTCAATATTTATTTGTAGATCTCATTAACAAATAAATATTATTGGTGCTTGTTTTGCTTGTTATTGGGTATGACCCGACTTGGATCATAACTACTAACCACATCAATCTTGTATGTTTTCTTGGCATACAAGTACCAACAATCTCCCACTTGCACAAGATTAATAGAAGATTGATACAAGCATTAAATACCACCTAACAATGGTTTACTACACTTAAAAACGTAGACTAAGTGCCATTTAAGACATCATCCCCTTCAAGTACCTTAATCAAAATGTTTTAGGTGAAATAAATATCTATCCTTTTGTCACAGATGTCATGTTAAATCCTAGAGACATAGAATGATCCATTCTATATGATTTTAATTTATCAGGCCTTAGACATCTTACTTTCATGAAATAGAGGGAAGAAATCTCATCTTGACTACATACGTCTCTAACACTACCTTGTATTAATCTTGACAGGATCAGTGATCTCAAGTTTGATGGATTAGAGTGTAACGCACGGAATAAGAACAAGAATTAGACAAATTATAGCAAGTTTGATATTCGTATGCATTAGAACAAATACGGTTGTAAAGAGAAAATATATTTCTGTGAAAAGGAATGTTTCAATAATATCAAATGTTTCTGCTCAATCATTCACACGATTACAATAAGGTTGACACTCCTTATATAGAGTGCAATCACTGCTGATATCACGGGATAGTGACATCTGGCAGATTTGTTACAAAAATAACTAAAACTTAACAAACTACTGAAATGTTCACAACTACTGAGAACATATCAGAGTGCTAAGTATAAAACATAAAACTACTGATACGAAACTACTGAAACTACAACGACTGAAGAACAAGCTCTTCAGTCGTTTTACAAAACTACTGAAAAGAAAAACATAAAACTACTAAAAGAAAACTGTCACAACTACGGAAGAAGACCTCTTCAGCTGTTGTGACAATGACTGATACTTGGTCTTCAGCACTTGTCTTCAGACTTTGTCTTCAGCACTTGTCTTCAGACTTTGTCTTCAGCACTTGTCTTCAGACTTTGTCTTCAGCACTTGTGTCTTCAGACTTTGTCTTCAGCACTTGTGTCTTCAGCACTGTGTCTTCAGACTTTGTCTTCAGCACTTGTGTCTTCAGACTTTGTCTTCAGCACTTGTGTCTTCAGACTTTGTCTTCAGCTGTTTGGACTTCAGCAGTTGTTGTGACGTCTGTGGGACTTAAGGTTTTTCTGATCCGGCTCATTGTTCTTTGGTCCAACAAACTCCCCCTGAACCAATGCAGCCAAAACCTTAACTTTATTGAGGTCCCACTTATTGTTGGCAATAAGATTGGTCTTTTTCCTTCTTGATCAGCTAAGAAGATGACCCAATTAAGCACTGGCCTGGGAATAGATTTCTGAAATTTGGTTGGCATAGTATGGATAAGAGCCCTGACTTTGGGGAACTGGACATAGGGCTGTGGTCCTATCCATGAAATCTACTTCCCATGTATAAGCCTGTAGGATTCTCTGGTGTATGCTCTGAGAAACATAATTTGTTCTTCCATGGTAAGATTTTCAGCTCCACCATCAAACAGTCCTTCACGCCCATACATCTCTGAAATGTACTTAGCCTGTTTGCCATTTTTGAGCTCAACTGTTGTGATCTGTCTGTATGCAAACTCATCTGGGTGAGTCCCTTCAAGTAACAGACTGAGCTCATTTTGTTTGAAGTTCTCAAGCCTCTTGTAGACTAACCCCTTTTTAATTACTCTGTTCTCTAACATCTTTTGGGGTGGCTGTTTAGTTTCATAGGCCTTCTTGAAATCTTCTACTTTCCCAGGGTGATACTACAAGGACCACTGTGATCTCTTCATCTACGATCCTTTTTACTTGGCCCTTGTATCTCGAAGGAATGTCTTTCTTCACAATTCTATGAGCCACCCTAGGATCAGGCCATATTCTCACCTTTTCCTTTTGATATTGAAATGTGTTAGCAAGGGTGTACAATCTCAGAGCTTCTTTCTTCATACTGATTATTGATGAAGAAGCAGCATAAGTTTTGTCTATGCTTTTCAGCATCTCATCATCATGAAGCTTTTGCTGCTGTTCTTCTTCTATCTTTACTCTCACAGCTTCCATCTGTGAGGTGGGAGTGATGGGCATAGGTTTGGCTTTAGGCAAAGTTAGGACTGCGGAAAGAGGCAGCCTATCTTCTCCTCATCATCATCTCTTCTTCTTCTTCTTCTAGCCTCAACACCCTTCTCTTCTTCTTCTTGGGTGCATCATCGGCTGTTGGTTTTGAGGGTAAAGGAATTGGTTTAGTGGGTTGTGGTAGTGGTGATTTTGAAGTGGGAGGTTTTGCAGGTTGTTCTAGCATTCTTGTAGTGAGTGAGGCTTTTGAGTGTTTTGCTAGTTCCTTTCTGTTCCCAGCACCTGCCTCATTTAGTGCTTCAATCACCAATCCCTTAGTGTATGCTTCAGACGAACAGATCTTGGTGGTTATTGCCAAGATACTGTCCCTGGTCCATGACTTAATCTCGATCAATGATCTCCCAAGGTACTTTGCAATGAATCTGATCATGATCTCTAGTCTTTCTCTTTCTAATGCATCATAACTTGCCCATCTTGAGTTAATTTCTTCAACTTCAAGTCTCCTAATCTCTGAGTCAAGCTGTGCAGTATCGAACCCCTGTCTATACAGTTGATCAATAATGGAGTCCATTGATTTACTGTGTGTAGCATCCGCCATTTTGATCATCTCATCGAGTTCGAGTTCTTTTTCTTTTCCTTCAACCTTCCTCTTCTTATATGTGACATGAAAGTCTTTGTGACTTTCACCCACTTGATCAATGTCAGCTCCCTTCACAAACTCCTCTTCCTTCTCAGTCTCCTTTTCTTTCTTCCCCTCTATGCTCTTCCTCTTTGCTTTCACTGACTGACTCTCCCCCTTTTTGGTTGCATTGGTTGCAAGGGTTTGAGTAGCAGAAAGCCTTGTGCTCACAATCTCCTCCACCAGGGGTTGTATGATTGAGGGAAGCCTCTCATCCATGGTTTTGATCACAATGTCTGTGATCATTGGGGTGATGAGAGGTAGGGATTGCTGAAAGATAGCAGCTGTTTGCTCAGAGGGGTTCTGTCCCTGAGAAGCAGTGCCAGAAATAGAAGCTGGTGGCTGGAAGTTTTGAGTGGCTGAGTGTGTGGGAGACCTTCAGGTGAAGGTGCCATCTGTGGGTTTATGTTGGTGGCAGATGGACTTGCTTGTTTGAGAGAATTGGTCAAGTAGTCTTTGTAGTCTACTGACTTCTTCCTCAAGAATTGTGTTCTGGGCCAGAACATCATAAAAGAAGCCCAGGTCATCATCAGCAGATGCTGAATCACCTGACCTCCTGCTTGTAGCAGGATGTACATGCACTGGGTGTAGACCAGTTTTAGCATGTGCCCCTTTTTCTTGGAACTGGGGACTTCCAGCCTCAGGACGATGTCCTTCATCAGCTGTTGCCTCTGGTGAGGTCTTAGCTATGTTACCAGCCTCAGTCTGATCATGTGCTGATTCAGAAGAGGTGGCAGCCTCACCAGATGTTCTGGTCTCCATATCCACACCAGGAGATAGAACAGTTAAACCCTTGTGCTGTGGGCTGTCAGAAGCATGTTGATCCTCTTCCTCAATTGCTGTGGTTTTCCCCTTTGTTGGTGTTTGTTGGGGAGGAGGAGAGGCATGCAGCTGAGTCAGCACGTTTGCAATAATGAGAGTAGGACTTTGTGGGGCGGTTGCAGTGGGAGATGGGGTAAAAGCAGTATGCACCTGGGGAGAATGGTGCTCTTCAATGGCAATCTCCTCAAATGAGGAAGATCCCAGATTAGTGGGTACCCCTTCTTTGGTTGCTGCAGGCTCCTTTTGAGAGGAATCCTGAGCGGCTGTGGCTGGTGAAGTCCTTGTATCCACTAGGGGGTTATAACCAGTGGATATAGCCTGCGTTTGTGTTGCAGGGGCATCCTCAGGGGACTCATTTCCCTGAGTAGCCTTTTTTGACTTCTTTTTAGTGGGTTTGTGGGGACTTTGGATTTGGAGGTGGTGGCTGTGGGTTCCAGCTGCGTGGGTTTGCGCAGCTTGGCAGCCATTTTTAGTGATTGGTCAGAGTTGTGCCGGGAGTATACTTCAGGCAATACAGCCGTAGCAGGGACTCCCAGGCCAACAAGTCCCTCAGCTTGAAGCTGGTTTTCAATTATGGCCATTATGAACCGAGGATAATATCCAACGGTTAGCAAGTTTTTTTGGGCCATATCCTTGAGCTCTAAAAATAGTATTTCAGAAAAATTAAAGGTTGTTGCTCAAGGATGGAGTACATTACCTGTTGCCACCTTGTGGACATTTGATCCCATGATGAAGTCTGGGGGCAAGGCAGACATTTACCATGTGAAAGATGAGACGTTCGGCATCCTGGAAATGTTTCTTCAATATGGTAGATGCACTCAGGTTACCCTGGTATCCATGGTGGGCAAATGATTGATCTATTGTGCCCTTTGGATAACCAGTTGGGAAAGTGGCATCATCCAGATTGAGGGTTTGGCGAAGAATGTCTGGAGTAATGACCACTTTTTGATGATGGACAAACGATTGAAGAGACTCTGTGTCATTCTCCTCAGAGACAAGAGTGACGTTTGTCCAGAATTGGTTAAGAGATTCGGCATATATGGTGGGATTTAACAGAAAAGCCGTTTTGTAAGGTGACTGAACCATTAAATCAATGGCGTTGTGAAACTTGGTCCAGTATGGCGATTTTGTGAGATGTGCGACACAGTTGTGTCGAGGTTTTAGTTGCATGGTCGCCATTGATGAAGAGAGGTTACAGAGTTTTTTGAACGTTAGGTTTGAGAAGAGAAGAAAGTAAAAACTCTGAAGGTGGGATAAGGTATTAAAGGGTAGGGTTAGAAAACGACTGAAGGTTTTGGTGTTAGTCATCAGTTGTTGAAACTACTGATGACGTGGTATTAACTTTCAGAGGTTTGGAATGACTGACGTATTGGTGTGATCAGCAGTTGTTATAAAAAACTGAAGACTTGGTTTTAACCGTCAGACGTTGAAACAGCTGAAGTCTCAGATTTAGTCATCAGTAGTTATAAAACTACTGAAGACAGTTTTGACTTCAGGTGATGAAACTGAGGACTTGGTATTAGTCATCAGTAGTTGGGAAACTACTGAAGATTTGGTTTTACCATCAGTTGTTGTAAACAACTGAAGACTTGGTGTTAGTCATCAGTAGTTGTGAAACTACTGAAGACATGGTTTTGCTTCAGTTGTTTAGAAAGAAACAACAGTTGGGAAACTACTGAAGACAAAAAGGCTCATCAGTAGTTGTCGTCAATTCATTGCTTTTCAGCTGTTTCATACTGTCCTCAACACGTACTCATCAGACGTTTTCATCTGTTTTCAGATGTTTCATAGGACATCAGTACTATTTGTATTTCTGACAACAGTAGTTGTAGCTACATCAGCTGTTGTAACTGCATCAATTGTTTTAACAAATAAAGTACTTGAGTACTGAGAAGTTAAGCTCTAGTAGTTTAAAGAAAACTTCCGGAGGGAAAATAACTTCAGTACTTATATATATGACAATAATAAACTAATGATCATCAGTACTTGTGAGCTGAGATCATCAGTAGTTGTCACTTATTCTAGCTGCAGCATACCAAGCCTTAACACTAGGTTTTGGAAAGTTGTGCTATCCAAGGGCTTAGTGAAAATGTCTGCAAGCTCATCAGCACTAGGAACAAATTTTGGATCAATCAGACCTTTTTCAAAACAATCTCTAATAAAATGGTGTCTGATTTCAATATGTTTAGTCCTAGAGTGCTGGACAGGATTCTTGACAATACAAAGAGCTGAAGAGCTGTCCATTAACAATGGGGTCTTAGTCTCTGTTATGCCATAATCCAATAATGGTTTTGAAGCCAGAGTACCTGAGATGTACAGCTTGCAGCAGCAATGTACTCTGCTTCAGCAGTTGATGTAGCAACTGAGGTCTGCTTCTTACTCTGCCAAGAAATCAAGCAGTTGCCTAAGAATTGGCATCCTCCAGAAGTGGACTTTCTTGTCAACTTACACCCTGCATAGTCACTGTCAGAAAAAGCAACTAATTTACCAGAATGTCTAGTAGAATACCATAAACCTAGAGATGGAGTGCCTTGCAGATATCTAAAGATCCTCTTGACTGCAATCAAATGAGACTCCTTAGGTGCAGCCTGAAATCTAGCACAAACACATGTAGCAAACATAATATCTGGTCTAGAAGCTGTTAAGTACATCAAGGACCCAATCATACATCTGTAAAGTGTTTCATCAACCACTTTACCTTTCTGATCTGTATCCAGTTGTGTGGTGTTGCACATGGGAGTAGAACAGGGCTTACACTTTTGTAAATCAAACTTTTCCAAAAGATCTTTTGTGTATTTGGACTGATGAATGAAAATTCCATCAGCCTTTTGTTTGATTTGCAAACCCAGAAGAACTGTAATTCTCCCATGGCACTCATTTCAAACTTCTGTTGCATCAACTTTGTAAAGGCATCACACAACTGTGGATCAGAGGATGCAAAAATAATATCATCTACATAAATTTGAACAAGTAGATTATGCTGCCCAGCTTTCTTAATGAATAAAGTCTTATCTATGGAGCCTCTAGTGAAATTATTTTCCAGAAGAAAGAAAGTTGATAATGTCTCATACCAGGCTCTAGGAGCTTGTTTCAACCCATAGAGAGCCTTATCAAGCTTATACACCCAATTAGGATGTTTATTGTCCTCAAAACCTGGTGGTTGACATACATAAACCTCTTCTTTAATTTTCCCATAAAAATGCACTTTTGACATCCATTTGAAAAACTTTAAGGTTGTGATAAGCAGCATAAGCTAAAAACAATCGAATTGCTTCCAGTCTGGCTACAGGGGCAAAGGTTTCATTATAATCAATACCTTCCTCTTGTGAAAACCCCTGTACAACCAGTCTGGCCTTGTTCTTAACAATAAGCCCATTTTCATCAGTTTTGTTCCTAAACACCCATTTAGTGCCTATTGCACACTTACCTGGAGGTAGAGGAACCAGTTCCCACACTTGCTTTCTTGAACTGAAGAAGCTCAAGCTGCATGGCTTCAACCCATCCATTGTCCCTTAAAGCAATGTGATAGTTCTTTGGCTCTTGCTGACTAATGAAGAGAGCATAGAAGCAGAAATTTGACAATTGACTTCTTGTTGAAACGCCAGCATTGATATCACCAATGATTTGAGACATAGGGTGATTCTTCAGATCTTGGTACACAATAAGATCTGTGCAAGTGTTTGTAGCAGGCTCAGCAGCAACGGATGGTGATGGTGAAGCATTTCCTTGAAACCAATCAGTAGATGGTAATTCAAAGGAAGTTGAAGTTGTAGAAATCTCATCAGCATTTGTTGTGGATTATGCTACTGAAGCTACAGGAACATCAGGTCTAGCTGAATCAAGCAGTTGATCACTAAACTTGAAAAGGTGATTACTGATATCATCATCATCATCAGTAACACCAGATGAGTGACTAGCTACAGAAGATGATGGATTCATATGATCTGCAACAGCAGGTGGTTGATAAGGAACATATTGCAGAATGTCCAGATCAAACAACTCCACAGGTTTTGTGGAATTGTATCCTTAGGGGATTCATTGAACTTCACATGCAAGGTTTCTTCAACTATCTTTGTCGACATTTGAATACTCTATAAGCCTTGCAAGTGGATGAATACCCAACAAAATACCCTGCATCCACCTTAGAATCAAACTTTTGGAGTTGATCCTTTGTGTTGAGAATGTAACAGGGACACCCAAATGCTCTAAAGAATGAAATCAAAGGGGCTAAATGATGTAAAACTTCATAAGGAGTTTTCATCAACCTCTGATTTACTAAGGCTCTATTCTGTACATAGCAGGCTGTATTGACAGCTTCAGCCCAAAAGGTCAGTGGCAGACCAGAATCAGCCAACATGGACCTTGCAGCTTCAATGAGGGTCCTGTTCTTTCTCTCCACTACTCCATTTTGCTCTGGAGTCCTTGGGATGCTATACTGCCTCTTGATTCCCTTTGACAAGTAAAACTCATCAAGAGTGTGGTTTCTGAATTCAGTACCATTGTCACTCCTCACACACTTAACTGGTAGGGAATACTGCTTCTCAACGTGTAACACAAAGTTCATAATGGACTGAGCGACCTCATCCTTTGAATGCAAGAAGAAGGTCCATACATATCTAGAGTAATCATCCACAATTACCAGACAATATTTCTTCTTTGCCATACTCATTACCTTCACAGGACCAAAAAGATCCATGTGCAGTAGTTGTAAGCAGGCATTAGACTTGGAATCTTCTATGGTTGGGAATGAAACTTTATGTTGTTTCCCTTTTAAGCATGCAATGCAGATTTCATCACAATTGAACTTCTTTATTGGAAGACCTCTCACTAAACTCTTGTGGATCAGCTGATTCATGTTTTTGATATTAACATGACCCAGCCTTCTATGCCACAGTTTAGATTCTTGGAGAGAGGCCTTGGAGAACAAGCATGGATGGCCTCTTAACTCAATTTTCTTTGACAGATCCAAGGCATATACTCTTCCTATCCTGTTAGCCTTCAGGAGAGTATTATCATCCAGTACTTTGTCAATCAGGCTCAGAACCTTGGAAGACAGAATCCTACAGTTCTGGCTTGTGAAAAGAGCAACATGTCCTTTGTCACACATCTGACTGACACTCAACAGATTGTATTTGAGATTCTCCACATGGTTGACATCATCAAATCTAATATCTCCATTAGACACAAATCCCTTTCCAATGATGTAACCTTTAGCATCATTTCCAAATGAGACAAATCCCTTCTTTCCCTGAGAGTAATCATGAAGAAGAGAGCTGCTCCCAGTCATGTGCATGGATCCTCCACTGTCCACATACCAGATGCTTCTTTGGCATGCTGAAGAACCTGCACAATCATAAGAAACTAGTTAGCTTTGGAGACCCAAACCTTTTTGGTTTTGGGACTGACTTTATCAACAGATTTAACCATAGCTGGTTTCTCATGATTAACAGCTGATGAAGATGGAGATGGTGCTGAAATGGATTTGGACCTGGAATTCCTCTCCAGTGGTTTGATCACATGGCTTCAAGTTGGTTAACTCTCCCCAACAGATGCTGAACCATCATAACAAGCTGTGTCTGATTTGAAGCTCGAGCTTTCAGTTCATTTGACACTCCAGAGCTTGTTTTTGATGAGTTCCTGTGACCCACCATTTCCTCCTTCTTAGATTTCACAGACTTAGTTTTATCATGAGGAACAATATCAGCTGTCTTCTGATAAACCGTATCCTTCTTAGTGGATTTGGGTAAGGCCTTGGGTTTATCAGGTTGAGATGATTGTGGTACAAACTTGGTCTCAAACTCAGTTTTCATTTTATTTATTTCTAGTTTAATGAGCTCATCCCTTGGAGCTTTAAACCCTTTTTGTACCAACATTCATCAGATAGATGATGATGAATTTACCACAAATTTCACATGGTTTATTCTTCATCTTGGACATCTTTACTGCTGAAGTGGAAACTACTGAAGGTGTGATCTTCAGTATTTCCTCCTATCAGTACTAGGTACTAAAGGATTTGTAAAGCTGAAGACTGGTAATTCAACTGTTTTCCATCCGTCCTAATAGACTGTTTGATGGATTCCTCAGCAGTTGTTAGTCCTTGTATTTCAACTGATTTGAAATGCTTTTCAGATGTTGGGTCTCTTTCAGTACTTGGGGTACATTGAGGAACAACATCTGAAGTACTCAGCTTCATATGAGTCTCAGTAGTTAGACCATCAGTCAATTTATTTGTTGAGATCTTAACACTGGTTTCATTCTCTGATCTTAGATTATCATTGGAGAATGACTCACACGATAATGTGGTTTGGAGATTGCTTTCACTTTCAGACTTAACTATGGAGTAGGAGTAAAGTCTGTTGGTGGAGCAGTATGGTTGTAACCAATGCCAAACTTCACATTTGAAGCAGTTTGCTTGCTAAGAAGCATTTCAAATCCCTTGCATGATGAGACCCAACGTTCACTCAACTTGGGTCACTGCAAGTTTTTCTTTGAGACTCCTGTGGTCTTCCAGAAACACCTCTAGCTTGGCCTTTTCATCATTTAATTGGCATTTAAGCTTATAAATCTCATCACTTTACTTTAAGAGCAGACTCATACTCAGCTTTTCTTTTGAAAATGGTTTTCTCAAGCTCAAGTTTTTGATTTATTAATGCTACATTTGCCTCTCTAAAAGACAAAGGCAGCTATGCATGATTCAGAACATAACTTGGCTTTAGCCTCTGAAGATACCTGAGTTACCTGTGAAGATGATGCATTTGAACAGGAACCCTCAGTAGACTCCAGGACCATGAGAGCAAGTTTTCCAAAAGGGTGTTCACCACCATGTTGACTAGCACCAACATAGTATTGCTCAGTGTGACCAGACAAGTTATCAGGTAAGCTACTCCAGTCAACGAATCTAGTGTGTGAAGAACTGTGATGAGGTTGTGATTGAGATGGAGATGGTTGAGGTTCTGGTAGTGCATGAGATTGTGGTACTATAGGAGCTTGAACTTGATTTGACTGTGGCATATAATAGCAGGGATAAGGATATGGCATTTGACCTGAGGAACAAAATATGCAGGAGATTGAGGGTGTGATGAATGACTAGAACCAGCAGAGTGTTGCCCTTTGAATTGTGAATTGTATTTGGAAAAGTCAAAAAGGGTGCAGAAGTGTTAGATCCAGTTGATCTACACTCTCTTGCAAAGTGTCCAAGCCTGTGGCATTTGTGACACTTCAACTTGCTCTTGTCAAAACCGACTTTGGTTTTGTCAGAGAGTCCAGGAAATTTCCTGCCAGTTCTCTTGTAGAATTTCTGAGATCTGATATTGATCAAGGCCATTTGGCTCAATATATCCATCTCTTCTAAATCATCATCAGCAATGCCCTTCAAATCATCCATGATAAAGCATAGATTGTCACTATTATTACCAGAATGACAATCAACACTCACAAAGGCATGATTAGAATTGTTTGAGGTGAAATCAATATGCTCATCATAGTGGCATTCTGATCCTGCATACTCTGACTCATGACTTACCAAGGCAGTGTTTCCTGGTACAAAATCATCAGTGAGCTTTCCAGATGATGACAGTTATCATTTCTGTTCTATCTCTCTCTCAAATGTGAGCAATTTCCCATGGAGTTGGGTGAGAGATAGTTTGTCCAAATTTGCACTGGAGCGTAGGAAAATAATATATGTGTCCCATCTTTCAGGCAGTGATCTGAGAAATCTGTTATTCATCTGGCTATTTGTGTACTCATGTTTGACCATTTTTAATTCAGAGATCAAACAAGAGAACCGCTCAAACTGTTGAGTCAGTGTCTCACCCTTCCTATGAGACAATGTCTCATATTGTTGGGCAAGGATTTCTCTATTATTTGCCAAGACCTCATCTGTTCCTCCAAATTGTTCTTTCAAGGCATTCCAGAGGTCATGGGCAGTTTCGTAATGCATTAGCCCAGAATAGATTTCATTGGGCAGTGCCATGGCCAGAATTCCATGGGCTTTTGCATCAATCTCAAACAATTTCTTATCCTCATCTGAGTATTGCTCCCTCCTCTTCGGAACCATTTGATTGGTTTTCGGGTTATTCACCATAGGCTTGTGTGGACCATGTACCACTGATGTCACAAACCTGAGCTGTTAACAGACAGGTGATGGAGCATTCGTCGTTGCCATATGTTATACTATTCCTAACCAGCATCAAAAGCTTGGTTGAGGAACCAGTATTGTGAGGATCATTGGAAGGAGTAGTCATTTTAGGTTCTTAATTCAAGCTTTTAAAGATTTTACACAGACCACAACAGACTCAATGAAAACCAAGAATAAATCTCAGGATGAATGACCAAAAACACAAAAAATTCAATCTCTATAACCGTTTCTTGCAAAAATGCTAATTCAATCAAACTTGGACTTGGATAGCAGTTTCAATGATCAATTATTAGATCGATCAATGATGAACCTGCTCTGATAGACAGGTCTTGATAGTTTGTGTTCAGTGATGGCTAGAGTCTGATCATTATTAATTCTTGCTGAAAGAGTACGTTACACCATCTATATCATTACTTTAGGATTCCCTTGAATGCTCTTATGAATTTCTCATAGAAATGTGTCTGTAGTAAAAGATGATCCACTCTATAGTCAAGATGAATATGATCATATCTCTAACACTCTACCTCAGGAACATCAGGGTAAAGATAACCACTAACTTATGGAACTTGCTCCACTGTAGGTTAGCCATTGTGACCTGCATCGAGCTATGAATTAGAATATAAAATAAAAATAATAGAATGATTATCAAAATAAGAATGAATTTTCTCTCAGTTGACTTTTTATGGTCAAAATTGAGTGTTCAGGGTACTGTCATAGAATTTGACCTAATCTAATCTAGATATGCATGATCATTTCTGTTAAGTTATTCATGGTTGTATTTGTAGGTTTGTTACAAGTTTATCAAAGCAAGTTAACCATTTAAACTTCAAAAACGCACGAGGATATTAGTGGTTAAAATGTGTTAACAATCTGAAAATTTGAAACATTTCAACCAAAGAAAACAAAACCCATAAACAAGGATAATTTGTATATGTGGAATGACATGCTATCAAAATGAAAAGAACAACCATGGGGGTTCTTGAAACTACCTTTGAAGAACAAGAAGATGTATTAAGGATGAGGAGAAGATGATGATGCTTCTTGAATGACCAGCCTCCAAGAGAGAAAGTCTAAAGCTTGTTTACCCATAGCTGTTCCAAACACCTAGCTTGTTAGAGAGTGCAGCACCAAGAACCCTCTTCTTGTGCCTCTTTCAAAAACAAAATTTTAACACCTTTTTTTCACTTAGATTAAAATTTTTTAGGGTTTTAGAGAGAGTTCTGTTGCTTGTGTGTGTGAGAGAGAGTGTGTAAGTTAAAAGTAGAGTGCAAGAGAGATTAAAGTCTTGTAAATAACCAAGACATGCAATCCCAAGGAGTGGACCTTCTTGGGCGGCCGAAAATCCCATTCAAAATGGGTTCCCCCCATTTTATTTTTATAATAAACTTACACATTCAACCCATAAGTTTATAAAATTAAAAAACTCTTTTAATTTTTTAACATTAACACATTTTTATTTGTTATTATTTAATTCACTTAAATAATGAAACAAATAATTTCTCATGAACAAATTATCCATATAATGCTGTTCTATTACAAAAGCAACGTTTTAGAAAACCCATTTTCTAAATAAGTGTCAATATTTATTGTATGATCTCATTAACAAATAAATATTATTGGTGCTTGTTTTGCTTGTTATTGGGTATGACCCGACTTGGATCATAACTTACTAACCACATCAATCTTGTATGTGTCTTGGGCATACAAGTACCAACAATCTCCCACTTGCACAAGATTAATAGAAGATTGATACAAGCAGTAAATACCACCTAACAATGGTTTACTACCCTTAATACGTATGACTAAGTGCCATTTAATAACATCATCCCCTTCAAGTACCTTACTCAAAATGTTTTAGGTGAATCAATCATCTATCCTTTTGTCACAGATGTCATGTTAAATCCTAGAGACATAGAATGATCATTCTCTATTGATTTTAACTTTATCAGGCCTTAGACATCTTACTTTCAATGAATAAGAGGGAGAAATCTCATCTTGACTACATACGTCTCTCACAACTACCTTGTATTATACTTTGACAGGATCAGTGATCTCAAGTTTGATGGATTACAGTGTAACGCAGCGGAATAAGAACAAGAATTAGACAAATTATAGCAAGAATTTGATATTCGTATGCATTAAGAACAAATACGTTTGTAAAGAGAGAATATATTTCTGTGAAAAGGAATGTTTCAATAATATCAAATGTTTCTGCTCAATCATTCACGATTACAATAAGGTTGACACTCCTTATATAGAGTGCAATCACTGCTGATATCACGGGATAGTGACATCTGGTAGATTTGTTACAAAAATAACTAAAACTTAACAAACTACTGAAATGTTCACAACTACTGAGAACATATCAGAGTGCTAAGTATAAAACATATAAACTACTGATACGAAACTATTGAAACTACAACGACTGAAGAACAAGCTCTTCAGTCGTTTTACAAAACTACTGAAAAGAAAAACATAAAACTATTGAAAGAAAACCATCACAACTACTGAAGAAGACCTCTTCAGCTGTTGTGACAATGACTGATACTTGGTCTTCAGCCCTTGTCTTCAGACTTTGTCTTCAGCACTTGTCTTCAGACTTTGTCTTCAGCACTTGTCTTCAGACTTTGTCTTCAGCACTTGTGTCTTCAGACTTGGTCTTCAGACTTTGTCTTCAGCACTTGTGTCTTCAGACTTTGTCTTCAGCACTTGTGTCTTCAGACTTTGTCTTCAGCACTTGTGTCTTCAGACTTTGTCTTCAGCACTTGTGCCTTCAGACTTTGTCTTCAGCACTTGTGTCTTCAGACTTTGTCTTCAGCTGTTGTGGACTTCAGCAGTTGTTGTGACGTCTGTGGGACTTAAGGTTTTTCTGATCCGGCTCATTGGTTCTTTTGGTCCAACATACTTGAACTCAGACTTATGTACTGCTATGTTTTAGAACAGTGAAGAACTAAGTCAAGTATAATATTCGGTAAATATCAAGACCCAACATGTATCTCAGGTCAGAGGATACCAAATGGTGTTTGCCTTTACTCAAATTTACTTATGATCAATCAAGAAGATTCCATGTAGTAATATTTGAGAAGCGGCTAAGTCCAATATTTGTATCCTACAAATATCTATGAACTTTGGCAATAACACTTTTCTCTATATTCATCCATATGAATATCTACATCCAAGTTCATAATAGTCTTACCCCCGTACTTGTTCCCACAACAATTATGAAGACTATGGACGTTCTAAGTAAAGATTTACTCATACTTTAACCATGTAAATAGGAAATTATTGAACTATTATAACCAAATAATTCATTCAAGTAAAAGGTTACATACTAAATAAAAAATAAAGATCAAATCCAGTCACTAGGTATTGAAGTCCCATTGCAAGTATGAATTTTCATGCTTTGTCTTTTCAAGAAGCTTCGTGGGTAGTGGATCCCAATGTTTTGATCCAAGGATTTTCAAATAACATATCTTAACCCTTTTCAATTCATCCCCTTGTAATTGAATCCTGTTCAATGGTGCCAGTCTTTTGATGTCACGAGGTTAATTGAATTTGAGCAATCCACCCTCGTTATCACAAAGAATTTCTAGGGGGGTCCAATGGAAGGGACCACCCCTAGACTCAAGGTGAATTTTGTTTTAAACCATAAATAGCAGCTTCCTAAGCTGCATAATGACCCGAATTATTCTAACTCTGTAGTTGATAATGCCACCACATCTTGCTTAGAGCTCTTCTTCAAGAGATTGCTCCTCCATTCAAGAGGAAAATGTACCCCGATTAGATTATGAATCTCCCGATCAGTTTGGAATCGCATCCATGCACCTTTTACTACGATTCCTCCTCACCAAGATCCATAGATTAGGAACATTATCTTTGGTCCTCCTTAGGTACTTAAAGTTGTTCTTAACAGATCAGTGATCACAAGTTTGATGTATCAGAATAAAAGCAGCGGAATACAAACACGAATTAGACAAATTGTAGCAAGCCAACGATTTTGTGAGCATTAAGATCGCATACAGTTATAGGGAGAGAATATGATTTCTGATTTCTAGGAATGTTTATATAGATGTAGAATATTTCTAATCGAATCAATCAACATTCCATTCAATTACTCATTTCACTCCATGATTACAATAGGTTGTCACTCCTTATATAGAGTGCAACAGTCACTCTGCTGTTATCACGGAAAGTGACAACTGGCAGATCCAATACAGAAATAACTAATTCTTAACAAACTACTGAAATGTTCACAACTACTGAGAACATATCAGCAAGTTAAGTACAAAATATAAAACTACTGAAACTACAACGACTGAAGAACAAGCTCTTCAGTCGTTTTACAAAACTACTGAAACATAGAAAATAAAACTACTGATATCACAACTACTGAAGAAGTACTCTTCAGCAGTTGTGACAAACTACTGAGGCTTCAGTACTTGATCTTCAGACTTTGACCTTCAGGTGTTTCATCAGCTGATGACTTCAGTAGATATCATCAGCTGATGTCTTCAGTCTTTGTCTTCAGACTTTGTACATCAGTTGTTGATCTTCACACTTGTGAACTCTTCAGCTGTTGTTCTTCAGTACTTTGGTCTTTCAGCTTCAGCTTCAGCACTTGTGTTCTTCAGCTGTTGTACTTCAGCACTTTGGTTCTTCAGCTGTTAAGGTCTTCAGCACTTGTCTTCAGCTGTTGAAGTCTTCAGCACTTGTCAAACTACTGATGAGGCTTTCAGCAGTTGTTGTGATACCGTGTGGGACTTAGAGATTTTCTGATCTTGGCTCATTGGTTCTTTTGGTCCAACAAACTCCCCTGAACCAATGCAGCCAAACCTCTAACTTATTTATACTCCCACTTATTGATGGCCAAAATGTTGGTCTTTTTCCTTCTTGATCAGTAGAGAAGATGACCCATGTACGCTCCGGCCTGGGAAGAATCTCAAATATTTGTTTGGCAGAGTATGAATGGGAACTCTGTTTTGGGGAACTGGACACAGAGTTGTTATCCCATTCATGAGATTTACTTCCCCATAATGAGTCTGTATGACTCACGAACATAGGCCTCAAGGAGAACAATTTGTTCCTCTGAGAGAGTTCTTCAGCTCCTCCTTCGAAGAAGAACTCTGGACCATAGTACTCTGATAAGTACTTCATGGTCCTGCCATTTTTCAGCTCCACCGTAGTTACCTCCCTATATACAAATTCATCAGGATGGTTGCCTCAAGGAGTAACTGGAGCTCATTCTTTTGGATGTCTTCAAGCTTTTTATATAACAACCCCTTCTTAATCATCTTGTTTTCTAGTAGGCTTGAGGTGTCTTCTTTGCTTGGTGAGCTTTCTTGAATTCATCAATGATTTCCCAAGGTGAGACTACAACAGCCAACATGATGGTAGATTCTATTGTTTTTCGTACTTGGCCGTTGTATCTGTGTGGGATAGTTCTTTTATGGATTCTAGAACTCACCCTGGGGTCTGGCCATACTCTCACTCTCTCCTTCTGATACTGAAAGGTGTGCCTGAGAGTGTACAGCCTTTGAGCATGCCCTTTCATGGCTTGAATAGATGATGACTGAGGAAATTCCTTGTCAACCATCTTCAACAGTTGCTCATCGTGCTGTTTCTGCTGTTCTTCTTCTTCTTCTATCTTGACTCTGACCATTTCCCTTGAGAGTCAGGTGTGATCATGGATTGACTTCGGGGTTTTGGTAGCTTCAGAACAGCAGAGAGTGGCAGACTATCATCTTCTCATCTCTTCTTCTCTTCTTCCATCCTCAGCACCCTTCTCCTCCTTCGGGGTACATCACTGGATGATGGTTGGGTTGGTGAAGGGATTGGTTTTGAAGAAAGAGGATGTTTGGATTTTGGCTTAGAGGTTGGTTGGGAGATTTGAGGATAGGATCTGTTGAGTGGGTGGAAGGAAGGTTGATCTAGCATCCTTGTAGTTAATTTCGCCTTTGTGAGTTTAGCCATCTCTAACCTTTTGCCAGCCCCAGCCTCATCAAGGCTTCCACAATAATCCTTTGTTGAATTGCTCAGACAGACAGATTCTGGTGGCTATAGCCAGAATGCTGTCCCTGGACCATGCGCGGATCTCCATTAATGATCTTCCCAAGTATTTTGCAATAAAGCGGATCATTATTTCCAACCTCTCTTTCTCAAGAGCATCATACCCTGCCCATCGGGTTTGTATCTCTTGTACTCTAACCTTCTGATCTCACTATCCAGTGTGGCTGTGTCAAACCCCTGCCTGAAGAGTTGTTCAATTATTTTATCCATGGAGCGGCTGTGTGTGGTGTCAGCTTCTTTGACCAGCTCCTCCAAGGATTTGTCTTCAGCAGTGTGATCATCAGCACTTCTCTTTCGCTTGTACGTGAGCAGAGGTTGCTTTTCTTTTTCCTCCTCTTCCTTTTCCTCAGATCTCTTTTCCTCTTTTCTTTCTTTCACTGCAGTACTCTCCCCCTTTTTGTTGCATTGGAGGAAGGGTTGGTACCGCAGAAAGAGTCTTTTGGACAGCAGCATCAACCAGGGGCTGTAATGTTGAGGAAAGCCTCTCATCAAGGGCTTTGATCACTATATCAGTGATTATGGGGGTGATGAGAGGGAGGGAATTTTGGAGTACAGCACCTATTTGCTCAGGAGGGTTCTGTTCCTGAGAAGTAGGGCCTGAAGCAGAGGCAGGTGGTTGATTTTGGGGTGGCTCTGTGTTTGGGAAACCTTCAAGGGAAGGTGCCATCTGTGGGTGTATGATGGTGGCAGATGGACTTGCATCCTGAGACATCTTGGCCAGCAGCTCTTTGAGTCTGCTAACCTCATCCTCTAGAATGGTGTTTTGAGCAACTACATCATAGAAGAAGCTCAGGTTATCATCAGTTGATACTGAATCACCTGACCTCCTGCTTAGAGCAGGATTTACATGCACTGGGTGTAGACCAGTTGGTGCATGTGCCCCTTGTGCTTGGTACTGGGGACTTCCAGCCTCAGGACAATGTCCATCATCAGCTGTTGCCTCTAGGGAGGTCTTAGCAATGTTACCAGCCTCACTCTGGTCATGTGCTGAGTCAGAGGAGGTGGCAGCCTCACTAGATATTCTAAGCTCCTTGTCTACACCAGGAGATAGAATTGGAAAACCCCTGTGCTGTGGGTTCTCAGGTGCACTGTGTTCCTCCCCCTCAATTGTAGAGGAATTCCCAGTAGTAAGTGGTTTCTGGGGAGGGGGTGAGGAGTGCAATTGAGTCAGCACTTGTGCAACTATTAAAGTTGGGCTGTGAGGGGGTGGTGTTGGGGTAAGGGGTTAGAAGCAGTGTGCACCTGGGGTGGATGGTGCTCTTCAATGGCAATCTCCTCAAGTGAGAAGATCCCAGATAAGTAGGTGCCCCTTGGGTTGCTGCAGGCTCCTGTTGAGAGGAAGCCTGAGCGGCTGTGGCTGGAAGAGTCATTGTATCCACTAGGGGGTTGGACTAGTGGATATATCCTGCGTTTGTGGTGCAGGAGCATCCTCAGGGGACTCAATTCCCTGAGTAGCCATTTTGGGTTTCTTTTTGGTGGGTTTGGTGGGGACATTGGATTTGGAGGTGGTGGCTGTGGGTTCCAGCTGCGTGGGTTTTCGCAGCTTGGCAGCCATTTGAGTGTCCGGTCAGAGTTGTGCCGGGAGTATACTTCGGGCAGAACAGCCGTAGCAGGGACTCCCAAGCCAACAAGTCCCTCAGCATTAATGGTCTATAATAATGGCCATTATGAACCGTGGATAGAGTATCCAACGGTTGGCAGTTAGTTTTTGAGCCATATCTTTGAGCTCTGAAAATATTAATTCTGAAAATTCAGTGGTTGTTGCTCAAGGATAGAATACATTACCTGCTGCCATTTGGTGGACATTTGATCCCAAGACGATGTCTTAGGGGCCAAACATACATTGACCATATGAAAATCAGGCGCTCAGCGTCATTAAAGTGTTTCTTCTTGATGGTGGTGGCACTGAGATCACCTTGATATCCATGCTGAGCAAATGATAGATCTATGGTGCCCTTCGGATATCCAGCAGGAGAGGAGCATCACTCAGTTGAAGAATTTTACGGATTGTTGCAGGAGTAATCACTACTTCTTTGTTGTTGACGACTGACCGGAGGGATCGTGTGTTGCTCTCCTCAGTTGTAACAGTAACGTTCATCCAAAATTGGTTCAAGGATTCGGCATGTAAAACGGGGTTCAGAAGGAATGCCTTGTTGTATTGGGACTGAACCATAAGATCGATAGCAGTATCGAACTTAGTCCAGATCGGCGATTTTGTGAGGTAGGCAACACAGTTGTGTCGCGGTTTAATTTGCATAGACGCCATGGAAGTTTTGGAGAGGAACGTTAGGTTTGAAGAAGATGAAGCATGGAGAGCTCAGGTTAAGGGTATTTATAGGGTACGGGTGAGGAAACGACTGAAGGATGTGTGTTAGTCATCAGTAGTTTTAAACGACCGTTGACATGGTATTATCCTTTCAGACGTTGAAACAGCTGAAGTCGTGGTGTTAGGCATCAGTAGTTTAGAAAACTACTGAAGACCGTGGTTTTGACTTCAGATGATTGAAACAACTGAGGACATGGTGTTTGTCATCAGTAGTTATGAAACTACTGAAGACAGTGGTTTTGTCATCAGCTGTTGTAAACAACTGAAGACTTGGTATTGGTCATCAGTAGTTATAAAACTGCTGAAGACGTGGTTTTGCTTCAGTTGTTTAAAATGAAACAGCAGTTGTACAAACGACTGAAGAGAAAGTTCTCTTCAGCTGTTTTCGTCAATTCTTAGCTTTTCAGCTGTTTCAAACTGTCCTCAACACATTCATCAGTCTTTATGGCTGATTTCAGTTGTTTCATAGGACATCAGTACTTATCTGTTTTTACTGATTGCAGTAGTTATGACTGCATCAGTAGTTGTAACTACTTCAGTAGTTTAGAGCAGATGAAGTACTTCAGTACTTGTGAGACATTTAGCCTTCAGTAGTTATAAAACTACTGAGGTTAAAAGAGCTCATCAGTACTTATATGTGACAGGCACTCATGATCATCAGTATGAATTACTGAGATCATCAGTAGTTGTCACCTATTCTAGCTGCAGCATACCAAGCCTTAACACCAGGTTTTGGAAAGTTGAACTATCCAAAGGCTTAGTAAAAATGTCTGCAAGCTCATCAGCACTAGGCACAAACTAGGATCAATCAGACCTTTTTCAAAACAATCCCTTATAAAATGATGTCTGATCTCTATATGTTTGGTCCTAGAGTGCTGGACTGGATTTTTGACAATGCAAAGAGCTGAAGCACTATCCATTAACAATGGAGTCTTAGTCTCTGTAATGCCATAATCCAAAAGTTGGTTTTGAAGCCAGAGTACCTGAGATGTACAGCTTGCAGCAGCAATGTACTCTGCTTCCGCAGTGGATGTAGCAACTGAGGTCTGTTTCTTGCTCTGCCAAGAAATCAAGCAGTTGCCTAGGAATTGACATCCACCAGAAGTTGATTTCCTGGTCAACTTACACCCTGCATAGTCACTGTCAGAAAAAGCAACTAATTTACCAGAATGTCTGGTAGAATACCATAAACCTAGAGATGGAGTGCCTTGCAGATATCTAAAGATCCTCTTGACTGCAATCAGATGAGACTCTTTAGGTGCAGCCTGAAATCTAGCACAAACACATGTAGCAAACATAATATCTGGTCTAGAAGCTGTTAAATACATCAAGGACCCAATCATACATCTGTAAAGTGTTTCATCAACCACTTTACCTTTCTGATCTGAGTCCAGTTGTGTGGTGCTGCTCATGGGAGTAGAACAGGGCTTACAGTTTTGTAAATCAAACTTTTGCAAAAGATCTTTTGTATATTTGGATTGATGAATAAAAATTCCATCAGCCTTTTGTTTGATTTGCAACCCCAGAAAGAACTGTAATTCTCCCATGGCACTCATTTCAAACTTCTGTTGCATCAACTTTGTAAAGGCATCACACAACTTTGGATCAGAGGATGCAAAAATGATATCATCTACATAAATTTGAACAAGTAGATTATGCTGCCCAGCTTTCTTAATAAATAAAGTCTTGTCTATGGAGCCTCTAGTGAAATTGTTTTCCAGAAGAAAGTTTGATAATGTCTCATACCAGGCTCTGGAGCTTGTTTTAACCCATAAAGAGCTTTATCAAGCTTATACACCCAATTAGGATGTTTATTGTCCTCAAAGCCTGGAGGTTGACATACATAAACCTCTTCTTTAACTTTTCCATACAAAAATGCACTTTTGACATCCATTTGAAAGACTTTAAGTTTTTGATAAGCAGCATAAGCTAAAAACAATCGAATTGCTTCCAGTCTGGCTACAGGGGCAAAGGTTTCATCATAATCAATACCTTCTTCTTGTGCAAACCCCTGAACAACCAGTCTGGCCTTGTTCTTAACAATAAGCCCATTTTCATCAGTTTTGTTCCTAAACACCCATTTAGTGCCTATTGCACACTTACCTGGAGGTAGAGGAACCAGTTCCCACACTTGCTGTTTCTTGAACTGAAGAAGCTCAAGCTGCATGGCATCAACCCATCCATTGTCCTTTAAAGCAATGTGATAATTCTTTGGCTCTTGCTGACTGATGAAGAGAGCATAGAAGCAGAAATTTGACAATTGACTTCTTGTTGATACTCCAGCAGTGATATCACCAATGATTTGAGACATAGGGTGATTCTTCAGATCTTGATACACAATGAGATCTGTGCAAGTGTTTGTAGCCGGTTCAGCAGCAACAGATGGTGATGGTGAATCATTTCCTTGAAACCAATCAGTGGATGGTAATTCAAAGGAAGTTGAATTCGAAGAAATCTCATCAGCATTTGTTGTGGATGGTGCTACTGGCGCTACAGGAACATCAGGTCTAGTTGAGTCAGGCAGCTGATCACTAAACCTGAAGAGGTGAGTACTGCAATCATCATCATCATCAGCAGTACCACCAGGTGGTGAACTGTTGACAGGAGCAACAGCAGGAGTTTGATAAGGAACATATTGCAGTATGTCCAAATCAAATAACTCCACAGGACTTTGTGGAATCTTGTCCTTTGGAGATTCATTAAACTTAACATGTAGAGTTTCTTCAACCATCTTTGTTCTGCAGTTGAAGACTCTGTATGCCTTGCAAGTAGATGAATAACCAACAAAGTATCCTGCATCCACCTTAGGATCAAATTTGTGGAGTTGATCCTTTGTGTTGAGAATAAAACAGGGACACCCAAATGCTTTGAAAAATGAAATCAGAGGAGCCAAATGATGGAGAACTTCATATGGAGTCTTCATCAACCTCTGATTTACTAAAACTCTATTTTGCACATAACAAGCTGTGTTGACAGCTTCGGCCCAAAAGGTCAATGGCAAACCTGAGTCAGCCAGCATGGACCTTGCAGCTTCAATGAGGGTCCTGTTCTTTCTCTCCACTACTCCATTTTGTTCTGGAGTCCTTGGAATGCTGAACTGCCTTTTGATTCCCTTTGAAGATAGAAGTCATCAAGTGTATGATTTCTGAACTCAGTTCCATTATCACTCCTAATACACTTGACTGGAAGGGAATACTGCTTCTCAATGTACAGCACAAAGTGATAATCTTCTGAGCAGCCTCATCCTTTGAATGTAGAAAGAAAGTCCATACAAATCTGGAGTAATCATCCACAATTACCAGACAGTATTTCTTCTTTGCCATGCTCATTACTCTCACAGGACCAAATAGATCCATATGCAGTAATTGCAAGCAGGCAGTGGACTTGGACACTTCAATAGGAGGAAATGAGACCTTGTGCTGTTTTCCTTTTAAACAAGCAGTGCATGTTTCATCACAGTGGAACTCCTTTATTGGTAAGCCTCTGACTAAACTATTGTGGCTAAGCTGATTCATGTTTTTGAGATTAACATGACCAAGCCTCCTGTGCCACAGTTTAGATTCTTGAAAAGAGGCTTTGGAAAATAGGCAAGGATTGCCTTTGAGATCTATCTTCTTAGAGAGATCTAAGGCATACACTCTTCCTGTCCTGTTGGCTTTCAGGAGAGTGTGATCATCCAACACCTTGTCAATCAAGTGCAAAACTTTGGATGACAGAATCCTACAGTTTTGACTTGTGAAAAGGGCAACATGGCCTTTATCACACATTTGACTGACACTCAAGAGGTTGTACTTGAGATTTTCCACATGATTAACATCATCAAATTTGATTTCTCCATTGGAGACAAAGCCCTTACCGATGATGTAACCCCTAGCATCATTGCCAAAAGAGACAAATCCCTTCTTTCCTTGAGAGTAGTCATGAAGAAGAGAGATGTTCCCAGTCATGTGCATAGATCCCCCACTGTCTACATACCAGATGCTACTTTGGCATGTTGAAGAACCCTGCAATAATAAACAATCAGTTAGTTTTAGAGACCCAAACCTTTTTGGTTTTGGGCCTGGTCTCATCAATAGATGGTAAACTAACATGTTTATTTGTAACAACAGCCTGAGAAGAAGAAGATGGTGTAGAAGAGGAGTCCTTTGGCTTAGACCTCCTTTTCTGTGGTTTCAACATAGGAGAATCTAGTTGGTTAACTCTACCCAACAGATGTTGTACCATCATCACCAGCTGTGTCTGATTTTGTGATAAAGCTTTCAGCTCATCAGACACATTGCTAGTGGAGTTAGATAAGGTCCTATGTTGCACCTTCTTCTTTTGAGCACCCTCAGCTGTCACCTGTTTAACTCCTTCCTTTTTGAATTGCTTTAAGGACTTAAGGGTTACAGGATTTGATGTTGCTGATACAAATGTGGTCTCAAACTCATTTTTCATTTTTACCATTTCTCATTATTTCTCTTTTTGTTTGAGTTTGGAACCTCTTTTGTACCAACAATCATCTGTAAGATGATTGAACAAACCACATATTTCACATGGTTTCTTCTTCATCTTAGGTTGATCATCAACTAAAGATGGTGAAGCAACAGAAGACTTGTTCTTCAATGCTTTGGAAGCATTGGTTGCTTTCTTGACATCCTCTTTAGTAGTCTTCAAACTCTTTCTACTGCCAGTTTTCTTCTCTTCAGTGCTGACAGCAGTTGAAGTTTGAACTTCAGTGTTAAATCCTGCTCTCCAGTCCTTTCAGGACCTTCAGGATTAACTCCTGAGTTGATCAACTTATTGATCATGTGAATGTCAGCATTTGGACCATCAACATCAGCTGATAGGTTCAAGAGGACTTGATGCTGACTGCTACTGCTCTTCTGATTGTGCTGTATCAGAAGGTAGATCACATGATTTGATGGATTGGTTATCACTCTCACCATCAGATTCTACCTCTGCTCTTGGGGTAAAATCTGTAGGTGGAGCAGTGTGATTGTAGCCAATTCCAAACTTCACATTTGAAGCAGATTGCTTACTAAGAAGCATTTCAAAACCTTTGCATGATTGTACCCATCTATCACACTCGACCTGGGTAACTGCAAGGGTTTCTTTGAGATCTTTGTACTTCTCTAGAAGTACATCTTCTCTAGCCTTATCATCAATTATTTTGCAATTCAGTTTATAAACCTCATCATTTTTATCTTTGAGCACAAACTCAAACTCAGCTTTGTTTTTGGAAATTATTTGTTCTAGCTCAATGTTCTTATTAATTAAAGCTACATTTGCTTCTCTAATGGAAGCAAATGCTGCTATGCATTGTTCAGAACATAATTTGGCTTTTGCCTCAGAGGATACCTGTGATACCTGAGGTGTAGAGGCATTGGAAGATGAAGTATCAGCAGACTCCAAAGCCATAAGAGCTAGATTCCAAAGGGACTGTCACCACCATGTTGACCAGCACCTGAGAACAGTTGATCATGACCAGACAAGTCATCTGGTAAACTGCTCCAGTCAACAACTCCTGGGGTGAAGAAGCTGTGTTGTTGAGATGAAGGTTGTTGATGAGATAGGGAAGGCTGAGGTTCTGGTAATGCATGAGGTTGTGGTGTCATAGGAACTTGAACTTGATTTGACTGTGGCATGTAATAACAGGGTACTGATATGGCATTTGACCCTGAGGAACAAAATATGCCGGAGATTGTTGTTGAGGATGATGACTAGATGTGACAGGATGTTGCCCTCTGTTGTTGACTATTGCCAGGAAAAGTCACAAAGGGTGCAGTAGAGTTAGATCCAGTTGATCTACACTCTCTTGCAAAGTGTCCAAGCCGTTGGCATTTGTGACACCTCAACTTGCTCTTGTCAAAACCAACTTTGGTTTTGCCAGAGAGTCCTGGGAATTTTCTTCCAGTTCTTTTGTAGACTTCTGAGATCTGATATTTATCAAGGCCATTTGGCTCAAAATATCCATCTCTTCTAATCTCATCATCACCCCTTGAGAGATCCATAATGAAACATAAATTGTCATTATTACATCCAGTGAACTGACCATCAACACTTACAAATGCAGAATTAGAAGTGCTCGAAGAGAAATTAATATGCTCATCATACTGGCATTCAGATGAAGCATATTCTGACTCATGACCCACCAAGGCAGTGTTGCCTTGTATAAAGTCTTCAGTGAGCTTTCCAGATGAAGACAGCTTTCTCTTCTGTTCTATCTCTCTCTCAAAAGTGAGCAATTTCCCATGGAGTTGGGTGAGAGATAGTTTGTCCAAACTTGCACTGGAGCGTAGGACAATAGTATATGTGTCCCATCTCTCAGGCAGTGATCTGAGAAATCTGTTATTCATCTGAATATTGGTGTATTCAAGTTTGACCATTTTTAGTTCAGAGATCAAACAAGAAAACCGCTCATATTGTTGAGTCAGTGTCTCACCCTTTCTATGAGAGAATGTCTCATATTGTTGGGCAAGAATTTCTCTATTATTTGCCAAGACCTCATCTGTTCCTCCAAATTGTTCTTTCAAAGCAATCCAGAGGTCATGGGCAGTTTCATGATGCATTAGCCCAGAATAGATTTCATTGGGCAAAGCCATGGCCAGAATTCCATGGGCTTTTGCATCAATCTCAAGCAACTTTTTATCCTCATCTGAGTATTGCTCCCTCCTCTTCGGAACCATTTGATTGGTTTCCGGTTATTCACCATAGGCTTGTGTGGACCATGTACCACTGATGTCCAACACCCTGCGCTGTTAACAGACAGGTGATGGAGCATACGTCTTTGCCATATGTTATACTCATTCCTAACCAGCATAGGAGGCTTGGTTGAGGAACCAGTATTGTGAGGATCATTGGAGGGAGTGGTCATTTTCAGTTCAAAAACAGTTTAGTTCAAGTTTTAAAAAGTTTTAGACAAACCACAACAAACTCAATGAGAACCAAGAAAAGATCTCAGGATGAATGAGCAGAAATACAGAAAATTCAATCTCTATAACCGTTTCTTGCAAAAACAAAAGCTAATTCAATCAAACTTGGATCTTGAATAGCAGTTTCAATGATCAATTATTAGATCGATCAATGATTAACCTGCTCTGATACCATTTGACAGGATCAGTGATCACAAGTTTGATGTATCAGAATATAAGCAGCGGAATACAAACACGAATTAGACAAATTGTAGCAAGCCACGATATTTGTAAGCATTAAGATCGCATACAGTTATAGGGAGAGAATATGAATTTCTGATTTCTAGGAATGTTTATAGATGTAGAATATTTCTAATCGAATCAATCAATCATTCCATTCAATTACTCATTCACTCCATGATTACAATAGGTTGTCACTCTTATATAGAGTGCAACAGTCACTGCTGTTATCACGGAAAGTGACAACTGGCAGATCCAATACAGAAATAACTAATTCTTAACAAACTACTGAAATGTTCACAACTACTGAGAACATATCAGCAAGTTAAGTACAAAATAAAACTACTGAAACTACAACGACTGAAGAACAAGCTCTTCAGTCGTTTTACAAAACTACTGAAACATAGAAAATAAAACTACTGATATCACAACTACTGAAGAAGTACTCTTCAGCAGTTGTGACAAACTACTGAGGCTTCAGTACTTGATCTTCAGACTTTGACCTTCAGGTGTTTCATCAGCTGATGACTTCAGTAGATATCATCAGCTGATGTCTTCAGTCTTTGTCTTCAGACTTTGTACATCAGTTGTTGATCTTCAGCACTTGTGAACTCTTCAGCTGTTTTCTTCAGTACTTTGGTCTTTCAGCTTCAGCACTTGTGTTCTTCAGCTGTTGTACTTCAGCACTTTGGTTCTTCAGCTGTTAAGGTCTTCAGCACTTGATCTTCAGCTGTTGAAGTCTTCAGCACTTGTCAAACTACTGATGAGGCTTTCAGCAGTTGTTGTGATACCGTGTGGGACTTAGAGATTTTCTGATCTTGGCTCATTGGTTCTTTTGGTCCAACACCCCCAACCCGATTATACCTAAAATATAATAAATATCCCGATCAGTTTTGAAACTCGCATCCATTCAACCTTTTCTAACTACGATTTCCTCCTCACCAGATCCATAGATTGGAACAGATCTTTGCCCTCCTTATGTACTTACGTAGGTTTTCTTAACATACTCCAATCACTTTTTCTAGGATTTTGTTGGTACAGCTTGTTCATACTCCAAGCGCATGACATTTAAGGCCCCGTTCCGGAGACCTCCCGTTTTGTCATTCACAGCATTAAATACATTAATCATTATAATTTACAGCTTAAGCAGCAACTTATTTTACTAAAAACCATTCATTTATTTAAAACCCTGTTGTTGAGCAATTACTATTGTTAAAACTGATACAAAAGAATTGTTTATTGCTTACGAAACAACAGCCATAATAATATGAATGGATTCAGTCTTTTTCCTCCGAGTGCTTTACCCTCGTGCCATCCTCACACTATTTGTTACCTGCCAACTGAAAATGTATAAACTCAGCGTTGCTGAGTGAGATCTAGTTTTAAAGTAACCAAATACTTTCTGTAAGGTTACATATGAAATATTATCGTTTTATGAAAACTTCACTCTTAACTTGAGCACCGCATTAACTATACAATCAGTTAATGCTTTTCTCTTTACTGTATGCCTTGTTTACTTTGTACTCTTTTATCTTATCTTTCATTCACTGTCTATGTGGACCATAACTACCCTAAACTAGGCGTGTGGGAAATGGTGCAGGGCCCTCTGTTTCCCACAGGGGCGAATAAATACTATACAGAAGCAGGCCTGGACACCTAGGTTATCTGCAAAAGTTTGCCATCTCAATTGACTGACCCCGTGTGAATCATAGGGTAGCTAACCCGCATCACAGTTGAGCTAACGACCTCATGGTCATGCACCTCCTATAAGCTTGTAAGACTTGTTAACATTTCAATTTAGGTTCCCTTATCTTCTTCATTGTTCTTTCGCTTTATTATTAGTAATACTTTACATTACGATAATAAACAAACCACGTAAAGTCACATACTAATAGTAATAATACTAATACTAATAATAATAATAATATAATAATAATAATAATAATAATACTAATAATAATAATAATAATAATAATAAAGCACAATCATAAGCAATCATAATAATGCATGAAACCCAGCATTATATCCCTAGTCAAACTTCGGTCAAACCCTAAAAGCATAGACTCCCAAAAATACTGTAGTAAATTCTAAGTGTTAAGCGCACCAACACTATTGGGTGCATGAGCCCTGTTTGGGCGTTTCATCACTATACAGGCGCATCAGCCAATACTCAACCGTTCAACACTTAGGCGCACGAGCTATTTCAGATGCATGGACACTTTCTGGACGTATGGTCTATTCGGACACACGGACACTTAGACGCATGGGCTATTCGGGCGTATGGAAACTTAGGCACATGAGCCATTCGGGCGTATGGGTGCTATTTGGGTGCATGGCCCTACACTTACTCGTCCGACTAATATTCTAGGCGCCTGAGGGCACAGTATAGGCGCATGAGTTACACTTAAACATTTCTAAGGCAATTCCAGGCGTATGAACCTTCTGCTTAACGTGATTCTAGGATATTTCCGAACCAAAACATCAAGCGTAATTGTTCTAAGCTACCAAGGTCATCCTAAGCATGAAAAACATAATAATATCTAAGGAACATCATCTAACATGCATAATACATACGGGTATACATACATAAATATTGTAAAATCGTTTTAATACATTTTCAGCCCCAAGAAGAGTTTAAAACAAGTAAAACCGGTGTCTAGAAACTCACACTGGTGCAACTTTGGGTGTATCTTCCTTCTAACCCGTATGCAAATGAGTTCAAGCATCTAGAAACCCACAAAGCACACGCACACGAACACACACAAGAACATAAGCACATAACCGAGACAAAACCCAACACAAACACTTAAAAACTTCGAATTCTTACCTTGAATTCAATCCTCTTCTTCTTCTTCTTCAACCAAGAGTTTTTCTGCTCTCTCTCTAATCCGAAATGAAAAGGTGATGGGAAGTGAGGGTTGGCGGCCATGCCCACCTTTACACCAACTTCTTTGTACTTTTATCCCCTTTTTATTTTTTTAACCCCTCAACTTGGGTTTATTGATGTTTCCTTCCTTTATTCTTCATTTCTTAATTTTCTTTTCTTTTTAAAGAATAACCGGGTGTTACAAGTCCACCCCCCTTAAATAGGTTTCGTCCCCGAAACCTGTTATTCCTCAAATAGACGAGGGTAATGCTGCCTCATCTCCTCCTCAGTCTCCCATGTAGATTCGGATCCCTTCCTGTGCATCCACTGTACATGCATAAGAGTAACCACTTATTCCTCAACCTTTTCTCTTTACGATCGATGATTGCCACTGGTTGCTCTACATAATTGAGCCTCTCGTCTACCTCGATATCCTCTAGTGGAACAATCATGTCTTCATCAGCTAAGCACTTTCTCAGATGAGATACATGGAATGTCGGGTGAATTCCACTTAACTCATCTGGTAACTCCACTCTATAGGCCACCTCTCCTACTCGAGTAATGATTCGGAAAGGGCCTATATACATTGGGCTCAACTTACCTAGCTTCCTGAATCGGATAACACCCTTCCAAGGTGTGACCTTCAACATAACCCAGTCACCCAGCTAGAACTCAAGCGGTCTGCATCGTTTATCGGCATACGACTTCTGTCTATCTTTAGCTGCCTTCATGAAGGCTTTAATCTTCTCAAGCTTCTCAGTCATAGCCTCAATTACCTCGACGCTAGCCAATTACTTCTAACCAATATGACCCCAACAAACGGGTGTTCTGCATCTCCTACCGTATAACATCTCATAGGGTGGCATACCAATGCTGCCATGATAGCTGTTGTTGTATGAGAATTCAAAAAATAGTAAGTGGTCATCCTAACTTCCCCTAAAATCAATCACACATGCCCGAAGCATGTCTTCCAGTGTCTGTATGGTCCTTTCTGACTGACCATCAGTCTGGGGATGATAAGCCGTGCTAATATGTAACCTCGTCCCCATGACATCGTGAAATTTCTTCCAGAATGTGGATGTAAACCGGTGTCACGATCAGATACAATAGACACTGGCACACCATGACGAGTTACATTTCCTTGATGAACAGGTCAGCCAACCTCTCGGATGAATATGTCTCGTGGATCGGTAGAAAGTGAGCACTCTTCGTCAGACGGTCAACAATCGCCCATATGGCATCTGACCCTTTCAGAGTATGTGGAAGCTTCATGATGAAATCCATGGTGATGTGCTCCCACTTCCATTCCGGTATATCCAAAGGTTGAATCTTCCCATAAGGCTTTTGGTGCTGGGGCTTCACTTGTAAACAAGTAAGGCACTTACTCACATACTCCACCACATCACGCTTCATACCCGGCCACCAGTAATCTTTCTTCATATCTTGATACATTTTCGTGGCACCAGGATGAATGAAGTATCGAGTCTTGTGAGCTTCATCCATCATCTTCACTTGTAGATCCCCAAAACGAGGAATCCACACCCGTCCGTATCGGGTTTTAACACCAAGTGTGTTTTCACCCAATTCCCCAACCAGACCTCTCAACCTTTTAGAGTTAAGATGATCTTCTTTCAGTGCCTTATCTTGAAACTCTTTGAATTGCTTCATCACAACAGAGGTCATATCAGTTGATATGCTTTCACCCGAAATAGCTCGGGCCTCTCCTTTCGGCTAAGGGCATCAGCCACCATGTTAGACTTGCCCGATGGTAATGGACTCACAATCATAGTCCTTTATAAGCTCCAACCATCATCTCAGTCTCATGTTCAAATCTTTTTGCTCGAAGAAGTACTTCAAGCTTTTATGGTCAGTGAAAATGGTGCACTTCGTCCCGTAAAGGTAGTGCCTCCAAATCTTTAGCGCAAAGACCATGGCTGCTAGCTCCAAGTCATGAGTAGGGTAATTGACCTCATGAACCTTCAATTGTCGGGATGCATAGGCTATAACCTTCCCTCCCTGCATTAACACGCACCCCAACCCCGAGTAAGAAGCATCTGAATAGACCACCAAATCCTCACTTCCTTCGGGTAATGACTAGACAGAGCTTGAGTCAACCTTGCCTTTAACTCCTCGAAAGCTTTCTCTTGAGCTTGACCCCATACAAACTTCACATCTTTTCGGGTCAACTTGGTCAGTGGAGAAGCGATCTTGGAAAATTCTTGGATGAATCTTCTGTAGTAGCCCACTAAACCCAAGAAGCTACGAATCTCGGATGGCGTCTTCGGTGACTTCCATTGCATAACCGCCTCCAACATTGCCGGGTCCACCATGATTCCGTCAGGATTCACCACATGACCCAAGAATTGAACTTCTCGCAACCAGAATGCGCACTTGGAGAATTTGGCATACAACTTCTCCCTTCTTAATGTCTCCAACACCTCCCAAATGTGACTGGTATGCTCTTCCTCGCTCTTTGAGTAGATCATAATATCATCAATGAACACAATCACTAATCTATCCAACATCAGCCGACACACTAGATTCATCAAATCCATAAAGGCAGCTGGCGCGTTAGTTAGACCAAAAGACATAACGAGGAACTCGTAGTGTCCATAACGCGTACAGAAAGATGTCTTAGGAATTTCTTGTTCCCTCACCTTCAATTGATGGTAGCCAGATCGTAGATCTAGCCTCGAGAACCAACTGGCACCTTGGAGCTGGTCGAACAAGTCATCAATCCTTGGTAACGGGTACCGATTCTTCACCGTCAACTTGTTCAGCTCTCGATATTGAATGCACATTCGCATACTTCCGTCCTTTTTCTTTACAAACAATACCGGAGCACCCCACAGAGAGATACTCGGTTGAATGAATCCCTTATCCATTAACTCCTGCAATTGGCTTATGAGTTCCTTCATCTTAGTCGAAGCTAATTGATATGGTGCTTTGGCAACTAGTTGAGCATCGTGTATCAAATCAATTTGAAACTCAATCTCGTGATTCGGTGGCACGCTGGGTAAGTCTTCTGGGAATACGTCCAGAAAGTCGCACACCACTAGTACCTCAGATAATTGTGGTATGGATGCCTCCACATCTTTTACGTATGCCAAGTAGGCACTACATCCACGTTTCATGCACTTCCCCGCCACCGCCATCGAAATCACCTTCGGGATCGTAGCAACGCGATCTCCATAAATCGTAACCAAACTCCCATCGGGCGCAACTAGTTGAATCATCTTCTTGCGACATACGATGTTTGCTTCATCGGTTGCTAACCAGTCCATCCCTAGTACTACATCAAATCCACCTAGGGGCATCACGTATAACCTAGCAGCAAACCTATGACCTTCTAGTTCTATGGCATGGTCCTCTATCACATCAGTAATTCTAGTGGACTTGCCAATAGCGGTTTTTACATCGAATGGTTCACTGAAATTTCTACTACCAATAGGCAACTTAGCACAAAAAGTAGTGGAAATAAAACTCCTACTAGCACCGAAATCAAACAATACAGAGGCATAAGTTTGGTTTACTAGAAACATACCTGACACAACATCGGGATCAACTCTGGATTCCTCCCAGGTCATGGTGTAAGCTCTAGCACTTGCCCTCTACCCTCCTTCCTCCGGCTTCTTCTTCGCTCCAGAATTCTCCGCCCTCGGCTTCATAAAGTCTTTGGTCGCGTGGCCATCCCCGCCACAGTTATAGCACTTCAGCACCCTATAGTCTCTAGCGATGTGGCCAGGCTTGCCACATCTGAAGCATACATTCATTCCCATTCTGCACTCACTGATATGCTCCGTTCCACAACTACCACACTTATTTCGTCCTTATTTTGACGACACCCCACGGGCGTACACCTTCGTCTTCTTGTTGTTTAGAGTGAAACCACCATGTCCAAACCTCTTCCCATTCCAGTTCTTATCATTCCCACTCGTCTTCTTCACCTCCACTACAGTCTCCTCTCGCTCATCATACGATCTACCCGCCAAATGCACCACCGATCAAAAGGTACCTGGCTGAGCAGCAATCAGGTGCCTACGAATGTCAGCCGACAGTCCCTGGATGTACCTCTTGATCTTCCTTGACACCGGCGTCACCTGATCCGGCACCAGCCTTGCCATCTCGTTGAATTTAGTGGTGTACTGCTGGTGGGTCATGGTTCCCGCTGCAAGTTGCAAGAACTCCTTCTCGATTTTATCGAGTTCCCTATGAGGACAGAATTCCTCGACCACCAATTTCTTCAGTTCACTCCACCTCATCCTTCCGATTGCCCTGGTACCCTCAGCTTGGACAATGTTGTCCCACTAACACAGCGTTGAATCAACGAAAGAGTGAGTCGCGAACTTCACCTTCTGGTCCTCGTGACACTCACTGATTTCCAAAACTGCCTCCATCTTCCTCACCCAGTGGTGAGCGGCAACAACATTGCCATTGCCATCAAAAGTCGGTTGCTTACACCTTTGGAACGCCCCATAACTGCACCCTCCGATCGCTACCCCTACTACATCATCCTCCTCATCGGATAACACAGTCTCAGGCTCTGGTTGTTCCTCCTCCCTTTTGCTTCCCTTGCTCATTGATTCCTTTCTATTCTCCTTCTCCTTCCTTTCCTCGCTTCTCACAGCCCTGATAACTTCAGTCACCACAAACGGTAAGACTGTCTGCATGACCTGGTGTACTTCATTAGCAATTGCTTCCCTAGCTGAGGCATTCAAGCTAGCATTCCCATTCTCATCACTCTGGCCACGAACCTCAGGGTTCTCATGGGTCGTCTCAGGAGCCTTAGCACTACTCCTAGTCATACGTGGACAGCCTCTGCCTCTAGGAGTATTGGAAGATTTCCGTCGAGCCATCCTCTAACACACTATAAGATTCAAACACTAACGCGGTTATTCAAGGTAAGAATTCAGTTTATGTTAAGTATAGTAAGTCCTTAATTACAGTGGCCAGTTGTGATTAGCCACTTACTTTACTTTTCATACCCCAAGCATTTCCTATCCTGACTTAATCAGTATCTAAACCTACTAAAGGCACATAAATCACATAGCATGCGCACATAATACCAGTTGACATTAAGAATAATACCTGATGGCACGTAGTTACTCGGGCTGACATCCCTCCAATTGTCCCATTTTCAGTTTAAGTTAGGTTTTAAAAATTTATTTAACCCAATTCTCTTAAACTTTGGCTCTAATACAAACTTGTAAGGCCTCGTTCCCGGAGACCTTCCAGTGGTCATTCACAGGATTAAATACATTAATCATTATAAATTTACAAGCTTAAACAGCAGAATTATTTTACTAAAAACCATTCATTTTATTAAAACACTGTTATTGAGCAATACACTATTGTTTAACTGAATACAAAAGAATAGTTTAATTGCATTACAAAACAACAGCAATAAAAGGTATGAATGGATGTCAGTCTTTCCCTGCCGAGTAGCTTCACCCTCGTGCCATCCTCAGGAATATTTACCTGCCAACTGGAAATGTATAAAAGTTAGCGTTGCTGAGTGAGTTCTAGTTTTAAAAGTAATAAAATACTTTTTGTAAGGTATACATATGAAAATACTCTTGTTATGAAAACTTCAACTCTTTATATGTGAGCACGCATTAACTATACAATTAGGTAATGCTTTTTCTCTTTATTGTATGCCTTGTTTACTCTACACTCTTTTATCTTTATCTTTCACTGTCTTTGTGGACCAATGAGCAATACCCTAAACTATGTGTGCGGGGGAAATGGTGATGGGCCCTCTATTCCCACAAGGGGCTCTAAATACCGTATACAAGGCTGGCCCAGACATCTAGGGGTACACTGCAAAGGTCCGCCAATCTCAATTCACTGGCCCCGTGTGCATCATAGGGTAGCTAACCCGCATCATAGTTGAGCTAACGACCTCATGGTCGTCTACCTCCTATAAGCTTGCAAGACTTGTTAACATTTTAAATTAGGTTCCACTTATCTTCATTGTTCTTTCCCTTTATTATTAGTAATACTTTATGTTACGATAATAAACACACCACGTAAAGTCACATACTAATAGGAAACCCAGCATTAATAAGCCCTAGTCAACCTCGATCAAAACCCTAAAAGCACAGACTCCCAAAAATTTTGTAATAAATTCTAAGTGTTAGGCGCACCAACACTATTTGGGTGCATACGCCCTGTTTGGGCATTTCATCACTATGAAGGCGCATCAGCCAATACTAAACCTTTTCAACACTTAGGCGCATGAGCTATTTCAGACGCATGGACACTATTCAGGCGTATGGTCCATTCGGACGCATGGGCTATTCGGGCGTATAGAAACTTAGGCGCATGAGCCATTTGGGCATATGGGTGCTATTTGGGCGCATGGCCCTACACTTAGTCGTCCGACTAATATTCTAGGCACATGAGGGCACTATTCAGGCGCATGAGTTACACTTAAACATTTCTAAGGCAATTCCACGAGTATGAATCTTCTGCTTAACATGTTTCTAGGATATTTCCGAACCCAAACATCAAGTCTAATTGTTCTAAGCTTACCAAGGTCATCCTAATCATGAACGACATAATAACATCTAAGGAACATCATCTTACATGCATAATACATACGGGTATACATACATAAACATTGTAAAATCGTTTTAATACATTTTCAGCCCCAAGAAAAGTTTAAAACAAGTAAAACCGGGGTCTAGAAACTCACCTAGTGCAACTTTGGGTGTATCTTCCTTCTAACCCGTATGCAAATGAGTTCAAGCACCTAGAAACCCACAAAGCACACGCACACGAACACACACAAGCACATAACCGAGACAAAACCCAACACAAACACTTAAAAACTTCAAATTCTTACCTTGAATTCAATCCTCTTCTTCTTCTTCATCAACCAAGAGTTTTTCTGCTCTCTCTCTCTAATCCGAAATGAAAAGGTGATGGGAAGTGAGGGTTGGCGGCCATGCCCACCTTTACACCAACTTCTTTGTACTTTTATCCCCTTTTTATTTTTTAACCCCTCAACTTGGGTTTATTGATGTTTCCTTCCTTTATTCTTCATTTCTTATATTTCTTTTCTTTTTAAAGACTAACCGGGTGTTACATGGCACGTCTGAGCTAGTGCATATCATTGCATACATGATGGATCCAATAGCAGACGCATATGTGATTTCCTTCATTTTGTCTTCCTCATCCTTTGAGCTTGGACATTGAGTCTTACTTAATATCATTCCTCTTTGGATAGGTACCCTAGCTTTCTTTGAGTTTTCCATCTTGAACCTTTTCAAGATCTTATCAATGTATGCACTTTGATATAACCTATCAACCGCCTTGATCTATCTCTATAGATTTTTATTCCCAAAATATAGGTGGCTTCACCAAGATTCTTAATGGAGAAATAGCTTCCAAGCCAGGCTTTTACACCCTCCAAGGTTCCAATGTCATTTCCAAATAGTAGGATGTCATCAACATATAATACTAGGAAAGTGATGATGCTCCCACTAGCTTTCTTATATACACATGCTTCATTAGCATTTTTGATGAACCCAAATTTGATTATCTCTTCATCAAAACGGTAATTCCAACTTCTTGATACTTGCTTCAATCCATAGATTGATTTCTTCAACTTGCATACTTTGTTAGGATGTTTTTGATCGACAAAACCTTTAGGTTGAACAAAATAGACATCTTCCTCAAGATAAACATTTACAAAAGCAATTTTGACATCTATTTGCCAAATCTTATAATCATAATGAGTAGCTATGGCAAATAATATCCTAACAGACTTTAGCATTGCAACTGGTGAGAAGGTCTTATCATAGTCAACCTCTTAAGTTTGAGTGAAACCTTTTGCTACAAGTCTATATTTATAAGTAATCAAGTTTCCATGCATATCTGTTTTCTTCTTGAAACCCACTTACTTCCAACTATCTTGGATTTAAGAGGTGGTTCAACTAAGTCCCACACTTGGTTGTCATAGATGGATTGCATCTTAACGTTCATGGCTTCAAGCCATTTGTCACAATCCAAATTGGACATTGCAACATGATAAGTGGTTGGTTCATTGGAATCTACCACATAGCATCCATCCACGAAAAATCCATAATTTTCAGGTGAATTACTAGTTCTACCAGATATGCAAACGTTTTGTGTGTATTGATCAACTATTTGATCACCCTCAACATCCTCAATTGAGTGCTAGTGTCAACCAAATGTGTATCGTTTGTGGTTCTTGATACTCCTCAAGATCCACTATTCTACTGCTAGTTCCCTCCATAAGGAACTTAGCTTCTAAGAACTTAGCCTTTTTGGCAACAAACTCCTTTTGTTCCAATGGATCATAGAAATAATATCCCATAGAATCTCTAGGATATCCATTGAAGATACACTTAGTGGAACGGCTTCCTAACTTGTTTGAAGTGGGAGTCTTAACAAAAGCCTCACAACCCCACACCTTTAAATATGATAGTGATAGAACCCTTCCATTCCATATTTCAAAAGGTGTCTTTTCCACTTTCTTGGTTGGGGCCATATTCAAAATACGGGCCGCAGAGGGCAAAGCAAAACCCCAAAATGATAGAGGCAATAAGCTTCTAGCCATCATAGATTGAACCATATCCAATACAGTTTGATTTCTCCTCTTGGACACACTATTGTGTTGTGGTGTTCCAGGAGGAGATAGTTGTGAGACAATACCACAAGTTTTAAGATGATCTCTAAGACCATCACTTAGGTATTCACCTCCTCTATCAATGCGGAGAATTTTTATTTTCTTGTTGAGTTGATTTTCTACTTCATTGTGGAAGATTTTGAACATTTCAAAAGCTTCATCTTTGTGTCTTAACAAGTACACATAACCATATCGACTATGGTGGTCGGTAAAGGTAATGAAGTATCTTTCATTATAACTAGACATTGGTTTAAAAGGACCACATACATCTGAATATATAATGCCTAATAAATCTTTTGCCTTTTTGGATTTGCCACTAAAAGGTGCCTTAGTCATTTTACCTTGTAAACAAGATTCTCATACATCAAATGAATAATATTCACTTGCTATTAAAAGACCATTCTTTTGAAGTGTTTGTATTCGCTTCTTGTTTATATGACAAAGACAACAATGCCAAAGATAAGTATCACTCAAATCCAATTTGAGTTTCTTGGTGGTGATTTGGTACAATGAGCTATCATATAATGTGTTTTCACGAACCAATTCATAAATACCATTTATAGGAATAGTTTTAAAATAAAATATGCCATTTAAAGAAACATGAATTTTATTTTTAATATATGTTAAAACATAACCATATTGTCTTAATTGGGCAACAAAAATGATGTTCCTAGTCAAACTAGGAGCATACAAAACATTGTTCAAAATTGCTTCCAAACCATTTGGAAGCTTCAAGATGTAGTCACTTTGGTCTTCAACTTGAACTTTTGCCCCATTTCCCATGTAGAGGCTAACATCCCCTTTCTTGAAGTCCTTACTTCTTTTGAACCCCTACAATAAGTTGCAAATGTGAGTTCCATATCCGGTATCCAATACCTATGTGTTAGAGGATATTAAATTTAGATCAATATGAATCATGAAAATTGTACCGGAGGTTTGCCCGGTATCCCTCTTGGCTTGCAACTCTTTGAGATGGACTCGACAATTTCTTGCCCAATTTCCAATCTCCTCACACTTAAAGTGTGGGTCATTCAAAGCAACCTTTGGCTTCTTCTACGCTGGTTTTGGTGGTGGCACTCTTACCACTCCCTTCCCCTTTCCCTTAACGTTTCCTTTGCCCTTGGCAACATTTGCCTTGGGTGTGGGGTGAAGTCTCTTCTTGTTCCCACCTTCATTGATGGTGAGAACGGGTAAAACCATTTTACCCATGGCCGCCTTGGCAGTTTTGAGCATACAGTGAAGCTGACTTATGTTCTTGTCCCACCTGTTCATGTTATAATTCATGACAAAGTTGTCAAACCTTTTTGACAAAGAGTTGAGGATCAAATCCGTAGCCAACTCTTTCGAGACGGGACAATTCATCCGTTCGAGGCGATCAATGTATCTTTTCATCTTAAGAACCTAAGATGAAACAGATTGGGTGTCATCCATATAATATGCATGGAGTGCTCGAACTGTTTCGAAGTGCTCTACCCTTGCTTGTTGTTGGAACGTTTCCTTCAACTGGGGAATCATGTCATATGCTCCATGATGTTCATACTCCTTTTGGAGATCCGGAGTCATACTTGCCAACATGAGGCAAGACACTTGGACCGATTCCTTAGTGTATTTCACCCAATTATTATAGGCCTTCTCATCCTCCTCATTAGGTTGATCGGGAAGCAGATCGTCGAAAATATACGATCATTTCTCCTATTTGAGAACAATTTTCAAGTTTTGAAACCAATCTATAAAGTTATTATGGTTTAGACTCTCCTTTTGGAGAATGGTCCTTAGTGATAGTGAGTGAGCGGACGGGATATCATTATTTTCATTGTTGTTGGTGGCCATTTACAAAATTTAACAAAGTTCAATTTTAGTATTTTTGATATTCTCATCTTTTAATAATTAAAACCCTTTTAAGTGTCTTACATGATTTTAAAAAACTAGAATCCAATGTTACATTTAAATAATGGTTAGGTGACCTTTATCCCATTATTTAAATAAACAAGGTAGTCAACATTTTAACAATTGCAACCCTTTGCAACTTCTAGGGGTATGGGATCGACTTAAACATCATATGTATGGTCGGAACGTTTATCCCATCAACACCTTTGTAAACCATATTATAGGTGATCCATTTAACATGGTTTGCAAATCAATTCACCCTACTTGCACACACATGTGAGTTTTCCAACATAAGTGGTTAGGTGACCTTTATCCCATAAATATGGTATCCCTACCTCAATTCACAAGTTCTCACAAAATGGTTAGGTGACCTTTATCCCATTATGAGTTTTCAAGTGACTCAAGTGTTGTGCAAAAGGATGGTGTTAAACTTGTTTATAAAAGAAATTTTTAGATTTCAGAATCTTAGTTTAGAAAACTGTATGTACCTTGTATTTGCATGCTTTCAAATACATGGTACCTATGGTTCACCTTTTTAATAAAAAAATCATTAATCCTTTTAATAACCTTTTATTAATCACTTAATGTTAAAGAACCATCAATATTCAGCTTGGTAAGTTTGTTAATGAGTTTGTTATGCATATCCAAATATCAAACAACAACCATACAACAAACAACCAAACAAGCATAATCATACAAGCATAAGTGCATAACCATAGCCACTAAGTTGAATACACTTGATTGCCATTACAAGTGTTGTCATAAGGTCTTTCCTAAGGGTTAACAATGACACATTAAAATGTGTCCATGAACTCCCACTTGAATCCACATCCAAATGCTTCAAGTGTCCATGTCTTTTGTGTCCTTTTTGGGTCTTCATCTTGTGTATCTTCTTTTACAAAATCATATCCTAATACAAATTTTCTATTAAAATAATTCACCTAATCTATTTATTACATAACCAATAAATAATAAATTACAACCCAAAATACAAACACAAATATTACAATCCTTTCAAGATCAAAACTAACCTGACAAAAACAATCAACCAAATCCAAAACACATATGGTCAAGGCTATATTATGCACCATAATATGTATCATATACAACATCCAAGAACAACCATGAACGCATTTTATTAACCTTAAAGTTCTGGCCAACATGATCCAAAACTTTAGGGTTTGTCCAAACAATATAATCAACCATTTGATGTTAATATTTCAATGTTTATACTAAAGAATGTAAGATTAAACCTTGAAACATAAGGGATTCATTCATCCATAACAAAACAACCACTAATGGGTTGAAAAAGTCCATGAAAACTAACTTTTCAAGAACTTTTGAAGCAAGTATTCCACATAACGGGCTCTAGATCCCATGGTTGGGTTTTGTTACAAGTTTATCAAAGCAAGTTTAACCATTTAAAATTCAAAAGCGCAGTGGATATTAGTGGTTGAAATGTGTTTAACAATCTAAAAATTTGAACCATTTTAACCAAAGACAAAACCCATAAACAAGGATCATTTATATATGTGAAATGACATGCTATCAAAACGAAAAGAGCAACCATGGGGTGTTCTTGAAACTACCTTTCAAGAACAAGAAGATGTAGTATGGATGAGGAGAAGATGATGATCCTTCTTGAATGTCCAACCTCCAAGAGAGAAAGCCTCAAGCTTGTATACCCACAAGCTCTTCCAAACACCTAGCTTGTTAGGGTGTGCAACACCAAGAACCCTCTTCTTGTGCCTCATTCAAAAACAAAATTTTCAACACTTTTTTCACTTAGATCCGAATATTTTCAGGGTTTTGGAGAGAGTTCTCTTGGTTGTGTGTGCGAGAGAGAATGTGTAAGTTAACGGTTGAGTGCAAAAGAGATTAAAGTCTTGTAAATAACCAAGACATGCAATCCCAAGGAGTGGACCTCCTTGGGTGGCCGAAAATCCCATTCAAAAAGGGTTCCCCCCGTTTTAATTTTTGTAAAAAACTTACACATTCAACCCATAAGTTTATAAAATTAAAACCTCTTTTAATTTTATAGCATTAACACACTTTTATTTGTTATTATTTAACTCACTTAAATAATGAAACAAATAATTTATCATGAACAAATTATCCATATAATGTTGTTCTATTACAAAAGCAACATTTAGAAAACCTATTTTGTAAATTGGTGTCAATATTTATTTGTATGATCTCATTAACAAATAAATATTTATTGGTGTTTGTTTAGCTTGTTATTGGGTATGACCCGACTTGGATCATAACGTACTAACCACATCAATCTTGTATGTGTCTTCGGCATACAAGTTCCAATAGTATTGATTATCTTTTCTTATTTTAACCTATTTCAATCCTTGGAATCAAATTTTGTTTTCAACATTTCGATTTCTGAGTTACCATGTTCATGCGATAGACCAAGATTCATGAAAATCACTTGTTTGTTGTTTATTCTCAAAATTATCAAGTTATTTTCAATCAAAAATGACAATGATTCCTTAACATCAGTTTAGTTTTCATGTTTGTTTCTTTGACCTATGGTTTTAAGTTCAATATCAGTGTAGATGTTCGACTATTTTTAGGGTTTGAACTTGAAGATCTTCACCTTTTCTTTGATAATACTATTGTAATGAATCTAAGTTGAGGAATTTAGGGTGAATGGATCTTAGAACATATGTTTTGATGATAGTGATGATGATGGAAGAAGAACAATGAATAAGAACTCTCGTCGTAGTTTGTAGTCTCCAAAATTTGAAAAATATTAAATAACCTTTTGTCCTAGGTTTAAATAGTCAATTTAATGGCTTTTACAAATATTACAAGTTTCAAAAAAATGTGGCTAAATTTGTAAGTTCATTGTAGTAAATGCGGAAAGGAAATTATTCATTAGCATTTCTGTACTATTACAAATGCGGATGTGTAAAAACTTAACAACATTTGTTCGTTGTAGCAAATGCATGTGAACAAAAGTTATGAGCATTTGTACATTACAACAAATGCAGAAAAACAAAGTTCATTAGCATTTGTTCACTATAGCAAATGCAATAGAGTAAATTCCTTGCATCACATTAACTTCAACAAATACAATAGAAAAGAAATTGCCCGCATTTCGTGACTTTCATAGGTCATCATGATGAAAGAGGTGAGCACATTATTTGTTCATTTGATACACAAAGTAGTTTTGAGTGTTAAAGTTAATCACATTTGGGAAATGTGGATAAGTAAACACAAATTCGGCAAGACAAAAGTTTACCACATGAACAAATGCGGTTGAACCCTTTTGTCTGCATAGGTTTTTAACGCTTACAACTTTTTGTATACTTCTTTGAAACAAATGCGGTGATATACGTGTCCGCATTAGTTTCACTTTGTTTTAATGACCTGTAAATAGTTACCCGCATTAGTTATTTGCCTAAGTTATTGCAGAACCGGTGAAGGGTATGCACTTACAACACAACAACACAGTGAGGAGAGTTGCTAAGGACACTTAACAGATGAAATAGGAAATTGGTTAACCTGTGTAATGATACTAAGAACACAAGTAATATGAGACAGAACAAGATAGCAAAACACACAAGGAGTTGGTTTCAAGATTGTAGTATATTGCTTTCTCAAGCTCAATTACAAATGTTACAAAACATATTTGAAAGTTACAAGTACTTGAGATACATATACTACATCTTACAACCATACATACTTTGAAGCCCAGCTAAATACAATTGACAAGACAACAAACAAAATCAAATGTAGAGTCAAAAGGCACATTGCCTTTTGACTAGTGACTATGACATGCCATAGCTCACATCCTACTATATTACAAAAAGGATACAGTACATAAAGTAGAAAGTTATAGACTCAAGACCTTAATGTACATTTTACCAAAATCATGGACCTTTTCATCATCTTATGAAAGTTGGTGACTTTACAGAGTTGCAGTGGAAAAGGGTCCAGCTTTATGAAAAGTACATCACATAAAGCATGTGTTCAAAAGTCTTTGGAATGAATCTGACTTCAAGTGCCGCCTTCGAAAGACTTTGTCTTTGAAGCTTCGGAAGACTTTATATTTGGTTTTGGAAGATATTGGTCTTGGATTTGAAAATTTCACACTTAGTGTATTTCCTAATGTTGGTGTGAAACTTCTGAAGCATTCTACTTTAGTATACTTATGCATGCATGTATGAGAGACTTTGGGTGTTTAGGTTGCATTAGCCTTTACATTTAATCCTTACAAACTCCCCCTAGGCTGATGCTACAAAAAAACTTCAAGACTTCAAATATTAATAGTCCTTAAAAGGATAATGACCATCCTTTTTTTCATGAGATGATGAGGATCACTCAGACTCTCAAAATATATTCTTATGTCAAAGAGATCATGTAGAGGTAGAGTAAACATATCCTACCATGTGTAAATATTTTCAATACCCTGATATATGATGACATGCCATCTTTCTGGATTTGTGGTGTATGTCAAGGACAAGATGGGTCTTCCTGATGCTAAAAGAGCTATTTGAATTGGACTTGGTGTAGCAACCTCTATTTGCACATCCTCTAGATGTTCTGACTCATCCTAAGGTTTGGAGATGGATGCTTCTTTCTTCTTCTTCATTGGCTATGGTTTAAATGCCATCCTTTTTCTCCTCTTTGAACCATTTAACTAGTAAGACTAGCCTGCAACAGTTGATTGATCTTCTTTGTCTTTCCTAGTTGGGTTTTCCTCTCTCACAAGGTCAGATTGAGAGGGGACAAAACCCTGTTGTGGATGAGAAGTGGAAGCTTGCTGAGGCTTAGCAGGAGATTCAGGTTGTGTTGTCTCAAATGGTTCAACCTTAATCTTTACTTCCTGAGGGACCTGACATGGTGGTGAGTGTAAGTCAACAAGTTCACCTCTTTGAATTTTCTGCTTGATCACTCTGATATGCTCATCCATGGTGGACAAAGACATAGGACCAAGTCTCCTTTTAGAGAATCCATACAGCTCCAAAAAGCTCATTATCCTCTGCCTATTAGCAGACTTCTTCATACTTTTCTGGATGATGGCTCTTGACTTTGCAGCCTCTTCTATTAACTTTCTTTTGGTGATCTTTCTCTCTTTGACTATCTCAAGTTCAAGTTGTTTGAGGTACTCAAACTCAATAGAGTCAAAGGGTAAGGGAAGAAGTGTAGTAGCCTGATAGAGAACTGTGGCCCTCAGGTAGTTGATCATGTTGATCCTATCTTTTTCTTTGTCTACCTGAGGTTCTTCTGGCACCACATCCTCTTGTACAGGGCTTTCTTGAACTAGGGAGAGAGAAGGCAAATGCTTGTATAGTCTTTTCTTTCTTCTTTCTTCTTTGATCTGAAGAAGTAGCATTGCATCCTCTGCTTCCTTTCTTTCCTTTGACAATTCCTTGTCAGCCAGTTCATTTAACTCATCTAAGCGGAGAGAGATGATCTTATCTATGTCATAGTTCCTCATCTTCAAGTAGTTGATCCTGATTGCCCTCAACTTATCATTCTGAGTGTTTGGCGGGCAACCTGATAGCAGAATCCATGAGCCTTGCAAACCTAGTAGAGGAACCTTCTCCCCTTAGTCATTTTTCTTTTCCCTTTGTCACTCACAGACCTTTGTGACTTAGGGTGGAGAGAGCTTTGCCTTCATTGCTTGGTGTAGCTTCCAAGCTCTAGCCAAAGAGTGGCTGAGATGCACCTTCTCTAGCATGTGTCTCATAAGGGAATGAATCTTTGTAACTGCTGATGGTGAGACAGAGCTCTTAGGTTCTACCACTAGGCCTTCAGTCAAGGTTTCCCCTATAAAGCTAATCTTAGGGTCTACCTCAACATCCAGTTGACCAATGGCATTGCTTGATTACCTTAGTCTCCCTCTAAAACTGAACTCTGTAGTGATTTTGTCTTGAATTCTTTGAGCCAACTTGTCCGCTTGTCTTGATTGGCTTTGGTTGACAAGTGGCATGTTAACAAGGACCAGACTTTCATAGAAGTTCAAGGTCTTCAAATTGAAGACCTATTATTGCCCATGAACTCTTTGAATGATGAGGGCTCTTCTATTTTCATCATACATTCACCTCATAATATGATTTGAAGTTGGTGGAGATGACATTGCCCTTGGTATTCTTTCCTCAAAAGGATTCTGAATGTGGGAGTCTATGGAGTCCATATCAACATGAACTTGAGGAAGTTGCTGAGTATACACAATTGCAAGTGAGGATGGTGAGTCCTCAATGTACATACTCCCTAAAGAACTCCTAGGTTCTGTAACTGTATGAACTTTCTCCCCCTTTTTGGTAGCATCACCCTCTTGCATAGGTGAGCTAGGAATTAGGTCAATCACACTCACAGGTTCTTGTGTTTCGGGTTGAGCTCCTCTTAAAGGTCTCTCAACTAGTTGTTCCTTCAGATAAGAAATCTCAAGTTGCTGATTATTGACTTTGTTTTGCAAGGTAGTCACTTGAGATTCAAGATGACTGACCTTGGAGACTAAATAGGTGCATGTTTGTGATAGTTTTTGCACCATTTGCCTCATATTCCCCTCATCGTCATCAGAAGAATCATTAGGGGATGATATTATTGGACCAGGTCCTCTCTCTCACCACTAGCTTCAGGTTCTTGGCTGCTGGATTTCCTCTGCTCACTGACAACCTCAGATATGGTGTCAATGGGTTGAGTTACCATGGTTGAGGTCTGAATGATGAAATCACTTGCAAAAGTGAGAGCCTCTTCCATATGGATATCCTGAACATGTTCAGAAGTATCCACCTCAGTGATGGGTGACTGATGTGGGCTAGATATAGGAGACTCTAGAGCACTCATCTTTCTTTGAGAAGTGGAAAAGAAGAGAGAGTCATGGTACTCACCGAAACCTAAGTCTTCATTAGTATAAAAGTCAAGGTTAGGAATGGGTTGATTTAAGTCCAAAGGATAGGGATGGTAACTATCCCCTAAAGTTGATCACTTGAGTGTTGAGACTCAGAGCAAGGGCTTAAGGCATTTGGGCTTGTGATCTCATCAGGCTGAGCATGAGGAACCTCAGCACTGATCATAGAAGTAATAGGAGTGGTTTGCTCCTTAGGAGAAGTGGGAGCTCTAGTATCCACTTCCTTGTGTATGGGTGAGTATATGGCGGCCTTCACAAACTGAATAGTCTGAGTAGGGGTTCGTTTGTGTTTTCTTTTGTAGGAGAGGGTGATTTGTAGCTGTTGTGGTGGTTGAGATGTAGAAGGTGTGGGTTCAACACTAGTTGGTGCTGCTAGGTTGTCACCTTGAGCAATAAGCTCTAACATTTTTAGGACAAGGGTTGTTTCTACCTAGAGAAGCCAACAATTGGCTTTCTCAAGATTTTAAAGATGCCGGGCTTTATCTGTCCCAATTTAAGAATATTACTTGTTTTCCTTAATTGTGAGCCCAATTCAGAATTAAGAATGTACTTAACATATCTAGGATTCATGTAGTATTCTAAGGAGTCCAAATTTACAAGAAGATTTGTATAAACAAATTGAGAGTACCTGAACTTGACTCCCTGAACCATTCCGTGCACTATGAAGGAGAGATCTTCAAGAATCTACTCCCACCCTCCATGCTTGTTGGACAAGCTATGGATAACCATATATAGCAGGTATTTCTACTGGGATGAGACCTTCCCATTCCTAAGGTCTTTATACACAAATCTCCCTCATAGCCCATCTACTTAAAGGAGTGGTTAATAGCTTCTTTGGGGAAGACACCTCACCTTCTTCATCATCCAGCTAAAGATGATTGTCAATAATGACCGAAGTGATGAAGATTGTTCTCCCCAGTATTGTGGTAGACAGTGCCTTTTCCCCATCCAAAATGACCTCTTGGTAGGTCTTCCAAAATTCAAGCAAATGATCCTCATACAGAGTAGGATCAATGGTTAGGGAGGCGAAGTAGTTTGATAGAGCTAAGAAATGGCAAACCTCTGAGAAATGTGGATCTTTCTCAGAGTGTAACAGAGCAACTTGGTTGTGTTGCCTGTGTAACTGCATGGAGAAATCTGATGCATTTCATCGGTTAAAGTTGGCCATTGTGAGAACGCTCAAAGATGAAGGAAGTATGAACGAAGGCGGTTTCATAAAGAAATTTGGGGTTAAGCTTTGGAGGAAAGATGAAGATGATAAGAAGAGGGGGAACCGTTGGGTTTATATGTGAAAATGATTTAAGACAAAGTTAATGAAAGAGGATAAACTTTGAAATTCAAATGTTTGTCCCACATCTAAAAAAGTAGTTTGCTTTTAGCTCAAAAAGTAGTTTTTTTGGAAATCAAAAAGCTTCCAAAGGTGAATTGTCTTCGAAGTTTTAATGAAAAACCTTCCAAAGCTAATATGACTTCGGAAATTTCCTATGAGTGTTGAAAAATTTTGCTTCGAAAGAAAATTAAGACTTGGATGTTTTGTTCAAAAGAGCAAAGCTTCTAAGAGTTAATTTGCTTCGGAAGGAAATTGTCCTTCAAAACATATAAGTGCTTAAGAAAAGTTTCAAGCTTCGGAAGATATTTCAGAAATTTCTTTCGAAGGAAAATGACTGAGGCAGTTATTTGTTTTCAAGGCATAAGTTCTTCCAAAAGTAAAAAACATATCTTCCGAAGGATAATTTTTTTTCAGACTTCTAAGGAAAGACTTCAAAAGATTTTTATCCAACGAAAACACGAGCTTATGAATATGATAAACTAAACAACTTAGGACACATAGATTTTAAGAAATAATAAGAATTAGTTTTAAGAAAAACTTACTCAATGTTTATCATCCTAATAGCTGATATAAGATACTTAAATCTCTGTTCATCAAAGGCTTTTGTAAACAGATCAGCATATTGTTCATTTGTGTTAACTTTGACTAGTTTAATTAATCCGTTTTCATAGTTATCTCTAATTAAATGATACCTGATATTGATGTGTTTTGTCCTTGAGTGCTGCATAGGATTCTCTATGATAGAGATAGCACTATTGTTGTCTATGTGAATAGGAGTCTCCTTGAAGTTTAATACATAGTCAAGCATATGATTCTGAATCTAAAGCACTTGAGCATAGTAGCTTGCAGCAGCAACATATTCAGCTTCAACAGTTGATGCAAAGACACATGATTGTTTCTTGCATTGCCATGAGACAACCCTTCCACCAAGAAACTGACATCCCTCAGATGTAGACTTTGCAGTCATGTCGTAACAATGATAATCATTATCTGTATAAGCATACAGATTAAATTCAAAATTCTTAGGATATCAAAGCCAAGTGTTAAGCACCTGTGAGGTATCTTAGAATCTTTTTGACAGTGATGAGGTGACACATCTTGGGGTTGGCTTGATATCTTGCACAAATACATGTGGTAAACATGATATCAGGTCTGCTAGCTATGAAATACATAAAATACCCAATCATAGCCATGTATTGATGTTCATCTACACCCTCCTCCTCAAGATCAGGCCCAAGGAGTGGTTTTTAGCTATGGGTGTCTTAGCAATCTTACAATCAGTCATGTTTAATCTTTTGAGTATGTCTTGAACATACTTTGAATGACTAATGAAGATGCCATCTTCAACTTGCTTCACTTGAATTCCAAGAAAGAAATTGATTTCCCCCATGGCACTCATTTCAAATCTGTCTTTCATCAACTTCTCAAAGTCTTTTTAGAGCTTTGGATTAGTTGAACCAAAGATGATGTCATCTACATACACTTGAACTAGCATTAAGTCATTTCCCTGTCCTTTGATGAAGAGAGTTCCATCTATAGTATCACTTCTGTATCCATGCTTGCAAAGATACTGAGATAGAGTCTCATACCATTTCCTTGGTGCCTGATGCAACCCATAAAGAGCTTTGTCAAGCTTGTAGACATAATCAGGATGATCAGGATCTACAACACTAGGTGGTTGTTTGACATACACCTCTTCATCAATCACCCCATACAGAAAAGCACACTTGACATCAAGTTAATAGACCTTGATGTTTGGATGCAACAAATTCCAAGAATATCCTAACACCTTCTAGTCTTTCTACAGGAGCAAAGACATCAGTGTAGTCAATGCCTTCTTCTTAAGTGTACCCTTGAAAACTAGTCTAGATTTGTTTTTTATGACAATGCCTCTATCATCTTTCTTATTCCTAAACACCCATTGGTTCCTATAGTAGTCTTCCCGTGAGGAAGAGCACAAAGGTTCCAAACTTTCTGCCTTTTGAATTGAAGCAGCTCCTCTTGCATGTCTTCAACCCAACTTCCATCTTTTAGAGCCTCATTAATTTTCTTTGGCTCTATCTGAGATAAGAAACAAGAGTGAAGACAAACATTTGCTTCATGGGTTTGTCCTCTTGTTCTTACCCCTTTATCAACATCTCCAATGATGTTAGTAGTAGGGTGAGACTTGTGGATCCTTACTTGAGGGATCGCAGCATGTTGCTGAGAGAGATCTAAATTTGAAAAATTAAGATCTGGCATTGATGCTTTTCCCACCACATTAGCACACTTATCAAGTGAAACTTGATCCAATGAGTGTGGACATCATTGATATTGACATCTATGGGGTGATTATGAGCATCAAGAAATTCCTGATCACTGTTACCACCACCATCATTTTCTTCTGCATTTGAAGTGTCTTTATCTGGTTGTTGAGCCTCTGAGCTGGAATTTGAAGACATCTCAGATGTATCAGCTGAATTTGTCATTATGGTGCTCATAGAAACCTCATTTGCAGAAGTAGTTACAACTAGAGCTAAATATGTGTGGCTTAAAGGTCTTCTTAGCTCAAATATTGGGTCAGGATCACCTGTGGTAAGATAACTGTAGATCCTGAAACATTCCCACAAGATTTGTTAAAACAGTTGGTAACTAAATCAACATCAAATAGCCAATCAGGACCAGAACCAGCCACACAGGGTGTGTGTTCATTGAAAGTCACATTGGCTGACTCCTCAACATTCTAGTTCTGATATTGTATACTTTATAAGCCTTAGCTTGAGAAGAGTATCTAATGAAGTGTCCATCGTCTGATTTCTTAGCAAATTTGGCAATTTGATCTTTGCTATTCAAGATGGTGCAAGGACATCCAAATGACCTGAGAAAACCAATAAAAGGTTTCCTCTTCTGCCAAAGTTCATAAGGAGTCTTGCCATGAGCCTTAACAACTAAAACTCTGTTTTGCACATAGTAGGCAGTGTTGACTGCCTCTACCCCAATGGTGATAGGCAGTTTAGAGTCAGACAACATGGTTCTTGTAGCTTCAATCAGTCTCCTATTTCTCCTCTCAGCAACACTATTTTGCTGAGGAGTCCTAGGAGCACTATATTATCTTGTAATACCTTTTTCATCACAAAATGTATCAAGGATTTGGTTCTTGAATTCTGTTCCATGATCAAATCTTATGGTTTTGACCTTGTGAACACATTGCTTCTTAATATTTAAGATGAAATTATTTAGAACCTCATGAGTCTCATCCTTAGATCTAAGGAAAAAGACCCAAGTGAATCTTGTAAAGTCATTTGTGATCACCAAACAATAAGAGGTCCTTCCTAGACTCATTACACTGGTAGGGCCAAATAGATCCATATGTAATAAGTGTAGGGGTGTGGTGATGGAGTTTCTTTCCTTAGGCTTATGAGATACCTTATGTTGCTTCCCTTTCAGGCATTTAACACAAGATCATCACTAGTAAAGTCTTTCTTTGACATTCTAGTTACCAAATCATTCTCAATAAGTTTATTCATGTTCTTAAAGTTTACATGGCACATTCTTTTATGCCATAGGAAAGACTCATCATTATTTGCTTTAGATAGAAAGCATGAAACTTCTCCAAAGGGAGATGTCTTGTATATGTTCCCTTTCCTAGGGGCTCTAAGCAAGATATGCTCATGAGAAATGACCACCCCGTGCTTGAGAACAATGAATTCATTCGTAGTAAAGAGCATGTTATGACTCTAATCAGAATATTGGGATACACTCAGAAGATTGTACCCAAGCTCCTTGACAAAGTTTACCTTTTCAATGCTGAGGTTACCATTTGTGACCTTGCCCCTTCTAGAAATGTAACCACCTTCATCTCCTCCAAAAGCAATTGGCCCTCCATCAATTCTTTCAGAGTTCTGGAGTAGTGACCTATTTCCTGCCATGTGCCTGGAACAACTACTATCAATGATCCAGACATTTTTTTTTGTCTTGAGTTGTTCGTGCATAAAGAAAATGATTAGTTACATCTAGATACCCAAGCCTTATTGGTCTTGTGCTTAACAAAAGAAGTAGAACGTAATGTAACAGTAATAGATCCTATAGTTGTGCTTTGAGGATCTTGTGTTGTTGTTGATGGAGAACATTAAGTCATTTGGTCTTTCTTTGAGTTCGACACCACCTTTGGAAGTTTGGACTTGACCTTCAACAATTCAAAAGCTTTTGACACTTTGGAAGATTTTATGATTGGACCATCGCAAGATTTTGCAAACACTGCAGCAGACTTCAGTGCCTCAAAAGTATTCCTTTCTTCCGAGAACAAATTGTCTTTCGAAGGCAATTTTTCACTTGCCTTCTTCTTCATCTCGGAGCTTCCGAAGGAAACAAATTTTCCTTCCCAAGCTAATTTTTTCATGGAGCTCTTGGAAGTCTCTTTCCTAGTCATATGGAGAGTACCTCTTGGATTGTATGGAAAATACTTAGTAAGATGAGAGGTGCTTTTACACTTAACACATTCAACCTTTTTCTTCCAAAGAGCCTTCTTCTTAGAACAAGGATGACTATGATCATATCCCTTCTTCACCTTCATCTTTGCAGATGCTGAGATAGTCCTTTTGGGCTGATAGTTATTCTTGGAGTTGGATGGTCCAAGCTGTGTAGCAATGGTACACAATAGATCAGCCTTCTTCTTGGTGCTGAGATGGTTTGAACATGCACCAAAACCCTTGGTAGAAGAGTTTAGGTTGATGTATTCGGTCTTCACCACTCCAAACCCTGCAAATATAAAAACTTGTTTCTACAAAGATCAAAAGTGGCGTTGATCTTTTGAGCATTCCTAGCTTTTCTCTTGCTCTTTCTGATCAAGTTTTTCCTCATAGACTTGGTCATCACAGTCTTTCTTTTCTACTCAGAATGATAGTGACCCTTCTTAGAATCCTCCTGTTCATTCTTCTCAAAGGAACTCTTCACTATCACTTCTTCATCCTCTTCACTGAAAGGATCTATGAGAGGAAGCTCATATTCACAAGTTCCACACCTAGGTGATCTTAAAGATAAGATTGTGTGTGGATAAACTATCTCACTAGATCCCAGTCCCTACTTATTTTGATATCATTCTTGGCATGCAAGGATGAGGATATCATGCTCTTGAAGGCCTCTTCTTCAAAAACACATTTTTCTGCCTTGACCTTGCTGATCACAAGCTCAGCCTGGCATTTAGTCAACTTAGTTATAAGATCCTTGATGTGAGTCCTATAATTGGAATGGTTTAGGGGGTCAATTTCAGGTACTCTTAGTTTGTTTATACAAATTTACTTGCTAACTTGGATTCCTTAGAGTGTTACATGTTTCCTAGATATGTTCAATACATTTTTAACTGTGAACTGGGCTCATAGTTGGGGTAACATGTAATATTCTTAAATTGTGACAGATGAAGCCTGACATCTTTAAAATCCATAATAAGCCAACTGTTGGCTTTTCATCGGTACAAACAAACCTTGTCCCGAAAATGTTAGAGCTCATTGCTCAAGGTGACAATCTAGCAACACAAGCTAGTGTTGAACCCACACCTTCTACCTCCAAACCACCAAAAAGGCCTCAAATCACCCACACTTACAAAAGAAAATCCAAATGAACCCATGCTCAAGCTATGGAGTCTGTGCAGGCCCCACACACTCACCCATATAGGAAGAAGTGGATACTAGAGCTCCCACTTCTCCTAAGAGCAAACTTCTCCCATCTTTTCAATGATCAGTACTGAGATTCCCCATGCTTAGCCTGATGAGCTCACAAGTTCAACTGCCTTAAGCCTTCACTCTAAGTCGCAACAACCTTCAAAGGATAGCTACCATCCCCAGCCTCTAGACTTAAACCACCCAATTCCCAACCTTGACTTCTATACTGATGAAGATTTAGGTTTCACTGTGTACCATGAGTCTCTCTACTCCTCCCCTACTCAATGAGAGATGAGTGTTCCTGAGTCACCTATGTGTAGCTCACATCAGTCACCGATTATTGGGGTTGACACTTCTGAACCTGTTCAAAAAATCCATATGGAAGAGGCTCTCACTTCCGCAAGTGATTACATCATTTAGACCTCAACCATGGAAACTTAGGCCATAGACAATTCAACTAAAGTTGTCAATGAGCAAAGGAAAACCAGCAGGCAAGAAATTCATTCTAGTGGTAAGAAAGAAAACTTTGGTCCAATTCTCTCATCCCCCATGATTATTCTAATGAATGTGAGGGAAATTTAAGGCTAAAGGTGCAAAACTGTCAAAAACAAGCACCAACCAAGTCTCCAACTTTAGTCATCTTGAATCTCAGGTGATGACGCTGCATAACAGGATCAATGATCAGCAACTTGAGATATCTTATCTTAACAAAAAACTAGCTGTGAGACCTTTAAGAAGAACTCAACTAGGAACACAAGAACATATGAATGTGATTGATATAACCTCTAGCTCACCTATGCAAGTGGGTGATGCCACCAAAAAGGGGGAGAAAGTCATCACAAACACAAAACCTGGGAGTTCTTCACAAAGCATGGACATTGAGGACTCACCATCTTATATTGCAATTGTCCATACTCAGCAACTTCCTTAATTTCACATTGATGTGGACTCTATAGAGTCCTTCATTCAGAGACTTTTTAAGGAAGGTATACTAAGAGCAGTGTCATCTCCACCTCAAGGAACTTCTAACTACATCATAGGGTGGATGTATGATGCAAATAGAAGAGCCCTTACTCTTCAAAGAGTTCAAGGGCAGCAAGAAGTTTTAAATTTTCATACTTTGAACTACTATGAAGGTCTTGACCTGATCAACATGCCACTTGTGAATCCAAGCCAATCTAGAAAAGCTAACAAGCTAGCACCAAGGATTCAGGACAAAATTACTAAAGAGTTTAGTCTAAGAAGGAGACAAAGGCAATTAGGTAATACTATTGGTCAACTGGGTGTTAAGGAAACCCTAAAGTTTGCTTTGAAAGTGAAACCTTTACTGAAGACCTAGTGGTAGAGCCTGAGAGCCTTGTCACACCTACAACTACCTCAGCAATTCATTCTATTAGTGAAGCACCTGATGGTGAAGGTGTATCACAACCTCTCTCTAGCCAGATCTTGGAGGCTACACCAAGCAATGTAGGCTAAAGCTCTTTCCACCCTGAGTCATAAAGATCTGTGAGTGACAAAGGAAAAGGAAAATTACTTCTAAGGAGATTGAGGAGGAGGAAAGAGACAGAGGATGAGGAGGCTAAGGGGAAAAAGTTCCTCTAGGTCTGCAGGATTCATGGAATCTACAATCAGGGCTACCCCCAGACCAAACACTCAATATGATGAGTTAAAAGCAGTGAGGATTACTTACTTGCAAACTAGAAACTATGACATTGATGATATTATATCTCTCCCCTTAGAGTAACTAAATGAACTGGCTGACATAGAATTATCAAGGGAGAAGAAGGATGTAGAGGATGCAGAGATACTTTTCTAAATCAAAGAGGAGAAGAGACAAAGAGAGATTGTACAAGCATGTTCCCACTCTCTCCCCAGTTCAAGAAAGTCCTGCACAAGAGGTTGTGGCTCCACAAGAACCTCAGGTAGACAAAGAGACTGATAGGATCAATATGATTAACTACCTGAGAGCCACAAGCCTATACCAGGCATCTGCACTTCTTCCCTTGTCCTTCGAGTACATAGAGTTTGATTATCTCAAACAGCTTCAGCTTCAAGTACTCAAAGAACAAAATAAAACAAAAAGAAAATTGAAGGAAATTGTTGCAAGGTCAAGCGCCATCATCCAGAAGAGCAAAAAAGTCTGCTAACAGACAAAGGATGATGAGCTTCTTGAAGCTGTATGGATTCTCCGGAAGCAGACTTGGCCATATGTCTCTATCTATATGGATAAGCACATTATGGTAATGAAGCAGAAGATCAAAAGAGGAGAGCTACTTGACTTACATTCCCCTCCAAATGAAGTTATTCCTAAAATGGAGGTGAAGGTTGAAAAACCTAAAACAACACAACTTAAACCTCCTATTGAGCCTTAGCAAGCTTCTTGTTCTGATCCACAACCAGGTCAAACTCTCTCTCCTTCTGAACCTCTGAGGGAGGAACACCCAACTAAGTAAGAAAATACTTATCAACAAGGTGTTGCAGACTAGTCTTCTAAGTTAAAGTCCTCAAATAGGAGGAAGAGGATGGCTTCTAGACCACAATCAAAGAAGAAGAAGAAGTCTAAACCATCCACCTCCATACCTCAGGGTGAGTCAGATCAACTTGAGGAAGTGCATGAAGAGGCAGCCCAATCAACTCCAATTCAAGTGGCTCCTCTTGCTTTTGAGAGACCCATCTTAACTTGGACCTTCACTACTAATCTAGAAAGATGGCATGTGAATAAAGATCAAGGTGGTATGAATGTATACACATGGCAAGACTTATTCAACCTACCTTTGCATGATCTTTTTTAGATGAGAAGATACTATGAAAGTTTGACTGATCCTGACAATCTAATGAAGAAGGGCATGGTCATTATCATGATGAGGACTATCAACTAATGAAGATCTTCAAATGTTTTGGTAGCATCAGCCTAGGGGGAGTTTGTAAGGATTCCAATAAGTCTGATGCAGTCAAACATCAAAGCATCCAAAGTCAATATACATGCATGCACCAAAGTACTAAAGTAGAAATGCTTAGGAAGTTTCACATCTTAAACAAGAAATATTCTAAGTGTAAAATCTTCCAAAGCCAAGACCAATATCTTCTAAAGCCAAATATGAAGTATTCTGAAGCTTCAGAGACAAAGTCTTCTAAAGCCAATTTATGAAGATAGATTTCTTCTGAATACTTTTTAGTACATGCTATTATCTTATGTAGCTGTCCATAAAGCTGGACCACCTTGCAGGATCGATTTATGTCACTAACACTTTGTTTTTCTCTCAAAATCACTTGAACAACACTCGGATGAAGATAGAGTCGATAAGAGTTGATAAAAATATAATAAGTAATGAACAAACACAGAGAGATAATTTCAAGGTACTTGCATATATTTTTTCTCAACTCAAATGTTACAAGACTCTTACAAGCATATCTTATGAGTTACAATGAGAAACTATATATAATACTACCTATAGCCGGATATACTTTGAAACCAACTGGGATCCTATAACTAAAGCCTATACTACAAGACTATAGTTTAAGGTATCTCAGATAAAGTCTTATCTGAGATATGGTAGTCAGGACATTTCCCTGACTTACCTTTTGTCACCAACTAAAGTTGGTAACTTGTACCATCATAAAAGGTGAACAGTGGAATAAATTGTGGTCAACTACATGGCTCTTTGTGAAAACACCATGAAGTATCAGAGGTCTGCAATGGAGTGTTAGAGACCATACTTATGTTCACTTGTTCATAGCAGTGTCTTCTGAAGGTTAAATAGCTTCGGAAGAAAAAGTACTTCCGAAGCCACTTATACTTCAGAAGAGGCTACTTCTTCCAAGGCTTTAGAACTTCTTCTTTCTTCATACTTCAAAAGCAGTCTTCTGATTTCTTCTTCTTAGACTTGATTCTTCAAAAGTGAATTCTTGACTTGGAACTAGAGTCTATCTTCGGAAGTTGATCTTTCACTTTGTCTTTGAAAGAACTCTACTACCTTTGGAATTTCCATAATTAGCTTTGGAAGCCTTTGTAAGTAGCACCAAAGTTGTCTAAGTGATTTGGTTTTGATTGCACCAACCTTCCTCTTGATCCAACAAACTCCCTCTAGCCTCATGCTTCCAAAACCTGACTTGTTTCTGCTCCTTAAAACTTTCAGCACCAAGGAAAGTAGATATTTATCAGTTTCCTTGTTCTTCCTAGATGTGGTGATGAGAAGTTTGTACAAATATTTAGTTGACAGGAACTCCAGTCTGTCACCCTGAATGATTTGTACCCTTTGTTGTGGCCCTCTGAAAAGAGTTAGTTAATGGGAACTATAATCATATTCCCATATAACTATAGGTTCCAATTCGGGACCCTCTACCATTTGTAGAAAGGTTGTGCCCTTGGTAGGTGGTCTTTCCTTGTCTTGCTTTCTTCTCAACTTCAACTCTTCTTCAATATTGGCTTTTTCAGTTAACCCAGCTAGATGAAGACTGCTGAGATGATTCCTCATGACAGCAACAGTTCAGAGTTAGAGGGGTTAGAGAATGACTCTCTGCTAACTTAGCAATATCAAACCTGCTAGAGTGTATTAGAGAGGTGGCATTAAGCCTATTGATTCACCATTCTCTCTTTCCACAACAAATTTGGGAGTAGCTTCATCGAACCTCCACTGGAGTATTTTCTTTCTAGACGTAAGAGACTGACTAGGAATCTTGTCCTCTTTCTTTGTATCCAGCAGAGTCACAAGCTTTCTTCTTCGTGTCTTCTCTTCAACATTTAATGAGTCTGAGTTAAGGCCAATAAGTTTTGCAGCGTGGTCCAGTGTTCTTCTATGTGGATCAATAAATTGATCTCTTGTGATGGAACGTGAAGATCCATTAACATAGGTGATGTTGACAGAGTCTTCCTCACAGGAGATGTCACTCAAGGTTGTGCAGTTGGTGAGTTTTGTCTTGATTGCCTTGAACTCCTCTAGAGAGAGGTGTTTAGAAGGCTGAGGGGATGGCATGGAAGGTTGCTAGGTAGGCTGAGGTTGAGTGGGTGTCTTGGTACCTCTAGTGTAGCCATTCTTCAGAAGATGTCAGTAACCTACTTAGATTGATTGATGTGGAGTGGGATGGCATGGGTGTCTAGGCTGGCTTGCAATCTTTCATCTCAAATCTTTATAAGATGTTAGTAACATACTTAGATTGATTGATGAAAAAACCTTCCTTCATTACTGTACGTGAATTCCAATGAAAAAGTCCATTTTTCCCATGGAACTCATCTCAAACTTTTTCTTCATAAAGCTTTCAAAGTCCTTACAAATTGGTCATTTGAAGAACCAAATATGATGTCATCAACATAGACTTGAACAAGCAAAATGTCCTTCCTAGACTTTCTAATGAAGAGAGTCTTATCAATGGTACCTCTAGTGTAGCCATTCTTCAGAAGAAACTGAGACAGAGTCTCATACCATAGCCTAGGTGCTTGGTGCAGCCCATATAGAGCCTTATCCAATTTGCACACATAGTTGGGGTCGTGTGGGTCTTCCAATCCTGGAGGTTGGCACACATATACTTCCCTATCTATATCCACATATAGAAAGGCACACTTGACATCAAGCTGGTAGACAGTGAAGTCCTTGGATGCAGCATAAGCAAGAAAGATCTTAACTGCCTCAAGTCTTGCAATGGGTGCGAAGACATCAGTATTATCGGTTCCTTCATCTTAGGTGTATCCTTGAACCACTAGTCTTGCCTTGTTCTTGATAATCAAGTCTCTATCATCTCTCTTATTTCTGAAAACCCATTTAGTGCCTGTAGGTACTTAACTAGAGGGTAGCGAACATAGGTTCCAAACCTTCTGTCTCTTGAATTGAAACAACTCCCCTTGCATCGACTCAAGCCAACTACTATCTTTCAAGGCATATCCACCTTCCTGGGTTCCATGTGGGATAAAAAGCATGAGTACAAGAGACATTTCCATGATGAGTCTACCCTCTTGTTATCACACCTTCAGAGACGTCCTCTATGATGTTCTCAGTTGGATGAGTGTTATGAATCCTAAGATGAGGAATCACTTCTAGTTGTAGAGATAGATCCATATTGGACATATTCTGCTCAGGAACTTAACACTTTGTCCAGTTGTTGTTTCAAAGTCATTCAATGAGCACTGATTGAATAATGAGAAACATCATCAATGGTTGGTTGTGAAGTAGTATTAACAATTGCCTGTTCCTTCATAATACTACTTCCTTTTGCCTGGTGTTATGTTAGATCACCTGATGAGTTTTAAGGCTCAACAAGTGATTCACTTGTTGAAGCTTCACTATTCCTTGATATGGTTACACTGTTAGATCTATGAATAGTAGAAGCTTCATTTGTTGCAACTCTTTGAGAACTTAGAAGAGGTCTGAGTAGCTCAAATAGTTGATCATCAACAACAGCTTCAGCATCATTTTGAGCACCTATTCTAGCTAAAACATTCTCACAAGAAGGTTTAGAATAGTTTGGAAACAATTCTAAATCAAAGATATGATCAGGGCCATTCCCCCTAACACAAGGAGTGTGCTCATTAACACATATATTGGATGATTCCTAAAATTGTTGGTTCTTAATGTTGTACACTCTATAAGCTTTAGAGCTAGAAGAGTATCCAACAAAGATAGCATCATCTGACTTTTCAGCAAACTTTGCCAAATTGTATTTTGTGTTAAGTATGATACACTTGCAGCCAAAGGACCTTAGAAAGCCAATGAACGGTGGCCTCTTGTTCCATAGCTCATAAGGGGTTTTTCCATGTGGCTTGACTACAAGAACCATGTTCTTCATATAACATATAGTGTTGACTGCCTCTGCCTAGAATGTTAGAGGTAGTTTGAATTACCTAACATAGTTCGAGTAGCCTCAATAAGTGTCATGTTCCTCCTCTCAGCAACACCATTTTGTTGAGGAGTTCTAGGAGCACTATATTGTCTAGCTATCCCTTTTGAGTTACAAAATAAGTCAACAGAGAAGTTCTTAAACTCAGTCCCTTGATCACTTCTAATTATTTTAACCTTATGATCCATTTGATTTTCTATTTTAAGAATAAAAGATTTTAATGTTTCAGCAGTTTCATCTTTAGTTCTTAAAAAGAATACCCATGTAAATCTTGTAAAATCATCAACTATCACAAGGCAATATGATTTCCTTCCAATGCTCATTATACTTGTGGACCAAAAAGATCCATGGCAATAAGTGTAATGGGGTAGTGATAGAGCTAACACTTTTGGATTTGTGAGATGCCCTGTGTTGCTTCCCTTTCAGGCATGCAACATAGTTATCTTTGCAGAAAAATACCTTTTTAGGCAAACCATGTACCAAGTTATTTTTAGCCAATTTATTCATTGTCTTCAAATTTACATGACACATACGTTTATGCCAAAGTGATTACTCATCACTATTAGCTTTGGAAATAAAGCATGATACTTCACCTATTGAGGAAGCATTGTTCATATCCAGCTTGTACATATCCCCTTTCCTGGGAGATCTAAGAAGCACCAGTTCCGGAGGAATTGTCATCCCTGGTTTGAGGATAAGGCATTCATGTTCTGTGAAAAGCATTTGGTGCTTTTGATTACAAAACTGAGAAACACTTAACAGATTGTGTTCAAGCTGTTTGACAAAGTGAACTCTGTCAACTTTTACCTTCCCATTGGATATACTCCCTCTGCCAGAAATATATCCTCCGGCCTCACCTCCAAATTGGACAAGACCTCCATCATAGTGTTCAAACTATTGAAGGAGAGATCTGTTCCCTGTCATGTGTCTGGAGCATCCACTGTCCACAATCCAGACATTGTTATTCTTGTCATATGGATGTCCCTGCACACAAGATGAGATTGTTAGTTTTGATTGGAAACCCAAGCCTTGCTGGTCTTGGGTTCTTCTAATGATAATGACATAATTGAACCAAAAGATATGCATGGGTGTTTAATGGACGTCTTTGAAGAAGAGGTTTGGGCTATAACATCTTCCTTGATTCCAATCCATCCTTTGGTTGATCTTAGAGGATGAGCTTGTTGAAGCTTTTGCAGCATGCCATTCTTCCGAAGCTTCTTTCTTTTCGGAAGAAACCTTCACCATCTTTTCTTCCGAAGCAGTCTTCTTCTGGGATGGTTTCAAGGGAGCTTTCTTGTTCTTCCGAACTTTGGTATCTTTTGCTTTCGAAGCTATTTTCCCTACAGAAGAAGAGTTTTCTTTTGAAAGCAACCTTGCTTCAAAAACTAGCTTTCTCTTTTTCATCACTTGATCCGTTTGATAAGGTCCAAATGTGAAATCTTCCCTGACTCCTTCTTTTCTAACATTATTTTCATAATGTGTGCTTGCAGGATTGTAGTAACAATCTTTGGCCATTATTGTTGCATCATTCTACAACTCATCTGAAGATAGGTAGCAGTTGGGACCTCTTGCTCTTCAATACCACATCTAGGTTGTCTGATAGAGTCATAAGAGTGTGGTGGAGCTATTTCATTGGTCCCCAACCCTTCTTTGTTCTGATAAAAGAGTTTGGAGTGTGAGGATGATGCAAGAATAGCTTGGAAGTTTTGCTCAGAGAGAACATACTTCCTGGCTTGAGCCTCAGCAGTGACAAGCTAGGCTTGAGCCTCAGAAAATTATATATCAAATCCTTTATTTGAGTCTTGTAGTTGGTGTGTTCATGTTTTAATAGGGACACAGTTTTCTCTAACTCCTCAATTTTCTTTTACTAGTCGGATTTAGCCCTTTTAAAATCAGCTTTCAAGAAATTTAAAGACTCAATATCAGATCTAATTTCCATATTGTAATCTTGATAAAGTTTCACTTTAGCTATACAAGCAGGAGTATAGAGATGTTCGTATATTTGGGTATCATTTGTTTAGGCCATGAGAGCTTGAGCAGGAGTCACATCTTGTACCATGAAGCTCAAATCATCTTCTTGAGCCATTGCAGCTGTTTCAGTTGACTTTCCAGTGGGCTTTGAGGTTGAGAGATGTGTGGATGCCTGTGGGGTTCCTGGATTAGTCTTGGGAGCCTTGCATTCCCTTGCAAAGTGACCAAGTTGGTTACACTTGTAACATTTTGCCTTGGTCTTGTCAAACCCAAACTTGTTGGTAGTTAGGTTATGAGGGAATTGCCTTCCAATTCTCTTAAGTAACTTCTTTGCTCTATAACTTAAAAGAGCCATCTATTGGACAATGTCCACATACTCTACATTGTCTAGATTGAAACACTCTAGATCATCAAAAATGTATTGAAAATCACCAGAGTGTCCACTTCCTGAGACAAAGGCACAACTTTCCTGAAAGGAATTGTGTTGAGCCTACTAAGACCTTGGAGTCTCAAGGAAATTGATGTATGGTCTAGAAGAGCAGGATGGCTGGTAGTGGTAAGTCAGGTAGTGCTGAGGTTGTGGGGGTACTGATCCTTCAGCAACCATTAAAGCATTGCTAGCAGGAAGACTCAGAGGTCTTCTTGTTGGTGGCCCTTCTTTCGTTCCATCTCTAAACGGTATCCATCAAGGATGCCATAGAGCTCAGTCATAGTAAGAGTGTTCAGGTTCTCTATCATTTTGATAGAGACACAGTAGAATGTCCACTCATTTGGAAGAGCACTCATGAACTTTCTCATAAGATATCTAAGTTTAGGAGTGATCTTCATAGACTAAAGAGAGGATATAAGATCTATGTACCTGAAATATTGCTGGCTGAGGGTCCCTCCAGCGATATAAGTGAAGTTCTCGAACTGCTGCTTCAGTGAGTCCTTCTTGGATTCGTTGGAGCTTGAATACATCTAAGCAAGAGCATCAAACAATTCTTTTGCAGACATACAATGCTCAAACCCCACCATGATGGAGTTTGGTATTGTAGTCATAAGAATGGTCATAGCATTACTATCGATGTCTATCTTCTTTCAGTCCACATCAGAATAATCTTCAACAGCCTTTTCTATCATGGCACAGTTTCCACCAGGTGATGCCACCTTTGGTTTATACGGGTCGTTGACAATGGAGTTCCACATCTTGCTGTCTTGGTATCTGATGAAGCCTTCCATTCTTCTGCTCCAAGACCTGAAGTTTTAAGGAGTAATGATGGGAACTTTTGACATAGTTCCCATCTCTACTTCGGATTTGTTAAGGGCCATTTTGAGTGAGTTATGGGGAGGAATGAAAAACTGGTTGATTTGGATGGTAAGATCTCACAATCAAGAGCCTAAAAACCTCTGATACCAATTGCAGGATCAGTTTATGTCACTAACACTTTGTTTTTCTCTCAAACTCACTTGAACAACACTCAGATGAAGATAGAGTCAATAAGAGTTGATAACATATAATAAGTAATGAAGAAACATAGAGAGATAATCTCAAGGTACTTGCATATATTGCTTCTTAACTCAAATGTTACAAGACTCTTACAAGCATATCTTATGAGTTACAATGAGAAACTATATATAATACTACCTACAGCCGGATATACTTTGATACCAGCTGTGATCCTATAACTAAAGCCTATACTACAAGACTATAGTTAAGGTATATCAGATAAAGTCTTATCTGGGATATGGTAGTCAGGACATGTCCTTGACTTACCTTTTGTCACAAACTAAAGTTGGTAACTTGTACTATCATAAAAGGTGAACAGTGGAAAAAAGTATGGTCAACTACATGGCTCTTTGAGAAAACGCCATGCAGTATCAGAGGTCTACAGTGGAGTGTCAGAGACCATACTTATGTCCACTGGTTCATGGCAGTGTCTTCCGAAGGTTAAATGGTTGTGGAAGAACAAGTACTTCCGAAGCCACATATACTTCGGAAGAGGCTGCTTCTTCCGAGGCTTAAGAACTTCTTCTTTCTTCATACTTCGGAAGTAGTCTTCTAATTTCTTCTTCTTAGACTTGATTCTTTGGAAGTGAGTTCTTGAGTTCGGAAGTAGAGTTCGTCTTCAGAAGTTGATCTTTCGCTTTGTCTTCGGAAGAACTCTACTACCTTCGGAGTTCCATAATTAGCTTCGGAAACCTTTGTAAGTAGCACCAAAATTGTCTAAGTGAATTGGTTTTGGTTGCACCAGCCTTCCTCTTGATCCAACAACCTTTCCCCTGCAACTCTATTTGACTCACCTACTTTCACAAGTTGGTGAAAAGGTCCATTCTTTTGGTAAACTATATATGAGGTCATGAGTCTGACCTTTCTACTTTATGTACTTAATCCTTTTTGTAATATATTAGGAGATAAGCTATGGCATGTCATAGTCATAAAGTCAAAAGGCATTCTAGCTTTTGACTCTACATTTGATTGTGTTGTCTAGTCTTGTGTATGCAGCTGGGTTTCAAAGTATGGCCGATTGTAGGATGTAGTATATGTATCTTAAGTACTTGTAACTTTCCATTATGCTTTGTAACACTTTGTAATAGAACTTGAAAAACAATATACAATATCCTTGAAAACCACATACTTGTGTTATTTGGTATCTTGTTTTGTCTCTTATTTACTTGTGTTCTTTGCATCTTTTACTATTGTTAACTAGTTCCCTATTGGATCTATTATTATTCTAAAGAACTCTCTTTAGTTGTGTTGTTTTGTTGTAAAGTGCATCACCCCTTCTAATGGTCTTGCACCAATAAATGGTTTTGTGTGGAAGAGAAGTTCGTAAGGAGTCTTGTTGCTTTATTTTACAATTAGAGTTCTATTTTGCACAAAATACGATATGTTAACTGCTTCTGCCCAAAAGGTGACTGGCAGTTTAGCATGGGCTAGCATTATTCGTGCTGCTTCAATTTGTTTTCTATTTCGCCTCTCTGCTACCCCATTTTGTTGAGGAGTTCTAGCTGCACTAAATTGATGAGTGATGCATTGGTTGTACAAAATGAACTCATATGCTCATTCTAAAATTCTGTCCTATTATCACTTTTTATTGTTTTAACTTTCTGATCAAGTTGTTTTCAGTTCTTGTGATAAAATAATTTATTAATGGGACGCTTCATATTTATGATGTAAGAAGAAGACCCATGTAAATCTTGAAAAGTCATCCATGATCACCAAACAATACTGTTTCTTTCCAATGCTCATACCATGAGTTGGTCCAAAAAGATCCATATGAAGTAGCTTCAATAGAGAATTGTTTGTGTTCACCCGCTTTGGTTTTTAGGAAGAATTGTGTTGTTTCCATTTCAGACACACTGAATAATGATCAATAAAATGAATTCTTTTTAGGGTAAACCAATCATATAGTTTCCATTAACCAATGTGTTCATGTTTTTTAAATTAGTGTGTCCTAAACGTCTGTGCCAAAGCTATGACTCATCAACAGATGCTTTTGACAGAAGACATGTTTCTTCTTTTGGTGTAGTAGAATTAAGGTTTAGGACATAGGTGTAATTCTTCCTCAGGGTCTTCAAGACAACCCGTTCTACAGGAATTCGAAATCCTAGTTTCAGAATATAGCAATGAGTGTCAGTAAAGTGAGTTGAATATTTTTTCACAGATCTGAGACACACTAAGCAGGATAAATTCAGTTGTTCACAGTAGTTCACTCTATCAAAGCTCAACATCCCATTTAGCACAGATCCTTCACCAGTGATTCTACCACCTTATGAATCTCCTCCAAATGCCAAAGTAGTTCCTTGTATATGCTTGAAGTCATGAAGGAGGGAATTATCTCCGGTCAAGTGTCGGGAGCATCCACTGCCCACGTACCATAAGCTATTGAACCTGTATGGATGACTCTGTAAGCACAAAAGAACTAATTAGAATGCGAAACTTAAGCCATGATGGTCTTGGGTTTCCCTTTTCTATCAGGATAGTTACTTCTTGGTACTTTCCTCTAAACTATTCTTAGGATCGTGTACTGGACTATGTACTAACTGATTAACGTGTAAACCGAACCAAATAGTGTGGAATCCTATTTGATTGGCGATCCAATCAGTGAGAATAGATTAGGAATCGATCTACTGCGATCTATGAACTTGGAGTATGATCTTAGAGGTCTCTGGATGGCTAGGGTACGTCTGGAGTCAAAGTGTCTTCAATCCTTGCGTTTTTCCACGAATTAGGTGGTATTTATAGGTTGGGTTGCTCATTCGGGTGACAAAACGATTAGAATGGTTCAGTCATGCGGTTGATCCATTCACACGACTGAGTGTTCAGTTGTGCGATTGAGCCAATCTTATGTGACAATCATACGGCTGATCCAGTCTCCTGGTTCAGTCGTGCGACTGAGTCATTCGCATGAAGTTGTTCATGCGTATAGTCTATTAGCATGGGCCATTCACATGATAACTTCATGTTATTAAGTTTGAACATATTAATTGTCATTATATTATTTATACTAGTTCAATCAACCACAAACCTATGTAATCAAGTCAATATGCGTTAAACAACTCATTAATGAATATTAAACATGATAAGCACAACCAAACATTTACATTTCATTAAGCACCCAATGATTACAAATGTGTAAGACATTAAAGACATATTACATTAAGTTCAGAAACTAGGGACACATGTACCTACAAACTCCCCCTTGGACCTAGTTCCATCTAATGTGTTACCGTCTTCATCACCTCTTCATACTTCTTGTACTTCTCTTCTTTTGTAACTCTTGCGTGTATCTCAAACACAAAGAAGAGTCGTATAACATCTAAAACCGTAGAGCTTGTACAATATCTTGAGATTCATAGAATAGTGGCCACTTGTATAATGTGTATACATCATCTGCAGAAAAGTTTATGAGCCACATGGGGACAAATACCCTGATAGTATCCATTTGTCCGTCTTTTTTCAAGACTATGACTGCCTCTCCTGTCCTCCAATCATAGTACCACCATTTGAAGTGTGGAGTAAAGTCCTGTGGCATTTCCCGTAGTGGGATCTTAGACATGGTGCGCGGAGGACTCCACTTCAGCACTATTCTTGGTTTTCCAGTTATGGCATCAACCTCAGATCTTCTGATATACCTCGATGGTTGTTGAGGTTTGAAGTTGACCCATCTGGTGTGGTACTCTCTCTTCAGTGCTGCTTCAAACCAGCCTGACATCTTACAAGGGTCAGCGTATAGCAATTTCAACTTTGCTAACTGGTTAAGCTCAAAACCTAGAAGAGTTTTTAGATCGTGTGGGAATCTGAAGTACTCAATCCCCTTTTCACATTTAACAGCGTAAACGTTGAGATCTTCATAATGTGCCCATGCGATGATTCTGCCTGACACCTTGTGATGTTTCTTTACTTTATAAAGCTTGGTGTAGACATTTGACGTTGGAGCGCTGCGTTGGGCTCTTATTTCTTCAAAGCATGCGCCATTCAGCCTTTTTGAAGTTGACTTCAGCGTCGAGGCTTGGGCCTGCTCTTTATTCTTTTCCGACTCTTGTTCCATTTTATCTAGAGTCTCAAAAGTGTCACTGAGAAGAGTGTCTCCCGGATTAGGAATGACATTTCCCTCATTGTCAGTGTACTATGGATAATGTTGTGTCGTGACATATTCAATCTCGATCTCGTTGACATCATGAAGCTAATCTTCACTTTCCACATGCACTGTCGCACCATCCTTATCTCGTGTGGATTTAGTCGTAATATTTCTGCAATTTGCTCGTCAGTGTGATTGTGAATGATCTCTCCTTCTTCAGGAGTGTACATTAAAGATCTCCTCACTATACTCTGCAAATCAAGAATCATCGTGAGCTGAGTCTTGATCTGTTGGAAGGGAGCAACATCATATGCATCCCTTTGGTAATTTGGATCTGCTTGATTTAAACATGTAACACACCAATCGTTAGTAAGTAATCAAAACAAAACCGTTAATCATTCAAAAATAAACATCCATTACATAAGTTTAATACAGGATTTGAATACATCTGATTTTAATAACAAAATAATTAAATATTACTCTTATCATGTATCCTTTGCTCTTCTGCTACCGGGGCGGATATGGAGGCACTCTGATCTTGTGTCCTTTTGGTCCTCCGTTCGCTTGCAGATGTGGCACCCGCAGTAGAAGAATCCTCTTCATCATCATCAATATCTGCATCCGTATCACCCTCGTGATCATCACCATCATCATCACTCTCATCATCATCAGCATCATCGTCTCCATCTCCATCACCAATCTTTAGAGGCTCTTCCTTCGCTCCCTTTAGATTCAGCAAGATGTTCTTATTTGCAGCCTCCAACTCCTCAATCTTCTTGGCATGTTGCTCCTGGAGCTGGGACATCTCTAAGCGATATGCTGCAATCTGCTGAGCCTGTTGAGAAATCTGCTGAGATTGCGCAACAGTAAGTTCTACTAACTAACAAATCTGTGCAGTCTTCTCGTCATCGGCTGCTAACACACGCATCACCATACGGTTCAGCGCTGATAGTTGTTCCTCTACCCCAAAGGGAGGTAGAGGTGATCCAGATGTATAGGACGGAAATGATGATGGACCGGCATGGTGGCTAGTGGTGGTGGTAGTGGCAGTGGTGAAAATTGGGGGTAATATAGATGAAGGTGGTGGGGGAAGGGTGTGTGTGGTAGATGTGGTGGTAGATAGGATCGTAGATGGGATGGCTGTAGTGGTGGTAGGTGGGGTGATGTTAGTAGGTGGAGTAGTGGTAGTAGATGGAGTGGTGGAGGTGGTGGTAGTATTGGTGGTGGTGATAAAGGTCAATCTTCTCTTCTTCTTCTTCAATCCGTGGGGCTGAGCCATCCTTTTCTTCCTCGAGCCCTTCGAGGAGGATGCTCCCCCTAAAACACGACTTGGCTGATCAGGAGCAAATGTATGATCAATGTCAGTCTTTCCCGACTCGCTAGGGCATGCACCAACCGCCCGGAGCCCTCGCTCTATGGCAACCGCTCTGCTGCCAACAGTCCGAGTTAGGGGCTCCTCATCCGTATCCTCCTCCTTATCAGGTTGGAAATGCTGATAGAATCCTACATCCTCAGTCTCTCTATGGGTGGGTGTTGGAGATGTTATATCAGTAGTGGGGGCCCTTAGTTGAGTGGGCCCTCTATCTCCACCATCACCACTGTCGTCATCATCTGAATCATCATCTTGGAGCTCGATCTACTCAGTATATGTGTCACTATCGTCGTGGCGCCATTTTCTTCATGACGGCGCCAAATAGTCTTCACGGGCCAGATGCCCAAATAGTCGCCTCATAGGGGGTTTCACCTGCTTCCCCTTGTATACCTTCATCTGACCCAAGGTTGTATCATCCATCACCTCGAGTGCTACGGCATCCTCCTTCTCCTTTGGCAACGAAGGGAGCTTTTGGTCAATGATCATCTGCATGAATCGAGGATACATGCAAAAGCCCTCTTTGCCCTTGGCCTCTATGTTCTCCACCAAGTAGGTGAAGATCATCCTGGAGAAGCTAAACGGATGGTTCAGCACCAACGCCACATTGGCCCTTTGTATCTAATCAGACAACTCATCGAATCCTCCCCCTTCCGTGAGGCAATGCACTTGAGCAGCACAGGGCTAAGTACTTAAACTGAGGACACTGGTTGCTCTTTTTGAGCAGACCTGAGTTGATGTCCCCAGGGTACTTGGCTCGCAGAAAGCAGCCTCGTACTATCAGTGGGTGTAGACGGGTAGGGCAATCAGCATCATCCCCGAACTCTAATACTGTCCTGAGATCATCCTCAGTGATCTCTTTGGACTGAACAAAGATAGAACTCCTGATTTGGTGGGGCTCTGAGGTCCTGTTAACAACTGTGCCTTCCCAAAAGGCCTGCTGAATTGAGCGATAGGGTGTGCATGGAGTCGATATGGCACGGAGAATCCTCGATCTCCGTAGAAAGGTGATAATGCCAGAGAAGTCTGAAGCATTCCGTGAGGTCAAGTCTACATGAGCACAGATGTTGTGCTTGGTGCTCATAGTCCAACGACTATCCATCTGTTACACAATGAATATAAACGTTAGAGTTAGTCAATAGGTAATATACTAAATCATTTGAACATGAAATTTTTCTGTTCTATCGTGCGAATGAAACTATGCGACTAAGATCTAGTCGTGCGTATGAGATGTGCGACTGAGATTTAGTCATGCGAATGACCTCATACGTATGACTGAACATGCGACTAGGCTCATACGAATGCTATCTCATGCGTTTATACTAGTCGTGCGACTGAACTCATACGCATGGTTCAGTCGTGCGGTTTAGCCATTCGCTCCTCTTAGTCGTGCGACTAAAGTTCCTCAGATCGGCCATTCGCATGACATACTGACTGTTCAATTTAAAAGCAATTTTTGAGCAATCTTTAATGTTAAATGTCGTGGTTAGGCTCATTAGACTCGCTTTTTACCAACAAAACACATTATAACCTATAATTGCACAAAGGACTTAGTTTTAGTTGTTTATTAGTTAATGTAAGTTTCGGTTTCTTTTAGTGTTCATGTCAATCAAATTTAGGGCTTGAATCGATGGACATTCATATTTATAGCACCGCATTATACCTGTATAATCACTATAGACCGTCAGTAAGCAATAATCAAAGATCTAGAGTGCTCAATTAAGAATGGGGCAGAGTAACAGTGTTTGGTGCGATTTACGGGCGATTTAGGAGTGATGAACAACTGCGACCGACTCCCCCTCTATTTATACTAGGTTTACTTTCAGTCGTGCGACTGAGCCCAGTCACATAATTGATTTGTGCGACTGAAGATCAGTCGTGCGACTAGCACAGTCGGTCACCTCCAGTCGTGCGACTAGAAGTCAGTCATGCGACTGGGTCATCCGGTCACCTTAATCCATGCAATTAGCACATTTTAGTCATCCAATCATGTGATCTTAGTCATACTTACGGTTCCATCGCACGTATGCCCCATACGTGTGGGTTAATCGTGCGATTGGGCACATTCGTATGCTCCAATCGTACGACTGGTCCATACTCATGGTCTAGTCGTGCGAATGAATCATACTCATAGTTTTTGACTTTATGACCATTTTTCGCTTAAACCCTTTTTAACTTTTGATTAAACTTTATGAGTAGTTGATCATCTCAAACATGATCATTTTAACTTGAAGAACTTATTGAGCACCTCAGACGTGATCCTTTTAAACAATTTGTCACCTCAGACGTGACTGATTTACATTTGAAACGTGTGTGGTCACCTCAAATGTGACCTTTTAGATGATAAGGTTCCCTATCAACTTCCATGACATAGTCCGATATTAAACAAACTGAAATTGACAAACTTTATATAGAAATAAATGAAATAAAACTGAAACTTAAAACTAAGACATGTTTATGTGTTTTTGTGAGGGTAAAATGTATATCTAAAGAATTATTTTTCTTAAAAGGCAGCTTCAATTCATTTAAACCATACATGGACCAATTCAATTTGGAATCATACAGGATATTAAAATCATTTGGGACATGTTATCTAAAACCTTTGATGCTCTATTCTTGTTTTTCATCTAGAGTCATTTAGCAAATTTAGGAAATCATACTAGTACTATTAAGTCCCCACACTGATTTGAACTTTCAAGAATTGTAGCCACAATGATTGTCAGTATACTTGTCCTCTTAAATCCATACACAGACTTTCAACACAGGTTGGTGATGGTTTAAGGTTTGTTTATTTCAACAAGCATTTGTGGATCCCACACTTATATGGTAATCAACATTGCTCAGGAGATTTTTGAGCTCTATTAGGGTAGTATTCAAAAAGAAACTATTCTTAGAACTTTCAAAGAGAAGCCAAACCTCAAGTCAGTGCCATCGCACAGCAGAGAGGTGGCAAACAACAATGAATTCTAGAATATATTGGTTATGCTTATCCTCAGTTCAGTGCCACCGCACAGCAGAGAGGCACATAACCTATCTTCTTGTTTGAGCAAATTCATTCTTTTTGCACAAATCTCACCAACAACATAGGTTATCAGTTTGATTATATTTGCATTTTTTATGTGCTTTTGCTCATGCTTTTGTCTTACGCACACAATCGTGGCGTTTATGTTGCTCATCACCCCTTATTGGAATCTTGTTGATTGTATTAACTAGGGATAAGGTGTTACCCACAGCTAGTCAAATATTTTAGTTTAATCTTGAGATCACCAAAAAGGTCTAGTCATCTATTGTGTTGAATCTACCGATATATCATCTGTGGTCTAGCAACCTCTAGGTCTACTTTCTTTGTGTTACTTTAGTAGTAGCTAGTTTATCTATCATATTTCCTTTTATATTACTCAGACTACACAAACTTATACATGAGCTTTGCATATTTTTCAATTTAAAATTTTAAAGTCCCAAATGGTTTGCTCCTGTGTACTATTATATTCCAAAGATTGAATCGGTATCACACATACGATCTTATTTTTATCAGCTACCTCTCCTCCTCCCTCGTTTTTTTAGTTTTTCTTTTTCTTTTTTTGTCTAAACCTATTCTCCCCCTAAAGTTTTAAAACCATAATGGATTAGCATTTTAGGATTTTATTAGGCAAAGAAATAAAACCAATTTTAATTAAACTACTTAAAATTAAGCAAATAAAAAAATTAAGAAATTAAAAAATTGAAAAATAAAATAAAATTTACAAGACGCATCGAACTACACATGGTAATCTTCAGGAATGACCTCAATTTTCTTTTTAACGCCGTTGACCTCTAACAGATATAGAAAACGTGGTTTGTCAAAAGCCTTTGTATAGAGGTCAGCGCGTTGAAAATCCGTATTTATTGTAATCACATTGATTAAGTTCTTTTCAAAACAATCATGTATAAAGTGATATTTTATGCCGATGTGTTTGGTCTTAGGGTGTTGGACTGGATTTTTAGTTACTGCAATCGCAACAGAGTTATCAACAAAAATAGGAGTAGAAGTTTGAATCCAAATGATTTGGGAGCAGCTACTTGCAGCAGCAACGTATTCTACTTCACAGGTGACAATGCAACTGAGGTCTGCTTCTTACACTGCCAAGTCACAAGTCTTCTCCCAAAGAATTGACACCTTACTGATGTAGACTTGTAATTCATCTTGCAGCCGCTGTAATCCGAGTCAATATACACTGTGAGCTCAAAGTCATCATCATGAGGATACCACAATCCAATATAGGAGTACCCTTCAAATAATGAAAGATCCTTTTGACCCCTATGAGATGGTTGACTTTTGGTTTTGCCTGATATCTAGAACATAAACATGTAGCATACATAATATCAGGTCGTGAGGTAGTGAGATACATGAGAGATCCAATCATCCCTCGGTACATAGTGGCATCTACCAGATAACCATTCTTGTCGAGTGCTACATCATGGTTTGTAGCAAGTGGAGTTCCAGCTGTAGAAGCATTCTCCATGTCAAACCGACTGAGAATATCACCTACATACTTGATCTGATGTAGAAAAATCCCATTTGGTGTCTGATCCACCTGTATCCCAAGAAAGAACTTCATCTCTCCCATTGCACTCATCTCAAACTCTGCCTTCATTACTGCTTCAAACTCTTTACATAATTCTTCGTTCTTGGAACCGAAGATTATGTCATCGACATAGATTTGTACAGCAGTAAATCCCCATCTTTTTCCTTGATAAACAATGTACAGTCAATGACTCCCCTACGAAAACCGTGTAGATGAGTTAAGAGTTTTTCATACTAGGCCCTCGGAGCTTGATGAAGCCCGTATAGCTTGTCTAGTTTGTAAATTCTGTCCCGATGATATGGATCCTCAAATCCCTCAGGTTGACTGACATACACTCTTTCTCGGATCTCACCCTGAAGGAATGCACTCTTCACATCTAGTTGATAAACTTTGATCTTCATATAAGATGCATAGGCAAGGAAGATGCGGATTGCTTCCATTCTTGCCACAGGTGCAAATACTTCATTGTTGTCAATACCCTCAACTTGTCGAAATCCCTGAACAACAAGCCGAGCCTTGTTTATGATGATCACTCCTTGATCATATTTCTTGCATTTCAATACCCATTTGGTGCCAATGGCCTTAGCACCTTTAGTTCTATCCACTAGAGTCCATACACCAAACTTCTTGAACTGAAGAAGTTCTTCTTGCATGGCACTCACCCATGACTCATCATTTAGGGCTTCACTAACATACTTTGGCTCAAACTGAGACACAAAGAAATGATAGGCACCATTGTGAAGATATCCCTTTTCCATCACAGAGGCATAATTAATTGAGTACAACTGATTTCTGGTCTGAACTCCTAATCTCACATCTCCTATGACATTATCCAAAGGATGATAGATGTTTAGACATGAGCCGGGAGTTGTTAGAACAACCACTTCAGAATCAAGATTGTGAACATTTGCTTCTGGATCTGAGGCAATAGGAGTCTGAGTTTCAGAAGGCTCAGAAGCTTCACTGTCAGATACTTGTGTACTTGTGGTAGTCAGAACCTGTTCATCGTGGTTCTTCTGATCATTCTCCATATTTTCTTCATCAGAGAAAGAGTCAATCATATCAAGTGCTCCCCCTGAGTTGGTAGATGATTCACTTTGTGAATCGGATGGTGTTGAATCTTGAGACAGTGTGTTCAAGACATCGTACATCATCTTGTTTGCCAACTCTTCTTCGGAAGTGGAGAGAGGTATGTGAAGGACTTGAAGAATCCATCATAGTCAAAGAAGTAAGGAGGCCCTTTTCCAGCATGTGGTGTGGTGTATCTCTGAACATCAACATTACAGCACACCTCTACTTGACCCGTTGAGTTGTTGTAAACTCTCTTATTCAGTATGTTGTATGCTAGAAAGATCCCTTCATCAACCTTCTTGCTGAATTTTCTCTCCTGAGTCTTTGTAAAATCTCTTGTTCAGTATGTTGTATCCTAGAAGATCCATTCATCAACCTTCTTGCTGAATTTTCCCTCCTGAGTCTTCTTCAGCAGGGTGCACGGAGGGCCAAACGGCTCGAGATACTCTAAGTTAGGTTTACGTCGTTGTAGAAATTCGTAACACATTTTTCCATGGCGTTTAACTACTATAACTCGATTGAGCGTATAACATGCATTTGCAACTGCCTCATTCCCAAATGAATAGGCAGTTTTGAGTTTGCTAGCATAGTCTGTACGGTCTCTATCAAGCTGCATTTCTTCCGTTCAGCAACATCATTCATCTAAGGAGTGTAAGCAGAGGTAAATTGATGCACAATTCCCTTTTCCTTGTAGTAGGTCTCCATCCACTGATTCTTGAATTAGGTTCCGCTATCTGAGCGCACTTGTCGTACCTTCAGCTTGTATAGGGATTCCAGTGTCGTTACTAATTCCTTGAAAGTTTCAAATGTTTATGATTTAGACTTCAGAAACATTACCCAAGAGAATCTGGAGTAGTCATTAGTAACTACGTAGTAGTACAAGTCGCCTGTGATGCTTGTTGTACTGGACCAAACACATCCAAGTGAAGAAGCTCAAGAGGTAGTTCTATGGAATGAACTTTCTTTTCCTTATGAGACTTCTTCGTCTGTTTTCCCTTCTTGCACGCAACACAGAAATTCAGGAGTTGGAAGTTTTTGACGTTCACTCCCCTCACTAGATCATTCTAGATCAAGTAATTCATCTTCTCGGATTTATGTGTGCCATTCTCCTATGCCAGGAGATGGAATCCTTCTCAGTTGGTTTGGACAAGAAGCACTGAACTTCACGATCCATTATGGAGGCCTTTGAAAGATCCAAGACATAAGATCATTATATCTTGAAGCTGACATTAGGACTTGGTCCTCTGGGATCATGAAGTCCTTCTTCAAAACGTAGCACTTCTTGTTGTCAAAGAATACTTTGAAGCCTTTATCACATATTTGAGAAACAGAAAGTAAGTTATTTTGTAATTATTGGACATAGTTCACCTTGTCAAACTTGACTTTCTGATTTCCCACTTCCCTTTGGGCTGTGATGTACCCGCCTTTGTTTCCAGCAAATGAAACATGCCCTCCTTTGATTTGTCTGACGTTTGATAAGAGAGCTCTGTTCCCTGTCATGTGCCTGGATGCTCCGCTATCTACAATCCACGTCTTAGTCTCAGCACTATAGCGAACACCCTGCACATTCAATGAAAATAGTAATTCATGTTAGGAACCCAAGCCTTCACTGGCTTGGGTTTCCCCGAGGCATCACATAACATAAACACAACCCATTGACCATTTGAGGTTAAGGGAAGCTCACATGTCTGTTTGTTATCATTTTCAGATGCTGAGGCGGATTTTTCATTCATAGGCTAGCTTTGTGTAAGGCCTGTTTGTGATAAACAGACGACTGGCTCATGGGTTAAACTTTGGATTCACTATCCCTTTTAAGAGGCGTCACTGAGTTCCTCTTAATAGATCTAGTTTTAGATGTTGGAAGTTCAACTTCCCTCCTCTGTGTCTGATGATAAGGACAATTAGACGCAATGTGATCGTACTCTCCATAATTGTAGCAAGATCTGCTTTCAACTTTATGGTTTATTTGTTTTTGTGGAGATGTAGGTGTTACACGGATGACCTTATTTTGTTTAGATTGAGACACTTTTGAGTTAGATGTATGGTCGGGTTTTACAAACTTAATTGCTTTACCTGGTGTTACAACATTTATTTCTTGTTTACGTGGACTTTGACATGATGCTCGTGAGTGATTAGGTTTAATAGTCTTTTTGGGTTTTTATTTGACTGTGTTTGAACCTGACTTTAAATTAACCTTTTCAAACTCTTTTTCCAGGATAACACAATGCATCTTTCCTTTTTCCTTTGAAGTGGACTCCTTTTGTTTAGTGCCAGATCCAACTGATTTACTTATGGAATCTGGGTCACTAACAAGACAAGTGGACACCACATGATCCTTGATGGGGTTATTATTAATTGGTTTACTTTTGGTGTTCATCAAGGTCTCAGGTGGTGGCAGAACCACTTTGTATCCCAATCCCTCCCTGTTGTTTCTCTCTCTCACTAAATGTTGGACAATACGAGATGAGCTTGTCCAACTGTGCAGTTTTTGTTTTGAGGAGTGGACTTCTACTTCTAAAATTGCTTTCTGCTTCTTAGTGTCCTCTAGGGAGTTAAGATAGTACCAAATTTCATTAGCTTGGTTAAAGGCAACTACTTCTGTTTCCCTAAGCTGTTTGTTCAAAAGGTCTATCTTTTCCTTGTAACTATGCTCATTTTGTTTTAAAACTCTATTAGCTTCAGTGCACAGTTCCAAATCCTTTACTAAGCTATCATTATGATCTAATAACCTAGCAAATTTTAAATCTATGCTTGCTCTAAATTTATTACAATCAGAACAAGCATGAGTATTAAACAACTGGTCAGTAGTACTTACCTGAGATGTTGAAGAGGAATCAGCCATGTGTGCAGAATCTGTTGTCGCTGGTTTTGGTGATTCTGACATTGATGTAGAATTTTCTTCTTCAGGTAGTGTCTTCAGAATTGGACATCGCGAGCTCTACTGCTATGTCTCCCTCATTGGCGGAATCGTCATCTATGTCTTCCGCACTAGCTATGTTGGATTCTCCTGGTGAGACGAACCGAAAGCTCCAGTCCTGTCCTTCATCCTCGTTCGCAGTCAAGGCTTTAGGGTCCTTGCTTGATGAAGTAGAACTACTAGATGTGAATGGTCGAAGCCAAAGGTCATGTCCATGGTTGCAACCAAGTTCTGTTCGGTCTTCTTGACAACCTTTTTAGCTCGTCGGACAGCACTTCCCAAGGCCCACATTATATCCATCCGTTCCAACTCCATCTCATCCACCTATTCATAATCCTCATCTGCCAGGTGGCAATTTCCTATCTTCCCAGCAATTAGTCCATCATAGGAGTGGACTACAATAGCTAAGAGGTCCATGTGTTCTCTGGCCACCTCAATAGTCACGTTACCGAAATTATCGGTTTTCAATTTTGCTGCATAGGCTTCTCGTATAATATATTGGGTACCAGACGACCCTGACGTTTCGGACCCTGAAGTAGATGCTTGTGTTGGACTTGCTAAGCTTGAGACGAAGGCAGTCTACAGTGGTGTGCCAGATGTCTTGGCCTAAGGAGTCACGTTGTAAAGTGCTGGATTCTGATCATAGTTGGCCTTTTGGGCTCTATACTTCATCCTAAGCTCCTCCTCTCTCAGTTTTAGAATGAAGTCATTTATATCTAACTTCGAAAGCATCCCATTCTGTTTAAGATTTGAAACGAAGGAAGCCTATTTCTCTGGTAATCCATCTGCAAAGTTGGATACCTTATCCTCCATCGACGTAGTTACTCCATGAGTGTGCATCTCACTCATTAAGTGATAGAATCTGTCGATCACATCGTCCAGGCTTTCCTTTCCCATTGAATAGAAGTTGTCAAACTCCTTCATCAAAGCTTTGGCCTTAATGGCCTAGAGTGAGGCATTTCCGTCATACCACTTCTCCAACGCATCGCATAATTTCTTTGGTTGAGTATACTCCGAGTACTGATGTAAGATATCCTTCGGAATAGACTGGGTAAGAAAAGCATAGACTTTCTTCTCAGCGTTGTGTTTCACCTTTTGTCCATCAGACATGCCACTTAACGTAAGTTTGACACCTTCAGCTCCTACTGGCATGTTGTACCCTGACTCTATAGCCTCCCACAAATTGTATCTACTCCATTGAAATAGATTTAGAAACGTTGCTTCCATTGTGGGTAGTCGTCTAACGTGATAAGCTTTGGGGGTTTATTATGAATTCCCACTTCGTTCTCCAATAGCAGTAGATTCTGAATGCGAGTGTCTCTACTTGTTGTGTATGCTAAAAACTGGTCCTCCATTTCACTTAACTTTACTATTAAACAAACTTTTTTTGTGTGCAAATGAAGGTATGAGATTGTGCTTATTCGGGCGATTGAACTAGGCGAATGGTTCAATCGTGCGACTGAACTAATGCGGATGAGTCAGTCGGCCAAATGAACTAATGCGGTGAACGGTCCGAATAGGGTACTCAGTCGTACGAATGAGGGTACGAATGAATCCAATTGTGCATTTGGGGAATGCGAATGAACTCAGTCGTGCGATTGAGCCAATTGTGCGACTGAACCTCCTGAAGTATGAAAATTCGTAAGGTAAACGTGTTTTGGCCCCAAAAACCCAAATTTTCACAAACCCTAATTGCCGTATGCCGGAAAAACTAAACTTTACGGTCAGGAAACGTCTAAGACACCATTTCACACAAAAAGATTGCGTTTTTAGTGAAAAAACACAATTTTTGTATCAAAAACGATTAAATCAACACGTAATCAAGAGCAAAGGCTCTGATACCACTTGTTAGGATCGTGTACTAGACGATGTACTAACTGATTAACGTGTAAACCGAACCAAATAGTGCAGAATCCTATTTGATTGGCGATCCAATCAGTGAGAACACACGTAGAAACAATTATGTATTGAATCTAACGTTAAGAATCGATTAGGAATCGATCTACTGCGATCTATGAACTTGGAGTATGATCTTAGAGGTCTCTGGACGGCTAGGGTACGTCTGGAGTCAAAGTGTGTTCAATCCTTCTGTTTTTCCACAAATTAGGTGGTATTTATAGGTTAGGGTTGCTCATTCGGGCGACTGAACCATTAGCATGGTTCAGTCGTGCGATTGAGTCATGTGGTTGATCCATTGCACGAATGAGTGTTCAGTTGTGTGAATGAGCCAATCTTATGTGACAATCATACTACTGATCAAGTCTCTTGGTTCAGTCGTGCGACTAAGTCATTCGCATGAAGTTGTTCATGCGTATAGTCCATTATCATGGGCCATTCGCATGATAACTTCATGTTATTAAGATTGAACGTATTAATTGTCATTATATATTTCTATTTGTTCAATCAACCACAAACCTATATAATTAAGTCAATATGCGTTAAACAACTCATTAATGAAATACTAAACATGATAAGCACAACCAAACATTTACATTTCATTAAGTACCCAGCGATTACAAACGTGTAAGACATTAAAGACATATTACATTAAGTTCAGAAACGAGGGACACATGTACCTACAACTATGACTTAAAGGGAGGTGTTCTTGGTGATTTGTGATGATATCTTGCTTGTTTCATCTCATTAATTTCAGTTGAAGAGTCAGTGGAATATTGAAACCTTTGGTCTGTGTTTCTTTTAAGAAATTTGACCTTTTTTTGCTATCAAACATCATCTTTGATCTATGAAGATCAAGTGTTTGTTTGTGAAAATGATTTCTGATTTGACCCATTTTTTGATTATCAAACATATCTTCTTGTGATATTTGTTTCTTTGAGTTTTCCTCAACTCTTTATGCTACCCAAATCATTATCAGAACTAAAAGTCTTGGATTGATTATTGTAAAAATGATTTCTGATTTTGGGTTTCACGGATGAAATAGGTGAGATGGGCTTGTTTTGGGGACTTCTCATCCCTTTATGCTTGAAGAAACAATCTCATGAATTATGATTGGTTATATCACAAACTGAACAATATTTGTTAAAATAGAAATTTTTGGTGGACTAATTGTTCATGTCATAAATTGAGCAGCATTGATTGAAATAACACTCTTTTGTACTGTGATTGGACATTTCACACACGTCACAATACATGTGTTTGTCTCTTGATGCTGATCTTGACATTAATGCCTTAGTAGATTTACATGTTTTCAACTGAGTCTCAACCTTAGATGTAGGTGAGGAAGAAAAAAACAACCCATTTAGTAGTTTGTTTCACAACACTACCAGGTTTAATCTTCCAAGATTGTTTCTGCTTCCTTACCCTTCTTCTTACGTCCCTTTCTAATTGATTCACATTTTCTTTATTACAAATGTCAAAACCAACCCCTAGCTTTGGTTTTAAAGATTGTGGATCAGACTTGGTTTGTCTTTGAAACTAGTGAAATTTTGTTTTTATTGGCAATGAAACATTGTCGGATTTGATTGAATTTTTTGTAGATATGATCTCACAATTAGAATTGCTTTCAGTAGAAAGTTTCATTGAGACTTCTATTTTCTTCTTTTCTTTGAAAATTTCAGGAACAAATTTCACAATAGGCACTATGGCTTTGACTGGACTTCTTTGTTTAATGACTTTCACTATTGTCTGAGTACTCTTTGATTTTGATAGGGTGAGCTAACTTAATTTTATCCTTATTTGTTTTAATAAAACACTTGATTTATTTTTAGGATTAATGATTGTGTTACTATTGATTTAATTTTAATAGTTGTAGGTTCAATTTTATCAGACAGAGTGACAGACTCATGCATGATAGTGTAATTGTCATTATATAGTGGGGTACATGACTTGTATCTAATCCTAGTCATGTCATTGTGCTCCTTTTATGAATCAAGCATCTCTTAAAACTTTGCTGAAAACAATTGAAATTTTTAAGTTTCACTTTAATAAATGATTGCACAGCTTTGGATTTGGCTAACTTTTCAGTTAATTGTTTACTTTCAGCTGCAAGAGTGTACTTTTCTCTATGTAGTTTCTCAATGTCAGAGATGAAAGATCTGATTTCAATTTCAAAGCAGTTGATTTTTCTTTTAAAAATCTTAGATTTTACTTTTTCTTCTTTGATTTTAGCTGCCAATTTGTGATTATGCTCACGATAACCCTGTAGTTCAGCAATGCATTTATCAACACAGATTGGATTTTACCTCACATGGCATTGAAGTTGGACCAAAATTGATGTGAGCCATGAGATAATGATTTTGAAATTGAGGATTCACTTCCTCAGCATATAAGCTCCAGTCATATACACCATCTTGTCTCATGAGAAGATCATTTGAGGTAGATTGGCTGCTTCCATGAGTTCGGTTGGTTAGTTATGGCCAACTCTGATAGGGTTGTTGGTGTTGTTGTTTGTGGTGTTGTTGGTGATGATACTATATTAATGATTGTGGATTGATAGCTTGAGCTTGGTTGTGTGGATGATTGGCCCTAAGAATTCCTTTCAAAAATGTTGTTGTTTCTTCTTGGAGCATTACATTTCTTGAAAAATGTCTAGTCATACCACAATTGAAGCATTTGACTTTGGATTTGTCAAATCCAAGTTTTGTGTTTTCATTCAAGCCAATCTTTCTACCTTTTTCGAAAAACATCTTAGCTTTCATTGCTCTCATAGCCATTTTCCATTGCAGATCCATTTCTTCAACATCATCTTTAACCATTTATTCTAGATCTTCTTGGATCAAGTGGGTAGAAGTGAGTCTTCCTCCTAATTATGCTTCAAAGCTTGCAACAAAGACATTGTAAGTAGCCTTTTGCTCTTCAGACTTTTGATCTTCAGACAGACCTATAGGAGTGGTTGTGAACCTTGTTGGTTGAGATGAAGTTGATGGCTTGTTTGATGATGTAGCAGCAATAAAACCAGTTGTTTTCACTTGATCTTTTGATGTGAGAAAATCATCTTTATTGATGAATGCATTTTCCACCGAGTATGTGTTTGATGGAAATTTATATGCTTTAATAACTTGAGGTCCACCAAAGTTCCTGCTCCTTTCATCAAGTTCTAGTGCTTAAATTTTGGCAATCACTATGTCCAAGGTGGTACTATCTAGGTCAAGAGTATTTTTCAACTTGGTAACATTTTGTTTCCAGCTTTCAGGAAGGCTATGAAGCATTTTTTTAATAGCTTATTGACTTTATATGTAACCCCATAATCTCTAAATCATTCACCAACTACACAAATCTATTCAATTGTTTAGAGATTGACTCCCCCTTGGAGTGATGAAAGGTTTCATATTGATTAACAAGCTTATCCTTGTTAATTTCAGCTACTTCACTGCTGCCTTCACATATTATCAGCAGTGCATCCCACACAGCTTTAATTGTTCCATACTTCTCAAGCTTTTTTAACACGTTCATTTTCAATGCTTGAGTCAGAATGGAATATGCTTTGATATCAATTTGATCATCTTGTAGTTACCAATTATCAAGACTGAGATCCTCAATGTGTATTCTTGAGGTTCTATAAAGAGCAGCCTGTTCAGCATAAAGTGTTACTGGAATGTGAGGCCCTTTACATATGGAAATCTAGTAGTCAGTATCTACACCTGTAATGTAATTCATGAACCTTATTTTCCAATGCTTAAATTCAGATTTATGTTTAAGCAGATAGGATGTTTAGGAGTATGACCAAGTTCAGAGAAATTATGTGAATCCATTTTTAATAAGCTGATTTTAACTTGTTTGAATGAAGATTAAATTGATTGTTAAGTCTAACTAGTCCAAAGAGTCCAAAATAGGCTTATGTAATCAGATCTGCTGGGTGTAGACATAATTTTGTAAGAACTGCTTCTATACTTTTCGGAAGTTTTATGTTTTTGTTAAAACTATTTTATGGTTGAGCAACTGTTCACAGATTAGTTCCTGAGGGTGGGTATGAATGAACAGTAATTGTTGAAGTATTTTAACAGATATTCAACTTGTATACTGAATAGAGGTAGTCAAAAACTCTACAACCAACTCAATCACCTAATCAATCGAGTTCATGTTAGATCTAGGTAGATATGAAGAACAACCGAGAGCCAAAGCTCTGATACCAATTGACTAGGTGTGAGAATGATATTCTCTGTTGATGTGAATCAACAAGGGCCGAATATGATGATTGAGTCAATGATTGTAAGGTGGAATCAAACAATCATAAAAAAAGTGAATTTAAGAAATACTCATAAATGCTCTTTGTATTAATCAAGATAAAAGAAGATTACAATGAATGCTAGAGTTTTTTATTAAACAATAACATAATACACCTTGTCAAAATGTTATGATTGTCTAATATTTATCAATAGTCACGTCACATATGATGTTTTCTATTCTATTTATAGGCTGAAACATGCATGTACAAAAAGACTAAACTACCCCTGACCTATACATTAGAGAACTAGTCTAAGTACAAAAGTCTTCATCAGCATTTATTCTATTCAACCACATTGACTAACGTGGATATTGTGATCTTCATCAGCAATTCTATTTCTTTTACAGCATTGGTGCTTGTCAACAACATTAACAAATGCGGATGAACAAACACTTATGCGCAATTGTTGCTGAACATCCGCATTAGTAAATGCGGATGTACAAAGTACTTGTCAGCACTTGTTCCGCTATCCGCATTTGTTAATGCAGAAGAACAAACACTTGTTAGCATTTTTTCTATGGTCATCCGCATATAAAAATGCGAGTAGCCGACACATGTCTTCTTTTCTTGTTGCAGATTCTTCATCCGCATTGGTTCTTGGATTTAGGGTGTTTCTAGTAGAAAAACCATCAACCCACCACTTGAATTAACATGTATGATCCTTTTAGGGTCCAACGGATCATCCTCTCCTAACTCCGTTTACAATTTTCTCCTCTTGTTTTTTTCCTATATTAGCACCTTCTGGTACTTTGTTTTCATGCGATACAACTTCAAAGTTCAGGTTTTGTTGTAGTTAAGCTATTAACATAGGCAGTTCAATTTCTATTCGTTGAGTTACTAATTGAGAAATCATGTCCTTCTTATTTGTAGTAGCATTCACATGAGTTTCTTCTCCAAGTCTAGTTCTGGGTTGTCCAACTTGTGTCATCCTTTGTATGGGCTGAGTGTTTCTTTTTCCAGCATGATTCACTATAGTTAATTGTATTAATATTAAAAAGTAGAAAAACATAACTTTAATGTAGTTTATCTATTACATAACAATTAATAGTCACAAACAAAAGATATATTTTGTTATGTTCTTATTTTTAAGGGTTAACACGTGAGATATAATTCTAATTGCTGCAAACCCAAAACCATATCTTGTAAAAATACTTTTCTTATGTGTTTTTATTTCCTTGACATCTTTCTGAATTGTCCGGATTCCTTTTGTATCTTACTAATCATTTTAATGATCTATTGGGTTGTTTATATTCGACCATCTTCTAACTTCTGTATTTTGTTTTTCTTTTCTTCAGCTCCATTGTCATCTGAATTTTGTATTTCCAAGTCTTCACTTTTCTTGGCCAAAAATCTTTCGCCGCATCGTACCCTTTTCTTGGGGGTCTCAATTGTATAACCTCCGAATGTTACTCGTGCGCGTCAAACATAAAACTTAGGTTTGGGGTTAACCTTAAATATAGGTTGAAAGGTTTTCCTATTATTTTGGGGTTCTAGTTTAAGGGTTGTATCTTTAAGATTGCTAAGGTTTGAGTACTCCAAGAGATTAGTCTCACTATGGTGATTATCTGAACTATAAGCATCATGGCTGCAAGGTTCATAAAACAAAATTTAATATTACAAAACAATTAATCATATAATCTTACCAATATATTCATAGATGTATCACAAACAAATTTTGCTCTTTAATCTAGCTACACATAGAATTTAAATATATATACATATGAAGTCTCAAGTTATATTTCATAAAGGTTCATATAGGCACATAATGTGTATGTATGAATTTCTTAAACATGTTGAGATTTATTATTATGCATTGTTGTAGGAGCTTATGGTTATAGTCCAGGTATTTTATATTACTTAATTCTCTATAACCAATGGCTCTAATACCAACCTGTCATATCCTGGCAGAAACGTGAAATTCTGTAAATGTGACTAGCTTGTTCAAAATGCATTAATCATAAAGTAAACAAACAACACGTAAAAACATAATACATTAATATATTTCATATATATAATACCAGTTCGGGTTTCATTAATGTTAGCACGCAAAATTTTAATATAACCATATTACAAAAAAAACATGCTAATTTAAATTCTACATCTTCAAAAACGATGGATGTGAGGATCCACCACCAAACTAAGATCGTACAGGTTGACTGTTAAAATTAAAAAAAACTTCCCCATCACTTCGTCCCAGCCATTGTACACATCAAACAAGAACATAATACTGTTAGACATGATGAATACCTGAAAAAGCATATTCAAAACAATCAACGTAGAGTTGGTGAGATCATAGGTTTATTTTCTAAACAAAATACATATATTGATGCAACATAAATGAGATTACAATCAAACCTACTTATAAACTAGATGATTCATAACTGCCATAAATATAAATCACACAATTAGATAATATAGCATCACAACACTCATTTTGTTGGTGCAGGAAATAGTTTCCTAAGTAGCGTTACCTATATTATTAGACGGTTTGACATCCGAATTAATATTTGTAACATAATTAGAGTAAAATTCAAAATCTTATATATATGCATCAATTTCAAAACAGTATATTTTCTCCGCTAAAAACTTATGAGTATAAAATGGGCTATGAGTCACCTTAATTCCAGCAGGTGTCCTATACAAATGTTTATAGATTAGAAATTTTTCTTTAATTTTTAGCACCTAGATGAAAAAATTAAAATAGAAGTTAAGATTACTTATATGTCACGAAATACTTATAGCAGAAACATACACAAATCAATTTTAATATGTAAAATTTTGACACAACAATTATTTATAGTTTATTGTTTGGAGCTTTTACAATATTTGGGTAAATTAGCACAAATATATACGGGTTCTTAAAATTCACCAAAATTTATCAGAACCTATATTCTAAAATCCATATTATCTCATAAATTCCTAGGGTATTAATTCATAAGAGAACATTTTTTATGGTATTTAGAGATTTAACAATAATTAGTAAAAATAGCATAACATATCTAAAACGTCCCAATTTTATACAGTGTGTTATAATCAAGATATTATATATGTTTGAATTGTTCATAATTTATCTTACAACTTAGATATTTTTCCCGATTTTTGAACTACAAATTCTTCTAAAATACATAACTCAGACACAACTACAAATTAGACCATGAAATTTATTCTACAGTTCTTGTAAAATATAGGAATCATCATATAATTTTTATAGCTCTCTACCAAGTTCGGATCTTTGGGTTCATAATTTTCTTTCATAATCATACCAAAATTTGCAAAATATTATTTCGTAATATTTCTAACAATATTTATGTTTTTATTCCCAGAATCATAGATATTTAAGTAACAAATCAAATTTATCAAGAATACACATAATTTCAAGTCTTTATTTGTAACCTTTTTGCTTAATCCTTGGTTTTTAATATTTTTCCAGGTTCTTGAATCTTCCTTACTAAATTTTGTTAAAGGTGAAGTGTTTATAAGGTTTTGTGAAGAACTCGGATGTTTTAACCAAATGGGTGGTTATTTTTTTTATGTGTTGTTAAACACATATATATCTTTCTAAACTTAGTTAGCTATAAATTTGAGGATGGAACCTTGATTTTGACAGATGGAGAGAGGATGAAAATAGGTGGATGATAACTTATGCTTCCTTGATGATCCGGTTAAGATGATCCTCTTTTAGCTTGATTACTAGTATGTTAGTTTGAAGTAGATGATGTTGGGAATGATTGTGGCCGAGAAAGGGAGTAGAAGGTGGTGGATAATGATTGTGGTTTGTGAGACAAAAGATGAGGAGCCAAGGGTTGTACCCGAGAGTAAGGTTATGTGAAGAACTTAGATGTTTAACCAAATGGGTTGGTTATATGTGTTGTTAAACACATATATATCTTTGTAAACTTAGTTATAAATTAAAGGATGGAACCTTGATTTTGACAAAAGTAGAGGATGAAAAGAGGTGGATGATGACTTCTGCGTCCTTGATGATCCGGTTGAAATGTTCCTCTTTTAGCTTGATTACTAGTATGTTAGTTTGAAGTAGATGATGTTGGGAATGGTTGTGCCGAGAAAGGGTGTAGAAGGTGGTGGATAATGATTGTGGTTTGTGAGACGAGAGATGAGGAGCCAAGGGTTCTACCGAGAGTGGTAATGGTGATTGTGTGGTAGTAGTATCCTGCAGTTGTGTTGGTTCACGATGGTGATGCTTGTGGGTATGCTAACAACCAAGAGAAACAAAGTGTGAGAATGGGGTGGATTTGTGCACCCCTTCGCCTGAGTTATTGTAGTGGATTAGGCATCATTATACTTAGAGCTTAAGGTGGTGAGGTGTGTTCCTAGGCTTGCTTAGTCGATAGTGGGGGAATAGGTGGCCGGTGAGGGGTGTGGGTTGGTGTCTAAAGTGCTAAGTGTTCATCCCTGATGCTTGGTCATTAGTCTAGTGATCATCCTCATTAGAAGTTGTTAATCTTTTCTTGTTAATCCTTAAGGAGCCGAGTGTAATTGGGTGGTTTAAGTCCATGGATGATTTGGGTTCCTGAATTAGTTTTGAGGTTCAAGTGTGTCATGTTGTGTTAGTTTTTGGTTTTTGTTATCAATCTTTCAAGGATGAGGTTTGATGAAGTTGTAATACTAATTTCGTTGTACGAAGATACTAATTTATCATGCAGCTAGTCACACATTCTAAATTACAAAGTTTAACAAGTTCATATACATGCATACGTGAGTAGTTATGCATGGATGCATGCATGCATAAATTAACTTAAACACATAATAGTAACAAGGAATTAGTCAAGTAAAACTTATCCTTATGATTTCGCAATTAGGTATTTTAATAGATCAATAGTATTAATTTGTCTAACCTAAGGGTTGTCACATGGTTTAAGATCAAGAATCAAAAAATAAAACTATTAAAACAAATACATTTCATACATGTTTCATATAAGTTCAAATCAAATTAAATAAATTAAACCTTAGTGTTTAAATTATAATTGTTCTAAACGGACAAGACAACTAGATTAATTAAAACTAAAATAAAATAAAACTTAAGAATCACAACACGAATAATTAAGTATCTTGACAATGAAGAAAATTCGACAACAAAAAAAACCTAGTTCTAGCTCCTTGCGTTATTGAACTTGATTCTTCAAAATAAAGTCCTCTAGATGTCCTACATTAATCATCATCTTCTATTTTATTTATAATAAAGCTTGATTTCTAGATCCACCTTTTCAGGATTTTAGTTTCTCTAATCTTATTTAACAAAATCTGGTGATAATTATCAAAAACAAGAATTCTTAATTGTTATGATTTTTTTCTGCAAACTTGCATGACCATGTAAAATTGTGAATAAACTTTCACATGGTCGTGTGAAGTTTTTGTTGTGTAGATTCCTTCAAGCCCATTCTTTTATTTAAAGGAAGTACTCTTTTTGCTACTTCAAGTCTTTCATCATTCTAACGAATCAATCAACGCTACAAAATTAACCAAGACAAACAAAAGCATATTTCATTCCACCCAAAGAATTGTTGTATAAAATAAAAAAATACATGTAATATTTAAATAATATGCACCAAAATATACTTTATAACTATGAAAATTAATGTTTAAAACTATAACTAGCAATCAACGTGTATACAAGAACGTATATGTTTTTATTTTTACTTTGGTGTTGAATTTATTTAAAGCTAAGTCATGTCATAAGTATTGAGTTTTGTTGGTACTAGTTTATGTAAGGCCCCGTTTCCGGAGACCTCACAGTTGGTCATTCACAGCATTAAATACATTGAACGTTATAAATTTACAAACTTAAGCAGCAGAATCATTTTAACAAAAACCATTCATTTCATTTCATTAAAACACTTTTATTAAGCAATACACTATTGTTTAATCGAATATAAAAGAACTATTTATTGAATTACAAAACGACAGGAATAATAGGTATGAATGGATATCAGTCTTTCCCTGCCGAGTAGCTTCACCCTCGTGCCATCCTCAACAATATTTACCTACCAACTAAAAAAGTATAAAAGTCAGTGTTGATGAGTGAGTTTTAATTTTAAAAGTAATAAAATACTTTCTGTAGGTATATATATGAATATATACTTTTATGAAAACTTCATCTCTTTATACATGAGCACGTATTAACTATACAATTAGGTAATGCTTTTATCTCATTACTTTATGCCTTGTTTACTCTGTACTCTTTTATATTTATCTTTCACTATCTATGTCGACCAATGAGCAATACCTAAACTATGTGCGCGGGGGAAATGGTGTTAGGCCCTCTTTTTCCCACAATGGGCTCTACATACTATATACAAGGCTGACCCAAACACCTAGGGTATGCTGCAAAGGTCCACCAGTCTCAATTGACTGGCCCCGTATGCATCTGAAGGTAGCTAACCCGTATCACAGTTGAGCTAACGACCTCTTGGCCGTGTCCCTCCTATAAGCTTGCAAGACTTGTTAATATTGTAATTAAGTTCCACTTCTCTTCTTCATTACTCTTTCACTTTATTATTAGTAATACTTTACGTTACGATTATAAGCACACCACGTAAAGTCACATACTAATAGTAATGATAATATAATAATAATAATAATAATAATAAGGAACAATCAGACAACAATCATAATCATGCATGAAACCCATCATTAATAAGCCTAGTCAAACCTCGGTCAAAACTCTAAGAGCACAAACTCCTAAGAATTCTGTAATAAATTCTAAGTGTTAGGCGCTTACACACTATTTGGGCGCATGGGCCCTGTTTGGGTGCTTCATCACTATGCAGGCGCATCAGGCCAACACATAGTTGGTTTAACACTTAGGCGCATGAACAATTCAGGCGCATGGACACTATTCGACCCATTCAGACGCATGGAGACTTAGATGCATGGGCTTATTCAGGCGTATGGAAACTTAGGCGCATGAGATTATTCGGACGCATGGGTACTATGGGGCGTATGGAAACTTACACTTAGTCGTCCGACTAAGTTTTCTAGGCGCATGAGGGTACTGTTCAGGCGCATGGGATATACTTAATCATTTCTAAGGCAATTCCAGGCACATGGACCTTATTTAGACGAATGAACCTTCTGTTCGACATGATTCTAGGATAATTTCAAATCCAAACATCAAGCCTAACTGTTCTAAGCTTACCAAGGCTATTCTAAGCATGAACAACCTATAAGCATCTAAGAATCATCATCAACATGCATTATACATACGAGTATACATACATAAACATTTAAAAATCATTTTAATACATTTTCAGCCCCACGAAGAGTTTAAACAAGTAAAACCAGGGTCTAGAAACTCACCTGGTGCAACTTTAGGTGTGTCTTCCTTTTAACCCACTTACAAATGAGTTCGAACACCTAAAAACACACCAAAACACACACACACACGAACACACACACAAGCACATAAGCACATAAGCATGTAACCGAGACAAAAACCCAACATGAACACTTAAGAACTTCGAATTCTTACCTTGAATTCGATTCCCTTCTTCTTTTCTTCAACCGAGAGTTTCTGCTCTCTTCTCTTCTCTCTCTCTAAAACCCGATGAACAAGTGATGGAAAGTGAGGGTGGGCGGCCATGCCCACCATTACACCAACTTCTCAAAGAAAGTGTCCTTTTGGACACTTTTAGTCCCTCTACTTTGGGCTTTATTGTTTTTCTTTCTTTTATTCTTCATTTCTTGTCTTTGTTATAAAAATAACCGGGTGTTACAAGTCCACCCGCCTCATATAGGTTTCCTCCCCGAAACCTGCTATTCCTCAAACAGACAAGGGTAATGCTGCCTCATCTCCTCCTTAGTTTCCCATGTAGATTCGGATCCCTTCCTGTGCTTCCACTGTACACGCACAGGAGGAACCACTTTATTCCTCAACCTCTTCTCTTTACGATCGATGATTGCCACTAGTTGCTCCATATAATTTAGCCTTTCGTCTACCTCGATATCCTCCAGTGGAACAATCATGTCCTCATCAGCTAAGCACTTTCTCAGATAAGATACATGGAATGTCGGGTGAATTCCACTTAACTCATCTGGTAACTCTAATCTATAGGCCCCTCTCCTACTCGAGCAATGATTCGGAAAGGGCCTATGTACCTTGGGCTCAACTTATCTTGCTTTTTGAATGGGATAATACCCTTCCAAGGTGAGACCTTCAACATAACCCGGTCACCCACCTGGAACTCAATTGGTCTGCGTCGTTTATCGGCATACGACTTCTGTCTATCTTTAGCTGCCCTTATGAAGGCTTTAATCTTCTCAAGCTTCTCAGTCGTAGCCTCAATAACCTTGACGCTCCCTAATTCCTTCTGCCAATATCACCCCAACAAACGGGTGTTCTGCATCTCCTACCATATAGCATCTCATAGGGTGGCATACCACTGTTGGCATGATAGTTGTTGTATGAAAATTCAGCTAACGGTAAGTGGTCATCCTAACTTCCCCTAAAATCAATCACACATGCCCGAAGCATGTCTTCCAGTGTCTGAATGGTCCTTTCTGACTGACCATCAGTTTGGGGATGATAAGCCGTGCTAATATGTAACCTCGTCCCCATGGCATTGTGAAATTTCTTCTAGAATTTGGATGTAAACCGGGTGTCACGATCAGATACAATAGACACCGTGATGAGTTACAATTTCCTTGGTGAATAGATACGCCAACCTCTGAGATGAATATGTCTCGCGGATCGGTAGGAAGTGAGCACCCTTCGTCAGACGGTCGACAATCACCCATATGGCATCGTACCTTTTTGGAGTATGCGGCAGCTTCGTGATGAAATCCATGGTGATGTGCTCCCACTTCCATTCCGGTATATCCAATGGTTGGATCTTTCCAAATGGCTTTTAGTGCTCAACCTTCACTTGTAAACATGTAAGGCACTTACTCACATACTCCACCACGTTGCGCTTCATACCCGGCCACCAATAATCTTTCTTCATATCTTGAATACATTTTTGTGGCACCAGGATGAATTGAGTATCGAGTCTTGTGAGCTTCATCCATAATCTTTTCTTGTAGATCCCCAAAACAAGGAACCCACACTCATCCAAATCAGGTTTTAACACCAAGTGTGTTTTCACCCAATTCCCCAACCAGACCTCTCATCCTTTCAGAATTAAGATGATCTTCTTCAAGTGCCTTATCTTGAAACTCCTTGACTTGCTTCATTACATCAGAGGTCATGATCAGTTGATATGATTTCACCCGAATCAGCGCGGGCCTCTCTTTCCGACTAAGGGCATCAACCACCACGTTGGGCTTGCCAGGATGATAATGGATCTCACAATAATAGTCCTTTATAAGCTCCAACCATCATCTCTGTCTCATATTCAGATCTTTTTGCTCGAAGAAGTACTTCAAGCACTTGTGGTCAACGAAAATGGTGCACTTCATCCGGTAAAGGTAGTGCCACCAAATCTTTAGTACAAAGACCACAGTTGCTAGCTCCAAGTCATGAGTAGGATAGTTAACCTCATGCACTTTCAATTTTCAGGATGCGTAGGCTATAACCTTCCCTCTCTGTATTAACACGCACCCTAACCCCGAGTAGGAAGCATCCGAATAAACCACCAAATCCTCGCTTCCTTTGGGTAATGACAGAACAGGAGCTTGAGTCAGTCTTGCCTTTAACTCCTCAAAAGCCATTTCTTGCTCTTGACCCCAAATGAACTTCACATCCTTTTGGGTCAACTTGGTTAGTGGAGAAGCAATCTTGGAAAAGTCATGGACGATCTTCTATACTAGCCTGCCAAACCCAAGATACTACGAATCTCGGATGGCGTCTTTGGAGACTTCCATTGCATCACTGCCTCCACCTTTGTCGGGTCCACCATGATTCCCTCGGGATTTACCACGTGACCTAAGAATTGAACTTTGCGCAACCAGAATACGCATTTGGAGAATTTGGCATACAACTTCTCCCTTCTTAATGTCTCCAACACCTCCCGAATGTGACCAGCATGCTCTTCTTCGCTTTTCGAGTAGATCAGAATACCATCAATGAACACAATCGCTGATCTATCCAACATCAGCCGGCACACTCGATTCATCAAATCCTTAAAGGTAGCTGGCGCATTAGTTAGACCAAAAGACATAACGAGAAACTCGTAGTGTCCATAACGCACACGGAAAGCTATCTTAGGAATCTCTTGTTCCTTCACCTTCAATTGATGGTAGCCAGATCGTAGATCTATCCTCGAGAACCAACTGGCACCTTGGAGCTGGTCAAACAGGTCATCAATCTTTGGTAACGGGTACCGATTCTTCACCATCAACTTGTTCATCTCTCGGTAGTCGATGCACATCCGCAAACTTCCATCCTTTTTCTTTACAAACAATACCGGAGCACCCCACGGGGAGATACCGGTAGAATGAATCCCTTATCCATTAACTCCTACAATTGGCTCATGAGTTCCTTTATCTCAGTCAGAGCTAATCGATATGGTGCTTTGGCAACAGGTTGAGCACCGGGTATCAAATCAATTCTGAACTCAATCTTGCGATCCGGTGGCACGCCGAGTAAGACTTCTGGGAACACGTCCGGAAAGTCGCACACCACTGGTACCTCAGATAATTGCGGTACCGACACATCCACATCTTTTAAGTGTGCCAAGTAGGCACTACATCCACGTTTCATGCACTTCCCCGCCACCGCCATTGAAATCACCTTCGGGATCGTAGTAACGCGATCTCCATAAACTGTAACCAAACTCCCATCGGGCGCAACTAATTGAATCATTTCTTGTGACATACGATGTTTGCTTCATAGGTTGCTAACCAGTCCATCCCTAATACTACATCAAATTCACCTAGGGAATCACGTGTAACCTAGCAACAAACCTATGACCTTCTAGTTCTATAGCACAGTCCTCTATCACATCAGTAATTCTAGTGGACTTGCAATAGTGGTTTCTACATCGAAGGTTCACTGACACTTCTACTACTAGTAGGCAACTTAGCACAGAAAGAAGTAAAAATAAAACCCCTACTAGCACCAGAATCAAACAATACAGAGGCACAAGTTTGGTTTACTAGAAACATACCTCACATGACATTGGGATCAACTCTAGCTTCCTCCCGGGTCATAGTGTAAGCTCTAGCACCTATCCTCTGTCCTCCTTCCTCCGGTTTCTTCTTTCCTCCAGAGCCCTCCGCCCTCGGCTTCTTGCAGTCTTTGGTCGTGTGGCCCTCCCCGCCACAATTATAGCACATCAGCACCTTACAGTCTCTAGAGATGTGGCTAGGCTTGCCACATCTGAAGCATACATTCATTCCCATTTTGCACTCACTGATATGCTCCCTTCCACAACTACTACACTTATTTCATCCTTATTTTGATGACACCCCACGGGCGTACACCTTCGTCTTCTTGTTGTTTAGAGTGAAACCACCATGTCCAAACCTCTTCCCATTCCAGTTCTTATCATTCCCACTCGTCTTCTTCACCTCCACTACAGTCTCCTCTCGCTCATCATACGATCTACCCGCCAAATGCACCACCGATCGAAAGGTACCTGGCTGAGCAGCAATCAGGTGCCTACGAATGTCAACCGACAGTCCCTGGATGTACCTCTTGATCTTCCTTGACACTGGCGTCACCTGATCCGGCACCAGCCTCGCCATCTCGTTGAATTTAGTGGTGTACTGCTGGTGGGTCATGGTTCCCACTTCAAGATGCAAGAACTCCCTCTCGATTTTATCGAGTTCCCTATGAGGACAGAATTCCTCTATCACCAATTGCTTAAACTCCTTCCATCGCATTCTCCCAATGGCTCTGGCACCCTCAGCTTGGACAATATTGTCCCACCAACACAATGCTAAATCAACGAAAGAGTGAGTCGCGAACCTCACCTTTTGGTCCTCGCGACACTCACTAATATCCAAAACTACCTCCATTTCCTTCACACAACGGTGAGCGACAACAACATTGCCATTGCCGTCGAAAGTCGGGGGCTTACACCTTTGGAATGCCCCATAACTGCACCCTCTGTCACTATCCCCACTACATCATCCTCCTCCTCCTCGGACAGCACAGTCTCAGGCTCTGGTTGTTCCTCCTCCCTTCTGCTTCCCTTGCCTGTTGATCCCTTTCTATTCTCCTTCTCCTTCCTTTCCTTGCTTCTCACAGCCTTGATGACTTCAATCACCACAGACGGTAAGACTGTCTGCATGACCTGGTGTACTTCATCAGCAATCGCCTCCCTAGCGGAGGCATTCAAGCTAGCATTCTCATTCTCTTCACTCTGGCCATGAACCTCAGGGTTCTCATGGGTCGTCTTAGGAGCCTTAGCAGTACTCCTAGTCACACGTAGACGGCCTCTGCCTCTAGGAGTCTTGGAATATTCTATCCAGCCATCCTCTAACACTATAAGATTCAAACACTAACGCGGTCATTCAAGGGAATAGCTCAGTTTATGTCAAGTATAGTAAGTTCCTAATTACAGTGGCCAGTTCTGATTAGCCACTTACTTTACTCTTCATACCCCAAGCATTTCCTCTCCTGACTTAATCAGTATCTAAATCTACTAAGAGCACATAACTCAAATAGCATGCGCACATAATACCAGTTAACATTAAGAAAAGAAATACTTGATGGCACGTAGCTACTCGGGCTGACATCCCTCCATTTGTCCCATTTTCAGTTTAAGTTTAGGTTTTAAAATTTTATTTAACCCAATTCTATTAAACTTGGCTCTGATACCAACTTGTAAGGCCCCGTTCCCAAAGACCTAACAGTTGGTCATTCATAGCATTAAATACATTAAACATTATAAATTTACAAACTTAAGCACCAGAATCATTTTATCAAAAACCATTCATTTCATTTCATTAAAACACTTTTATTAAGCAATACACTATTGTTTAATCGAATACAAAAGAACTATTTAATAGCATTACAAAACAACAGCAATAATAGGTATGAACGGATGTCAGCCTTTCTCTGCCGAGTAGCTTCACTCTCGTGCCATCCTCAGCAATTTTTACCTGACAATGAAAATGCATAAAAGTCAGTGTTGATGAGTGAGTTTTAATTTTAAAAGTAATAAAATACTTTCTGTAGGTATATATATGAATATATACTTTTTATGAAAACTTCATCTCTTTATACATGAGCACGTATTAACTATACAATTAGGTAATGCTTTTATCTCATTACTTTATGCCTTGTTTACTCTGTACTCTTTTATATTTATCTTTCACTAGCTATGTGGACCAATGAGCAATACCCTAAACTATGTGCGCGGGGGAAATGGTGTTAGGCCTCTTTTTCCCACAATGGGCTCTACATACTATATACAAGGCTGACCCAAACACCTAGGGTATGCTGCAAAGGTCCACCAGTCTCAATTGACTGGCCCCGTGAGCATCTGAAGGTAGCTAACCCGTATCACAGTTGAGCTAACGACCTCATGGTCGTGTCCCTCCTATAAGCTTGCAAGACTTGTTAATATTGTAATTAAGTTCCACTTCTCTTCTTCATTACTCTTTCACTTTATTATTAGTAATACTTTACGTTACGATTATAAGCACACCACGTAAAGTCACATACTAATAGTAATGATAGTATTAATAATAATATTATTAATAGTAATAATAAGGAACAATCATACAACAATCATAATTACGCATGAAACCTATCATTAATAAGCCTAGTCAAACCTCGGTCAAAACCCTAAGAGCATAATCTCCCAAGAATTCTGTAATAAATTCTAAGTGTTAGGCGCTTAGACACTATTTGGGCACATGGGCCCTGTTTGGGCGCTTCATCGCTATGCAGGCGCATCAGGCCAACACTTAGTTGCTTTAACACTTAGGTGCATGAACAATTCAGGCGCATGGACACTATTCGGGCGTATGACCCATTCGGACGCATGGACACTTAGACGCTTGGCTTATTCAGGCGTATGGAAGCTTAGGTGCATGGGAATATTCAGACGCATGGGTACTATTGGGGCGTATGGAAACTTACACTTAGTTGTTCGACTAAATTTTCTAGGCGCATGAGGGTACTGTTCAGGCGCATGGGATATACTTAATCATTTCTAAGGCAATTCCAGGTGCATGGACCTTATTTAGACACATGAACCTTCTGTTCGACATTTTTCTAGGATAATTTCGAATCCAAACATCAAGCCTAACTGTTCTAAGCTTACCAAGGCTATTCTAAGCATGAACAACCTATAAGCATCTAAGAATCATCATAACATGCATATACATACGAGTATACATACATAAACATTTGAAAATCATTTTAATACATTTTCAACCCCAAGAAAAGTTTAAACAAGCAAAACCGGGGTCTAGAAACTCACCTGGTGCAACTTCGGATGTTTCTTTCTTTTAACCCGCTTGCAAATGAGTTCGAACCCCTAAAAACACACCAAAACACACACACACATGGACACACACAAGCACTTAAGCACATAAGCATGTAACAGAGACAAAAACCCAACATGAACACTTAAGAACTTCGAATTCTTACCTTTATTCGATTCCCTTCTTCTTCTTTTTTCTTCAACCGAGAGTTTCTGCTCTCTTCTCTTCTCTCTCTCTAAAACCCGATAACAAGTGATGGGAAGTGAGGGTGGGCGGCCATGCCCACCTTTACACCAACTTTGTTAAGTGCTCTAAGAAAGATTAACATGTTTTCTTTATTTGTCTTTTGATAGTTTGTAATAGTACAGGGACTATTTGTGTAATTTGTAAGTTCCTTTACGTTTTGTTTTCAGTATAAATAGCTTAGATTTGCAGGTAGATAGAAACGAATACACAAGATATTCAAAAATGCTTTTCATACTTGTAATTGTTTAGCTTGATATAATGAAAACTTGAAGTTTATTGATATCTTGTTTTGATTTGATTACTTTGTGTGAATTTCATTGAATTGTGTTCATAAATCATCACATATTGATTCATTTGATCCTATCAAATGGTATGAGAGCTGTTGGTAAGCTGTTAGTGATTGATTTTCTTTTTAAGTTCATCGAACTTGAAAACCTCAAAATCTCACTGAATCTATGATTGAGATACAATTCAATTGAAAATTTGTGAGTTTCAGTTGTGTTTCATCATCAGAAACATGATTTGAATCACAATTAGCAGATCAATTCATCAAATTCAAGTCAATTTGTTGAATTTGTTGTTCGAAAAAGGTTTGAAGTTTCGAACTGAAAATCTCAAAGTTGAGTGATTTGTTGTTGAAATTGAAGAAATTGATATTAAGAAGAATGTTTATCGGCTTAAAACTCGTTTAATTGAAAAGTTTCAATCGAATTCATCAACATTTGAAGAATTCAGAAGATTTGAGTTTGTTATATTCATTTGAAGATGATGAATGTGTCGCATGAGCTGAGATTGACTGAAAATTTGTCTAAGTGTTAGTCGCATTAACACTGTGTAGACGTGTTTAGTCAGTCGTTTGAGTACTGTTGAAGAGAAAAATCTCAGACGTATCACCTTTATTGAGTTGATAATTGTTGTTTAGGCGTTTGACAACTATTTAGACGCTTGACAACTGTTTAGGTTTTGACAACTATTCAGGCGTTTGACAACGGTTTAGGTGCTTGAAACCTTCCAGACGCATTAATACTTAGACGTTTTGGAAAAAAATTCTAAGGCATTCCCTTAGACAACTCTCAACTTAGACGCATCAACTGTTGAGGTGTTTCAACCTTGATACTTAGAATTTTTTTAAAGAAAATTCTTGAAAACTTTTTCAATTTTTTACAATTCAAAATATAAGAAAACAACAAATATAAGAATGGTAAAATCAGTAGATTCTAAAAACAAAGTTCCAAAACTTAAAAATAGAGCTGATTTCAAAATTTGGTCTCTTAGACTAAAACAACATTTTAGTTCCATTGACACTGATCTCTAGAAATCTATAGAAAAAGGAGCATAAATTCCTATAATAACTGATGGACCAGACAAAGGATTTGTGTATACTAAAGATTCTCTAGAACCTTATCCAAAAGATGATCTTAAAGGAGATGATCTGAAAAGAGTTAAGAATGATATTAAAGCCTATTCATTGATGTGTAAAGGACTACCTTTGGAAGTTCTTACAAGGCTTGATGCATATCAAACTGGATATACACTATATAAAGCATTGAAGATCATTTGTGAAGGAGGTAAGGAAATTCAAAATCTAAAAAAACAAAAGCTGAAAAGACAATTAGAATTGTTTCAACATTTGTCTCGAGAGACAATAAATCAGATGATGAACAGATTTGTTCAACTCATAACTGAGATGTCAACAGCTGGTATCAAACCTGATCTTGAAGATCTAAATCTCAGACTACTCAATGCTTTACCATCATCATGGAAACAAACTGTAACTCTACTAAAGCATACTGAGAACTTTCCAATGGATCTAGATCTTCTTATTGCAAAAATAGAATCAGTGGAGATTGATGAAAGCTCAAGGAACAATGATAGAGCAGCATCAATGTCTCAATATCAGTTTGTTGTTTCTCCTACAACCACTATAGAGAATGCATTCATGGCAAAGAGTGAGAAAAGTCCTGAAGAAGAGGGAGACTTGTTTGTTGAAGCAGGATTTTTCACTGACTCATCATTTACCAGTGCACCTGCATATACAACTCAGTCTCATTCTCAATCTCCTCCTAAACCATAGTCACAATCATCAAATATTCAGACAGAGATTTCTTCATCATCTAACTCTGCTAAATCTAGCAAAGTTAAAGATGTGATTAACATCCTATTAGAGGATAAAGAGTCCAAAACTGCATTCACTGCGTTTATGGCCAGCTTTCAAGCATATCAAGGTAGCCATTTAACTCAACTAGATTTTGTTTTGCTGGATTTATTTGAGATGGATCCTGAAGATATTGAAGAGATGGACCTGAACTAGCAGATGGTGATGATTGCCTACATGACTCAAAAACATTCTTATGTCAACAAGAAATACAAGCCTAGTGCAAACAAGACTGTTGGATTTGACAAGTCAAAAGCTAGATGTTTTAACTGCAACAGTTATGGACACTTCTCAAGAGAATGCAAAGCTCCAAGGAATAATGGAGGAAGTGCTCAATCAAGCTCAAATAATCAAAGGTTTCAACAAGCTTAGAAGACTTTTCAAAAGCCTTATCAAATTCTTCCTATGCTAGAGCTTAAAGATGAAACCAAATCATCTGATGAAACAAAGAAAGCACTAGTAGTCAGCATAAAAGATGGATATGATTGGAGTGCATATGCAGATCAATTTACATATGAATTAACATCAAGTTTATCTCTTATTTCAGAAATTCAAGAAGAAGATTGGTCAGAAAACAATGACCCAAAAGTGGAAAGTGATGAAGAGGAAGATGACTATGATTGGAGTGACAAGTCTGATCCTAAAGAGGATACAGAGGAAGTAGCTCTAATGTTCAGTCTGATCAACCAAAGGTTAACTCTTCTACTTCAACACCTGAAACCACAGTTCCAAAATTTCCTGAAATACCATCAAAAGTAAGAGAAAAGCTTTGCACCAAATCATGCTATGAACATTGAACACTATAGAAACAATCATTCAAAATTGTGAAAAGCTAAAACAAGAGGAATCTATGCATAACCAACTTAAATCTGATCATAAAACTGCAGATCAAAAGATTATCTCTCTTCAAACTTCATGGAACAAAACAATCAAAGAATTAGAAATTGTTACAAAACAACTAGAAGAGATGACCAAGAATCTTGAACAAGAGAGAATAGCACATGCTGCTACTCAAGTTGATCTGGCAAAAGTAAAGAGTTCAAAAATGATAGTAGAAAAACTAATCAGTGAAAGGAAAGATAAACAAAAAGCAGGGTTAGGTTTCACTCATGAACCTATGCCTGAATCTATCACAAACACACTACCAGAGAATTTCAATACTCATGATCATTCACCTGAAAATAAAGCAAAGCTAAAGCCTTCCAGATCAAAAACATGAATACAGAAGAAGAAAAAGAAAAGGTTCAAGTGTTTGTTGAAAAAGATCAAGGAAAAATAAAAAATGGTCATCCAATCAAGATAAAATCATATGAACCAAAACAACCAAAACAAAATATCTTTTCTGATCAAATTCATAATGTAATAGAAGAAGTGAGAGTTCAAAACAAGGATAAACAACAGATAGGAACATCAGAAGATTCAAACACCATCAATATGAAACAATTGCAATCAGAAAAGGAATCTTCTTCTCATGATGTTCAATCTGAAAATAAACCAAGTTCTTCTAAATCAAAGAATCAAAGAAGAAGAAAGAAATCTGCAAAAGCAACATCTGCAAAACAAAAATTCAAAAAATTTGATTAAAGCAACAAATCAAACATCAAAACTAAAACCGATTAAATTTGTGTCAGCAGGTATGTTAAATATGAATTCTCTTCCAAATAATAAAGCAAATATTATGAACAAATCAAGCTCTGATCTGAAATCTAGTTCAGATTCAAAGACTCCGCTGTAGCAAAAAGATTTGTTTCTAATATATTCAAGAAGGAGTTCATGTTAAACAAATGAATAATAATCTGACACAAAATCAAACTATGAAAAATGAAAGACAACAGTTTAACTATTGACACCAAAATCAAACATTATGTCATTGTCAAAAGTAACAAAAAGTTATTTTTAACTCCACAAAAGTACTATGAAATTTGTGATATGAATAATCACAATACTACTGAGTGCTACTTTAACAAGTACTGTCACATATGTGACATGAGAAATCATTTGACAGCAGATTGTTATTATATCAAATATTGTACTTATTGTGATAAAAGACTCACAACACTGCAAATTGTTACTTTAGAAATAGATCTCCCACTAGAAACTTTGCAAAACCAAACATGAGCAAAGGATTTGCTAATCCACAATATTTGAGAAATCAAACTAATGGATTTCAAAGAGACATTAATCAAACTAATGTAGGTTTGAGATCTTTTCCTAAGAACAATAATGTGAGCTCAAAACATAACATGCAAGAACACTTCATACCAAGACCTGTAAGGATGAATAATAAAATTTTTAGTCATCAATACATTTCAAAAGATCATCAATCAAATGGTATGAATGTTCACAAAAATAAATCAAACAATTTTCAAAATAAAATTGGTAAATTCATCAAAAATAAACCTGATTTGAATAATCTCCATTATAAATAATTTACAATTGTTGATAAATTTGGAAAGCCCAAGACCATTTCGGCTTGGGTAGACAATTCAACTTAACTTTCTTGTAGTGCAGGTACGCCCAAAAAGACCAATCAACACATGGTATGTGGATAGTGGGTGTAGTCGGCACATGACAGGCAATACTGCCTTGTTACAAGACTTTAAGTCAAAAGATGGAACTCACGTCTCCTTTGGTGGTGATGCTGGAGGAAAAATAAACGGAGAAGGAACAGTATCCAATGGGATAATAAGCTTTGATAAAGTCAACTTTTGTTCACAGTTGAACTTTAATCTTTTAAGCGTATCTCAAATATGTGACAAATCCTATTCTGTTCTGTTTGATGATTCATTCTGTTATGTTTTGAAGCCAGGTTTCAAGATAAGCAAAGATTGGGTGATTGTTATAGCTAAGAGAGACAGAGAAGTATACAAATTGGATATGTCTCAAGTTGATCCTTCAACTGAAACAACATGCCTAATTGCAAAGGCATCAAATGATGAAAGTCATCTTTGGCATAGATGTCTCGGTCATTCAAACTTCAAGAACATGAACAAGCTTGTAGCAGGAAATCATGTCATTGGACTTCCATCCAAGAAGTTTGCAACAAATGATCACTGCTCAGCATGTTTCAAGGGAAAGCAACACAGAGCGTCTTATAAGTCCAAGCCTATAAACTCAACATCCAAACCTCTGCAGATGTTACATATGGACTTTTTTGGACCAACAAACGTCAAGAGTATTGGACGAAGATCATATTGTTTAGTTATCATTGATGACTTCATAAGATTTTCATGGGTTTCTTTCTTTATGCCAAATCTGAAACAGCTGATTTACTAAAAGAATTTATCATAAAGTTGAAAATCAATTAGACAACAAAGTGAAACAATAAGAAGTGATAATGGAACGGAATTCAAAAATGCTAACATTGAAATGTTTTGTGCACAGAAAGGGATAGCTCATCAGTTCAGTGCTCCCAGAACTCCTCAACAAAATGGAGTTGCTGAAAGGAAGAATAGAACACTGATTGAAGCTGCTCGTTCTATGTTAGCTGATTAAAAACCCTATCACTTTTTGGGATGAAGCAATATCAACTGCGTGTTTCGTTCAGAATCGAATCTTAATCATCAAAGATAAACTGAAAACTCCATATGAGTTAATGTTTGGCAGAAAACCGAACATAAACTTTTTAAAATCATTGGTTGTCCTGTTATGATTCTTAATTCAAGTGATCAATTAGGAAAATTTGAAGCAAAATCTGATAATGGATTTTTCGTTGGATATTCATCAGTTTCAAAAGCCTATCGAGTCTACAACTCTAGGACAAATGTAATCCTTGAAACATTCAACGTTAAATTTCTGGAAAGTTCTTTTCCATCAGTTTCAAATGGTCCCGCATGGTTATTTGACTTCGATTCATTATCAAAATCTTTTCAATCTATTTGTTTGATCAACCAAATTGTCTTAATTCTACAGATAAGAAGAACTCAAGAGGAGATCTTGGATCTTTCAGTGAAGATTCAGATTCTGATGACCCAGATGATTCAAGCTCAGACTACCCATTTTTGTCATTTGTCAAGGATTCAACAATACAAACCATGAAAATACAGTTTCAGATCATTCAGAGTCAATTAATCAGAAGAATCACAAAATATTCCTAATGATGGTAATGAGTTTGTGATACCTGAGTCTGGAACATCATCCATTTCAGGTGATGTAGTTGATATAGGTAACTTTGATTACTTTGTCAATTCACCTACTCAAGTTCCAAACTGCAACCCATATTCTTCTACTTTGATACATGAGTTTTCCAACTTGAATCAAACAAATCTGGATGTTAATGTTCAATGTGATGAGATTACTACACATCTCGTATTCACAAGAATCATCCAATTTCTCAGATTATTGGTTCATTGAATGAGAGAACAACAAGAGTAAATCAAACAAGCAAACTTATGCTTATACTCTTGTTTTCTTTCTCAAATTGTTCCTAAAAATGTTACCGAAGCATTAAAGGACAATGGTTGGATAGAAGCCATGCAAGAAGAATTACTTCAATTCCGCAAACAGAAGTGTGGAATTTGGTGGATCTACCTGAAGGAGAAAATGCAATTGGCACGAAATGGTTATTTAGAAATAAGACCGATGATTGTGGTGTTGTAATAAGGAACAAAGCGAGACTTGTTGCACAAGGATACACACAAGAAGAAGGTATAGATTATGATGAAGTGTTTGCACTAGTTGCAAGACTTGAATCAATTCGATTTTTTCTCGCTTATGCTTGATTCATGAAATTCAAGGTGTATCAAATGGATAAAAGGTGCATTTCTATATGGTCCAATCACTGACGATGTGTTTGTGAAGCAACCTCCAGGCTTTGAGGATGCACAATTTCCACATCGAGTTTATAAACTGAGTAAACCTTTATAGGACTTCATCAAGCCCCTAGAATTTGGTATGAGACGTTATCACAACACTTAATCCAACATGGATACACACGAGGGAAAATTGATCCAACTTTATTCATAAAGAAGGATAATAATGATCTTTTATGTGTACAAGTGTATGTTGATGACATCATATTTGGTTCTACCTATCCAAAATGTGCAATGAATTTGAAGAAATCATGAAATCTCGATTCCAATGAGTTCTATGGGAGAGATTAACTTCTTTCTTGGACTTCAAGTCAAGCAAACTATAGATGGAATCTTTATAAATCAAGAAAAGTTTGTTGACAAGCTCTTAAAAATTTAAGTTGCAAGACTGTCAGTCCATACGAACTCCAGCAGATGTTACCACCAAGATTGAACCCGATCCAAAAGGAAAATCTATTGACCAAACGTTATGCAGATCAATGATTGGTTCTTTGATGTATCTTACTGCATGTAGACCAGACATTATGTATGTTGTTTGTATATGTGCCAGTATCAATCAGACCCGAAAGAATCTCACTTAATTGCTGTCAAAAGGATATTCAGGTATCTCAAAGTAAACCATCCTTAGGTCTTTGGTATCCTTACGAGGGTAACTTTGAACTATATGGATATACAGATAGTGATTATGGTGGATGCTGTCAAGATAGAAAATCTACTTCGGGTGGGTGTCAATTTCTTGGTCCCAGATTAGTCTCATGGCAATGTAAGAAACAAACAAATGTCTCTATTTCAATTGCAGAAGCTAAGTACATTGCTGCATCAGCAGGATGTTCTCAAATCCTTTGGCTGCAACAATTACTGGATTAGGGTTCAACTTTCTTAAACACCAATTTACATTGATAACACAGCTGTTATGTTCATATAGCTAATCCTGTTCAACACTCAAAAACAAAACATATCGAAATTCGATATCATTTTCTTAGAGATAACTCTGAAAAGGATTAATCATATTGATTCAAATACAACAGAAAAACATTGGCAGATCTATTTACTAAAGCCTTCCTACCAGGACGGTTTGAGTACTTAGTAAAATCATTGGTCTTATAAATCATATGTGATCTCTCTAAATCAAAAGATCATAATAAGTTATACTCTGATTGTTAATTTCCTGTTTATATTTTTGTGTGTATGATTTTATGTTTTTTCATAAAAAAAATCAAATACAAAAATAGAGTTCTTTTTAGAAAGGATTATGTTTTGCAACATGTGAGAAATGATAGTACATTAGTGAGATCAGTTGCATACTTCACTCATTAATAAAGTCTAGACATGATCAGATATGATGTGTAGACAATATCTGACTATTATGTGAAAACAAAATTCTTGTGATCAAACTAAACATACATGCTTGTGTGTATTCATCTGAGTACTTTTGAGTTGTTTTAGCTTATCAGAATGAATGTGTTAAGATACATCTCTCACACCTGTTGAAACTATGTGAAATCATGAGATCAATTACAAAGCATCATTTCACTTCTCTGTTATGAGTCATCATAGACCTGAAGTACTAAGATATCCTTTGTTATATACAGACCTGGATTCTCTTTTTGATGCAAAAAGATGCCAATGTGCAAAACCTATTCAAATGAATAGTCAGAGCTGATCAAATGGTTATCCATGATCATCCTCTATTAACTAAGTAACATGAACTCTGGTGATATCTATGTTTCAGGTAATAAGTTGAGCATGTGCTCTTTCTTACATTTCATGATGATAGTTGAGCTCTCTTAGTCTCTGTATGCTTTACATCATGTCATATCTAAATCAACACTAATCAATCCAAGAATTGAAAAGTAAGTGAGTTGATCATTGTGTCAAAAACACTTATTGTCTGTCTTTGCTGTGATATCACTGACCTGGAACACACTTGATCAGGATTTATTCATTGTCTATGACTCTCCATATTTCTTTTACTTAATGTGCTGATCTTCATTATATGATCTCTCTGCAGACATTTATTATGTGGTTATATTAGATTTTGATTCTATTTTCATTTTTCTTTTATGCATGTTTGTGTGTGAAGGCAATGTCTCAATGTGCTGTGTGATCTTATTCTCTTTCATAAGAAACTTATAAGTTTTTCAAACTTAAAAGTTTAGGGGGAGTAATAACTGAAAGAGTTGTTCTCAGAAAATATTCAATAATCATAATCAAAATTTGAAATGTTGAATTGAAAGGATGATGCTTTATGTTCAAAGTATTTGTGTAAACTGAAATAGAATGTGTTTGAAAATTACAATATGAATCTACATAATCTTTGCAAATAAATGCTTTTTAAGTTGAAAATCAGATGATATTTGATTTTATGTTGAGACTAAATGAAGGGACAAAAGAAATTTAAAAAGAAATAGAAAATAAAATTTTATAAATTGAAAGTGCAATATGCAAAAAGTTCAAAATTTGGGGATCTAAATGGTAAAAAGTGTGCAAGTGAAGAAATTGGAAATCACAAGTGTTTAAATCATGAAAGTCAACTCATGCACCTAAACAGTGCACATGCGCCTCAATAGGAGCATGATGAAATTTTCAGGATTATACAAAGTGTTGGACGTTTGATTCATTCCCATGCGTCTAAACAGTTGTAATACATCTATGAAAATTACAAGTGTTGGGCATTTGTGATAATCCCATGCGTCTAAATAGTGTTTCTGTGTTAGACGTTTGTCATGTCTCATGCGTCTACATAGTTTCAAAATTTCAAGTGTTAGACGTTTCACAAAGTCCATGCGACTGAACAGTGCAAAAGCGCCTAAACAGTGCTTATGCGTCTGAACAGTTCCCATGCGTCTGATTTAAAACGCACACAGTGCTCATGCGTCTAACAAAATAAGTGAATTCTAGTTTTCATACGCCCAAACAGGGACCATACATCCAAACAGGGCTCATACGCCTAAAATTTCACTTATATAAATTGAACACTTATGTGTATTTCTCATCTCACTTCAAAAATTCTCAGACCAAAACCCTCGAACTTGCGACTGTCGAGTAACATCACATCCTTATTTCATCTGAAATCTAATCAAATCCATTTAGTATACATTGTATTTGAATATATAAACGTAAGTTTGTGATTCAAATATATAAATTTTGGGTTAAATCAGTGCATTGTTATAGACGGTTGAATGCTATTTGGGCGTTCGAACCCAATATAATCCAAGTTAATCTGATCAAATGAGTATCATATCAAAAATTGATATGGATTATTGATAAGAACTCATTTTCGAGTATAGTGATGTATTGTTTTGGTCTTAAAGTGAAAATGTTTTGTTGATGATAAACTCAGTCGATTTTACATAGTCGATTTTAAATAGTCGAAGAAGAAGAAGATGAACAGACAGTCATCTTTGAACAAAATTAATAAAAAAATTAACAAAATAAAAAAAATTTTAATTAAATCAAAATTGAATATTAAATAATAAATTCAAAATGAATAAAGATTAATGTTTTACATCTTGAAATCTCAATTCAAAAGTAAAAAAAGGTCAAATTCAAAAGTCAAAATCAAAAGTCATATGTAGAAATAAATTTCATTAATCAATATTCAATAATCTCATAATACTTTTGTTGTGTTTTGTAGATGGCAGAATTAAAATTTGAGCCAAAGCATAATGTAGCTGCTATTTTAGATGATGAAAACAAAGAAGCTACTGGATATGAAGATATTATCAGATTTTTACTCAGAACAAAATATGTGTATGCTATGTGTGCAAGGCCCATGATAAATGGAAGAATGATTAAGAAATTCTGGAGAACTGCTCAAGTTGAAAGAGATGATCAAGGAAACAAGTTTTAAGAGCTTCATCACATCAGAAAGAATGCTTCAAGTTTTTGAAGAAGCAATCAGACAAGCTCTAAGACTGGGTGATAATGATCCTGAAGATTTATCAGAATATACATTTAATGAATGTAGAGAGGTTTTTTCTATAGATGGGTCATCCAGATCATTTCCCTAAGAAGCAATTTTCAGAGCTCATGTATTTAAGCATTGGAAGCTTTTATGCTATATCTTTCAACATTGCATGTCTAAACGAAGTGCTGGTTGGGATTCATTCCCTGTAGACATTGCATCTCCAATTATAGCCTTATCCACAAACAGAAGATTAATATGGCTAAGTGGATAATGAATGGATTCATTTTTAATCTTGAAAGAGGAGTAAGGCATAAGTATTTGATGTACCCAAGATTTCTTCAACTTCTCATTAATGATGCAAATCCAGATCTGTATGCTGAAGAAGTTATTAATGAAAAGATTCAGTTAGAGCACATGTCAGAGGTTGTTTACAAAAGACTGGCAATGATCACTGGTGCTCAAAACATTCCAGTTTTTGATTATATCAGGAATGTATCAATGGATGAAGTTGATATTACTCAGCCTCACTTCCATCTAACTGAAGAAGAACAATAGATCCAAATGATCTAATTGAAGATGTAGAAATTGATGAAGAAAGTGATGATGATGTGTCTGAAATTTCATCAAGTGAAGAAAGTGATGATGATGATGATGGAAATGATGATGCCACTGAAGCACATCAAGAAGGTTATGAAGAAAGAAATGCAGAAGATACGGAAATGAGCCACAACCTTTGAATGAAGAAAATGTTGAGGAAGCTGTACAAGAAAGGAATTCTCAAAATCAAACATTTGATTCTGACTTTATAAATGATATCCTATTCAATCCAGTATTTGAAATTGATACAAATGAAGGAGAGTAGAAGAAATCCCTGTAAGTATGTCACACAATGTGTCTATACAAACAGAGGAAATAGTTGACGTTGATGAGATCGAAAAATGAAAGAAGAAAATTTAAGCAAAGAAAAAGAGATTGAAGAGTTGAAAGTAGAGAATGAAAGAATGAAAGAGATAAACAGATCTTGTGAAAAAGAAATTCAAAGCTAAAAGATGAAAATCTAAAGTTGTCTGAAGAAAATGCATTAAAAGATGAAAAGATTGTAAGGTTTGCCAAAGATAAAGAAGACGTGATCAAGAACTTTGAAGTTATGATTAAATATTATGATATTCTTAAGGAGAAATTCAAGAAATTATCTGAAGAAAATGAAAATCTCAAAGCTGAATTACTAAAGGAAAAAGAAGCTCAGAAACCAATATCACTAGTACATGTGATTAGTACTGAGATGGGATTGATGAAAATCTCGAGCAAATAAAAGGCAAAAGGAAAGTGAGTGAATTAGAAGATATTCTCAAACTGAATCCTCTTCTAAGCTTCAAAGAACTGAAGAATTATGTAAGAACAGAATGTTGAAGAACAGATGATGCTTTAGATGATATTGAGGAAATATACAATGATGATTGGTATGATGTAACACCCTGATATTTATTATTGAAGCCGGTGAAGACAGAAAGAAAATAAAGTCCAAAAGTCGAGGACTAGGTACCAAACTTGCCAACGAAGAAAGTTGGGAAATGTGGTGACATATGTAGGGAGAGGGCAGCCCACTCTCCCCACACTCACATTTCAGTCACAAGGAGGGAGAATAGAGAGAAAGAAGGAAAAAGAAAAAAGAGGAAAAAGTGTTGGTTGGTCGGTTCGGGTCGCCAAAATCATCGTGAAGCAAGCCGAATCAAAGCTCTTGTCATTATGCTCGTTTGGTGAGTTCTAGGACACCCCTTTTACTTGTTTTCAAACGATTTTGGGGCTGGAATACATCTGAAAACTTTTTCGTGTTTTGGGTGAAAAACCGTATGTAGGCGTGTGTGTATGTGTATGACGCGATTGTGACTTGATTTCTTGCTTGGTTGTGCTTGAATGATGTTATGGCATGCATCCCTAAGGTTTAGGATGGTCGATTTAGGCTTAAAATGGGTTTAGATGAGTTGGGGGCCAAAAACCTCGGCTGCAGTCGGTTGAACTGCACTCTACACCAGTTAGGGCTAGGCGACCGACTGGAGGCCGAATGGAGGCCATACGGCCGATTAGGGTGCGATTGGGGTCCATTCGCACGATGGGGTTCATTCGCACGATGGAGGGCCATTCGCATGGGGTCATGCGACTGAGGGTCCATTCGCACGACTGGATGTTCATTCGCATAGGTGTCATCCGTATTCGTTCAATCGCATGATGCTCAGTCGCATGGAGGCCATGCGATTGAAGGGTGTCCATACGCCCGAATAGGGCTGTTGAACCCGAGTAAGGTGTAGATTGACTTCTGACTTTCGGGGGAAAGTGCAGATTTAAGTGTTATGTAAAGGTTCCTATAAGAGTTTTTAAGATGGCGATCGAGGTTTTAGAAGCATGTTGGGCATGATGATGATGATGATGTTATACTTTATGTATCTATGATGTTACCATGTATGATGTGATGTTGATGCATGTTTATGTTCCTAATGTGATGTATAATATCTTTCCTGTGGCTTTACTTGTTATGATGAATGAACGAAGTATTATGTAACGTAAAGTGAAAGATAAAGGAAGAGGAACATGATGAACGAATGAAATGTCTTGCATACATCGGATACGGGGTCCCTCTTGGTGATTGACCCCAAATGTAGAACCTCTACCGCTCACCCTAGTACTGTGGCATACGTTTAGCTGTCATTCGTTGACTTCGGCCCAGTAGCTAAGACTGCCGGTTACTCCTAGTACGCGGCATACGTTTAGCTGTCATTCGTTGACTTCGGCCCGGTAGGTACGACTAACCGGGTGTAGCACATGGTATTGGTTCGGGATGATGTCCGATGCGCAAGTAAGGTAATGAAAGATGGGAACGAATGAAGGAAGATAATAATGATATATCTATGTGTACGTACGATGTGTGATCATGTAAAAGTACGAACGGTTTTATCTGAAAGTAAGTATGTTTTATTTATAAAACTAGAACTCACTCAGCAACGCTGACTTTGATGTGTTTCCAGTTGGCAGGTAATGATTGTTGAGGATGGCACGGGCGACTACTCAGCTCTTTTGGGATGGCATCCTTTTGATTAATGTTTTTGCATTGTAATGCGAACAAACGATTTTCTAATGAATGTTGTATTAGTATGCAAAAGCATTTACATGAAAATGAAAGTTTGTTTTAGTTTTCCGCTGCGATTTATTAAATACTAATGTAATATATGTTTTATGTGCGATGAGAACCCAGCTGTAAGCGTCCCGGGAACGGGGCCTTACAAGTTGGTATCAGAGCCAAAGTTTAAGTGAAATGGGTAAATTTTCAGAATAAACCTAATCTTAAACTGAGAATGGGACGGAAAGGGAATGGGATGCCAAACTGAGTAGCTGCGTGCCATCAGGTATTTTCGTAAAGTTAACCGGTTTTATATGCGCATGGTATGTGTTATGTGTTGTATGTAGATTAAATACTGATGTAGTCAGGACAGGTAATACTTGGGATATGAAGAGTAAAGTAAGTGGCTAATCACAACTGGCCACTGTAATTAGGGACTTACTATACTTGACATAAACTGAGTTATTTCCTTGAATGACCGTGTTGGTGTTTGAATCTTTCAGTGTGCGTGTGATGGCCGGAGGTAGATCTTCGAAAGCTTCTAGGGTGGAGGTCACGGTGCTGAACCGCGACCCAAGAGAGGGAGACCCAGAGTTGAGAGGGTGGTTCATGAAGAACCAGAGACCCTCATCCGGAGGGTGGCGACGAAAGCGCCAATCTGAGAGCCTCAGTAAAAGAGGCTGTTGTAGAAGAAGTACATCAGGTCATGCAGACGATCTTACCGTCTGTGGTGACCGAAGTTATTAAGGCTGTACGGAGGGGTAAAGAAAAAAAGAAACAGATCCTCTGGGGAACGGGAACAACCAGAGCCGGAAACGGTTCTATCTGATGATGATGAGGAGGAGGAAGAGCCTGTGCATGAAAGGCACGAGGATGTAATTATGGGGCTTTTATGAGATGCAAGCCCCCTACTTTTGATGGAAACGGCACCGCTGCAGCCGCTCACCGGTGGGTGAGGGAAATGGAAGCTGTTCTCGATATCAGCGAGTGTCGAGAGGACCAAAGGTGAAGTTTGCTACCCACTCTTTTGTGGATTCAGCTCTGTGTTGGTGGGATAACATTGTCCAAGCAGAGGTAATCGGGCGATCGGGAGAATGAAATGGCCCGAGTTGAGAAGGATGTGATTGAGGAGTTCTGTCCTCATCGAGAAATGGATAAGTTGGAAAGGGAGTTTTTACAGTTGGAGGCTGGAACCATGACACACCAGCAGTATACCACCAAGTTTAATGAAATGGCACGGCTTGTGCCTGATCAGGTGACGCCTCTGTCTCGGAAAATTAAGAGGTACATTCAGGGTTTACCGGTGGATGTTCGTCGGCATATGATCGCCGCCCGGCCAAGCACGTTTAGGTCGGCGGTTGATTTGGCAGGGAGGCTGTATGATGAGCGAGAGGTGGTGGTGACTGAAGCAAGTAAGAAGGGTGGTGGTGATCGGAACTGGAACGGGAAACGGTTTGGTCGGGGTGATGCCCCGATGGGTAACAAAAGGCACGGGTGGATGAACGTCGTGTGGTCACATCAAGTGCGGGGTCGAAAAGGTGGGCAAGTGTGGAAGGGAGCACAGCGGGGAATGTAGGTTTGGGTCAAACTTGTGCTTCAAGTGTGGGAAGACAGGGCATATGGCAAGGATTGCATGTCGAGCAAATGTTTTAACTGTGGGGAAACTGGTCATATGAGCAGAGATTGTAAGAAGTCGAGGACTGAGGGTTCAGGGGTGAAGAAGACGGGAAGTGATGGACCGAGGGCGAGCGCCAGGGCGTTCACCATGACACAGGAGGAGGCTAGGACGGACCCTGACGTTGTGTCGGTACGTTTCTAGTGAACCAGACTTTAGCTTCTGTGTATTTGATTCGGGTGCTAGTAAGAGTTTTATTTCTGCTGCCTTCTGTGCTAAGCTGCCTGTTAGTAGTAGACGTGTTGATGCGCCCTTTGATGTAGAAACTGCCATAGGTAAGTCTACCAGGATTTCTGAGATGATAGAGAATTGTGTGATGTGGAACTTGAGGGTCATAAGTTTCCTGTTAGACCGTTTGTGATGACCTTGGTGGTTTCGATTTGGTTCTTGGGATGGACTGGTTGGCGGATTTCGAGGCGAACATTGTGTGTCGCAAGAAGATGGTTCGGTTGACAGTGCCTGACGGAAGTTTGGTAACGGTTTATGGTGATCGGGTTACTACGATTCCGAAGGTGATCTCAATGGCGGTGGCGGGAAAGTGTATGAGGCGTGGATGTAGCGCCTACTTGGCTTATGTAAAGGATGTGGATACACCAACACCACAACTAGCTGATGTACCTGGTGTGTGTGACTTTCCAGACGTGTTCCCAGAAGACTTATCAGGAGTGCCACCCGACAGGGAGATTGAATTTCAGATTGACCTGATACGGGTGCCCAACCTGTTGCCAAGGCACCATATCGGTTGGCTCCAACTGAGATGAAAGAGTTTGATGGAGCAGTTGCGAGAGCTGCTTGATAAGGGGTTCATTAGACCGAGTATCTCTCCTTGGGGTGCTCCGGTCCTATTTGTAAAGAAGAAGGATGGTAGCATGAGGATGTGCATTGACTACCGCGAACTGAATAAGTTGACAGTGAAGAACCGCTACCCCCTTACCGAGGATAGATGATTTGTTCGACCAGCTTCAGGGTGCTAGTTGGTTCTCGAGGATAGATCTTCGATCTGGTTATCATCAGTTGAAGGTGAAAGAGCAAGATATCCGTAAAACAGCTTTCCGTACGTGCTATGGTCATTACGAGTTTCTTGTCATGTCCTTTGGTTTGACCAACGCGCCAGCTGCTTTTATGGATCTGATGAACCGTGTGTGTCGGCCTATGTTGGATAAATCGTGATTGTGTTATTGATGATATCCTGATTTATTCGAAGAGCGAGATTGAGCATGCCGGTCACATTCGAGAGGTTCTAGGGACGTTGAGAAGGGAGAAATGTATGCTAAATTCTCCAAGTGCGCATTTTGGTTGCGCGAAGTTCAGTTTTTGGGTCATGTGGTGAATCTTGATGGGATTATGGTTGACCCGGCGAAGGTAGAGGTGGTTATGCAATGGAAGTCACCAAAGACGTCATCCGAGATCCGTAGTTTCTTGGGCTTGGCGGGCTACTATAGAAGATTCATCCAAGACTTCTCTAAGATTGCTTCTCCACTAACTAAGTTGACCCGAAAGGATGTGAAATTTGTATGGGGTCAAGCTCAAGAGAAGGCGTTCGAAGAGCTGAAAGCAAGACTGACTCAAGCTCCTGTTCTGTCATTACCCGATGGAAGCGAAGATTTGGTGGTTTATTCTGATGCTTCCTACTCAGGGTTGGGGTGTGTGTGTTAAGTAGAGAGGGAAGGTTATAGCCTATGCATCTCGATAGTTAAAGGTTCATGAGGTCATTATCCTACTCATGACTTGGAGCTAGCAGCCGTGGTCTTTGCATTGAAGATTGGAGGCACTATCTCTACGGGACGAAGTGCACCATATTCACCGATCATAAAAGCTTGAAGTATTTCTTCGAGCAAAAGGACCTGAACATGAGGCAGAGGAGATGGTTGAAACTTATAAAGGATTATGATTGCGAGATCCATTACCATCCGGGCAAAGCTAATGTTGGTGGCGGATGCCCTTAGCCGAAAGGAGAGAGGCCCGAACCGATTCGGGTGAAAGCTTATCAATTAATCATGACCCCGATGTGATGAAACAAGTTAAGGAGTTTCAAGATGAGGAATTGAAAGAAGATCACCTTAACTCGGAAAGAATGAGAGGTCTGGTTGGGGAATGGGGTGAAAACACACTCGATGTTGGAACTCGATTCGGTCGTGTGTGGATTCCTCGTTTTGGGGATCTACGGGTGAAGATAATGGATGAAGCCCACAAGACTCGATACTCCATTCATCCTGGTGCCACGAAAATGTACCATGACATGAAGAAAGATTATGGTGGCCGGGTATGAAGCGTGACGTGGTGGAATATGTGAGTAAGTGCCTTACTTGCTTACAGGTGAAGGCAGAGCATCAAAAGCCGTATGGGAAGATACAACCTTTGGATATACCAGAATGGAAATGGGAGCACATCACCATGGACTTCATTACGAAGCTGCCACGTACCCCGAAAGGGTATGATGCCATATGGGTGATAGTTGATCGTCTGACGAAGAGCGCTCATTTTCTACCGATCCGCGAGATGTATTCATCTGAGAGGTTGGCTGATCCGTTCATCAAGGAAATTGTAGCTCGTCATGGTGTGCCGGTGTCTTTTGTCTGATTGTGACACCCGGTTTACATCTAAATTTTGGAAGAAATTCCACGACGCTATGGGGACGAGGTTACATATTAGTACGGCTTATCATCCCCAGACTGATGGTCAGTCAGAAAGGACCATTCAGACACTGGAAGACATGCTCCGGGCATGTGTGATTGATTTTGGTGGAAGTTGGGATCACCACTTACCGTTAGCTGAATTCTCATACAACAACAGCTATCATGCCAGTTGGTTGCCACCATATGAGATGCTATACGGTAGGAGATGCAGAACACCCGTTTGTTGGGGTGATATTGGTCAGAAGGAATTGGGGAGCGTCGAGGTAATCGAGGCTACGACAGAGAAGCTTGAAAAGATTAAAGCCTTCATGAAGGCAGCCAAAGATAGACAGAAGTCGTATGCCGATAAGCGACGTAGGCCAATTGAGTTCCAGGTGGGTGACCGGGTTATGCTGAAGGTCTCACCTTGGAAGGGTATTATCAGGTTCAGAAAGCGGGGCAAGTTGAGCCCAAGATATATAGGCCCTTTCCGAATCATTGCTCGAGTAGGGGAGGTGGCCTATAGATTGGAGTTGCCAGATGAGTTAAGAGGGATTCACTCGACATTCCATGTATCTCATCTGAGAAAGTGTATAGCTGATGAAGACATGATTGTTCCACTGGAGGACATTGAAATAGATGAAAGGCTCAATTATGTGGAGCAACCGGTGGCAATCATCGATCGCAAAGAAAAGAGGCTAAGGAATAAAGTGGTTCCTCTTGTGCGTGTACAGTGGAAGCACAGGAAGGGATCCGATTCAACGTGGGAGACTAAAGAAGAAATGAGACAGCATTATCCACGTTTGTTCGACGAATAACAGGTTTCGGGGACGAAACCTATTTAAGGGGGTGGACTTGTAACACCCGATATTTATTATTTTGAAGCCGGTGAAGACAGAAAAGAAAATAAAGTCCAAAAGTCGAGGGACCAAACTCGCCAACGAAGAAAAGTTGGGAAATGTGGTGACATATGTAGGGAGAGGGCAGCCCACTCTCCCCACACTCACATTTCAGCTCACAAGGAGGAGAATAGAGAGAAAGAAGGGAAAAAGAGGAAAAAGTGTTGGTTCGGGTCGGTTCGGGTCGCCAAAATCATCGTGAAGCAAGCCGAATCAAAGCTCTTGTCATTGTGCTCGTTTGGGTGAGTTCTAGGACCCTCTTTTACTTGTTTTCAAACGATTTTGGGGCTGGAATACATCTGAAAACTCTTTTTCGCGTTTTGGGTGAAAACCCATGTATGCGTGTGTGTATGTGTATGACGCGATTGTGACTTGATTTCTTGCTTGGTTGTGCTTGAATGATGTTATGGCATGCATCCCTAAGTTTAGATGGTCGATTTAGGCTTAAAATGGGTTTAGATGAGTTTGGGGGCCGAACCCTCGGCTGCAGTCGGGTTGAACTGCACTCTGCACCAGTTAGGGCTAGGCGACCGACTGGAGGCCGAATGGAGGCCATACGCCGATTAGGGTGCGATTGGGGTCCATTCGCACGACTGGGGTTCATTCGCACGACTGGAGGGCCAGTCGCATAGGGGTCATGCGACTGAGGGTCCAATCGCACGACTGGATGTTCATTCGCATAGGTGTTCATCCGTATTCGTTCAATCGCATGATGCTCAGTCGCATGGAGGCCATGTGATTGAAGGGTGTCCATACGCCCGAATAGGGCTGTTGAACCCGAGGAAGGTGTAGATTGACTTCTGACTTTCGGGGGAAAGTGCAGATGTAAGTGTTAATGTAAAGGTTCCTATAAGAATTTTTAAAATGGCGATCGAGGTTTTAGAAGCATGTTGGGCATGATGATGATGATGATGTTGTACTTTATGTATGTATGATGTTGCCATGTATGATGTGATGTTGATGCATGTTTATGTTCCTTAATGTGATGTATAATATCTTTCCTGTGGCTTTACTTGTTATGATGAATGAACGAAGTATTATGTAACGTAAAGTGAAAGATAAAGGAAGAGGAACATGATGAACGAATGAAACGTCTTGCATACATCGGATACGGGGTCCCTCTTGGTGATTGACCCCAAATCTAGAACCTCTACCGCTCACCCCTAGTACTGTGGCATACTTTTAGCTGTCATTCGTTGACTTCGGCCCAGTAGCTAAGACTGACGGTTACTCCTAGTACCGCGGCATACGTTTAGCTGTCATTCGTTGACTTCGGCCCGGTAGCTACGACTAACCGGGGTGTAGCACATGGTATTGGTTCGGGATGATGTCCGATGCACAAGTAAGGTAATGAAAGAAGGAATGAACGAATGAGGAAGATAATAATGATATTATCTATGTACGTACGATGTGTGATCATGTAAAAGTACGAACGTTTTTATCTGAAAGTAAAGTATGTTTTATTTATAAAACTAGAACTCACTCAGCAACGCTGACTTTGATGTGTTTCCAGTTGGCAGGTAATGATTGCTGAGGATGGCACGGGCGACTACTCAGCTCTTTTGGGATGGCATCCTTTTGATTAATGTTTTTGCATTGTAATGCGAACAAACAATTTTGTAATGAATGTTGTATTAGTATGCAAAAGCTTTACATGAAAATGAAAGTTTTTTTTAGTTTTCCGCTGCGATTTATTAAATACTAATGTAATTATATGTTTTATGTGCGATGAGAACCCGCTGTAAGCGTCCCGGGAACGGGGCCTTACATATATGAAGTTCTTGATAATGAAGATATTGAGGAAGCTGAATTTGTATCACACTCTCTTCTCAAGAACATATACAAGAACAAGATGAAGTACCACAGGACTTTGAAGAAAAATATAATTATCTTGTGAACATGAAATACAATCGAGTATATTTGGATGGACTAAGAGTTTTTGAGATTAACGATGAATACGAGAAATGTCTCTATGCAGAGTCAGTTGCTTCAATAGATCCAAATGAGATTGTTGTTGAGCATGGTGAATGGATAAGAGCAAAAGAAGTGATAAATGTAGAAGAACTGTCTAGTTCTGAGTTGCATCATCCTGATCCAGATGATATGAGTATTCCAGCTCTTAGATCATGGTTGCAAGCTAGAAATTACCCTTGGAGGAATCTAAAGAGATTACAATGTGTATCTCTGAGAAATCTTGTCAGAAGCTTTCAGAGACTGAGAAACAAATGAAGAAAATGATAGTACTTGATATAGATAACCCTCAGTATCTTGAAATAACAAAAAGAACAAGAATGTTAAAGCCTCAGGAGATAAAACAAATGTCAAGATTTGATGATGCTCATGCTCATAGAAAAGAATTGATAGAAATGTTTGCTGATCTAGAAAGACAAACTTATAAAACATTAACTGAACAAAGGCATATTCTTGATAGTTCAAGAACACCGGAGACTTGGTAAGAAACATATTGCAAAAGGATAATCAGTTGCTGAACTATTGAATGCTATGATTGCTCCAGATTTTACCAACCAAGTAAAGATCATTGCATGGAAGTATGATGAAGTGTTTGATGCATTTTTGATAAAGAGAGTAAATGTTGTATGTGATGTTATCATTTTTACTCCAGTATCATAAACTTCCTGTGCAAGATTTAAAAGAGCTGAATAGATTACCTCTGATCAATCCTTCTCATTCAAAACGTGGGAAGATGTTTGTAGAATTATTAAGAAGAGGATTGGATAGATCGAGCAATTTTCTTAACACAAGATGTGATCAAGAGGATAAAGAGTACTTTGCTACTATGAAGAAAAACAAGAAGCTTAAGGGAGTTCATTCAGAAGAAGAACATTCTTTGATAGAATTTTGTGATAATATTTTGAAAAAGTTACAACTCCTGGACTGAAAGTGATTGATGGTAATCAAAACTCAAAGCCAATTCTCAGATGGTTTTATAACACTGAGACATTTGAGCTGAAGTTAGTTTGAAATCTAGAAAGATGGGATGAGGACATGATTACTTTATTTGGAGTTTTTGAACTAAAACTGTTACATCCAAGTTATATTTTATTTTTGTCAATACAAAAATTTGAGAAAATATCTCCTGAAGTGGCTGAGCAAGATAAGAAATATTTCATTTCTCTTATTAATGTGATGAATGCTGCCATGGAAAGAATATCTTTGAGAAAAGCTCTTGCGTATGCCAACATAGTCAAGAAAGATATTAAAGATATTGAATTCATGAGAATATCAAGGAAAGGAGTATTAGAAGTGAACTCAAAGGAAAGTAACAAGCCTATTGAGTTATATGCTAATATTGATATTTCATGTCTTTCAAAAGACACATTGGAGAGAATGGACAAGATGGAGATTAAAACAAATGAAGCTAAACCCGAACAAGGCATTCTTGCAAGTAAATTCAAGTTTGCAATATCAAAAGCTTTGAAAGAATTAGATATGTACAAACAGAAGCCAATGTTCAAAGTCAAAGAAGAACCAGCAGATACTTTGAATGATAAAGTCAAGATTGAAGATAGAATTGAAGATAAAGTTAGCAGTCAAAGCTTCAAGAGTTTGAAGACAAAAGACCAAGTCAATCTAGGGGGAGTATTGTTAAGTGCTCTAAGAAAGATTAACATGTTGTCTTTATTTGTCTTTTGATAGTTTGTAATAGTATAGGGACTATTTGTGTAATTTGTAAGTTCCTTTACTTTTTGTTTTCAGTTTAAATAGCTTAGATTTGTAGGTAGATAGAAACGAATACATAAGATATTCGAATCTGTTTTTCATACTTGTAATTGTCTTAGCTTGATATTCATGAAAACTTGAAGTTTATTGATATCTTGTTTTGATTTGATTACTTGTATGAATTTCATTGAATTGTGTTCATAAATCATCAGATATTGATTCATTTGATCCTATCAAATGTTTCAAAGAAAGGTCCTTTTGGACACTTTTAGTCCCTCTACTTTGGGCTTTATTGCCTCTCTTTCTTTTATTCTTCATTTCTTGTCCTTGTTATAAAAATAACCGAGTGTTACAGTTTACCTATATGTTTGAAAACGAATGAAAATGAATGGTGTCAATGAGTCCTTGATCAAATAATTATTAGAAGACACCTCATGACTTTCCAAAGTGAAGGTCATGGGTTGGAGTCTCACTGTGTGCAATATGCTCCAAGTGGGCCAATGGTTTTACCATAGTGGGCCTTTGGGTGGTGGGTTTCTTTTGGAATGATGGGCGAGCCGGGTCACCAACGATGTCTATGTTCACGGGCTTGGGTGGATTTTCACCAATAGGTATACCCGAATGACTTAGTAATTATTTGTTGGTGTTAAGAAAAGAAAATGAACAGTAAAGATAATAGATGGTTGTCTTTGATTGGTTCACTTGGACGGTGCTGTCTACAAATCTAAACACGCGTGGCTTTCCCGGTACACACCCCATCTTTTTTACTTTTCTTCTTCACCAATCCACACACACATGACACATATATTCATGCTTTCTAATTTTAGAATTTTGAGTGAGAAGGAGAGAGATTGAGATTATAGAGCTAGAGGGAGGAGAAATTGACGATTAGGGTGGTGCAGGCCTTCTCCACCCTAACTAGATGATAATGGTGGTGGTGGTTGCCTAGTGAACTGAACTACCGGCGACCGAACCTAGGGTTCCGGTGAGGTTCTGATGAATTCATGAAGGCTTGCATGCCTTAGGTTCTATGTAGGCTGGTAATTCTCAAGCCGCCATGACAGATTAGGTAAGTCAAGTTAGTTCCGATTGTGTTTCCGACTGTTTGGGTTGTTTTTGTCGACTATTAGTTCTAAAGATGGTTTAAATCAGGTTGTAAGTGGTGGGAAACTGAACCAACGATATTAGTGTTGGTTAATCTTGACTGGTCAACGGGTTTTATTTTACGGTCAAGTCAAGTCATTAGGAGTGTTTATTTTCTTAATGTTTTTAATATGCAGTAAGTTTAATTAGTTTTAGTAAATGTTTGCGGGTCAAAAGAACATGGGTTGAGTGAAGTATTGTTAGAAGATGGTGGGTGTTAACTCACCCCACTTCATAAATATGTTTTCATATTTAAGTTTGAGTTTTTGTTAATTGATTTAATGCAATTTAGTATTTTGATGTTTGAAAAGGAAAGTTCCAGTGGTGAATTTGCTTTCTGTCGTGAGTTTTTTAATATAGCCAAAAGAGAAGTATATTGCTTTTATTTTGGATTCGTATCAACAATTGGTATCAGATCCCTAGGCTCATACCGTGGGTTTCAGGAGAAGCAAGTGCAACGGTGTTATCCATGTAGTAGACCGTAAGAAGGTAAGCAAGCAGCAAGGGAATCGATTGGTGAAAACCGGTCGATTAGTAGTAAGTTAAAGCAAGACGTAGAAAAGTAAAGCAAGAGGCGCCAAGAGAGAGCAAGATATCAAAAGAGTGGATAGCAAGATAGAAAGTATTTAGCAAGAAATGGCAGAAAACGCAGGAGTAGTAACGGTTCGAGAGCAAGGAAACGTATCATTCAATGTCCCAAGTTGACCGAAACAAACTACATGTCATGGTTGATCCTAATCAAGACAATACTTAAGGCATATGGTCTTTGAGAGCAATAACACCAGTCACCGGAGAAACTGTAGAGGAAAAGAAAAACCATAACACAAAAGCTATTATTTTTTTAACATTACCGGAAGATATTCTTTTGTAGGTTGCTAAAATAAGCATGCTAAAGACGTTTGGGAGTCGATTCAGGTTCGGTACTTAGGAGCCAATAGAGTCCAAAAGGCACAATTGCAAACTCTTAGGAGCAAGTTGAAAATGCTAAAGATGAAGGAGAACGAGACAATTAATGATTTTTCGGGAAAGATAGGTGGTATCGTAGCAAAATTCAAAGTCCGGTTCAAATCTTGAAGAGGAGGTCATTGTAAGAAAACTTCTTAATCAGCCCCGAAGAAATACTTAACAATCATTACTTCCATTGAACAATACTCGGAGATTGAAAAAATACCTTTTGAAGAAGCAGTGGGAAGACCGAAAGCATATGAAGAAAGGTTGAAAAGTCATGATGAAAAAGAAGAAGATTGAGGGCAACTTTTGTTGACAAATTGTGAGCATGATCACAAGCAATATGGACGCGGAAGAGGCCGCGGAAGAGCATCCGGTAGAGGGGAAAGAGGACGTGGAAGGGGCTCGGGTCGCGAGGAGATAGAAGTGGGTTTCGGTGTTATGAATATGGTGCATTTGGACACTTTGCATGTGAGTGTACAAAATGGAAGGAGAAGGAGAAAGAAGCCAACTTGATTGAATTAGAGAAACGGGCTACTTTGATGATTGCACGGATCAAGGTCAAGATTAAAGGGGTGAATGTTGGTTAATTGACGGGTCAACGGGTTTTATTTTACGGTGAAGTCAAGTTATTAGGAGTGTTTTATTTTATTATATGTTTTTAATATGCTGTAAGTTTAATTAGTTTTAGTAAATGTTAGTGGGTCAAAGGAAACATGGGTTGAGTGGAGTATTGTTAGGAGATGGTGGGTGTTAACTCACCCCACTTCATACGTATGTTTTCATATTTAAGTTCGAGTTTTTGTTAATTGATTTAATGCAATTTAGTGTTTTTGAAGTTTGAAAAGGAAAGTTCCAGTGATTAATTTGCTTTCTGTCTTGACTTTTTTAATATAGCAAAAGAAAAGTATATTGCTTTTATTTTAGGTTCATACCAACAATTATGTTCAGCTATTTCTCGATTCAGGTTCTAATTTCATACAAGTCCCCTTAATCTCATTATCATGCACTTACGTATCTGTGTGAATGTATGAATTTGGTTAAAGATTTTTCGAATTCTATTATTTGGTGTAACCACTTACTAAATTCATGATCTTTCTGTTAGATGATAATGACATGGACCAGCTTTCATTGGTGTTTTCTAGCTCATGCATGGAAATTTTAGTTTGGGTCAGCGGTTTATGTTTATATGGTAGGCATAGGTGAACAGGAAAACCAGTTGTGTGATTTTTTGACTAATAAACATAGATATCATTGAGGTTTTGAACTAGGCGGTTCAGTAGTCCCAGGAATATGATATGTATAATGCTGTGTTTATTTATTAGCCAGATTTAGGTTTATTGTTGTTGACGTGTTATGTGCTCCTCATTGTAAGCTTTTTCATCTCGGGTATCGGTACTTGATCTTTGTGCTCCACTTTGATCTCTTTTCCTATCATTGTTCTGTTGTGTAAGTTTCATCATCCTCGGCTATTTTTGTTTGTGTTCCGCTCAAAATATGGTGTTTCTTCTTCGTGTGTGCTTCTGTTGTGCTTTAATGCATGCCTAATTCCAAGCTTTGTTCTGTGCTTTTGGTTCTTCTTCTTCTTCCTTCTTGGCATTGATGACTACACCTTACCCTTTGTTCTATAGTGTGTTTAGTAATGCTAGCCCTCGATTAAATTTGTCAATTTGGGGCTTACTTTGAATTGGTTTGTTTGGTCAAGGTGGTGTGCTTATGTGGGGTTTAATGCATATCTTATTGAAGGATTTCTCCTTTGCTTTTGACTCTTACTTTTTTAGTTATTGAAATCAATCTTATGGAATTTAGGGATTGCTTTGTATCCCACTGTTTGGTCCATGTGTGTGTTTTTGTTGAGGTCATTAGAAACTTGTAAAATGTTTGAAATACGGTAGTTTATAGTTCTACTTAAATAGGTTTGACGGGCCTTAAACACAATATATTAGAGCAAAATCAATAAACAAGCCAGAGTCAACGTTTTTTTAGCTCGGCTCTTGTACCGGGACATAAGCATGTTAATTGCTTATAGGTAGAATATTACTTATACTGATATATAACTCACAATTTTTTATTAAATGACAGTTGTACATATTTTGATGTTGCTTGAATTCTCTTTTCTTTGTTTTTTTGAAAGAGTTGTATGATGTTCTTGGTTTTTGATTGCTTTTCATATTATAGGGTTTTTATTAGTGGCTAATTTAGCTTATAATTTGAGGTTTTTGTTTTGTAAGGAATTTTTGCTTTTTTACGGTTACTTTCTTTTCTTGTTTAGTGAATATAGCTGGTTAATTATTGTATTAAACATTATTAGTCATGGTTCTAGACATTGAAGAATGTCTAAAAATTTTAGCATTGTAATTATATTACTTCTTCTAACTGAGTGTGTTTTCTATTGGGTTCTTTACAGTTGCTTACCTCTACCATCTGATCTAGGATATTCGTTGTTGTCAAGTCAAGGTTTGTGTGTTTTCTGCTTTTTTGTCCTCCACTTTAACGTGTTTATGTTGTACATATACCTTTTATATGTGTCTTTTTTGGTCTTAATGTTCCCTTGAATGCTTAGTATGTATGCTACTGTTGTTCGATAACTCCTAGGTTTGTTTTCTGGTGTTTATTTATTGCTTCCTCTACTACTAGTTTTGAAAGTAAAGTATGGTTGTCTTAAAGATTTTGAAAGGCTATGAGAAGGTTTTTTATAATGCAGGGTTATATGTTGCCCATCTAATTTTGTGCATTGTATGAGACATTTTTTTTTATAATCCAGGGTTGTATGTTGCCTATCTAATTTTATGCATTGGGGTTCATGTGACATCATTGTTCCTTGCAGAAGAAGGTGAAGATAGAAGATTTAAAATGGATGAAATTAAAAATGACTATTTATTTTGCATACAAGCTGATATCTTTTCATATATGATGGGTCAATATGGGTATGAGTCTTATGTACATTTGTTATGTAAAATATGTTTCTTTGTTAGGTTCATTATTTAAGTTTTTATATCTTTGAACAGATTTCAAATATACTACAACTTAAACAACACACCAATTCAGCTATCTTGTAAGAAACACATACACAAGCCAGTTTTCCGCCGCAATACGGCGACTGTTAGAAACCTAGTTATAATTATAATTCATCATTTGACATGTCGCCACTTATAGATAAGCGCATGCAAGGTAGGGTTTATGTTAATTAATGAGGGATGGTATAAATAAATAAAAAAAGAGAAAGAAAGAAACTTATCAAGAAAGCTATTTTTGCACATTATATAACTTATGAGATTAAAAAAATCATATGGTCTTGATATTCGAAACATACATACTTTATCTACGTTCAATCATGTATCATAAATATATTCACATTAATGCTTTTACAAATACATTTTTATGCTATGATAGCGATATATCACCTTTCACCTGGTTATCATTAGAAGTCATCTCTTTACCGTTAACTAAACAGTATTAATTGTAGGTGATCGTGTTACATATACTCATTGAAGATTCATATGTAAGAGAGATTATGAAGTCTGTTAGAATGTTTGTTAAAGAGCAATAATTTAGTATTGAAAAAAGTAAGTGAAGTAATAACTAGGTCTTTGGAATAGTGTGGTTAGTCATCACTTGTGCTTCAATCGTAAGGTCTGGATCAACTACTCATGTAAAGGGTCATAGATCTGTTATGACCTATTGCCCAGTTGGTTGTTTTAATTGCAAATGACGAGCATTTGAGGTTGTCGGCATGGGAGAAGTATAACTTTGTTGTTATACATGCCACGTTGTATGTTTGAGAGATGTTGTTCATGTTCTAGGCATATCAAAGACTATAATATTTATTACGAAATTGGTTGAAGATAGATACAATGTAAAACGTATTTTTGGACATGGAATACGTATCACATAGAGTGAAGCTGGTTTACAATTTTGCACTTATAGAGACTTATTATGATGGTTTTAATCGTGCGTCCCTCACTAATAATTTACCATGTGACTTACTATTACTAACAACAATAGTTGCATCAGTTACATGATGTTTATGCCAACGGTCTACGCCTTATCTCGATAATTTAGTTAATCCTAAAACTTTAAACATTCATTCATATATTCAACGTCAATTTAAACATCATCATGTAATCATGTATGTTTAAGCATTATATCATAAAAACTTTAACTAAGCATAAACTATTAACTACGATGCTATTCTTGGCCTTTTGATCCATGCCAAGCTATCATCATTATTGTTCATTACTAGTGAAAGTAATATGCATATAAAACCAGTATTATTAAGTGAGTTATAGCTTTAACTTTAGCATAATGTTTTATCATTTTGATCTTTAACCTTCATTAACAAGTAATAACCATATGCATAATCATACATAACATAATTTTCACTTTAAGTTTCACAGTTAGTTAACTATAACTACTTTTCTTTAATAATACCTTAGTAAGTATTTTTCTTTATTATTACTTTAGTTTTACTTATCTTTATCTTTAAACTTTTACAAGTACAAAACTCATATCAGGTCAGCTTGCACAAACACATAGTTCCTATCCGTTGACAATACACAAGGCATATATCATAAAATATGATTATGAACAAGGCATGACTTCTATTAGGGTGAGCATATACCCATATATCTCTTATTAGGTGAGCATGCACAAGACATTTTTCCTATCAGGTTAGTATACACAAGACATTTTTCCTATCAGGTTAGTATACACAAGACATTTTTCCTATCAGGTTAGTATACACAAGACATAACTTCTATCTGGTGATAATGCACAAGGCTTATCTCATGAAATATGAGTATGAACAAGGCATAAATGAGAATACATAAGGCAAATCTATCTTTCTCTTTAAGACCAATTCTTCATTTCTCTCTCTCTAGAAGAATTTAGAACAAGGTTCGCTCATAAGACTCTTGAAGTTTAAAGTCTTGCACCAAGTTCTGTTGATTTTAATATCTTATGATCTACTACGTTTTAATACTCCTCAAATTGTTCGATTATTAGTATACTCAATAACAATAATGAGTTCTTGCAACCTCTTTTTACGTGTTACTGTTTTGACACCTATGACTATCTTGATACTTTTCTATCTTGCTACCTCAAACCAATCTACACTTTAATTTAGTTTGTTGAAACTCTCTTTTAGAATTATCTACAACACCTATTTTGAACTTGCGTTTGAACCTTGTTTGGGCCATTACAAATATATTTTTGAGATTACATATAGGAATATTATCATACTAATGTTATATTTGAACTCTAAAGTTATCAAACAACATTTCATTGCTAACAACATTATGACATTCATCTCGCAAAGTCCAATGCCTAATAAACTTTGGTTACATCATAATGGCATTCATTTAGTAAAGTCTAGAGGAATGAACAACATTCATTTATGACATCATTATGGAATTCATTTTGGAGCGTAATTTAGAGTCTAATGACTATTATTGGTTACATCATTTGTTGAAACCCTAGAAAGATTAACATTTTAGTCTTTAGATAGTTTTGTCATAGTATAGGGACTTATTATGTAAATATATGTTTCTTTTATTTCTTGTGTATTTGTATAAATAAGATTACTTGTTTTGTGCAAGTTAAGTTTAGATATTCATATTCTCTCATTGCACTTTGTAATCCTTCTAATCAATAGAAACTCGATGAATTTTTTATATATATTGTGTGATTACATTGTTCATATTATTGTCAATTGCTTGATAACATTATAGATCGATCAATTTGAACCTATCAATTGTATCAGAGCTTTTGGTTTAGTGATTTGTAGTTCAAAATCAACTTTTAAGCACTTTTGAATCATTTGAATCTGTGATTTGATAGCAATTGTTCAATTAATTGATGATCTAGTTATGTTTCATCACTAGAAACATGATTTGAATCATAATTGAGTGAATTTATATCATCAAATCTGAATTTTTAACAAATTTATGTTCGAATAGTTCATCAAAACTTGAACACTAAATTTGTGAAATTGAGAATCAAAGTGTTGTTAATTGAAAGAAATGATGTTGTTATCAGTGTATTAGTGACTTATTGAAGAGTTTCAGATTGTTTTATCAAGTTTTGGAAAATATGTGAATATCAAGTTGTTAAGAAGAACATGAATTAGGCGTTTGAGGTGTTGAAATCATCTGAAAATCACCTAAGTGTTTAGGCGCATGAACACTGTTCAGACACTTTAACACTGTTTAGGCGTTTCAGAGTGGTCGTTTTGAGACTATTTGGACGTTTCAGCACTGTTCGGACGTTTTTTAGAAAACTAAGTACTAGGCGTTTTGGAACTGTTCAGGCGCTTTGCAATTGTTCCAGACGCATCAACACTATTTGGGCGTTTGGGTGTTTTGGCATTGTTCATGCGTTTCTACACTTGGAAACTTCAGAAATTCTCTAAGGCAATCCCTTAGGCGTTTCTAAGTAGAGTTGGGCGTTTCACTACTATTCAGACGTTTCTCCACTGTTGAGACATTTCTCAACTATTTAGAAGCATCTAATTCAGACTTCACTCAACACTTAGAAATGTTTCAAAAATCTAAAATTCAAAAATATTTTCATTTCTGTATTTCATCTTAAATCTATAAAAAACATCAAAATAGTATATTTTCCTGAATTAAAAATTAATCATGGCTAAGTCTGAAGATTCAAAGTACAGAGTATCAAAGCTGAAGAATAGAGCTGATTTTAAAAATTGGTCACTCAGATTAAAACATCATTTGAACTCAATTGATACTGATCTGTGTAAGTCAATTGAAAAAGGACCTCACATCCTAATCACCTCTCATGGTCCTGATAAAGGATTTTTATATACTAAAGATACTCAAGAGCCATATCCTGATGATGGCTTACATGGTGATGACTTAAAGAAAGTGAAGAATGATGTTAAAGCATATTCTCTCATGTGCAAAGTATTACCTCTAGAGGTACTTTCAAGAATGGAGAACTATCAAACTGGCTATATTATGTATAATGCTCTGAAAGTTATCTATGAAGGAGGAAAGAAGATACAAGATCTCAAAAGACAAAAGTTAAAAAAGCAACTTGAACTTTTTGAGAATATGTAACACTCGGTTATTTATAAAAGACAAAGAAAGAAGAATAAAGTGAAGAATAAGAAAGAAAAGATATTTTACCCAAGTTGAAGGGTAAAAAGTGTCCAAAAGGACAAAATGTTTGAAAAAGTGAGTGTAAAAGGTGATGGTCGCCCATCTCTTTCTCTTGCTCATATCATTCGGATATTTTAGAAAAAGAAATATGGAGAGCTAAAAACTCTCAGATTTTGAAGAACAAGAGTTGAAAAGATCGAATTCAAGGTAAGAATTCATGTGTTTAAGATGTTTTTAACTGGTTTCATCCTCAGTTATATGCTTATGTGTGTTTGTTTGTCGGTTGTGTATGTTTGGTGGGTTTTAGGTGTTTGAACTAATTTGCAAACGGGCTGAAGAAGTCTTACCCAAAGAGCTGCAAAGGTGAGTTCTAGGACCCCTCTTTTACATGTTTAACTGATTTTGGGGTTGGAAATGCATGTATGAACGTTTTATTTAAATGGATTTTTACACTCGTATGTATGTATGTGTGTATGTTGTGGGTGGGGTTGATTTGGGCCATGTATGGCTTTTATGACGTTATGGTTGTGTTTCTATGGCTTAGAATGTAAGATTTAAGCTTCGAACATGGTAGGTGAGGTTTGGGACTGAAATATGATATTTAGGTGCGAATGGGGCTGCTCATACGCCCAAACAAGGCTCATGTGCCTAAGTTTTAGAATAATGCTTAAGTGTTCTAATGCGGATGACCTCTAAGTCTAACTCATCCGCATTTGCTAATGCGGATGAGCAATAGGAAATGCGGATGAAAGTTATGCGATTGGAGGAAAAGCGGATGAAAGTTATGCGACTGGAGGACATACGGATGAAAGTTATACGACCGGAGGAAATGCGAATGAAGAGTCTGTTGGAGAAGAACTTATTGTTCTTACGTATTGACAAATACGGAAGACCAGAAGTGATGCGAACAAGTTCTGCTCTTACGCATTGGCAAATGCGGAAGAGTGGAAGAAATGCGGATGAACATAAGAAATGCGGATGAACATAAGAAATGCGGATGAACGTAAGAAATGCGGATGAACATAAGAAATGCGGATGAACATAAGAAATGCGGATGAACATAAGAAATGCGGATGAACAATAAGAAATGCAGATGAACAAGAGAAAATGCGGATGAAGACTTAGTCTATTTTTTGAATTTCGGGGAAAAGTGCAGAGGTAGGTTTTGACTTGGGAGGTTCACGGGGTTCATGTAAGTTGACTTTTGAGGTCATAGATGATATGGTGAGCGATGTGTGATGTGATGTATGATTGGCGCTGATGTGATGGTCTATGCTATGTATGATGATGCATGATGTTGCATGATGATGTTACATTTATGTATGATATGTTATTAGTTCCTTATTGTGTATGATGATGTGACTTTACGTGGTGTGATATTTAATGAACATAAAGTATTATCTTAACGAAGTGAAAGATTAAGATAATGAAAATAGAACATAATGAATGAACAGATAAAAAGCCTTGCAAGCAACTGAAAGGAGGTTCATAACTCATTGAGAGTTATTAGCTCAACTGTTGGTGTCTACAATGTGCGTTTTGGCTAACTCTAAGAGTTCATACACACAGTAAGAGTTCAATCTAGGTGACTGCTCAAATACGTACGTTTTCATAATTACTATGTGTTATATAGCGTGCGATCTTGGCGAACCCATAAGAGTTCACACACACAGGAGGAGTCTATCCTGGTGACCACTCCGTATGTGCGTTATGGGGTCCTTGTCGCTTAATCCTAGGCGTATTGCTTGGTGCTCTAGAGGAGAGGGTTAAGTATATGACAGGATCTAGATAGAAGTTAAAGATAATAAATGTGTGAAATGTACAAAACGAACGATGATGAAGATAATAACTATTACCTTGATGTATGTACGATGTGTGATCACGTGGATAATAATAAAAATGTTTTAACGAATGGAAGGTAATGCAATGTCTTTATAAAAACTAGAACTCACTCAGCAACACTGACTTTTTATGCATTTTCCAGTTGGCAGGTGAGCATTGCTGAGGATGGCACGGGTAGCTACTTGGCATTTTTTGATGACATTCTTTTGTTTAATGTTTTTGTATTGTAAAGCGAACAAATGAAATTGTGTAACAAAAGTTGTATTATTTTGCAAAAGCATTTTTAATGAAAATGTTGTTTTCAATGTTTCCGCTGCAACGTTTATTTCAAGTTAATGTAATTATATGCTTTATGAGCGATGATTGGCCAGCAGTAAGCGTCCTGGGACGGGGCTTTACAACATATATGAAGAGAAATTATAAATCAGATGATGAATAGATATGTTCAACTCACATAGAAATCAAGTTTAGGAGTAAAAACTGATCTTAAAGACCTAAATGACAAACTCCTGAATGCACTTCTATCTTCATGTAAACAAATACTAACCGTGCTAAAGCACACTGAAAAGTTTCCTATGGATCTTGATCTTCCCATTGCTAAGATTGAATCTGTGAAAATTGATGAGAGTTTAAGAAATAATGATAGATCTGCTTCAACATCTCAATACAGTATGTTGCTTCTCCAGCAAATACGTTAGAGAATGCCTTTCTTGCCAAAAAATGATGCTACTCTTGAAGATTAGGGCGATCTGTTTATGGGAGCTGGATTTTTCACTAGTACCCCAGTCTATTCAACTCAGCCACAAACACAGTCTCCTCCAAAATATAATCTGCCTAAAACACATAATGAGACTCCATCTTCTAACTCTGCTAATCCTAGCAAAGTTAAAGATATTATAAATATCCTGTACAAGATGAACAGTCCAAAATGCATTTCAGCTTTTATGGCAAGCTTCCAAGCCTATCAGGGTAGTCATCTAACTCAAATTGTTTGTTCTTGCGGATTTATTAAGATGGATCCTGATGACGTAGAAGAGATGGACCTTAAATGGCAAATGATGATGATCGCTTATAAAACACAAAAACACTCATATGTCAAGAGTTGCTACAAGCCTAGTGCCAATAAAACAGTTGGCTTTAACAAGTAAAAGTCAAGATGTTTCAATTGCAACAGTTATGGCCATTTTTCAAGAGAATGTAAAGCTCCAAGAACTCAAAGCGGGATTGTCCAAAGCAGTTCAAATAATCAGAGACATCAACATCAGACTCAAAATACATTCCAGAAACCATATTAGAGTCTACTGATGCCTGAATTAAAAGATGATCAGAAGAATGCTGAAGAACCAAATAAAGCTCTAGTTGTAAGCATAAAAGATGGTTCTGACTAGAATGCATGTGTTGAACAATTTACAGCTGATCTTACTTTAGGATTACCATTCATTTCTAAAATGAACAAGACTGGTCTAAAAACAATGATTCAAAATCTGATGAATCAGAGAATGAGACAGACTATGACTGAAGTGACAATCTGATCCAAAGGAGGACACAGAAGAAATTTCACTCATGAAAAGTCTGAACACCAAAGTTGTAAGTCTACATCTGACACTAACTCTTCAAGTCCATATCCTGAAATTCAAACTAAGTAAGAGAAAAACTATGCACAAAAGCAAGTTTTAACAGGTTGAACAATATAGAAATTACTCATTCAAAATATGTGATAATTGAAGCAAGAAGAAACAATGCACAGGAAACTAAAAGATGATCATAAAATTGTTGATGAAAAAATCATGTCACTTCAAGAAAGTTGGAACAAAACTCTAAAAGAACATGAATTAGTTAAGAAACAGCTTGAAGAAGTGACAAAAACACTTGAAAAAGAAAAACTGACACATGTTGCAACTCAAGTTGTTTTGGCTAAAGTAAAAAGCTCAAAGATCATAGTTAAGCAACTGGTAATGGAAGAACGGATAAAGATAAACAGGGTTAGGTTTTACACATGAACCTATGCCTATTCATCTTTAATACTTTACTAGAAAATTTCAATACTCATGACCATTCACTAGAAAGTAAGCTAAACTAAAAGAATTTCAAGAGAAGAAAAAGCTTGATCAAGAAACTGTTGAAAGTGAAGTTGAAAAATAAACATTCAAATATTCGAGGAGAAAGATTAGAAAAGATTAAGAATGGCCATCCAATTAAACTAAAATCTTATGGACCTCTTCTAAATAATAAACACTATTTGTTCCAAAAAGTGAATGTGTCATAGAGAAGCGTTAAATTGACCAAGAGAATGACAAATCTAATATGATCAATATCAAGATGAAAGGAAAGTGTCAAGAAGAAAAATCATACACTACATCTTCAGATGATTCAAGCTCAATGAATTAACTCGAAAAAAAGCTTGTGAAAAAGAATCTTCTCAAGATTAAATTAAGCCACAAAACACTAAGAAGTCATCAAGAAATCAAAGAAGAAGAAAACCAACTCCAAAAGCTAAACAGTCTGAATAAAACAACAAATCAAGTCAATTAAACCTATGAAGTTTGTGTCAGCGGTAACTTTTGACATGAACACTATATCTGAAAAAAATATCAAAATCAAAGACTAAATTTAGCGTTGATCTGAAAACGGGTTCATGTCTTAAGTCTTCTGCTTTCAATAATTTTGTATCTAAGGAGTTAAAGAAATGTGAGAGTGTTCAAAAGCAAAATCCTAAAATTATAAAGACCAAACTCACACAACAAACAACAAAAGCTTAACCAGTCTACTCCTAAATCTAACAAGATCTAATATGGCCTCTACATCCATGATTAAGCAAAGGTTGTTTGAATAGACCAAAAATACTATGATATATATGACATGTACAATCATAGCACATCTGAGTGTTATTTTAACAAATACTATCATATATGTGATATGACAAATTACAATACAGTTGATTGTTATTTTAATAAAAACGATCCATTGTGTGATGAAAAGAATCATAATACCGAGGATTGTTACTCGGAAGAACTCACCTAGAAAGAATTTTGATAACCAAGGATATCCTAATCCAATGTTTCCAAAGAATCATTATAATGGATTTCAAATCTATATAAACACCCTTCTCTGGGTTTTAGATCTTTTAGAAGAATCAATTTGATTATGATTACAATATAACGTCAGATCACAACAGTATAATCAAGAACCTTTTGTTCCCCACGCTCAGTGAGATGAAAAAATGAAACATATAATAAGAAAATTTTTTATAATGTTTCAAACAATGGTTCAAAATTTCTTTATGATGATCTTGAAAACAGATTTTAATGTTTTGAAAACAAACAAAGAAAAGATAATCAAAATGTTTTCAAAAGAGGAGTTGAACATCATAAATTTCAAAAGAAACTTGATATAAACTAACTCCATTTCAGCGGTTTACCATCTTAGATAAATTTGGAAAGCCCAAGATCATTTTGGCTTAGGTTACTAACTCATCATAAAAATCTTTGAATGTAGGTACGCCTGCGGAACCAGTAAACCCATGGTATGTTAACAGTGGGTATAGTTGGCACATGACAAGTAATCAAGCCATGCTTCAATATTTTAAGCTAAAAGAATGGTACTCATGCGGCGTTTGGTGAGATTCAGGAGGAAATATAACTGGTGAAGGAACGGTATCTAACGGAGTAACAAGTTTTGACAAAGTAAACTACTGTGAACAATTGAATCTCAATCTTTTAAGTGTTTCACAAATATGATAAATTGTATTCTACTTTATTTGATAATTCTTTTTGTTATATATTAAATCCAGGATTTCAGATCAGCAAAGAGTGGTTGTTGTCAGTGTTGTTCCAGATAGAGATGTCTACAAACTAGACATGTCTCAAGTTGATCCATCTACAGAAACAACTGTCTCATTGCTCGTGCATCTAATGATGAAAGTCATCTTTGGCATAGATGTCTCGGTCATACAAACTTCAATAACATGAACAAGCTTGCAACAAGAAATCATGTTATTGGAATCCCTTCAAAGAAGTTCGCAGCATCAGACCTCTGCAAAGCATGTTTGAAGGGAAAACAACGTAGAGCATCTTATAAGACCAAACAAATAAACTCAAACTCAAAAACTTTACAAATGTTACACATGGATCTATTTGGTCTTGTAAACATATAGAGTATCGGGAAGAAAACGTATTAATTAGTCATCATTGATGATTATACACGATTTTCTTGGGTTTTCTTTCTTCATGCTAATTCTGAAACAACTGATCTTTTAAAAATTTTATCATGAAAGTAGAAATAAATTTGATCAAAGAGTTAAACTAATTAGAAGTGATAATGGAACCGAATTTAAAAATACTAATATTGACAGTTTTTGTGCATTAAAGGAATAGCTCATCAGTTCAGTGCTCCTCGAACTCCAACAAAACGGAGTTGCAAAAAGGAAGAATAGAACACTGATTGAAGTAGCTCGTGCAATGTTAGCTGACGAATGATTCTATCACATTCTGGGATGAAGCATATCAACGCCTGTTTTATTTAAAATCATACTCTGTTGGTTAATGTAACACCCGATTATTCTTTTAAAAGAAGAAAAAGAAATGAAGAATAAATGAAGGAAACATCAATAAACCCAGTTGAGGGTTAAAAATGTAAAAGCGGTATAAAATACAAAAAGTTAGTGTAAAGGTGGGCATGGCCGCCACCCTCTCTTCCTTCACATCTTTTCTCATTCGTATTAGAGAGAGAGAGAGCAGAAAACTACGGGTTTGAAGAAGAAGAAGAAGAAGAGGAGGTTGAATTCAAGGTAAGAATTTGAAATTTTTTTAAGTGTTTGTGTTGGGTTTTGTCTCGGGTATGTGCTTATGTGCTTGTGTGTGTTCGTGTGTGTGTGTTTTTTTGGTTTCTAGGTGTTTGAACTCATTTGCAAATGGGTTAGAAGGAGATACACCCAAAGTTGCACAGGTGAGTTTTAGACCCTAGTTTTACTTGTTTTAAACCTTCTTCTTGGGGCTGAAAATTATTAAAACAATTTTACAATGTTTATGTATGTATACCCGTATGTATTATGCATGTTTGATGATATTCCTTAGGTGTTATCAAGTTTGTTCATGTTAGAATATCCTTGGTAAGCTTAGAACAAATAGACTTGATGTTTGGTTTCGAAATTATCCTAGAAACATGCTAAACAGAAGGTTCATGCGCCTAAATAAGGCCCATGTCCCGTGGAAAGGCCTTAGAAATTTTTAAGCGTAACTCATGCGCCTGAACAGTGCCTCATGCACCTAGAATATTAGGCGAATGACTAAGTGTAGGCCATGCACCCAAATAGTAACCCATACGCCCGAATGGTTCATGCGCCTAAGTATGCCCAAACACCTAAACCCCATGCGTCTAAGTGTTCATGCATCCGAAAGGACCATACGCTCGAATATTGCCCATGTGTCTGAATAGCTCATGCGCCTAAGTGTTGAAACGGTTAAGTATTGGCTGATGCGCCTGAATAGTGATGAACGCCCAACAGGGTCATGCGCCCAAATAGTGTCAAAACGCCTAAACACTTAGATTTTATTACAGAATTTTTGGGAGTCTGTGATTTTAGGGTTTTGACCGAGGTTTGACTAGGCTTATTATGCTAGGTTTCATGCATTATGATTGCTTTATGATCGTTCCTTATTATTATTACTATTATTACTATTGGTGTAGACTTTACGTGTGTGGTTTATTATCATAACATAAAGTATTACTAATAATAATAAAGCGAAAGAGCAATAAAGAAGAGAAGTGGAACTTAATTAAAACGTTAACAGTCTTGCAAGCTTATAGGAGGGATACAACCATGTTGTCGTTAGCTCAACTGTTATGGGTTAGCTACCCTATGATGCACACGGGCCAGTCAATTGAGATTGGCGGACCTTTGCAGCGTACCCTAGGTGATTGGGCCGACCATGCGTATAGTAATCAGAGCCCTTTTGAGGGAATCAAAGGTCCCATCACCATTTTCCCCCGCGCACATAGTTTAGAGTACTGCTCATTGGGCCACATAAACAGTGAAACATCAAAATAAAAGAGTACGAAATAAACAAGGCACAGAATAAAGAGAAGAAGCATTACCTGATTATATAGTTAATGTGTGCTCACGTGTAAAGAGATGAATTTTCAAGAAAGAGTATTTTCATATGTATACCTTACAAAAAGTATTTTTACTTTTAAAACTAGAACTCACTCAGCAACATTGACTTTTATACATTTTCAGTTGGCAGGTAATTATTGCTGAGGATGGCACAAGGGTGAAGCTACTCGGCAGGAAAAGACTGAGATCCATTCATGATTGTTATTGTTGTTGTTTTGTAATGCATATAAACAATCTTTTGTAATCGGTTAAGCAATAGTGTATTTCTTAACAACAGTGTTATAATGAAATGAATGGCTTTTGTTAAAATAATTCCACTGCTTAAGCTTGTAAATTTATAATGTTAATGTATTTAATGATGTGAATGACCAACTGTGAGGTCTCTAGGAATGGGGTATTACAAGTTTGTATGAGAGCCAATGTTTAAGAGAATTAGGTTAAATAAATTTTTAAAAACTAAACTGAAAATGGGACAATTGGAGTGATGTCAACCCGAGTAGCTACGGCCATCAGGTATGTATTTTCTTAATGTTAACTGGTATTATGTGCGCATGCTAATACTGATTGAGTCAGGATAGGAAATGCTTGGGTATGAAGAGTAAAGTAAGTGGCTAATCAAAACCGGCACTATATGTAGCACCCCGAATATTTATTATTGAAGCCGGTGAAGAAAGAAAAGAAAATAAAGTCCAAAAGTCAAGGGATCAAACTCGCCAACGAAAGAAAGTCGGGTGAGGGGAAGTATATAAGGGAGAGGGCAGCCCTTACCCTCTCCCCCACACTCACAATCAGCCAAAGAAAGGGGAGAAAAGAGAAAGAAGAGAAAAAGGGGAAAAAGTGCCGGTTCGGGTTGGTTCGGGTCGCCAAAATCGTCGTGAAGCAAGCCAAATCGAAGCCCTTAACATTGTGCTCGTTTGTGTTTGTTCTAGAACCCCACTTTTACTTGTTTTCAAACGATTTTGGGGCTGGAAAGCATAAAAACCCGTTTTTGTATGTGTATGTGTTTGACCCATCGGGTGTGATGTGTGTGATGCGTTTCGTGTATGTTTCGGGTGCGTGTGTGCTTGTATGGTGTTATGGTATGCATTCCTAAGGTTTAGGATGGTCGATTTAGGCTTAAAATGCGTTTAGATGAGTTTGGAGGCCGAAAACCCTCGGCTGCAGTCGGGATGAACTGCATTCTGCATCAGTTAGGGCTAGGCGACCGACTGGAGGCCGAATGGAGGCCATACGGCGAATTAGGGTGCGATTGGGGTCCATTCGCACGATTAAGGTCCATTTGCAAGATTGAAGGCCAGTCGCACGGAGGTCATGCGATTGAAGGTCCAGTCGCATAAGTGCCCTTCCGCATTAATCCCATTCGCATGAGGTCCATCCGCATTGTCCATTCGCACGACTGGATGTTCATTCGCCTAAATGTTCATCCACTTGAGTTCAATCGCATGATGTTCAGTCGCATGGAGGCCATGCGACTGAAGGGTGTCATACGCCCGAATAGGGCTGTTGTACCCAAGGAAGGTATAGATTGACTTCTGACTTTCGGGGGAAAATGCAGATGTAAGTTTTGATGTAAAGGTCCCCATAAGAGCATGTAAGATGACGCTTGAGGCTTAGAAAGCATGTTGGGCATGATGATGATGATGATGTTGCAAGTTTATGCACGTTATGTATGTATGGTGTTGCCCTGTATGATAATGATGACTGTGTGTGTTATGTTCCTTGTTATGATGTATGTTTATCTTTCCCATAACTTTATGTGTTATGACAAGGAATGAACGAAGTATTATGTAACGTAAAGTGAAAGATAATGAAAGAGGAACACGATGTTGAATGCATGCATTATGAACGAATGAAACGTCTTGCACGCATCGGATAACGGGTCCTTCTTTGTGATTGACCCTTAATGTAGAACCTCTACCGCTCACCCTTAGTACTGTGGCATACGTTTAGCTGTTCATTATTGACTTCGGCCCAGTAGCTAAGACTAATGGTTACTCCTAGTACCGTGGCATACGTTTAGCTGTTCATTATTGACTTCGGCCCAGTAGTACAACTAACCGGGGTGTAGCACATGGTATTGGTACGGATGATGTCCGATGCGCAAGTAAAGTCATAAAGAACGAATGAACGAATGAATGAATGAAGAAGATAATAATGATATTATCTATGTGTACGTACGGTGTGTGATCATGTAAAAGCAACGAATGGTTTTATATGAAAGTAAAGTATGTTTTGCAATAAAACTAGAACTCACTCAGCAACGCTGACTTTTATATGTTTTTCGGTTGGCAGGTAATGTTTGCTGAGGATGGCACACCGTGAAGCTACTCAGCTCTTTTGGGATGGCATTCTTTTGATTAATGTTTTTGCATTGTAATGCGAACAAGCTATTTTGTAATAAATGTTGTATTAACTTGCAAAAACATTTACATGGAAATGAAAGATTGTTTTAGTTTTCCGCTGCGATTTATGAAATACAAATGAAATTATACGCTTTATGAGCGATGAGAACCCAGCTGTAAGCGTCCCGGGAACGGGGCCTTACACTATAATTAGGGACTCACTATACTTGACATAAACTGAGCTATTCCCTTGAATGATCGCGTTAGTGTTTGAATCTTATAGTGTGTTAGAGGATGGCTGGATAGAGATCTTCAAGACTCCTAAAGGCAGAGGACGTCCACATGTGACTAGGAGTAGTGCTAAGGCTCCTGAGACGACCCATGAGAACCCTGAGGTTCATGGCCGGAGCGAAAAGAATGAGAATGTTAGCTTGAATGCCTCAGCTAGGGAGGTGATTGCTAATGAAGTACACCAGGTCATGCAGACAGTCCTACCGTCTGTGGTGACTGAGGTCATTAGGGCTGTGAGAACCGAGCAGAGGAAGGAGAAGATGACTAGAAAGGGATCACGGGCAAGGGAAGTAAAAGGGAGGAGGAAAAACCGGAGCCTGAGCCTATGTTGTCCGATGAGGAGGAGGAGGATGATGCAGTAGGGGTAGCAACCGGAGGGTGCAGTTATGGGGCGTTCCAAATGTGTAAGCCCCCGACTTTCGATGGCAATGGCAATGCTGCTACCGCTCACCGCTGGGTGAGGGAGATGGAGGCAGTCTTGGAGATCAGTGAGTGTCGCGAAGACCAGAAGGTGAAGTTCGCAACTGACTCTTTCATCGATTCAGCGCTGTGTTGGTGGGACCATATTGTCCAAGTTGCGGGTGCCAGAGCCATCGGGAGAATGTGATGGATGGAGTTTAAGGAGTTGGTGATCGAGGAATTCTGTCCTCACAGGGAACTCGATAAAATCGAGAGGGAGTTCTTGCAACTTGAAGCGGGAACCATGACCCACCAGCAGTACACCACTAAATTCAACAAGATGGCAAGGCTGGTGCCAGATCAGGTGATGCCGGTGTCAAGGAAGATCAAAAGGGACATCTAGGGACTGCGGCTGACATTCGCAGGCACCTGGTTGCTACTCAGCCAGGTAGCTTTTGATCGGTGGTGGATTTAGCGGGCCGATTGTATGACGAGGGAGAGGAGACTGTGGAGGAGGTGAGGAAGACGAGTGGGGATGGTAAGAACTAGAATAGGAATAGGTTTGGACATGGTGGTTTCACTCCAAACAACAAGAAGGTGAAGGTGGACGACCATGGGGTGTCGTCAAGATCAGGGCCGCAAAAGTGTGGCAGATGTGGAAGGGAGCATACCAGTGAATGCAAGATGGGAATGAATGTATGCTTCAAGTGTGGTAAGCATGGCCACATCGCTAGAGTCTGTAGGGTGCTGAAGTGTTATAACTGTGGCGGGGAGGGCCACGTGACCAAAGACTGTAAGAAGCCGAGGGCGGAGAGCGAAGAGGAAGCCGGAGGAAGGTGGGCAGAGGGAAGTGCTAAAGCTTACACTACGACCGAGAGGAAGCCAGAGCTGATCCCGATGTCGTGTCAGGTATGTTTCTAGTAAACCAAACTTGTGCCTCTGTATTGTTTGATTCCGGTGCTAGTAGAAGTTTCATTTCCACTCCTTTATGTGCTAAGTTTCCTATTAGTAGTAGAAATGTTGGTGAACCATTCAATGTAGAAACCGCTATTGGTAAGTCCACTAGAATTACTAAGGTGATAGAGGACTATGCTATAGAACTAGAAGGTCATAGGTTTGCTACTAGGTTACACCTGATGCCCCTAGGTGGATTTGATGTAGTACTAGGGATGGACTGGTTAGAAACCTATGAAGCAAACATCATATGTCGCAAGAAGATGATTCGATTAGTTGCGCTGGATGGGAGTTTGGTTACGATTTATGGAGATCGTGTTACCACGATCCCGAAGGTGATTTCGATGGTGGTGGCGGGGAAGTGCATGAAACGTGGATGTGGTGCCTACATGGAATACATAAAAGATGTGGAGGCATCGATACCGCAATTATCTAAGGTAGCAGTGGGGTGCGACTTTTTGGACGTATTCCCGGAAGACTTACCCAGCGTGCCACTGGATCGCGAGATTGAGTATCAAATTGATTTGATACCCGATGCTCAACATGTTACCAAAGCACCATATCGATTAACTCCAACTAAGATGAAGGAACTCATGAACCAATTGCAGGAGTTGATGGATAAGGGATTCATCCGACCGAGTATGTCCCCGTGGGGTGCTCCGGTATGTTTGTATAGAAAAATGATGGAAGTATGCGAATGTGCATCGACTATCGAGAGCTGAACAAGTTGACGGTGAAGAATCGGTACCGTTACCAAGGATAGATGACTTGTTTGACTAGCTCCAAGGTGCCAATTGGTTCTTGAGAATAGATCTATGATCTGGCTACCATCAATTGAAGGTGAAGGAACAAGACATTCCTAAGACAGCTTTTGGTACGCATTAGGACACTACGAGTTCCTGGTTATGTCTTTTGGTCTGACTAACACGCCAGCTGCCTTTATGGATTGATGAATCGAGTGTGTCAGCCGATGTTGGATAGATCAGTGATTGTGTTCATTGATGATATCCTGATCTACTCGAAGAGCGAAGAAGAGCATGTCGGTCATATTCGGGAGGTGTTGGAGACATTAAGAAGGGAGAAGTTGTATGCCAAATTCTCCAAGTGTGCGTTCTGGTTGCGCGAAGTTCAATTCTAAGGTCACATGGTAAATCCCGAGGGGATTATGGTAAACCCAGCAAAGGTGGAGGTAGTGATGCAATGGAAGTCTCCAAAGACGCCATCAGAGATTCGTAGTTTCTTGGGGTTGCGGGATATTATTGAAGGTTCATTTAGGACTTCTCCAAGATAGCCTCCCCGTTGACTAAGCTGACCGTAAGGATGTGAAGTTTGTGTGGGGTGAAGAGCAAGAAAGGCTTTTGAGGAGTTGAAGGCAAGACTGACCAAGCCCCTATCTTGTCATTACCCGAGGAAGCAAGGATTTGGTCATCTATTCAGATGCTTCGTACTCGGGGTTAGGTTGCGTGTTGATGCAGCGAGGTGAGGTGATAGCCTACGCGTCGTGACAATTGAAAGTGCATGAGGTTAACTATCCTACTCATGACTTGGAGTTAGCGGCAGTGGTCTTTGCACTAAAGATTTGGAGGCACTACCTTTATGGGACGAAGTGCACCATTTTCACTCACCACAAGAGCTTGAAGTACTTCTTCGAGCAAAAAGATCTGAACATGAGATAGAGATGATGGTTGGAGCTTATAAAGGACTATGATTGTGAGATCCATTCGAAGTTTTTTTAAGTGTTTGTGTTGGGTTTTGTCACGGGTATGTCCTTATATGCTTGTGTGTGTTCGTGTGTGTGTGTTTTGTGGGTTTCTAGGTGTTTGAACTCATTTGCAAACGGGTTAGAAGGAAGATACACCAAAGTTGCACCAGGTGAGTTTCTAGACCCCGGTTACTTGTTTTAAACTCTTCTTGGGGCTAAAAATGTATTAAAACGATTTTACAATGTTTATGTATGTATACCCGTATGTATTATGCATGTTTGATGATATTCCTTAGGTGTTATCAAGTTGTTCATGCGTAGAATATCCTTGGTAAGCTTAGAATTATAGACTTGATGTTTGGTTTCGAAATTATCTAGAAACATGCTGAACAGAAGGTTCATGCGCATAAATAAGGCCCATGTGCCTGGAAAGGCCTTAGAAATGTTTAAGTGTAACTCATGCGCCTGAACAGTGCCTAATGCGCCTAGAATATTAGTCGGACGACTTAGTGTAGGGCCATGTGCCAAAATAGTACCCATACGCCCGAATGGCTCATGCGCCTAAGTATGCCCAACCACCCAAACCCCATGCGCCTAAGTGTTTATGCGTCCGAATGGACCATATGCTCAAATATTGACCATGTGTCTGAATAGCTCATGCGCCTAAGTGTTGAAATGATTAAGTATTGGCTGATGCACCTGCATAGTGATGAAACGCTCTAACAGGATTCATACGCCCAAATAGTGTCAAAACGCCTAAACACTTAGAATTTATTACAGAATTTTTGGGAGTCTGTGCTTTTAGGATTTTGACCGAGGTTTGACTAGGGCTTATTAATGCTGGTAATCATGCATTATGATTGCTTTATGAATGTTCCTTATTATTATTATTATTATTACTTTTATTACTATTGGTGTATGACATTACGTGGTGTTTTTATTATCGTACGTAAAGTATTACTATAATATAAAACGAAAGAGCAATAAAGAAGAGAAGTGGAACTTAATTAAAATGTTAACAAGTCTTGCTAGCTTATAGGAGGGACACGACCATGTTGTCATTAGCTCAATTGTAATGCGGGTTAGTTACCCTATGATGCACACGGGGCCAGTCATTGAGATTGGCGGACCTTTGCAGCGTACCCTAGGTAATTGGGCCGGCCTTGCATACAGTAATCAGAGCCCTTTTGAGGAAATCAGAGGGCCCATCACCATTTTCCCCTACGCACATAGTTTAGGGTATTGCTCATTGGTCTACATAGACAGTGAAAGATAAAAATAAAAGAGTACGGAATAAACAAGGCATAGAATAAAGAGAAGAAGCATTACCTGATTGTATAGTTAATGCGTGCTCACGTATAAAGAGATGAATTTTCATAGAAAGAGTATTTTTATATGTATACCTTACAACAAGTATTTTATTACTTTTAAAACTAGAACTTACTGAGCAGCACTGATTTTTATACATTTTTAGTTGGCAGGTAATCATTGCTGAGGACACGAGGGTGAAGCTACTCGGCAGGGAAAGACTGACATCCATTCATGATTGTTATTGCTGTTTTTTGTAATGTAATTAAACAATTTTTTTGTAATCGGTTAAGCAATACTGTATTGCTCAACAACAATATTATAATGAAATGAATGGCTTTTGTTAAAATAATTATGTTGCTTAAGCTTGTAAGTTTATAATGTTTAATGTATTTAATGTTGTGAATGACCAACTGTGATGTCTCTGGGAATGGGGCCTTATAGTTAAGGACAAACAGGAAAACTTCTTATGAGTTAATATTTGGAAGGAAACCCAATATTGATTTTCTAAATCTTTTGGATATCCCGTTTGATTTTAAGTTCAAATGACCATCTAGGCAAATTTGATTCAAAGTTTGATGATGGATTCTTTCTTGGGTATTTGTCCGCTTCGAAAGCGTATAGAGTTTATAACTCTAAGACGAATGTTATCATTGAAACGTTCAATGTTAAATTCATTGAAAAATATTTTCCATCTGTTGAAAATGGTCCAAAGTGGTTATTTGATTTAGACTCAATAACAAATTCATTTAATTCTAATCTATTTGAATCTTCATGTCAACAGAAAACAAGCAAGAGATCATGGAACCTTCAGTGAGGATTCTGATTCCGATGATATGGATGATACAAGTCCAGATTATCCATTTTTCTCTTTTGCAAGAGATCCTCTATTCTCTATAGAGAATCTTGAGCAACAACATCATAAGCATCGACAAGTTTCTAAAGATTCTGATGTTTCTCAACCTACTCCGAATGATGGACCAGAAATTCACCATCCTAAGTCTGGAACCTCATTTGAATCTAGAGATAACCATCCTGAGTCTGGAACCTCATGTTATAAAAGGTTTGATTACTTTGTCAATTCTCCAACACAAGTTCCAAATTTCATTCCACATTCTTCCACTTTATTGCACCACCTCTCCGATCTAAACTAAACTAATCTGGATATGAATGTTCAACAAGATGAGATTCCAACAACTTGTATTCACAAAAGACATCCCATCTCTCAGATTATTGGTCCTTTGAATAAAAGAACAGCATGAAGTCACTTTGTACTCATGTTTTTTGTCAAGTTGTCCCTAAAAATATTACTGAAGCTTTGAAGGACAATAGTGGATTGAATCAATGCAAGAGGAATTACTACAATTTAGAAAACAAGAAGTGTGGAAACTAGTGGATTTGCCTGAAGGAGAGAATGCCATTGGCATACAATGGTTATTCAGAAACAAATCAGATGATAGAGGAATAATCATTCGAAACAAAGCTCGATTAATAGCTCAAGGATACACTCAGAAGGAAGGAATAGATTTGACGAGGTGTTTGCTCCAGTTGCAAGACTAGAAGCAATTCGAGTCTTTCTGGCATTTGCTTCTTATATGAAATTCAAAGTGTATCAAATGGATGTTAAGGGTGCATTTTTGTATAAACCAATCACCGTTGATGTATATGTTAAGCAACCTCAAGGTTTTGAAGATGCTGAATTTCCTCACCGTGTGTACAAGCTCAGCAAAGCTCAATATGGTCTACATCAAGCCCCAAGAATCTACTATGCAACATTTTCACAACACTTGATCCAACATGGCTATACACGAGAGAAGATTGATCCTACTTTATTCATCAAGAGGGATGCATCTGATCTTCTTTGTGTACAAGTGTATGTGAATGATATCATTTTTGGATCAACCAGTCAAAAACTTTGCTCAGAATTTGAAAAAATCAGGAAATCTCGTTTCCAGATGAGTTCTATGGGAGAAATCAATTTCTTTCTTGGATTGCAAGTTACACAATCTGCAGATGGCATATTTATCAATCAAGAGAAGTTTGTTGATAAACTATTGAAGAAATTCAAGTTGCAAGATTGTCAATCCATCAAAACTCCAACTGACATAAACACCAAGATTGATCCTGATCCAAAGGAAAATCAATAAACCAAACATTATATACATCTATGATTGGATCTTTGATGTATTTAACTGCATCTAGACCTGATATAATGTATGTTGTTTGTGTTTGTACCAGGTATCAATTAGACCTGAAGGAATCTCACCTTATCATTGTCAAACACATATTCAAATATCTCAAAGGAAAACTAGCTCTAGGGTTATAGTATCCTTATGAAGGCAACTTCGAGTTACATGGATATATTGATAGTGATTACGGGGGATGTTTTCAAGACAAAAAATCTACCGCAAGTGGTTGTTAGTTTTTGGAACCTCGATTAGTCTCATGTCAATATAAGAAATAGACAAACATCTCAGTCTCAACTGTAGAAGCTGAGTACATTGTTGCATGAGCAGGATGTTCTCAAATCCTTTGCTTGCAAAATCAACTACAGGATTACGAGTTTAATTTTCTTAAAACTCCTATTTACATTGATAACAGTACTAATATATTTATTACAACTAATCCTGTCCAACATTCTAAAACAAAACATATCGAGATTCGATATCATTTTCTCAAAGACAACTCTGAAAAAGGTTTAATCATTTTGATTCAGATATCAATAGAAAAACAGTTGGCTGACTTGTTTACCAAAACTTTCTTACCAGGAAGGTTTGAGTATCTAGTTGAGTCAACTGGGATTATTAATCATGTTGAAAACTGATTTATCTTTATCAAAATGATAATAACCCTATTTACATAACAAATCAAAAGTCAAGCCATCAAAGTTAAATGCATGATTATGTATAGTGTGTGTGTTTACTAAATGAAAAAGAAAAATACAACATTAGAAAATTGCAAAACAAAAGAGAAAATTATAAAATGAAAATAAAAAATATAGTTTAGTAGTTATATTTTTAATATTGAATCTGCCTTTGCAATACGTGAGAAATTATAGTATATCAGTTTTAGTCAGTTAAATACTTCACTCACCCATATAGTCTGACATGATGAGCTATGATTTGTAGGCAAGATCATGTACTTATACTGAAAAAGTAATTTCATGTGATTAAACTAAATCATCTATGCATTTATGTGTGTTCATATTAGTTCTAGTGAGTTGTATTGATTTTTCTGATTGATTGCTTGTAAAGTTACAATCTCACACCTTGAAATAATATGTCTAATCATGAGATCTATGTACCAAATCCATTCACTTCTCTGTTATGAGTCATCATATACCTGAAGTGATGAGGTATCCTCTGTTGTAAGTTATTACAGACCTGGATATTCTCATCTGATGCATAAGATGCCAATGTGCACAATCATTTCTAAAGTCCAAAATGGATGCCCTATGATTCTTATGAATCATCTCTATCTATTTATTTATGAAACAGATTGGGGATTACCTAATGGCTTGTCCATGGTGGTTTTCTAAGAGATTATCAACTACTTTAACCATGATGATTCTCTCATTGACCTAAACATAAGATCTAGTTATTCATTTATGACAGGTTTTTAAGTTGAGTAAAATTGCTTGCTTGCATACCTTGACGAGGGTTGAACTCTCTAAGTCTAAGTGTGGATTACATAATGTCATATCTAATACAATCTTATAAATCCATTAATTGAAAAAGTAAGTGTACTGATTCTTTTGCCAACAGATTCATTGTCTGTCGTTAGATCTCGTGTCTCATTTGTTATGGTAACACTAACCTCGAACACACTTGACCATGACTTACTCATTGTCTATGACTATTCAAAATTCATTATTTCAATGTGCTATATTAATTGATATGATCTCAATACAGGCATGTGATTCAAGTGTAGAATTTTATTCTACTTTATTGATTTTTACATGATTTTATGTACTGGCATGTTAATAATGACTGGGTTTACTTCACTTTAAACTTTTATAAACTTCTATGTTTAGAAACTTAAAAGTTTAGAGGGAGTAAAGATGAAAAAATATCAAAATGAATGTTTGGATGAAAAAGGAGGAAGCCAAAGTATTCAAGCTAGTATGTGTTTGATATGTTTACAAATGAACTAAAACAATAATTTTCAAATTTTTTTAAAATGTGGAAAAGTTTCTTGCAAATAATTGAGAGTGTTTGTATTTTTATGAAATTTTGAGACCAAAATGATGGGAAATTTATTAATAATAAAAAATTCAAAAAGCAAAATTTTGTCAAAAAGTCAAAGTTTTGGTCAATAGTCAAAGTCTGTGTCATTATTCAATGTTTGACAAAAGTTTGAAAAATTTTATGAACAACAGTGAAATTGATCAAAATTAGGGTTTGAATGAATTTTGTGTGAAAAAATTGACAAGTGTTAGACATAGGGATGTATCATGTGCCTAAAAATTGTCCATAAGTCTAAGTTTAGTCGTATGATGAAATTTCAGTTTATGTTAAGTTTTGGACGTTTTGAGTTATCCTCATGCGCCTAAACAGTGGCCATAAGTTTGAAATTCTTGATTAAGTGTTGGGCGTTTTGCACAAGCTCATGCACCTAAACAGTACCAGACGTCTCATATTGAAAATAAAATAAAGTGTTAGGCGTTTCATTCTAGGTCATGCATCTAAACAGTGCTCATACGCCTAAACAATGCTCATGCGCCTGAACAGTGCAAATGTGCCTAGATACTTAAAACAAAATCTAACCAAGTGTAACTCATGCGTCTGAGGTTCATATGCCTGAACGGGGTAATACGCCTGTACAGTGCTAGTGCGCCTAAACCTCATGCGTCTAAATAGTGGTCATGCGCCTAAACAGTTGTAATGCGTCTAAGGGTTTTTACACTTATATAAATCCAACACTTGCATAGATTTCATTTCATTCGAACATTTCACACTCATATTCACCCTGCTCTTACACGCAGTTCCGACTCACTCAAATACTCACTTATTACTTGTTGGTTCTAAGATTGATCAATTACCTAAGGTAATATCAGTGAATGCGATCACACATTGAGATTATATCATCAAATTATTTTGTATTATCATCAATTCAATCAGACGTTTAAACCCTATTTAGGAGTTCGAACCCTAAAAACCTTGTATAAATCTAAAATTGTTGATACATTGTGATTGTTTGTTAACAATGGAGCCTGAAATTGTTAATAATAATGGATTGCGAACAGATTAACATCATCAAATCCAAATCTTCATCATAAAATTTTTGATGATTCAATGATCATCAAATAAAATTAATAATAAAATAAAATTATTAAAATGAATGGACACTTGAACTTTTTTAAACAAAAATTATCTGTTTCATTAAAACTCAACTTGTATGTTCAAATCATCTAGAAACAAATTACTTAATTGATTCAATATCTTAAAATTTGATTAAATCATTAAAACAATAAGTTCAAATCTTTGAATTTTTTAAATGATCAAATTTTAAAATATAAAATTTATTAAGTGAACATAAAATCTATTGAATGAATTATACATTTTTATAAGATTGATAAAACTTAGTTAAGTATAATCTTTCATACTAATTCATGTTTCTTTTTGATTGGCAGATGAATATTTTAAAGTTTAAGCCTAAGCATAATGTTGCTGCTTTTCTAAATGAAGTTAAAGAAGCTGATGGATATGAAGAGATGATAAGATTTTTTCTAAGGACTAAATACGTTTATGCTATGTGTGCCAGACTGGCCATATATGAGAGGCTGGTCAAGAAATTCTGGAGAACTGTAGAACTTGAGTTGGTGTTAATAGAAGAAAAGTTGTAAGGGGATTCATCACAAATGACAAAATGATTGAAGTATCTGAAGAGTCTATAGGATTTGCTTTAAGATTTGGTGAAAATAAAGATCATTATTTATCTGAATACACTTTTTGAGTGTAGAGAGACTTTCATGCAAATGGGTCACCTAGATAACTTCCAAAGAAGCAATTCTTTAAGGCAAGAGTTCACAATCACTAGAAGCTGCTCTGCTATATATATGAGCACTGTATGTCAAAAAGAAGTTCAGGATGGAACTCATTTCCAATTGATATAGCATCTCCCATAGTAGCCATAGCCACTAATAGAAGATTTAACATGGCTAAGTGGATTATGAATGGGTTCATATTCAACTTGGAGAAAGGAAAGAGGAATAAGTACTTGATGTACCTAGATTTCTCCAGTTGATTATAAATGAAGAATATCCATACATTCATGCCTATGGAGTGCAAGGGTAGACTTGATTTAGAGCATATGTCGGAGGTGGTTTATAAAAGACTAGCAGTGATTACAGGAGCTGCTAATGTACCTATGTTTGAGTACATGATGAATGTAGATGATGATATTGTTGATATTAATCAACAACACTTCCATTTGTTAGAGGATGAGCCTGTGAATCCTAATAATTTTATTAAAGATGTTATGGAAGAATGAAGAATCTGAAGAAGAAGATGATGATGAAGATAATCATGATGATGAAAGTTCTTCTACCAATGATGATGATAATGATGATCACAATGATGATGATGATGACAATCAAGGTAGTGATCAAGGAGATGAAATATAAGATGCTAATTAAGAAGCAATTCAAGAGATGGATAGTGAACAAATAATCTCTCATCATAGAGAGTATAATATAGAGGAAAAGAATGCTGTGATGGTGTTGATACAAAAATGAATGATCAAAGAGATGATGATCAAGTTGAAAATGAAGATATTAAGACTGTTGATTTTAATCAAGCATTTGATTTTGATACTTTATGGTTTGAGCCAATTACTAAGAATGTTATTTCTGCTGTACAATCTCCAAATCCTGAAGTTATGATTGTGAAAGTAAAAGTACAAGAGATGAAACAATCAATAGATGCTTGTATTCAAACTGAACTAGATGATGATTATAATGAACTTGAAGAGTTAAAGTCTAAGATTGTATCTCAGAATAAAGAAATTGAGAAATGAAGAAAGAAAATGATATGTTAAAAGCTAATGATGAAATGAAGAATATTATGATGTTTGAACTTGAAGAAAAAGTGAAGAAAATGTTTGCGGATATAGAAAAGTTAAAAGAAAGTTTGAAAGAAAATGAAAAGGAAAGTCATGTAATGATTGTTGAGGAAGAATCTGTTGAAGAACCTCAAGAAACAACTGAAAATTCACTAAATCAGAAAAAGGGAAAAGAAAGATGGATGAAGTTGAAACATCTTCAGATCATACAAAAATTCAAAAGACTTCTCACATAGTTTAAAATGTAGAAGAAACAGTCATGCAACAAAGAATTGAAGTACTAGATGATATAGAGTCAGATCTACTAGAGGAATGGTATGATGATGTTCTAGAAGATGAAGATGTATTTGATGTTGTTGATTCTCTAATTGAAAAGACTAAAGATGACATTCATATAGACTTTGAAGACAGATACAATTATCTGATTAGGACGAAGTATAAAAAAGATTATTTGGATGGACTGACGGTGACTTAGATCAATGAGGAATATGAAAAATGTATGTTTGTAGAGTCGTTAGCTCCAGCAGATCCAAATGAAATAAGTCTTAAACATGGAGAATGGACACCGTTGAATGAAAGCTTAATATTGATGATTTTCCTGTGAAAGAATTGCACCACGCTAACCCTGATGTTATTAGCATACCAGCTTTGAGAATTTGGTTGCAGTCAGGAATTATCCAAGAAAAAGATTGAATAAGCTTCAAGATGAGTCCTTAAGAGGGCTGGCGAGGAGTTTCCAAGTAACAACAAAATGATCATTCTAGATATGGATAATCCTCAATATCTAGAAATAACCAAAAGAACAAAAATGCTAAAGCCTCAAGAAATAAAGTCAATGGATTTAGTAAGAAGATTTCATGAACACAGGAAAGAGCTTATGTTTACATTTCATAATATTGAAAAACAAGGTTATAAAGTGTATATTGATCAAAAGCAGGTGTGGAAAAAAGTTAGATCAGCCGGAGACGTAGTGAGAAACGTGCTACAAACAGGACAATCAATATCAGAGTTGTTCAATGCAATGATTGTGCCTAACAAATCAATGGAAGTGAAGATTATAGCATGGAAGTATGATGAGATATTTGATGCTTTCTGATCAAAAGAGTAAATGCAATTTGTGATGTTTATCATTTTTACTCTAGCATCATATCATTATCTATGCCAGATTTGAAGGAATTACACAAGTTACCTCTTATTAATCCTACAAAGGCTGATAGAGGAGAGAACTTTGTGAAACTACTTGACAGGGGTATATCTAGAATGTCTACTATTCTAAAAACTCAATGTGATCAAGAAGACAAGAGTTATTTTGCTAAGAGGAAGAAAATAAAAAAAGAGACCAGTGAGTCCATTGAAGATTGTTACTTAGAGACTTTTAGTTATAAGTACTTTGAAAAAGTAACCAATCATGGATTAAAAGTCATTGATGGCACTCAATCATCAAAACCAATTTTGAGATGGTTTTATGTTTCATCCACATTTCATATGAAGCTTGTAGGAATATAGATGATTGGGACAGTGATATGATAAGTTTGTTTGGAGTGTTTGAACTCAAACATCTTTATTTGAGTTATATCTCATTCTTGTCCAATCAAACTTTTGAGTCAGTATCATTAGTTGAAGTAGAAAATGACACAAGATACTTTTTGATGATCATTAAAGTGATGAATGCTGCAATGGAAATAATTTCTTTAAGGAAGGCAATGGCGTATGCGAATATTATGAAGAAAGACATTAAAGATATAGAGTTCATGCGGATTTCTAATAAAGGAGTGTTAGAGATCTACACCAAAGAAAATCCAAAGCCGATAGAGATGTATGCAAATATAGACATTGCAGGTTTATCAAAAGAAACATTGTTGGTGATGGAAGCAATAGCAATCAAGACAAATGACTCCAAGCTTGAGCAAGGTATTTTAGCTGAGAAGTTCAAGTCTTCAATCAAGAAAGCTCTTCGAGAATTAGAGCTATACAAAAAGAAGCCAAAGTTCAAGATTAAAGAATAACCAGAAGATTACTTTTGCTGAAAACAAATGCAAATCTTAGGGGGAGTATTGTTAGAACCCTAGAAAGATTAGCATTTTAGTTTTTAGATTAGTTTTGTCATAGTATAGAGACTTATTATGTAAATATATGTTACTTTTGTTTCTTGTTATTAGTATAAATAGGATTGCTTGTTTTGTGCAGGTTAAGTTTAGATATTCATATTCTCTCAATTGCTTTTTAATCCTTCTAATATCAATAAAAACTCTATGAATTTTTGGATATTTGTTTGTGTTGATTACATTGTTCATATTATTGTCAATTGCTTCATAACAATCATAGATTGATCCATTTGAACCTATTATTAGTATAGCATCCATCTAGCATAGTTAAGAGCCTAATGAATAATATTTCATTGGTTGCATTATTATGGCTTTAATTTGTAACATCTCGGCTTTTATAATAAAACCCATTTATTGTTTTCTAAAAGCTTGGTTCAAGTTTTGAAACAATAGAGGGGCTAAAGATGGATAAAAGAAAGTTTGCACCCTAAAAGCACCCTATAAAATGAATGATAGCCGCCCCGTGCAAGTTCATTGCAACTTGCACCTATAGAGAGCTGCATTCCAAGAGAAAGTTAAAGATTTCAAGCAAAGTATTAACTATTGCATGTGATATGATATATCTAGGCTAGATTTATGTTATTTGGGTGTTTATGCACCAATTTGATAGATAAAGTTGACATGTTTATGTGTATATGTGTATATCTTGATATTTACACTTTGAGTTAGGGTTTTCATCTGTTCTACATTCAAAGGTGAGTTCTAAATCCCCATTTATATGTGTTTTATATGTTTAATGTATATTGGGGTTAGTATGCGTACGACAAATGATTGGTCAATGGCTAAAGGATGTAAAGTATAAAAGTTTTCATTTTTATACGTTTTTTTTCAATTTAGTATAATAAACAGTGGGGTTGCATGAACCCTAATGGTATGCATGGTAATGAAATGGTAAAGTGCAAAGGTTAATGTAGGTGATTCATGTAGGCAAGCATTCAGAAAACAATCTAAATCTTCATCGCTAAGCGTACAAATGCAGATGTGCATAGTTGCCCTACATTGGTTTTTAATGCGTATGAGTATTTTTACCCGCATTAGATAATATTAGTCATATTGCCTTAGAAAGTTCTTGAGTGTAGAAAATGTGGATGAACATATAGTTCACCAACATTAGTTGGATGGTGGTCCACATTGATGAATTACCCGCATTTGTTGGAAGTTACCCGCATTGATAGTTGAAAAGGTTAAGTGTGACCGAATGCGGATGACCATGTAGTTCACCCGCATGGCTTGAAAGAGTTAGTTGGATGCGGATTAACATATCAACAATCAAATTAATTAAGAATCCCATTTTTCATGGATGTAGTAAGCGCATTGACATGAAGTATCACTTCATTTGTGAATGTGCTAAACATGGGTTGGTGAAAATTGAGTATGTTAGCAGCAGTGAACAGAAGGCTGATATTTTGACTAAAGCCCTATCACGATGAAGTTCTTAGAGATGAGAAAATGCTTTCGAGTCAAGGAATTGAAAGCTGGAATTAAAGGGGAGAATACTAGTTAATTCCAAGATTTTGGTAATCAAGAAAATCAAGACAATCAAAGATTTAGGAATATTATTGCTGGAAATAAACTATAATTGATTTTTGGCTATCAATTTCAATCATTCTTTTTTTAGTTGATGGTTTTCTTTTCCTTGTAAATAGATGCTAGAATAGTGAGAATTCTAAACTAATTCTCTACTTGTTTTTCTTAAAAAATCTGTGTTAACTAACTTGAAAGTTCGTCTTTTTTTCATTTGTTTTCTAACAAGTATATGGACACGATAAATGACAAAGGGTTTAGGGTCTAGAGTTCAAACCTTGGCATGGGTGAATTTGTAAATAGGGCCTAGTAGTTAAGGGGGAGGTGGGAGGTTTTTGTCTCTCTTGAAGTCCAAAGTTCAAACCTTGGCATGGGTGAATTTTACTAATTTGGTGTTACTAACGACGAACAATTAACCAGCCGTTCAAAAAAACGACAAAACGTGTCATTTTACTCGAATAATATTTTATAGTTTGATTTACAATTTATAACTTTAATCATACGTGAGAATTCAGTTTTTACAAAATCAATAAAGTGGTAAAATGGAAGCAAACCCAGACTTGCCTTTTGGTGGGTAAACAAGTGAAGACCATATATAATTCTCAACCAAGAAATATGTGGAGCACCCACAATCACATAAAACCGTATAAATGGTAATTATAGTTTGATCAGATTGTATGATTAATCTATAGATTGTGAAAATTATAAATATAATCTAAACTTTTGTGTAATCATTGCATGTTTAATTCCTAAATTTCATAAAATTATAAATTAGTCTAAACTTTTACGTGGGTTTTGCAATATTTGTACCTAAAATTAAATTTATATGTTAGTTTAAAGTTTATACAATACACAAAATGAATGAATTTAGTGTCAAGGACCAAACATGTAATAATTATATAAAAGTTTGAACTATCTTTATAATTTTTTAGTTTAAGGACCAAACATACAAATTGATTAAACCACAAGGACCATTTGTGTAATTTTCTCTTAAATTCAAATACCAAGAATGTTCTTTTGCCGGTTCACGAGAACAAATAATAGATTGTGGTAGAATAAAAGTAACAGCTAAATAACCTAATTTATTCAAAAGTAAAATATTTTTTCATTTTGATTTTTATAAAGTTTGCACTTAGTTTTAACGTACGTAATACAATATCGTATTGTAATTTCTATTTAGTAACCAAAAAAATGATCATTGGCTAAATTACTTCGTATTAGTAAAACTTTGCTATTTTTCAGAAACTAGCAATATTGTATTCACGTTTTATGGAGTTTGAAATTTCAAAATTTTAACTCACAAAACCAACTTCTGTTTAATTTTTAAGAAGGAAAATATTTTAATCTAGTTTTTAAGATTCATTATACACTACATATATTCGTTCTTTAAAAATAATAATAATAAGAACATTAGTCCAACAAACAAGAGAAGAATTAAACACCAAACAAGTCATCTAAAACTGAAACTAGCTCGTTTGCTTATTAATAGTATTCATTTGCTTATCTATCGTTATAATCATCTTCATCTTCATTTCCATACTCGTCCTCATACTCATTCTCGTCCTCGTCATCATATTCATTCTCATCCTCGTCATCGTACTCATCCTCGTCATGGTACTCATTCTCGTTCTCATCTTCATCTTCGTCCTCATCCTCTTCTTCATCTTCATATTCATTTCCTTCCTCTTCCTCGTATTCATATTCGTCTTCATCTCTATATTCATCCTCTTCCTCGTCCTCATACTTAACTTCATCTTCATTTCCATCCTCTTCCTCATATTCATCTTCGTCTTCATCTTCATATTCATCCTCTTCCTAGTCCTCATACTTAACTTCATCTTCATTTCCATCCTCTTCCTCTAATTCATCTCCGCCTTCGTTTCCATATTCATCTTCATCCTCTTCCTCGTCCTCATATTCAACTTCATCCTCATTTCCATCCTCATTTCCATCCTCATGTTCATTTGTGTCAAAGAAGAATTCACTAGCAAATATAGCACCAACTGTTCCTGCAAACAAAACGGCTTTAGTACCGACTTTGGTTCCCACATTCTTCACAATCTTTTTCATCAACCCATCTTTCTTTTTTCCTTTAACCTTCTCTACGGATTTATTCACTTTCCCCATGTACTCTTTTTTACCATTTCTCCTTTTTCTAGAGACTTTGTTGCTGCTAATTCACATACTACCATCTTTCTTCTTGCTTCCAATCTTACTATATCCTTTACCTGTACTCGCTTCACCAGTGCTATAAACTTTGCCGGTGGTGGTTCAAGACCCACCCTTCTTACCCGATACCACCACCTGTTCTGAGAACTTATGTGAAATTATGATCTCCCCCTTTACCTCTCCGGAATTTGGTATCTTCGCCGGATAAGTAGCCTTCTTCCTTGAACCACCTCTTGCAAGAAGCTCTTTGAAGGGAACTTGAACTTCTCCTATCATCCGATCAATCAACTTACCATGATGTTGGATCTCACAGAAGAGGACATAGTCGTTTGTCGCGGGATTGACCTCGAATTCCATGGGATAATCCCAAACAGGATAAGAACCAGCCTTTTTTGAGACGTTGGTCTTACCTATTTTCGACGCCATGCTCCCTCCGGCGATCCAAAATGTGGCATAGGGATTCATGGTTCCAAAGAATTTGACGTCATACAGATCCTTTGCTGAATGAAGGACGATCTCTAACATGTGTGAACCCATTGACATTATAATGATGTAGTTTAGGAGTAGTATAGGTTTTACGGGTGAAAAAGAACATAAAGCTATTAATAAACTGCACTCAAGATAGTTATCTTGGAGGGTATATATAGAAAAAACAATAACGTGTATCATGCATCAATCCATATACAGCAGTAGTAAATGTAATGACTTCGAGACAACTGCTGAATGGAGGGTTGACGAAGCACAACAAATTTGCAAAACGTAAGGACATACATGCTTAAAATTAACAGTCAACTAGTAATTTCCGAATATATATTTATATATTTAAGTAGAGTTTAAACATTTAAGTAGAGTTTAAAATATCTAAGATTTCAAGGTTTAATTAATATATACTGAGTGTATTATTTATGTTTTTGGAAAATAGTACAGTTTTGTTCAAAACTGTTAACCATATACCGACAATTGAAGAATAACGTTGGATTACATCTCAAATTGATATTACAAACTGGTCCAATGTTTCATGCACACTGCGTTAAATAATCCGACAATTTTATTGAACTTGGTCTCTAGTCGTCTTTCCATTCATCATTAACGAGGGATGATATGAATAAAAAAAAGAAACTTATCAACCACACTAATTGTCTAATTGTGCCCATTATATAACAATGTGATATAAAAATACTCATATAGTCATGATACACGAAACACACCTACTTTAACGTTCAATCATCTATCATCACTATAGTCACATTAATACGTTTGCATATATATACATTTTAAATGCCATGCTAGTCATACATGTCACCTTTCACTTTCTTATCATCATAAACCATCACTTTAGGTTATATGTTATTAGATAGAGCCGAGTCTCAAGTTATCCTGTAGAGATTATATGAAAAGGCTCATACAATCCAAACACCCAAAGTCTCTCCTGCATGCTGCACAAGTACACTGAAAAAGAATGCTTCAGAAGTTTGACACATGCAACAGAAATATTATAAGTGTAAAATATTCCGAAGCCAAGATCAATATCTTCCGAAGCCAAAGATGAAGTCTTCCGAAACTTCAATAGGCAATGTTTTCCAAAGCCAACACTTGAAGATAGATTTGTTCCGAAAACTTTTAACAACATGCTTTATCTAATATATTTTTCTATAAAGCTGGACCCTTTCCGCTGCAACTCTGTAAAGTCACCAACTTACATGAGTTGGTGAAAAGGTCCATGCTTTTGGTAACTGTATATTAAAGTCTTGAGTCTGTAACTTTCTAGTTCATGTACTTTATCCTTTTTTGTAATAGATAATGATGTGAGCTATGGCATGTCATAGTCACTAGTCAAAAGGCAATCTGCCTTTTAACTCTACAATTGATTTTGTTTTGTGTCTAGTCAATTGTATCCAGCTAACTTTCAAAGTATGGCCGACTGTAGGATGTAGTATAAGTATCTCAGGTTCTTGTAACTTTCTTTTATGCTTTGTAACACTTGTAATAGAACTTGAGAAAGCAATATACTAGAATCTTAAAACCATATACTTATGTATCTTGTTCTGTGTCTTACTTACTTATTTGTGTTCTTAGCATCATCTATTGTGGTTAATCCAGTTCACTGTTTGATTAAGTTTAGTTTGTTCTCCTATTTGTGTTGTTGTATTGTAAGTGACCGCCCTTCACCGATCCTACATTTGGTATCAACGCAATCCAGGCTCTTGTTATAAGATCTTACCATCTTTAGATCCCTCACACATATAAATTCTAAACTTTTCAAATGGCAGCCATTTCCAAAACTGATATGGAAAGTGGAACCGTAAACAAGTCCCCACTGATCACTCTTGAAGACTTTGATACCTGGTGTCTAAGAATGGAAGGTTTCATTAGGTCTCTAGACTCAAGAATGTGGGAATCTGTTCAGAATGGACCTTACATTCCATACACCCCTTCTGCTACTGGTGTTGGTATGATTCCCAAGGTTGTGGCAGACTACTTAGATGAAGACAAAAAGAGAGTAGAAATTGACTGGAAGGCCTTGACAGCCCTTCAGACTGCTCTTCCTAACTTTGTATACAGAGGTTTCAAGAAATGCAAAACAGCTAAGCAACTGTGGGATGTATTGAAACTGATGTATGAGGGTTCCTCTGAAGCAAAGGAGAAAAAGAAGGATCTCCCGAAGCAGCAGATTGAAAACTTCACCTTCAAAGTAGGTGAAACCATGACTAAGCAATACTTTAGGTATGTTGAGATTGTGGATACCCTAGTGGATGGAGGAGTTGCTCTTGAAAACATAGACATTGTAAGGAAGTTCATGTCCTCACTTCCTATACAATGGACACACTACTGTGTGGTTATCAAGAGGACTGAGAACCTGAAAACTCTCACCTAGATAGAGTTACATGGGATTTTCAGTGGCTACCAGATGTAGATGAACATGCAAGGTTCATCTAGCAATTCCAACAATCAAATGGGTTCAGCCCTTCATGTGGTTGAAATGGATAGCATAGAACCCCAACATCATCTATTGTGGTTAATCTAGTTCACTGTTCGATTAAGTTTAGTTTGTTCTCCTCTTTGTGTTGTTGTGTTGTAAGTGACCACTCTTCACCGATCCTGCATATCCTTAATATTGTGACATCTGGCATTGACTGGATACTGTAGAGTGCCCATAATCAATTAGTATGACCTTTTTTTGGATCAGATGATTAGAGACTCTAGCGAATTAATTAATTTATTTAATTTTTTTAAATTTAAAACAATAATAAAATTTAAACATTGTAATTAAATAAAATTTATTAAAAACTACTTTTCTTCCTCTTCCAATTCCCTCTAAACACGATCCTTCTTTTTTCCATTAAAGCTTTTTCAATGTCGAGAGAGAAACTAAAGTCATGGGTAAGAAAAAAATCCATTTTCTTCAACCTAGCTTTAGAGGCTTTCAATGTTACCGCCATCACGATACTTGTCTTTATTTTGTCAATGTTTGCGGAAATTTCTGCCCCGACACTTTGAAGTCGATTCCCCCAGATCCCTTCCCATTGGCCAACGTTGTCCTTGTGTTAGGGCCTTTGAATCGGCTAAGTTTAGGTCGATTTCAATTCCACCATTAATTTTAGTTGAAGTCCCGTACGTAGTGGACAAACTAGTATTCATTCGTGGGTTGTGTTTCCTCAGCATCTAGCATAACTAATTCGAGCCAATTCAAGCACCATTTTAGTGTTCTCCACAAATAATCTTCTTCAAAGACTTTATTTACGCTATATTTTCTAACAGCCTCTTGTTTCCACTCTTCACTAGTGAATTCATAAACTTATTGGTTGTTACACTCGCTTGACCGCTTTCGGTGACTGTTTTGATTATGTAAATTTGTAAATAATCTGACATTTTTACAAATTTCAGGCCAACGACAAGATATAATGTCAAAGGTGCATTCTCTACTTCCAACTTGCTCGTAGAAAGACTCCCTAAATTTCGCTCAAAAGACCTTTGATTTTTGATAGCTGGCAACAAAAAATATTCAATCAAAATGTTAAAAATAAATAAAATGAAAGTATATTTCTAGTAAACAAAAAATTTAATTAACAAAATAACGGCTTAGTGATCTTCGGATATATAAATTCAGGCACGACACAAAGTGCAGGATTGGTTATGGTTATTCAACACAAGATTAACTCTCATACTCTCTTGGACACACTCAGATGATGATGCCGAAACTTTAGATGAGTTGATAATAATATACTAAGTTAAAGAACACAAGAGATGGTTTGTCAAGATACTTGTATATATTATTTCTTAACTAAAGTTTTATAAGACTCTTAGAAGCATACTAACTGAGTTACAATGAGAATCTATATATACTTAGATTACCAGCTAAAACTTACTATTAAACAAATATTACATTGCTAGAAGTAAGGTATCTAAGATAAAATAATATCCTAGACTAGGTAGTCATGACATGTACATCGTTACCTTTTGCCACCATCTAAAGATGGTAATTGTACTAACTGATAAAAGGTGAAAAGTGAAATAAAGTATGGTCAACTACATGAGTGTGGAAAGTTCCATGCAGTATATCAGAGATTGCAGCGGTTGTTAGAAGGACCATACTTATGTCCACTTGTTCATAGTTGGTTCTTCCAGATGTAAACTCGCTTTGGAGGAATAAGTTCTTCCAAGCCAATTATACTTCAGAAGATACAACTTCTTCCAAGACTTCTGCTGGTCCTCTGGACTTTGTTCTTTGGATGTCTTTTTGTCGAACTTTCTAAGTGTTTAGCTTGAGAAGAGGATTAACTTAGTCTTTAGAAGACTTAGTTCTCTTCAAAATTTCTTCTTGATTGAGCTTCGGAAGTTCTTCAACTTTATTTCGGAAGTGTAGATAAGCTTCAAAACACTTTCTTCAGTTACACCAAAAATTCTTCCAAGTGTTATTTTGGTTGCACCAGCTTATTTGACCCAACAAACTCCCCGTAAGCTGATACTACCAAAACTTCATTGTTTTTTGCTTCTTAAAACTTTTAGAACCATGGAAATAAGATACTTATCTATGTCTTTGTTTTTTCTATAGGTGGTGTTAAGAAGTTTTTACAACTCACTGGTTGATAACTGGTCCAGTCTATTACTCTAGATGACATGTACCCTTTGTTGTGGCCCTAGAGAGTTAGTTGTCGGGAGTTGTAGTCATACTCCCATCTAACTACGGGTTCCGAATTAGGGCCTTCAACCATCTAAAGGAAGGTCTTTTCTTTGGTTGACCCTTCTTTTTCTTTCGTCTCTCTTATCTTCAAGTCTTATTCAATCTTTGCTTTTGTGGTTAGTTCAGCAAGATGAAGACTGCTCAGGTGATTCGTAATACGATTAGCTACTTGAGAGTTATAGGGGCTAGAGAATAATTTCTTTGTTAACTCAGCAATATCAAACCTACTTGAGTGTAGAAGAGATGGTGTGTTGAGTCGGTTGACATCACCATTCTTTCTTTCCATAACAAAATTGTGAGAAGGTTCTTCAAAACTCCACTGTACAACTTTCTTCCGAGGAACAAGGGGTTGAGATGACATCTTATCCCCCTTCCTCGTATCTAACATAGTCACCAGCCTTTTTCTTAACATTTTCTCTTCCTTCTTGAAGGAATCAGAATTTATTACATGGAGTTGAAGTGCGTAGTCCAAAGTTCCCTAAGGTAGATCAAGGAATGCCTGTCTTGTGACGGAAGAGGAAGAGCCATGTATGAATGTTTATTTTATAGACTCCTCCTCACAAGAGATTACACTCAAAGTGGTGCATTTGATGAGCTTCCTCTTGATCTCCTTAAACTCCTCCAAGGTTAGAGGCTTCGATAGGTTAGAAGATGGCTTAGGTAATGGATAGGTGGTTGATGGTTGAGTTCTGGGTAGTATTTTAGGTTTGAGGATGGGTAGTGGTGGAGGTTGTTATAAGACAATAGGTGAGGATGAGGGTAATGTTGATGATGTAGGTTTAGGGTGAAAGGTTCAGTGGTTGTTTAGTTTTAATGGGGAAAGGAAAAGGTGAAAGTTCGGGTTGTAATTGTGATTTTGGAACAGGTGTGGCTAGCATCTTGTGCATACTAGGTTAATGATGTCATTAACATACTTAGATTGATTGATAAAGAACCAATCTTTCATCTACTTCACCTGAATTCCAAGGAAAAAGTCCATTTTCCCATGAAACTCATCTTAAACTTCTTCTTCATAATGCTATAAAAGTCCTTGCACATGTGGTCGTTCAAAGAACCAAATATGATGTCATTAACATAGACTTGTACAAGCAAAATGTCTTTCCAAAATTCTTGATAAATAGGTTTTTGTCTATTATGCCTCTGGTGTAGCCATACTTTAGGAGAAAATAAGAAAGTATCTCATACCACAGCCTAAGTGCTTAGTGCAACCCATAGAGAGCTTTATCCAGTTTGCACACATAGTTGGGATATGTGCGTCTTCAAATCTTAATGGTTGATGCACATAGACTTCTCTATCTATATCCCCATACAATAAGGCACACTTGATATCAAGTTGGTAGACAATAAAGTTGTTGGAAGTTGCATAGGTAAGGAAGATTCTCGCAGCTTCAAGTCTAGCCACTGGTACAAAGACATCAGTGTATTCTATCTTTTCCTCTTGTGTGTATCCTTGAACTATGAGTCTTGCCTTGATATTGATAATTAGACCTCTATCATCCTTTTTGTTTATGAACACCGACTTTGTGCAAATGGGTACTTGACCAGGTGGTAGAGGACACAAGTTTCAAACCTTTTGTCGCTTGAATTGAAGCAATTCCTCTTGCATTAATTCAACCCAACTATTGTCCTTGAGAGCATCCTCCACCTTCTTTGGTTCTATTTAGGAAAGAAAGCATGAAATAGAAAAAAATTGTAATGGCGATGGTTGTGATGATGGTTGTGGTGATGGGATTGGTGATGGTACAAAAGGAGATGCATAGTCATGAACTTCAGGTTCAGTGTGAGAATCACCCCCTGCACCATCTAGGGGTGACACTGACCTTTGCCTATCAGCACCATCAGCTTGCTCATTAGCAGCTTGTTCTTCTCCTTGTTCTTCTGGATTGATCTATTGAAGCATCCAAGGAAGAAGAGGTGAGTGAGCTCCACTATAAAAGTTTCTAGGATCCCCCTTCTTAATGTACTTATATGATTTTACATCATAATGAGGAATATCAAGCACTAGTTCCTCAGTAGCAAGATGTGGGAATGCTTCATTAATCGGACACTGGATGAATCTTGGGTACATCAAGAACTTGTATCTTCTCCCCTCTTGTATATTTAAAATCAGACCATTAAATACATAGATAGGCATGTTGAATGGTTTGTTTGTGCAGAGAGTACAAATTGCTGAGGATGTGGTGATGTTAAACACTAAATGTAGACCGGTAAATAACAACCCAATTAAGGATCATGTGGTGTCCACTCCTCTGGTTAGTGATCCTGATTCCACAGGTAAACCTATGAAGTCTGTCACTAAACAGAAGAAGGCTAGTTTGAAATCAAAAGGCAAAATGCCTGTTGAAAACTTAAATGACAATTTTAAAAGGGTTAATGTAATGTCATATTCACCAAAGTCTATTTCAAAACCCAAACCGACTAAACCAGTTAACCATAAACATGCGAGTCATCAAATTCCAACCAAAGCGCACGTTAAAGATGTTCAAAATGTCAAAACAATTAATTTTGTTAACAAAGGTGATACATCTAAACAAGAAGTGACAAAATCCAACTAGACACATGTCACCCAGTATCATATTCGACCCCACATAAATAGTTTCCTCAACATGTAGAAGGAAGATCATGCTATAGTTGTGGAAAGAGAGGACACATCTCATCTACCTATCTTTATTATCAGAACCCCAGACAAAAATATTAACTTCACAATTAAACCAAGTTCTTCGAAAAAGAGGTCTATTACTCCACCAAAAAGAATTAATGAACCTAAAGTTCAAACTGTAAGCCAGTCGTCTGTTTATCACAAATAGGCCTTACACAAAACTGGATTATGGAAAGAAAAGTCAAGTCCATTATCTGATAATGAGAACAAGAAGAAGAATGATATGCCCTCACCCTCAAAGAGGAAGTGGGTTGAATTCATGATGTGTGATTCCTCTGGGTCAGCCAAGCCAGTTAACGCTTGGGTCCCAAACCTAAACTGATAATTTCCTCTAAATGTGCAAGGTGTCCATTACAGTGCTATCACAAATACCTAGATTGTTGATAGTGGGGCGTCTAGGCACATGACTGGGAACCTATCACTCCTTTCAAATGTCAAACAAATTAAAGGGGGACATGTATCATTTGCTGGAAATAATGGAGGATACATCACCACTCAAGGCGAAGTGGGAAACCATAAAATAAAGTTTGATAAGGTCAACTATGTTCAAAAACTACAGAATAACTTGCTTTTAATATCCCAAATATGTGACAAAGGATTCAAAGTTGATTTTGACAACAATAAGTGCTATGTTTTGAAGAAGGACTACATTATCCCGGAGGACCAAATCTTAATTGTTGGACCAAAAGAACCAATGAGCCGGATCAGAAAAACATTTAAGTCCCACAGACGTCACAACAACTACTGAAGACCACAACAGCTGAAGACAACAGCTGATTACAAAGTCTGAAGACACAAGTGCTGAAGACAAAGTCTGAAGACACAAGTGCTGAAGACACAGTCTGAAGACAAGTGCTGAAGACAAAGTCTGAAGACACAAGTGCTGAAGACAAAGTCTGAAGACAAGTGCTGTAAACAAAGTCTGAAGACACAAGTGCTGAAGACCAAAGTATCAGACGTTGTCACAACAGCTGAAGAGGTCTTCTTCAGTAGTTGTGACGGTTTACCTTTCAGTAGTTTTATATTTTATCTTTTCAGTAGTTTGACACAACAGCTGAAGAATACTTCTTCAGTTGTTGTGCTCATCAGTAGTTTTATATTTATCAGTAGTTTTGTAAAACGATTGAAGAGCTTGTTCTTTAGTCGTTGTAGTTTCAGTAGTTTCTTATCAGTAGTTTCTTATTTTGTACTTAACGCTCTGATATGTTCTCAGTAGTTGTGAACATTTCAGTAGTTTGTTAAGAGTTAGTTATTTTTGTAATAGATCTGCCAGTTGTCACTTTCCCGTGATAACAGCAGCGATTGCACTCTATATAAGGAGTGTCAACCTATTGTAATAAATGAATGATTTGATTAGAAATATTTGATATTATTGAAACATTCCTTGTTACAGAAATATATTCTCTCGTTATAACCGTATTTGTTCTTAATGCATACAAGTATCAAACTCTTGCTACAATTTGTCTAATTCTTGTTCTTATTCCGCTGTGCTACGCTCCATTACATCAAACTTGTGATCACTGATCCTGACATTAATGTCAGCTTCAAGATATAATGACTTATATGTCTTTGATCTATCAAAATCCTCCATAACCGATCATCAAGTTCAATGCTTCTTGTCAAAGGCAACAGAGAAAGACTCGATCTCCTGGCATAGGAGAATGGGACACATAAATCCACGGAAGATGAATCATCTGATCTAGAATGATTTAGTGAATGGAGTAAATGTCAAGAATTTTCAACTTCTAGATTTCCATGTAGCGTGCAAGAAAGATAAACAGACCCAGAAGTATCACTAGGCAAAGAAAGTAAATACCATTGACCTGCCTCTCGAACTTCTACACATGGATCTGTTTGGTCCTGTAAGCACCAAGAGCATCGCTGGTGATTTGTACTGTTATGTAGTCATTGATGACTACCCAAGATTCTCTTGGGTAATGTTTCTGAAATACAAATCAGAGACATTTGAATCGTTGAAACAGCTGGTGACTACATTGGAATCTCTCTACAAGCTGAAAGTGAGACAGATTCGCTAAGACAATGGCATAGAGTTCAAGAACCAGTGGATGGAGGCGTTCTACAAAGAGAAAGGAATTGTACACCAGTTCACATCTGCCTACACTCCACAAATGAACGGAGTTGCTGAACGAAAGAATAGGAGCTTGATAGAGACAACAAGAATGATGCTAGCCGACTCGAAACTACCCGTCCAATTTTGGAACGAGGCAGTTGCCAATGCATGTTACACCCTTAATCAAGTCTTGGTGGTCAAACTTCATGGTAAAACATGTTATGAGTTGCTCCAGCAACATAAACCTAATGTGGAGTACCTCGAACCATTGGCGCACCATGTACGCTACTAAAGAAAACTCACTAAGAGAAGTTTAAAAGAAGTTTAGTGAGAAGGCTGAAGAAGGAATCTTTCTAGGATACAATATACCGAATAAGAGAGTTTATAACAACTTAACGGGTCAGGTAGAAGTGTGGTGCAACGTTGACATTCAGAGATACACCACCCCCTGCTCGAAAGGGACACTCATTCTTTTTCGAATATGATGGATTCTTTAAGTTCTTCAACATCCCGCTCTCCCTTCCTGAGGAAGAGTTATCGACTAAAATGATGTACGTTGTCTTAAACACATCGTCACTAGACTCGACAACATGAGGTTCCCAAGTTGAATCTTCTAGTCCTTTAGGGGGAGCACTTGTGGTAAGCGACTCCTCCTCTGATGATGAAGAAGTGGAGAATGATCAAGTGAATATGGAGGAACAAGCGCCTGCTACTGAAAGTACACAAGCATCAGATGTTGATGCTTTTGAAACTTTGGAACCACACACTCCAATGGCTACAGATACTGAACCGAGAATTCAAAATCTGGATCAGGAAGTAGTTGTTCCCACCACTCCCGAATCACGACTAAATGTATATCATCCTCTGGACAACGTCATAGGGGATGTACAATTGGGAGTACAGACACGAAATCAGCTATACTTAGCTGATTATGCCTCAGTCATGGAAAAAGGCTATCTTCACGATGGTGCTAATCGATGTTTTGTGTCTCAATTTGAGCCAAAATATGTAAGTGATGCCTTAAATGATGAGGCATGGGTTAGTGCCATGCAAGAAGAACTCCCTCAATTCAAGAAGCAAGGAGTATGAACACTGGTGGATAGACCAAAAGATGCTAAAGTAATAGGCACTAAATGGGTCTTGAAGTGCAAGAAAGATGACCAAGGGGTCATAATCAGAAACAAGGCTCGACTTGTCGTTCAAGGTTTCAGACAAGTCGAACGAATTGATTACAATGAAGTGTTTGCACTTGTGGCTAGAATGGAAGCAATCTATATCTTCCTAGCCTATGCATCTTACATGCAGATCAAATTTATCAACTAGATGTCATGAGTGCATTCCATCATGGTGAAATCCGTGAGAGAGTGTATGTCAGTCAACCCTGAAGGATTTGAGGATCCTTATCATCGGGACAAAGTTTACAAGCTAGAAAAGGCTCTTTATGGGCTCCATCAAGCGCCGAGAGCATGGTATGAGAAACTCTTAACTCATCTGGTGAAACACGATTTTCGCAGAGTAGTTATTGACTGCACATTATTCATCAAATAAAAGGATGGTGACTTACTGTTGGTACAAATTTATATTGATGACATAATCTTCGGTTCGAAAAACGAAGAGTTATATAAAGAATTTGAATCTGTCATGAAAGCAGAATTTGAGATGAGTGCAATGGGGGAGATGAAGTTCTTCCTAGGATTACAGGTGGATCAGACACCAAAAGAAATCTTCCTACATTAGACCAAATATGTAGGGGATATCCTCAGTTGGTTTGACATGGAGAATGCTTCAGCTGCTGGAACCCCACTTGCCACGAACCACGATGTGGCACCCAACGAAAATGGTGATCTAGTTGATGCTACAATGTATAGAGGAATGATGGGATCCCTTATGTATCTCACATCATCTTAACCTGATATCATGTACACGACATGTCTCTACTCCATATATCAGGCAAAACATAAAGTCAACCATCTCATAGGTGTTAAACGGATTTTTTGTTATCTGAAGGATACTCCAACACTCGGGTTGTGGTATCCTCATGAAGATGATTTTGAGCTTACAACGTATAGTGACTCGGATTATGGTAGTTGCAAAATGAATTACAAGTCTACATCAGCACGATGTTAGTTCTTTGGTAGATTGTTAGTCACCTGGTAGTGTAAGAAGCAGACCCCCGTTGCTTTGTCAACATGTGAAGCTGAATGCGTTGCTGCTGCAAGTTGCTCTTCACAAATCATCTAGATTCAACAGCATATGCGCGACTACGGTTTGCAATTTTCTAACACTCCTATCTATGTTGATAATTATGCTTCTATAGCCGTAACAAAAAATCCAGTCCAACATCCTAAAACTAAACACATCGGTATTAAGTATCACTTTATACGTGACAGTTGTGAAAAACAACTAATCAATGTGGTTAAAATAAATACGAATTTTCAACGTGCTGACTTCTACACAAAATCATTTGAAAAATCGAGGTTTTTATATCTATTAGAGGTTAATGGTGTGAAAAAGAAAAGTGATGTGATTTTAGAGGAAGAAAAATGCCTAGTTTGACATTTTTAATTTAATTTTATTTTATTTTCCTGTTTATTAAAATCCAAAAAACATAAAAATATTTTCAGTTTTAGAATTTTAGGGGGATAATAGGTTAGATTAGTATTAAATTAGCTCATTTATTTAATTACTGAAAAAACGAGTGAGGAGGACAACTTAGCTAAAAGGAATATCATCAAATCCGTGATACTGATTCAACGTTTATGGAAAGTGATAGTACACAGGGAACAGATTGTTTGGGACTTCAAAAGAGTTTAACCGATTAAGATGCAAAATTCTAAGTATAAGTCTGAAACGTCTAAGGAAAATAAAAAGAAAAATGATAGTAAGACTAGTATGCTACCAAGGTAACATAGAGAAAGTAGACCTAGAGGCTGCTAGTTTATTATATGATATGTCGGTAGATTCAACACAATAGATAAGTAGACCTCATTGGTGGTTTAAATTGCAAACTAAGTTGTTCAACTTGCTGTGGGTTCCCATCTTATCCTTGGTTAACACAATCAACGTAGTTCCAATAAGGGGTGAAGAGCAAAATAAACGTCACAAATGTGTGCGGACAACCATAAAAAATGAGCAAAGCACATGGAAAAATGAAAAATCCAATCAAGCTAATAACTTACGTTGTTAGTGCATTTTGTGCAAAAAGAAAATAAATGTTCTAACAAGAAGATATGTTGTGTGCCTTTCTGTTGTGCAATGGCACTAACATGAGGATAAGCATAACCAAAATATTCTAGAATTCATTGTGTTTGCGCCTCTCTGCTGTGCGATGGCACTGACTTGAGGCTTGGCATCTCTTTGAAAGCTCTTAGAATAGTTTCTTCTTGATATATACCCGTAGACAACTCAAAAATATTTTGAGAAACGTTGATTACCATATAAGTGTGGGATCCACAAATGCTTGTTGAAATAATTAAACCTTAAATCATCACCAATTCAAAAATCTGTGTATGGATTTACGAGGACAAGTATACTGACAATCATTATGAGCTGCAGTTCTTGAAAGTCAAAATCATGGTGTGCACCTTGTAGCTCTAGTATGATTTCATAAAATTGCTATTGACTCTCGATCAAAACAAGAATCTAGCATCAAAATAGTTTATTAAAGTGTCCAAAATGATTCTGATATACCTGTATGATTCCAAAGTGAATTGTACAAGAAATAATAAACTAGAATTGAAGTTGTGCGGTCCAGGAAGTAAAATCGGTTAGAATTACTCTAATAGGTTTAAATCCATCTCAAATAAAAAAAATACAAAAATCTATCTTGTTTTGATTTTTCTTGTTGTTTTAATTTAATTTTCGAGTTGTTTTATTTAACTGTTAGTTATTTGGTAGGTAAAAGTCGGACTGTGCATTTAGATTTAATCTGTGAAACACTCACTTAAAGGGGTCACGTCTGAGGTGACCAATCGGGTTTTTAAGTTAAAAGGATCACGTTTGAGGTGATCAACAATTTTTCAAATTAAAAAGGTCATGTCGAGATGATCAACGGTCATAATGTCTTATCTAAAGTTAACAAGTTAAGTGTTTGAAACGGCATGAGGTCAAACTCATAAGTCTCAGCCATTCGCACGAATGGACCATAAGTATGGACCAGTCGTATGATTGGATCGCGAGTATGAGCCAATTGCACGATTGAACCATACGTATGGACCAGACGTACGATTGGACCATAAGCATGGGTCAATCCATGCGATTGGATCACTAGAATGAATCAATCGCACGAATGAAGGTAACCGACTGAGTCATTCGCACGACTAAACCCCAGTCGCATGAATGGATGTGACTGACTAGTCCAGTCACTCGATTGAAGGTAAAATCAGTATGAAAAGGGTGAAGTTGGTCGCACATTCTCATCACCCTTCAATCGCTCCCAATTCGCACAACAACAAAGTTACTTTGCCAAAATTTGATTTCATCGATTTAGCTCTGTGATTGTGATTCTAACGTGTACTATCTTCACCTACAGGTACTTAGAGACTGAAAGCGCACAAAATGCTTGGTGTAATCAACCCTAACTAACCTAATTGATTAAAAATTATGAAATTTGTTAAACCCGTCAAATCGAACACGTAAATGTGCATAATGGTTATAATGAAGGACATACAGTGATAGTTAGGGTCCTTACGAATCTAAAGAGTCTAAACATAACGTTTAACATCAAGTTTTGACCTAGATTCGGGGTTAGAGTGTCGAACAGAGAGTTATGCAACGAGACACTCCGAATGAACTTCAATCGCACAATTAAGCTGGGTGAATGACTCAATCGACGAATGATCAAGGCGTATGAGTTCAATCGCACGATTGAACTCAACCGAATGCGCAATCACCCGATTGGACTCAGCCGTATGCTCAATTGTCTCATCGAACTCAGCCACATGCTCAATCGCATGACTGAACTCAATTGTGTGGTTCAATCGCACGATTGAACCAGATTGATCACAGAAGAGTTTAAATTTCAGCAGTCTTTTGTTATGGACATACTCATGTTTATGTGTCTTGTGTTACAGAAACATTGCAGATAGGTGGATCATCAACACCAAGCACAACATTTGTGCGCACTTGGATGCCACCACTCGGAATGCTATTGAGTTTGTTGGTATTATTGCGTTTATGAGGAGATCAAGGATCTATAGAGTTATATCTGCTCCATGCACACCCTATCAATCCATACAACAGGCCTTCTGGGAAGGTGCTTCAATTGATAGATCTGCTGAGCCCTACTGCATTCGGAGCACCATTTTTGGCCAAGAGATTGAGGTTACTGTAGCATACCTTCGACGGGTACAGGATCTCAGTGATGATGCTGCCCACCCGACCAGGTTACATCTTCTAACAGTAAGGGGATGTTTTCTAAGGATGAAGTACACTGGGATATCAACACAGGTGTGAGCAACAAAAGCAACCTATGTCCCTAGTTCAAGTACCTAGCCCATGTCATTCTAAAGTGCATTGCTTCATAGAAGGGTGGATTTGATGATCTATCTGACCAAATCCAGAATGGTTACGTGGCATTGGTGCTAAATCACCCCTTCAGCTTGAGGCCAAGGGTAAGGAGAGCTTCTGCATGTATCCAAGGTTCTAACAAGTAGAAGGATGATGCAGTGATGGTATAGGTGATGGATGACACCACTCTGGGAAGGATGAAGGTGTACAGGGGGAAGCAGGTGAAACCCCTGTTAGGAGATTGTTCAGGCACTTGGCCAGTGCTGATTACATGCCGCTCGCTCGCAAGAAATGGCATCACGACGAGAGTGATTCAAACATCGAGCCTATTGAGCTACCAACTGATGATTAAGATGATGACAACAACGACCATGGTGAGGGTTAAGGCGGTGAGGCTCCAGGTGGATCCGAGCAGGCTCCAATCCACCCCGCCTTTCAGATAGATGAGGAGGAGGAGTCGGTTGTTGAGCCATTAGTGAGGACAGTTGGGAGAAGGGTTGTGGCCACTGAGAATGGTATAGAGGCAGTCGATGGATGCCAACTAGTTCTGCAGGTGATGATACTGATGTCATCGACCCTACTTACATACCTGACCAGCCCATCGGTCCAAGGCGAGCTTCTATTTCTAAGCGCTCCAAGAAGAAGAGAATGGATCACCCTTATGGAAAAAAGGGTAAGAGGCCAAGGTTTACTTTGATCACAACTTCTACTATAGCCACTACCACCACTGCCACAACCACCCCCATTGCTACATCTCCCAACACTACCACACCTTCTACCACTACCACCACAACTACTACTACCACTCCCCCATCACCACTACCACAACCACTCCACCACATTCCACTCCTATTCCACCTCCCATATTCACCACATCTACGACCACCACCACCACCACACCCAACGAATCGGGACATCTGCTCACGTCCCATTGAGCCATGGATCCACTCTTCCCTCCATCAGGGTAGAGGAACAACTACCAACCTAAACCGAATGGTGCTAAACCTGCTAGCTACCGATGAGCAAAGAGCTAGATAGCTAAACCATCTGATGGAGCTCAATGCTGCTCAAGCTCAACACGTTACATACTTCGGGAGCAGAATGCACAGTCGGTTAACATGATTGAGGATTTAGAGGCAAATAACAAGAAGATATTGCTCAGACTTAAAGGATCAAAAGATGAGCCTCTAAAGATTAGGGAAGGTGACGATGATGATGATGATGATTCTCGTGAAGAAGTTGAGGATGATGAAGAGGGACTGAGTAGGAAGAAGAGAGGAGATGATGATGATGAAGAAGGTGATGCTGCTGCATCAGCCTTTGCTCAGGGTCAAGAAAGGCATACTAAGAGAGCACAAGATCAAGGAGCATCGTCTTCAGCTCCTGTAGTTGAAGAATTGACCCATCAAGATAAAAGTAAATATTAGATGTTTTGTATTAAATTTTTTTTTATACTTGATTAAAATATTACATTAATGTAATTTATGATTATCTATGTTTATCTATGTCTTAATTAACTACTAATGATTGATCTGTTAAATGTTTAAATCAGGCAGATCAAACCTCTCAGGCAGATGAATATGATTTTGCTCCCCTTCAGCAAATGAAGTCTCAATTCACAATGATTCTTGATTTGCAAGGGATTGTGAGAAGGTTAGTGAGCTACACTCCCAAAGAAGAAGATATCATACACGACCTGACCGATGAGCAACTTGCGGAGATATTCAGACTGAATCCTGACGAGCTCGCCAAAGATGCTCCAAACTTTGATGTTATGAGTGATGACGACCTGAACGACGTTGATGAAATAGAGATTGAGGATGTCACCTTTGAGCACTATCAAGAGTAAACTGACCGAGAGGGAAATGTGATCCCCGACTTGGGTGACACTCGCGGCAGTGCTACATTTGGAAAACTGGATGAGATGGAGAAAGAACAGATAAGAATGAAAGCCAAGCCTAAGCCTCGGATGCAGATGTTGAGATCAAGAAGGCTGAATGGGCAGCTTGTTTTGCTAAAATATGAGCCCAATGCATAGCTCAAAAGCAAAATCCCTACACCAAACTCTACTAGGTCAAGAAACATCTGAAGGTGTCTGGCAAGATTATTGCGTGGGCGTATTTTGAGCACTTAAATGTTTATGCTGTAAAAAGGGAGAAAGGCATAGAGTACTTCAGATATCCACATGATCTGAAGACTTTCCTAGGTTTTGAGCTCAACCAACTAGCACGCTTAAATCTGCTATATGCTGATCCTAGAAAGATGTCTAGTTGGTTTGAGGCTGACCTAAAGAAGGAATACCACACCAGATGGGTAAACATCAGATCTTAACAACCGAAGAGGTACATTCGTAGGTCTGAAGTGGATCCCATATCTGGAAAGCCTAAAGTCGTGCTGAAGTGGAGTTCCCCATGCATAATGTCCAAGATTCCCTTACGGGAAATGCGGCAGGACTTCACTCCACACTTCAAATAGTGGTATTATGATTGGAGAACAGGCGAAGTGGTCATAGTTTTAAACAAAGAGGGCAAAATGGAAAGTATTTAGGTATTCGACCCAATGTGGCTTACAAACTTGTCTACAAAAGATGTCTACAGTTTATACAAGTGGCCACCGTTCTATGGTGCACAAGATATTGTACAAGCTCTCCAATTCCAGAATTTCATAAGGCTCTACTTTGCATTTAAAATACATGCAGGAGTCATAAGGGATAAGAAGTACAAATAATTTGAAGAGCTTATGAAGAATGTCAGACAATAGATTAAACTAGGTCCAAGGGGAGTTTGTTGATATATATATGTACCAAGTTTATGTGCTTAATGTAAAAATCTATCTTGTCTTACACATATTTAATGAATGAGTTGAATGAAATATAATATATAGTTGATGCTTATAATGTTTAATATTTCATTGTATTATTGTGTATTAATGTATAATGAACTTACTATATAGGTTTGAGGTTGTTGTATGATTGACAAATGTGTTCAAACTTAGTCGTATGATTCTTCATGAGAAAGGACCATACACATAAATATCACATGTTAATGGACCAGTCGCATGACTGAACCAGGAGACTAGATCAGTCACATGACTGAACCAGGAGACTAGATCAGTCGCATGATTGAGACATAATATTGACCCAATCGCACGACTGAACTTTCAGTCATGTGTATGGATCAATCACATGATTCAGTCGCATGACTGAACCATGCTAAGGGTTCAATCGTACAATTGGAAACCCATAACCTATAAATACCACCTAATTCGTGGAAAACGTAAAACTTAAAGAATTTCGACGCATACTTGTAACCTAGCCGTCTAGAGCATCCAGAAAGCCTGTTCCAAGTTCATAGTTTGCATTTGATCTTGTTCTACTCGTTCTTAACATTTTGTTTAATCGTTAGGTTGACCAGGATTGTGTTCTCACTGATTGGATCACCAATCAAATAGGATTCTGGACTATTTGATCTGGTTTCACGCATTATCTGTTAGTACTCCATACGTACACGATCCTAACACTTCTTTTGAAGAATCACAGGGTGATGAGGTAACAAACCTAGTATGTTCATCCTCACCACAAGATGTGTTTTCTTGGCACCCTGGTTTCCTTTGCCAAATGATGTCTCTTTCAGATTCATCAAAGGTCACTATTGCGGTAGATTTAGACTCAGAAATGTTACCACTTCCTTGAGGATCCAATGAGTCTCCTTCAGTAGTAGTAGATGAATCTACATGAGTCCCCTCCAAATAAGTAGGACTTACCTCAGTTAGGTTTGCTGATAAGGGCTAGAGATAAGAGGTCCTTCTAGGCTCTATTGATCATTTAGAGGGTGTTGTGGATCAACTTCATTGTCTTGAAGGGACATAATCTCCTCATCAGTTCTTATTAGTAGGCCAGTAAAGGATATGGAGGTTATACTTAATGACCTGGGATGTTGATCAGTGTCTATTAGCATTAAGCCTATGGTGGGGCTATCCCTTTTTGGCTGCTTAAGGGAGTATAGAGACTCTCCTAAGGTCATTCATGTTGGGTTTTGGGCTCAGGGGATTGAGACTGAGGAGACTCTAATCTCGTATTAAGGTCAATGGTGAAGGCATGTGAGATCTCAGACTGAGTGGAGCGTTTATTTCCACTCTAGTCTTTTTGGATTGAACAGGAGGGGCTTGCTCAATCAGAGTAGATTGAATAAGGGTTCATTTGGGGCGTCTCTGATATGTTTATTTGATGGGGTGGGAAAGTAGACTTGTCAATGTGAGGGTTGTTGCTGGTGTGGGTTCATCACCTGTGGGGTTAACAAGGATGTCACCAGGAGCTATACGCTCAATCATACCTAGAAGAAGTGGAGTGTGTCTACGAGTAAAGTTGGTGGACATCTTCTTCAAAATTTTGAGGATGGTTGGCCTCATGTGAGGGACTGAAAGAGCAGCTGCACAAACAAGCTTGCTCTGGTCCAACTCATAATTATGAAGTGTTGGATATACCTATGATGCATGTAGAATGTCTCCCTTTGAAGGTTGCCCATCAAATTGGTCAACATGAATCTTGAGTAGTTAAAGTGGAGGCCTCCTACCAACCCTTGAACTAGACATTCTACATGTATCCCAGGAACATCCAAATTGCCCATCAAATTGGTCAGCATGAATCTTGAGTAGTTAAAGCGGAGGCCTCTTACCAACACATGACCTAGACATCCTAGTTCGTATGGGATTTGACCCCATCCCGAACTTGTTTGACAGTGGACCTACTGACATCACCGCCATATCCCATGAAAGTATATCTTTCATCAACTTCGGTCTTGGGATCTCCGTTGGTGAACCTTGTAGATACATGTGTACCTAGTTTCTAAACTTAATGTAATATGTCTTTATTGTCTTACACATATGTAATAGTTTGGGTACTTAATGAAATACAAATCTTTGGTTGTGTTTATAATGTATAATATTTCATTAATTAGTAGTTTAACGCTTATTGAATTAACTATATATGTTTGTGGTTGTTTGAACTAATATAGTAATATAATGATTAACAAATATATTGAAACTTAGTAACAAGAAGTTCTCATGCGAATGGCCCATGCAAATGGACCATACGCATGAACAACTTCATGCGAATAACTCAGTCGCACAACTGAACCAGGAGACTGGATCAGTTGCACGAGTGTAACATGAGATTGACTCAATTGCATGACTGAACACTCAGTCATGTGAATGGATCGACCGCATAGCTCAATCGCACGACTGAACCATTCAAATGGTTTAGTCCCCCCAATGTGAGATCCTAACCTATAAATACCACCTATTTCATGGAAAAATGTAAGAATTAAGAACACTTCGACTACATTCGTACCCTAGCCGTCCAAAGACCTCTAAGAACCTGTTCCAAGTTCATAGATCGCACTAGATCGATTCCAAATCATTCTTAATGTTTAGATTCAGTCCATAATTGTTTTTACATGCGTTCTCACTGATTGGATCGCCAATCAAATAGGATTCCGCAATATTTGATTTGGTATACATGTTTATGAGTTAGTACTTTGTTCAATACTCGATCTTAACAAGTGGCATGAGAGCTTTGGCTCTTGATTTACGTGTGATTCAATCGTTTTTGATACAAAAATTGTGTTTTTTCATTAAAAACGCAATCCTTTTGTGTCAAATGATGTCTTAGACGTCTCCTGTTCATAAAGTTTAGGCAATTAGGGTTAGTGAAAATTCGTGTTTTTGCGGCCAAAACACGTTAAACCTACGAATTTTCAAAATCCAGCAGCTTCAGTCGCACGTTTGACTCAATCAAACGACTAAACACATACACATCCCTCATACGCACGATTGGACTCATTCGTACCTCTATTCGTATGACTGAGCAGTCTATTCGCATTATTCAACCACACTTGTTCATTCGCCGACTGAGCCATCCACATTATTTCAGTTGCACGATTGTACCAACTGCATAGTTCAATCACACGAATAGCCTAATCTCACACCTTCATTTGCACAACTAAAACAGTTTATTCCAAAGATTAAAGTTAATTGCAATGGAGGACCAATAATCAACATTCACAACAGGGAGATACTCACGTATTCAGAATTTACAGCTACTAGAGAATGAAGTGGGGAATCATAATAAACCCCTCATGTTAGACGAATACCCACAATGGAAGCAACGTTTTGAGATCTACTAAAATGGACTATATCCCAATCTGTGGGAAGCTATAAAGACGGGGTACAGCATGCCAGTAGGAGCTGATGGTGTCAAACTTACACTGGGAGGCATGAGTGATAGACAAAAGGTCAAATACAATGCTGAGAAGAAAGTATATGCTTTGGTTACACAATCAATTCCGAATGATATTTTCCATCAATTTTCTGAGTATACACAAGCAAAGAAACTATGGGATGCATTGGAGAAGAGAAATGACGGAAATGCATCATTAAAGGCCATAAAGGCTAAGGCTTTGTAGAAGGAGTTGATAACTTCTCTTCAATGGGTAAAGAAAGCTTGGATGATGTTATCGATAGGTTCTATCACTTGATGAGTGAGATGCACACTCATGGAGTAACGACGTCAATGGAAGACAAAGTGTTAAACTTTGCGTATGGTTTGCCAGAAAAATGGGTATCTTTTGTCTCCAGTCTCAGACAGAATAGCATGCTTACAAAGTTAGATATAAATGAATTCATTCTGAAACTAAGAGAGGAAGAACTGAGGATGAAGTATAGAGCCCAAAATTCTAACTATGATCAGAATCCAGCACTATACAACGTGACTCCTCAAGCCAAAACATCTGGAGCACCGCTTCAGAGAACTTTTGTATCAAGTTCAGCTGGTTCTTCTCAAGCCTCTACTTTAGGGTCAGAAACGTCAGAGTCGTCTGGTACCCAATACATTGCACCTGAAGCCAATGCAACAAAACTGAAGACCAAGAATTTCGGTAATGTGACAGTTGACGTAGCTAAAGAGCACATGGATCTCTTAGCTGCGGTAGTCCACACCTATGATGGACTAATTGCTGGTAAAATTGGGAACTTCCATCTGGCTTATGAGGATTACGAGCAAGTGGATGAGACAGAGCTGGAACAGATGGATATAATGTGGGCCTTAGCGAGTGTTGTCTGGCGAGCTAAGAAGTTTGTCAAGAAGACCAGACAGAACTTGGTTGCAAGTAAGGACTCTACTTTTGGCTTTGACAAGACGAAGGTGACCTGTTTCAACTGTGGCGAGAAAGGGCACTCAAACGTGAGTGCGTGAAGCCTAGAAGACGAGAAATGGGAATCCTTTCTCATCCTTTAATCATTGGGATAAAGCCACTAGTAGTCCTACTTCATCAAGAAAAGATCTTGAAGCCTTGACTGCTCATGATGATGAAGGACAGGACTGGAGCTTTCGGTTTGTCTTATCGGGAGAATCCAACATTGCTAGTGTGGAGGATATAGATAATGATTCAGCTACTGAAGGAGATATTGTAGTGGAACTTGCGATGTCCAACACTGAAGAGCCTGCACCAGTGGTCAACTACCTACTTGAAGAAGGAACTACTACAGCATCAGAATCACCAAAAACAGAAACACCAGACTCTGCTCTAATGGCTGATTCATCTGCATATCGTCAGGTAAGTACTACTGACCAACTTTTTAATAATCATGCTCGTTCTGATTGTAATAAATTTAGGGAAAGCATAGTTTTCAAATTTGCTACGTTATTAGATCATAATGATAGCTTAGTAAAGGACTTGCAACTATGCACTGAAGCTAATAGAGTACTAAAACAAAATGAGCATAGTTATAAAGAAAAGATAGACCTTTTGAACAAACAGCTTAGGAAAACAGAAGTAGTTGCCTTTAACGAAGCTAATGACATTAGGTACTATCTTAACTCCCTAAAAGACACTAAGAACAGAAAGTAGTTTTAGAAGTAGAAGTTAATTCATTAAAGCAACAACTGCATAGTTGGACAAGTTCATCCCATATTTTTCAACACTTAGTGAGAGAGCGTAATAATGGGAGGGATTGGGATATAAAGTGTTGCACCATCACCTGAGACCTTGATGAACACTAAAAGTAAACCAATCAATACCAATCCAAGCAAGGATCATGTGGTGTCCACTCCTCTTGTCGGTGATCCATTCCACATGTAATTAAATGAATCTGGAACTAAACAAAAGGAATCCATGTGAAAGGCAAAAGGTAAAATGCCTTGTGTTCATCTGGAAAAAGAGTTTGACAAGGTTAATATAAAGTCTGGTTCAAACACAGTCAAATCTGAACCTAAAAAGACCACTAATGTTAACCAATCACGTGCATCATGTCAAAGTCTAATTAAACAAAATGAAGAGATGTTAAACAAGGTAAAGCAATTAAATTTGTAAAACTAGACTATACATCTAAACAAGAAGTGTCTCAATCCAAACAGAGTAAGGTCACATGTGTGACATACACTTCTCCACAAATATAGTAAATCGTAAAGTTGAAAGCAGATCATGTTACAACTGTGGAGAGTATGGACACATTGTGTCTTGTTGTCCTTACTATCAAACACTAAGGAGAAAAGTTGAACTTCAGGACCCAAAACCTATCTCCATTAAAAGGAACTCAGTGATGCCACCTAGAAGGGCTAACGAACCTAAAGTTCAACCCATTAGCCAGTCGTCTGTTTATCACAAACAGGCCTTACACAAAGCTGGCTTATGGAAAGAAAAATCAATCTCTTTGTCTAATAATGAAAACAAGAAGACATCTGAACTTCCCTCACCCTCTAAAGGTCAATGGGTTGAATTTATGATGTGTGATGCTTCTGGGAAACCCAAGCCAATAAAGGCTTGGGTCACTAACCTAAACAAAAATTTTCAATTGAATGTGTAGGGTGTTAGCTATAATGCTGAAACCAACACATGGATTGTTGATAGCGGAGCATCCAGGCACATGACAAGGAACAAGGCTCTCTTATTAGTTGTCAAACAAATCAAAGGAGGCCATGTTTCATTTGCTGGAAACAAAGGTGGGTATATCACAGCTCAAGGGGAGGTGGGTAATCAGAAAGTGAAGATTGATAAGGTAAACTACATTCAACAACTTTAAAATAACTTGCTTTCTGTTTCCCAAATATGTGATAAAGGATTTAAAGTAGTATTTGACAACAAGAAGTGCTATGTCCTGAAAAAGGAATATGTGATCCCGGAGGACCAAGTCTAAATGTCTGCGTTAAGATATAATGACCTGTACGTCTTGGATCTATCAAAAGCCTCCATAACGGATCGTGAAGTTCAGTGCTTCTTGTCCAAAGCTACTGAGAAGGATTCCATCTCCTAGCATAGGAGAATGGGACACATTAATCCAAGGAAGATGAATCACTTGATCCAGAATGATCTAGTGAGAGGAGTTAACGTAAAAAACTTCCAACTTCCGGATTTTTGTGTTGCATGCAAGAAGGGAAAACAGACGAAGAAGTCGCCTAAGGAAAAGAAAGTTCATTCAATCAAACTTCCTCTTAAACTTCTTCACATAGATCTGTTTGGTCCGGTTAGTACAAGAAGCATCGCAGGGGACTTGTACTGCTATTTAGTTACTGATGACTACTCAAGATTCTCTTGGGTAATGTTTCTAAAATCCAAATCATAAACATTTAAGTCATTAAAAGAACTAGTAACTACACTGGAGTGTCTTTACAAGCTGAAGGTACGTCAAGTGCGCTCAGACAAGGGAACCGAGTTCAAGAACCAATGGATGGAGGCTTACTACAAGGAAAAGGGAATTGTGCACCAGTTCACTTCTGCCTACACTCCTCAGATGAACGGCATTGCTGAAAGAAAAAATCGCAGCTTGATAGAGACGGCATGGACAATGCTAGCAGACTCGAAACTGCCTATTCAATTCTGGAACGAGGCAGTTGCAAATGCGTGTTACACGTTGAATTGAGTTCTGTTGGACCAAAAGAACCAATGAGCCAGATCAGAAAAACCTTTAAGTCCCACAGACATCAAAACAACTGAAGTGGTCTACAATAGCTGAAGACAAAGTCTGAAGACAACAACTGAAGACAAGTCTGAAGACAACAGTTGAAGACAAAGTCTGAAGACAATTCTGAAGACAAAGTCTGAAGACAAAGTCTGAAGACAAAGTCTGAAGACAACAACTGAAGACAAAGTCTGAAGACAAAGTCTGAAGACAAAGTCTGAAGACAAAGTCCGAAGACAAAGTCTGAAGATAAAGTCTGAAGAAAGTCTGAAGACAAAGTTCTCAGAAGTTGTCAAAACAGCTGAACTAGTTCTCTTCAGTAGTTGTGATGGTTTACATTCAGTAGTTTGTAATCAGTAGTTTTATATTATGTAAAACATCTAAAGTTCTTACACTTCAGATGTTATAACTTCAATAGTTTAGTTTACTTTAAGTTGTTTGTATAAATCAGTTAGCTGTCACTATCAAGTGACGTTAGCTGATGTCACATTCCTTTATAAAAGGAATGTTGACCTAATTTCCTTGTATGTGAAGCATGTGCGTGAATGAAAACATTCTTTTTGAAGAAAACTTTCTCTTTCTATAACCGTTACTGTTTGATTGAATATGCACATTATTCTTGCTAAAATTTCGTCTAATTCGTGTGCTATTCCGCTGTAAATCTTAATCTAATTGTTCAAACTAGATCTTGACCCCTTTCAAATGGTATCAGAGCTGGTTAATCATTGATCGATTTAACAATTGATCATTGAAACTGCTCTTTTGATATCTAAGTTTGATCGAATTAGCAAATTTGCAAAAATTGGTTATAGAGTTTGTTTTTTTGTTGCTTCCGGTGAATTATTTTGAGATTCGTCTTATTTTAAAATGTGTTGTTGAGTTTTTGAGCTAGGTCTGTTAAAATCTCATTGAACCTGTTTGAATTGGTGAAAATGGCTACATCAATCAATGATCCACACAATACTGGCTCCTCAACAAAGCCTCCGATGCTTGTTAGGAGTGAGTATAACATATGGCAATGCTAAATGCTCCATCACCTGTCTGTCAACAGTTCAGGTTGTTGGAAATCTGTGGTTCATGGACCATATAAGCCTATGGTGAGTAATCCAGAAACCTATAAGATGGTCCCGAAGAAGAAAGAGCAATACTCAGATAAAGATCTGAAACTGTTTGAAATTGATGCTAAAGCCCATGGAATTCTGGCCATGGCACTGCCTAATGAAATCTATTTTGGACTTATGCATCATGAAACTGCTCATGACCTCTGGGTTGCTCTGAAAGAACAATTTGGAGGAACTGATGAGGTATTGGCAAACAATAGAGAGATCCTTGCCCAGCAATATGAGACATTTTCTCATAGAAATGGTGATTCACTGACTCAACAGTTTGAGTGATTCTCCTATTTGATATCTGAGCTGAAAATGGTTAAACATGAATATACAACCAGTCAGATGAACAACAGATTCCTCAGATCCTGCCTGAGAGATGGGACAAATATACTATTGTCCTATGCTCTAGTGCAAATCTGGACAATCTATCTCTCACCCAACTTCATGGGAAACTATTAACATTTGAAAGAGAGATAGAACAGAAAAGCAAACTGGCTTCATCTGGGAAGCTCACTGATGATTTTGTACCAGGGAATACTACTCTGGTTGGTCATGAGTCAGAATATGCTGCATCAGAAAGTTCTTATGATGAGCATATAGATTTCTCTTCAAACAGTGGTGATCCTGCTTTTGTTGGTGTTGATGGTAATTCAGGATGTAATAGTAATAATTGTGCTTTTTGATGGATGATTTGAAAGGAATTGCTGATGATAATTTGGAAGAGATGGATATTTTGAGCCAAATGGCATTAGTCAATATCAGATCTCAGAAATTTTACAAAAGGACAGGTAGAAAATTTCCTGGTCTCTCTGGAAAAACCAAAGTTGGTTTTGGCAAAAGCAAGTTGAGGTGTCACAAGTGCCACAGACTTGGACATTTTGCAAGAGAGTGTAGATCATCTGGATCTAACTCTTCGGCACCCTTTGTGACCTTTCCAGGCAATAGTTCACAAAACAAAGGGCAACATTCTACCAGTCCTAGTCATCATTCACAAATTCAATCATCTCCTGCATATTTTGTTCCTCAAGGTCAAATGCCATATCCTTATCCCTGTTTTTACATGCCTTAGTCCAATCAGGTTCTAGTACCCATAGCTCAACAACCACATGCCCTACCTGAGCCTCAACCATCTCAATCAAGTCAACAATCTCAATCTCAATCACATCAAAGCTTTTTCACTCCTGGAGTTGTTGACTGGAGTAGCTTACCAGATGATCTTTCTTGTTATTCTGAACAAGTGTTTTCTGGTGCTGGTCAACACGGTGGTGAAAATGCTTTTGGAAATCGTGCTCTTATGGCCCCAGAGTCTACTGATGATTCATGCTCAAATGCTTCATCATCGCAGGGTTCTTCAGCATGCCATAGAAGCATCTGGTATGTGGAAAGTGGAGTATCTATGCATATGACAGGGAGCAGTTCTCTTTTTCATGACTACTCTCAAGGAAAGAAGGGATTTGTATCTTTTGGTAATGATTCTAAGGGTTACATCATCGGCAAAGGATTTGTGTCAAATGGTGAGATAAGATTTGATGATGTTAACCATGTGGAGAATCTCAAGAACAACTTGTTGAGTGTCAGTCAAATGTGTGATAAAGGGCATGTTGCACTTTTCACCAGCCATAATTGTCGGATTCTGTCTTCTAATGTTTTGAGAATGATTGACAAGATATTAGATGAATATACTCTCCTAAAGGCCAACAGGATTGGAAGAGTATATGCCTTAGACTTATCAAAGAAAATTGATCCAAAAGGCCATCCATGTCTGTCTCCAAGGCCTCTTCTCAAGAATCTGAACTATGGCACAGAAGCCTTGGTCATGTGAATCTTAAAAACATGAACTAGCTGATCCATCATGGTTTAGTGAGAGGTCTGCCATTAAAGGAGTTCAAATGTGATGAAAACTTTTCTGCTTGTTTAAAAGGAAAACAACATAAAGTATCATTCCCTCCAATAGAAGAACCAAAGTCAACAGCCTGCTTGCAATTACTGCATATGGATCTTTTTGGTCCAGTAAGAGTGATGAGTATGGCAAAGAAAAAATACTGTCCGGTAATTGTGGATGAGTATTCCAGATTTGTATGGACCTTCTTCTTACATTCAAAAGATAAGGTTGGTCAAATCATCATCTACTTTGTGTTGCATGTGGAACAGCAGTACTCTCTTTCTGTCAAGTGTGTGAGGACTGATAATGGCATAGAATTTAGAAATCACACACTTGATGAATTCTATTTCTCTAAGGGAATCAAGAGGCAGTATGCATTCCAAGAACTCCTGAACAAAATGGAGTGGTGGAGAGAAAGAACAGGACCCTTATTGAAGCCGCAAGGTCAATGTTGGTTGATTCTGGTTTGTCACTAACCTTTTGGGCTGAAGCTGTCAATGCAACTTGCTATGTGCAAAATAGAGTGTTAGTAAATCAGAGGTTGATGAAGACTCCTTATGAAGTGTTACATCATTTGGCTCCTCTGATATCCTTCTTTAGAGCATTTGGGTGTCCTTGTTATATTCTTAACACAAAGGATCCACTTCAGAAGTTTGAATCAAAGGTGGATGCAGGGTACTTTGTTGGGTATTCATCTACTTGCAAGGCATACAGAGTTTTTAATTGTAGAACAAAGATAGTTGAAGAAACCTTGCATGTAAAGTTTAATGAATCTCCAAAGGAGAAAATTCCACAAAACCGTGTGGAGTTATTTTATTTGGACATACTGCAATATGTTCCTTATCAGTCTCCAGCTGTTGCAGATTCTCTGAATCCATCATCTCTTGCCACTTGTTATCCATCTGTTGGTATAAATGCAAGTTTTAGTGATCAACTGCCTAAGTCTACTAAACTTGATGTTCCTGTAGCTTCAGTAGTTCCATGCACAACAAATGCTAATGAGATCTCTGAATCCTCTACTTCATTTGAATTGCCATCGCATTCTAGGTTTCAAGAGTCTGGATCACCATCTGTTGCTGCTGAATCACCTACAAACACTTGCACAGATCTTATTGAGTATCAAGAATTGAAGAATCACCCCATGTCTCAAATAATTGGCGACGTCAATGCTGGTGTTTCAACTAGAAGTCAATTGTCAAACTTTTGCTTTTATGCTCTCTTCATCAGTCAACAAGAGCCAAAGAACTATCATATTGCATTAAGAAACAATGGATGGGTTGAAGCTATGCAACATGAGCTTCTTCAGTTTCAAAAGTAGCAAGTGTGCGAACTGGTTCCTCTACCCCAAGGTAAGTGTGCAATAGGCACTAAATGGATGTTTAGGAATAAAACTGATGAAAAAGGCCAAATTGTCAAGAACAAGGCCAGACTGGTTGTACATGGGTTTTCATAAGAAGAAGGTATTGATTATGATGAAACCTTTTCCCCTGTAGCCAGACTGGAGGCAATCAGATTGTTCTTAGCTTATGCTGCTTTCCATAATCTTAAAGTTTTTCAAATGGATGTCAAAAGTGCATTCTTATATGGTAAAATAAAAGAAGAAGTTTATGTGTGTCAAACACCAGGTTTTGAAGATAATAAACATCCAGATTGGGTGTATATGCTTGATAAGGCTCTTTATGGGCTAAAACAAGCTCCCAGAGCCTGGTATGAAACACTGTCTAACTTTCTTCTTCAAAATAATTTCACTAGAGGCTCCATAGATAAAACTTTGTTCATTAAGAAAGTAGGCATGCATAAGCTCCTTGTTCAAATTTATGTAGATGATATTATTTTTGCATCCTCTGATCCACAGTTGTGTGATGCCTTTACTGAGTTGATGCAACAAAAGTTTGAAATGAGTGCCATGGGAGAATTATAGTTCTTTCTGGGGTTGCAAATCAAACAAATGGCTGATGGAACTTTCATTCATCAGTCAAAATATACAAAGTATTTATTGAAAAAGTTTGATTTACAAAACTGTAAGCCCTCTTCTACTCCCATGTGCAGCACCACACAACAGGATGCTAATCAGAATGGTAAAGCAGTTGATGAAACTCTTTACAGATGTATGATTGGTTCCTTGATGTACCTTACAGCTTCTAGACCAGACATTATGTTTGCAACATGTGTTTGTGCTATATTTCAGGCTGCACCTAAAGTATCCCATATGATTGCAGTTAAACGGATCTTTAGATATTTGCAAGGAACTCAATCTCTAGGACTTTGGTATTCTACTAGGCACTCTTGCAAATTAGTTGCTTTCTCTGATAGTGACTATGCAGGGTGTAAATTAACCAGAAAATCAACCTCTGTGGATGCCAATTTCTAGGCAATTGTTTAGTTTCTTGGCAGAGTAAGAAACAAACTTCTATTGCTACATCCACTAATAAAGCAGAGTACATTGCTGCTGCAAGTTGTACATCTCAAGTACTCTGGGTTCAAAATCAATTACTGGATTATGACATTACAGAGACTAAGACTCCTTTACCGATGGACAGTGCTTCAGCTCTTTGTATTGTCAAGAATCCTGTCCAGCATTCTAGGACCAAACATATTGAGATCAGACATCATTTTATCAGGGATTGTTATGAAAAAGGTCTGATTGATCCAAAGTTTGTTCCTAGTGCTGATGAGCTTGCAGATATATTTACTAAGCCTTTGGACAGTGCAACTTTCCAAAATCTAGTTCTAAGGCTTGGTATGCTGCAACTTGAATGATTTGACAACTATTGATGATCTCAGCTCACAAGTACTGATGAGCATTAGTATACAGCTGTCAAAAATAAGTACTCATAAGTTATTTTATCTTCAGCAACTTTCCTAACTACTGAAGACTAAATTACTTAAAAATAATGAAGTACTTTATTTGTTGCAAAGTACTGATGTGGTTACAACCACTGATGTCTGTTCTAACAGATAAGTACTGATGACCAATGAAACATCTGAAAATCAGATAATCTGCTGAGTAAGTGTTAAGGTCAAATGAAACAACTGAGATATGTGAACTCACAACAACAACTGATGAGTAATTTTATTCTTCAATTGTTTCAAACAACTGCTTGTTCATTTCAAAACACTGAAGCCAAAACCAAGTTTTCAGTAGTTTCTAACTACAGATGACAAACACCAAGTCTTCAGTTGTTTACAACATCTAAACGTTAAAACCATGTCTTCAGTCATTTTCTAACAACTGATGACTAACACCAAAACTTTCAGTTGTTTTCTTTCAGCCATTTCATAACCTATAAATACCTAAGCCTAACCTCAAACTTTTCATAAATCGTTTTCCGAACGTTCATCTTCCATTAATGGTGACCATGCAAATCAAACCATGACACAACTGTGTTGCCTACTTCACAAAATTGGTTGGCAAAGGTTGTTATGGTGATATTGGTGAGTGAGGAGATGATAGTATTGGTGACTGATGAGATGGTAGTATTAGTGATTGAGGAGATGGTAGTATTGGTGATTGATGAGATTGTAGTATTGGTGATTAATGAGATGGTAGTATTGGTGATTGATAAGGTGGTGATGTTGGTTGAGGAGATGGTTGTGGTGTTGGTTGTGGTGTTGGTTGTAGTGTTGGTTGTGGTGATGGTTGTGGTGTAGGTTGTAGTGTAGGTTGTAGTGTAGGTTGTGGTGTTGGTTGTGGTGTTGGTTGTGGTGATGGTTGTGATGTAGGTTGTGGTGTAGGTTGTGGTGATTGTGGAGCAGCAGGTTGTTCTTGTGCTTGTACTTCTTGATTTATCTGCTGAATCATCCATGGAAGAAAAGGAGAGTGAGCCCTACTATAAAAGTTTCTTGGGTCCCTCTTCTTAATGTATTTGTAAGGCCTTGCATCATAATGAGGAATCTCAAGTACTAGTCCCTCATTTGCAACATTAGGGAATGACTCATTCATCAGGCATTGAATAAGTCTTGGATACGTTAAGATCTTGTAACTTTTCCCTTCTTGAATTTTTGAAATCATGCCATTGAAAACATAGGCAGACATATTGAATGGTCTGTTGGAGCAGAGAGCATAGATTGCTGAGGATGTGATGACTGGAATGTCATTCCATCCTGTCTTTCTCTTGGATTGGTAGTGCTGAAACATATGAATATGGAATCTCCAAGGTAGATAAACTAATCCTTAACAATTTCTTTTGCTTCATATCCTCCTTCATAACCAATCTCAGCAAAGAATGTGGTTATGTCATCATCATCCAGCTCTAGAGGTGCATTAGCATCATCACCAAATTGTAAGCACCTTCTAACAGAATCTTCAATGATGCTCAGAGTGTGATCATTGTTAATTATCCCAATTAATGTTCTAACACCATCAGCTTCAATTACCTCAGCTAAGTTCCAGAAGGACCTGATGAGATTCTCATAGATGGTGGGTCTCACAGTGATAGCATAGGCTACCCTTATGGTAGATAAGAATCTGATCATATCTCTAAGTCCTTCAGCTTCAGGCACATGAGGGTTTAAATAACCGTTGACATTGTGGAGCTTGCTCCAAGAAAGATTTGCCATGTAATCTGCATAAGACACATGTGTGTCAGTTTTTGATGAAATCTTATGAGTATCATTTATCAGTTTGAGTTTAAATGGTCAAAGATGAGCTTTTATCATTACTGTATCATTGTTGTCATAGCAAATGGTGAATTTATTATTCAACAATCATAGTTTCTATGTTTGAACCATTAATGAGATGTTGTTTCATTTTTATTGATTTGTTTTATTGATTTGTTACATATTTTTTCATTTTTCATCATACTCTGTTCTTACAACAATCATGAATATCAAGGTTTTCATGATGAGAAGAATTTCTGCTGGTTTGCATGCACATTAAAGTCAAAAAGGTGTATTATATTACATCAATAAGTCATGTTTTTTTGTGTTCTTCTTTATCAGTTGGTTTATTGTTTAATTTAGGTTTAACAGTCCGAAACTTAGGTCTTGATTGCAACTTTTATGGAAATTTCACCTTGTTTCCGAAACAAATGTGGTTTCAGAATCGAGAAGAAGAACAGATTGAGTAGAATCACACGAAAATCTTTGATTGTTTGTGATGAATATGATCGAAGTGGGTGTACTATGTGTTTGCGCTCGTCTCACTATGAAGTCTCTCAAATTTGAAAAGTATTAAATGACCCATTTAAATTCCTTTAAATAGTCAAATAATGGCTTTTACAAGATCTTACAAGTTTAAGAACAAATGCGGTCACCACTGTAGCGAATGCCGAAGTTAAAATTTTAAGTCTTTTGGTCATCCACATTTGTTAACTGTAGCAAATGCGGAAGACAAAATTTGAACTTTGTCTATCCGTATTCATTCACTATTGTAAATGCGGAATAGTGGAACTTGTGATTTTAAGACATCCGCATTTAGATACTGTAGCAAATGCGGAGGTTTTATTACTTGTGATTTTCTGTCATCCGCATTTGTTAACTATGTTCAATGCGGAAGAGTAAACTTCATCGGCATTGAGCAGTGTAGCAAATGCGAATGATCAAAGTCCATCAGCAGTTGGTCAGCATTGCACTGTAGCAAATGCAAATAATCAAAGTCTATCAACATTTGGTCAGCATTGCACTATAGCAATGTGAAATAGAGATGTTCATCAGCATTGGTGTACTGTAGCAAATACGAATGAATGAGTTCGCCCAACATTTGACTACTGTAGCAAATGCGGCTGAACAAAGTTCCTCAGCATTTGACTACAGTAGCAAATGCATCTGTTCAATTTTAATCAGCATTTGCTCACTGTATCAAATGCGGTAGAGTAAAATTTAGATTTACTTCTTCACTTTGAATTTAAAGGGAGACTTGCATTGGTTATATGCATCAGTTACCTTCACCCGTATTAACCAATGCACTTACCTGCATTAGCTTTGAACTTGATCAAAGATAATGTGTCTCATTTGGCTTTTCAAATTATGAAGTACTGTCCTTGACTGAGTTTACTTATCAAGTTGACTATTCATGTTGTCAGTTCTTGCTTGGATTGACTTGTATGTCATAATTGATACAAGTTTCCCAATTTTGACTGATCTTGGTCTTTTCATGCTTCCAATAATCTGCATAATCTGAGATACAATGGTGTAACATTTTCCAACAACACCCAAATTATTTTTGTTTTTTTTTGAAAGTAGTTTAAGTTAGTTAGCAAAATTATATACTTACTCAAAGTTTTAAATTACTCCCCCTAAAGTTTATATCCACAGTTGGATAGAACTTTAAAGATTTAAAAACATTATAGTATTTTTATTATGACTGTTAATGATGAAGAGAGTTATATCTTTTGTTGGGATCATATCAATCTTACATTACACATGTGCATCCTTTATGATTAAATGGACATGTATATGAACTTGATGATTGAAGGTATGTTTGTCCTCTTAAACTCATACTAGGTTGATATTTTGATGCAAGTGATTTTTATCATGTTTTTGGTTGATTAATTATTTAATATGTACCTCACACACACAAGCATGGAATGATCAACCATCCTTATACAATGCATGGTAGAACTTTTTCACAACTTTTTTTACCAGGTCACATAAGTATTGAGAACTCAATTTCACTAATCCTCATTGGGATTCTTTTACTTTGATCCTTTACATGATGATCCACATTGGGATTCTTTTCACTTCACTTTGGAAGGTGATCCATGATGGGATTCTTTTGTTCATTCACTTGGAATGTATTGCTTTTGTAGATTCATCCAATTTGGATGTGTTCCTCATTGGGAATCTTTTGGATCAAGACATCTCCACTATGTGCATGTTTCATCAGGTCTTTGCTTAGCAAAACAAAGATGAAACAGATGTAGGTGAAAGAGATTCATAAAGTATCATTACCTGGTGTGTTTAGGTTACCACACATACATGCACTTAGATAAGCCAATACATACCTGTACTCTATGATGATTGTTTCATTATTAAATAAGATTTTTAGTTTATTACTTCATGCATCTTGTTTTCTAAGTTGAGCCAACCAACATATCTGGTAAGTCATGACAGTCTGGCAATTTTTGAATTAAGCACAATGAATGATATAATGATTGTTATTATATCATTTCCCAAAGATTCTTTTCTTCATCAAACTTGATTTCTTTTTGTGGATTTCTGATGTTTTTTATTGTTTTTGATGTTTTTCATGGTTTTACTCAAGATTAATCATGCCAATTGACAGAACCAAGAATTCAAACATACCAGGTTCAAATGCCTTAGTAAACAAATTAGCTAATTGATTTTCAGTTGGTACTTGAATCAATTTGATTAATTCTTTTTCAGCACAGTCTCTCAAAAAGTGATATCTAATCTCAATATGTTTTGTTTTTTAGTGCTGAACTGGATTATTAGTTATAAAAACAGCTACTATGTTGTCAACAGAAATTGGAGTGTGCAAGAAGTTAAAACCATAATCAAGCATTTGGTTTTGAATCCAGAGTACTTGAGAGCAACATGCTCATGCAGCAATATACTCAGCTTCTACAGTGGACACAGATACATTTGTCTGCTTCTTGCATTGCCAAGAGACCAGTCTGGGACTAAGAAATTGACAACTGCCAGAGGTGGATTTTCTGTTGAAGTTACATCCTCCATAATTACTATCTGTGTAGTCATAGAGATTAAATTCTCCTTCCTTTGGATACCATAACCCAAGAGCTAGTTTGCCCTTCAAATATATGAATATCCTCTTGACTGCATTTACATGTGATTCTTTTGGATCAACTTGATATCTGGCACACACACAAACACCAACATTATGTCAGGCCTACTGGCTATTAGATACATAAGTGAACCGATCATTGATCGATAGTGAGTCTAATCCGCTGGTATGCCTTCAGGATTAGGTCAAATCTTTACTTTAGTATCCATAGGAGTTCTAATGGACTGACAGTCAGCAAAATGACATTTCTTCAACATGGTTTCAACATATTTTGATTGATTGATGAAGATTCCATCTGCTGTCTGTTGGACTTGCACCCTTAGAAAGAAGGTGAGTTCCCCCATAGCACTCATTTGGAACTTTGAGTGCATAAGTTCTTCAAATTCTTTGCAGTGTTGCTTGTTTGTCAAGCCAAATATGATGTCATCCATATACATCTAGACTAACATCATATCTTTTCCTGTTGTTCTTCTGAAGAGAGTTTGATGAATCTTTCCTCTTTCATATCCATGTTCAAGAAGAAAGGATGATAGAGTCTCATACCAGTTTCTTGGGCCTTGATGAAGACCATACAGAGCTTTGTCAAGCTTGTAAACTCTATGAGGGGAATCTGGATCTTCAAAGCCGGGTGGTTGATTCACATAAACTTCCTCAGCAATCTTTCCATACAGAAAGGCACACTTAACATCTATTTGATAAATAGTAAATTTCATGGATGCAAAATATGCTAGAAAGATTCTGATTGCTTCTAGTCTAGCAACAGGTGCAAACACTTCATCATTGTCAATTCCTTCTTCTTGAGTGTATCCCTGCACCACTAATCTTGCTTTGTTTCTGATGACGATCCCTCTATCATCAGTCTTGTTCCTGTATAGCCATCTGGTACCGATAGGGTATTGTCCTTCAGGAAGATCTACCAGTTACCATACTTCTTGTTTCTTGAATTGTAGCAATTCTTCCTGCATTGCTTCAATCCAGCTATTGTCTTGAAGGGCCTCTTTGATGTTTTTGGGTACTGTTTGACATAGAAAGCATGAGAACAAATAGATGTTTGCAATACTTGGCTTGCTTCTAGTCACCCTCTCATTAAGTTCAGCAATAATGGTTTCAAATAGATGATTCTTGTGTATTCTGGTGGTTGGAATTGAGTCACCAGCAATGGTTACATCAAGATTGGAGACATTTAGTTCATTATGGTCAGAGGCACATTCATCTAGTACTGATGTTGAATTACGAAGATTGTTAGACTCTGTTTCAGTTCCTGCTTCAGCATGAGCAGCACTGTGATTGCTTACAACATTTGATGTCCTTTGTTTTTCAACTAGAGGAGAGGGCTGTTTTTGATTTCTAATCTCAGTTGACAGATCATCTGAGTGGGATGGTACCAGGCTTGGGCCTCCTTCAGTAGAAACACTAAGGTTTTGTGATGGTTGGCTGATGGGATCAGCTTGAAGAGGAACATCTTCACTCATGTGTTCATCAAATGTAAGAGGAATCAAAGGAAAATCATATCTTCTGTCTACTGTTGACGAAGTATCAATTGAATGTAGATTTCCTACATTAGACAAGTGAAATTGATCAAATGACTTTGTAAATGTGTCAATATCAACAACCAGTCGAGACCATTTATAGATTTGGGAAACGAATGTTCCTTGAATTGAACATTTGTTGATTCATCAATAATGTTCAATCTAGGATTGAACACTCTATAAGCCTTTAAAAAAGAATCCTTCATCAGACTTGGATGAAAATTTTCCCAAATAGTCTCGGATGTTTAATATTGAGACAGGACTACCAAATGATTTGAGAATCCAATAAATGGTTTCCTATGAAAGAGCAGTTCATAAGGTGACATGTTACTTTCTTTAACAATCAGAGTTCTATTTTGTACAAAGCACGATGTGTTAATTGCTTCTGTCCAGAAGGTGATTGGCAGTTTAGCATGGGCTAGCATCGTTCTTGCTGCTTCAATCAGTGTTCTATTTCGCCTTTTAGCTACCCTATTTTGTTGAGGAGTTCTAGCAGCACTGAATTGATGAGCAATGCCTTTGGTTGTACAAAAGGAACTCATACTTTCATTTTTGAACTCGGTACCATTATCACTTCTTATTATTTTAACGTTAAGATCAAGTTGATTTTCAATTTTAGTGATAAATTCTTGTATTATTTGGGATGTCTCATTTTTATGAAGTAGAAAGAACACCCATGTGAATCGGGAAAAGTCATCAATGATCACTAAACAATACCGTTTCTTTCCCATACTCATTACATGAGTTGGACCAAATAGATCCATGTGAAGTAACTTCAATGGAGTATTGTTAGTGTTCACAAGCTTGGTTTTGTGAGACGATTTGTGTTGTTTTCCTTTGAGTCACACTGAACATTGATCAATGAAATTAAATTGTTTTTGAGGAAGACCAATGACATGGTTTCCTTTGACCAACTTGTTTGTATTTTTAAAGTTTGTATGCCCCAAATGTCTATGTCAAAGCTGTGACTCATCAAATGATGCTTTAGACAAAAGACATGTTTCTTCTTTAGATGATGTAGAACACAGGTTTAAGACATAGGTATTATTTTTCCTCGGTGTCTTTAAGACAACCCATTCTTCAGAGATTTGAAATCCAGGTTTCAGAATGTAGCAATGAGTGTCTATAAAGTGAGTGGAATATTTCTTGTCGCAGATCTGAGACATGCTTAACACATTGAAATTTAGTTGTTCATAGTAGTTCACTTTGTCAAAGCTCAGCATCCCATTTGTCACAGATCCTTCTGTAATTCTACCACCCTTTGAATCTCCACCAAATGCCACAATGGTTCCTTGTATGTGCTTGAAGTCATGAAGGAGGGAACGATCTCCAGTCATGTGTTAGGAGCATTCACTGTCTATGTACCAAAGGCTATTAGACCTGTGTGGATGAACCTGCAAGCAAAAAAAACTAATTAGAATAAAGAACCCAAGCCATGATGGTCTTGAGTTTCCCGTTCCTATTCATGATGGTGACTTCTTGGTATTTTCCTCTAAATTATGATTTAGTTGGAGGTGTCCTAGGAGAATTTTGGTAATGAATTGGGTGAGTCATCTCATTAACATCCACTGAAGATTCAGACAGGTAATGAAATCGTTGGTCTCTGTTCCTTTGTAAAAATTTACCCCGTTTTTCATTATCAAAATGAGTTATTGTTTTGGAAGGTCAGTTTTGTCTTTCATGGTAAGATGTTTTCTTTGACCCTTTCACAATTTCTTTAAAGTGTTCCTATCATTTGTTGATCTAGAAATCCTAGATTGATCATTATAAAAATGAGGTCTGACAGAAGATGTAATAGTGGATGTTTTTGAGATGGGCTTGTGTTGGGGAATTCTCAAACCCTTCTAATTGAAGTAACAATCAGATGTATTGTGATTGTTCATGTCACAGACTGAACAATGCTTGTTGAAATAGCAGTTTTTGGTGGAATGATTATTCATGTCACAGATAGAACAATATTGATTAAAAAGCATTCATCTGTCTTGTGATTGAACATTTCACAAATGTCACAATATATTCGTTTGTTTCTTGAATCAGATTTTTCCTTGTGTGACTCAACTGATACTTTCTTTTGATGAGTCACTTTCTTTTCTTTATGGGATGAATCAGAATCAGCCCTTTTTGTAGTTTGTTTCACAACACTACCTTTGTTTGATTTTCTAGGCTGTTTCTATTTCTACAACCCATTTCTTACCTCCTTTTCAAACTGGTCAACATTTTCCTTGTTGTAGATATCAAACCCAACTCCCTGCCTTAATCTTGAAGACTAAGGGTCTGACACTGGTTTAGGTGTTGAACTTAGTAAACCTATTTGTTTCTTTTGTAGTGAAACCTTTTCTGATTTGCTTGATTTGTTTTCAGATATGATCTCATTATCAGAATTATTGTCAGCAGTGGGTTTCACTAACTTCACGTATTGCCTTTTACCTTGTAACACAGAGGGTATGAATTTTATAAAAGGGCCAATTGGTTTTACACGGCTTGATGGTTTCACGACAGTCACTGTCTTGTCTGAGAACTCTTTTATTTTGATTGGGTGACCTAACTTGGTTTTATTCTCATTTGTTTCAATATAACCATCAGGTTTGTTTTGAGGATTGGCCACCTGTTTTACTACAGATTTAGGTTCCATAGTTTTAGCTTCAATTGCTTCAGTGAGTGAGACAGACTCAGGCATGACAGTATAGTTGTCATTGTATGGTGGAGGACATGACTTATACCCAATCCCATACATGTCCTTTGGATCTATTTGGGAATCAAACATCTCTTGCAGCTTGACTGAAGATGTCTGAAACTTTTCATGTTTCACTTCACTCATTGAATGTTGAACCTTAGATTGAGCTAATTTTTCAGTAAGTAGCTCATTCTCAGCTGCAACAGAGTAATTCTCACCATGTAGTTTTTCTATGTCAAAAACGAGAGATTTGATTTTGATTTCAAAGCTTTTTATTTCTCTCTTCATCATTTCTGACTTTACCTTTTCTTCTTTTATTTTATCAGCCAGTTTATGGTTATGTTAGGACTCTAGAAAGATTAACATGTTATCTTTATGTGTCTTTTTAATATTTGTAATAGTATAGCGCCTATTTTTGTAATTGTTAGTTCCTTTGTATTTCATTATAAATAGCTTAGATAGTTAGTTAGTAAGAGAGAGAGTGAACGAACTACTGCTCATTACTTGTAATTGTCTTTGCTTGATATTAATGAAAATGTGAATTTGTTAATATCTTGTTTGAATTCGATTACTTTGTATGTGTTTTCTTTGAATTGTGTTCATATATCATCACAGATTAGCTCAATTGATCCTATCAATTGGTATCAGAGCTGTTGGTAGCTGTTAATTGAGTAATTTTGAAGTTTATCGAACTTTGAAACTCAAAAGCTTACTGAATCTGTGATTGATAGACAATTCAAATGAAAACTTGTGGATTTCAGATGTGTTTCATCATTAGAAATATGATTTGAACCACAATTAGCAGTTTAATTCATCAAATTTGAGATAATTTGGTGAATTTGTGTTTGAAAAGTTCATTGTTTTTTCAAACTGAAAATTGCAAATTAATTGATTTGTTGTTGATATCAATAGAAATTGATTTCAGAAGAATGATTATCGACATAAAACTCATCTAATTGAAATGTTTCAATCAATTTCATCAACTTTTGAAGATTTTCAGAAGATTCGAGTCTGTTTATATTCATATGCACATGATGAATGTGACGCATTAGGGTTGAAGTTTGCTGAAAAATTGTCCAAGTGTTAGGCGTTTGACTACTATCTAGTCGCACCAACACTGTGTAGATGTTTTCAATTCAGATGTTTGACCACTGTTTGAGAGAGTCCAAACGTATCATTGTTGAGAAGTATTTGAACTGTTTAGACATAGGACAACTGTGTAGGCGCATCAAAACTGTGTAGGCGCATCATAACTATTCAGACGTTTTACTACTGTTCCATTGACACTGATCTTTGGAAATCCATAGAAAAAGGACCATTCATTCCAATAATCACTAATGGACCTGACAGAGGGTTGGTATACACTAAAGACTCTCAGGAACCCTATCCTGAAGATGGTCTTCAAGGAGATGATTTGAGAAGAGTAAAAAATGATGTCAGAGCATACTCCTTGATGTGTAAAGCACTACCTCTGGAAGTTCTTGCAAGGCTTGATGGATATCAAAGTAGATATACCATGTATAAAGCCTTAAAGACTATATGTGAAGGAGGAAAGGAGATTCAAAATCTCAAGAAACAAAAGTTGAAAAGGCAATTGGAATTGTTTCAACATTTATCCGGAGAAACTATAAACCAGATGATGAACAGATTTGTTCAACTTACAACTGAGATGTCAATAGCTGGTATTAAGCCTGATCTTGAAGATCTAAATCTTAGACTACTCAATGCTTTACCCTCATCATGGAAACAACAGTAACCTTACTAAAGCATACTGAGAAGTTCCCTATGGATTTAGATCTACTTATTGCCACGATTGAGTTAGTAGAGATTGATGAAAGCTCAAGGAATAATGATAGAGCAGCATCAATGTCTCAGTATCGGTTTGTTGCTTCTCCAGCAAACACAGTTGAAAATGTTTTCATGGCAAAAAGTGAGAAAGTTAAAGAAGAAGAAGGAGATTTATTTGTCGGAGTAGGATTTTTCACTAACTCATCATTTACTAGTGCCCCTGCTTACACAACACAATCTCATTCTCAATCTCCTCCTAAATCTCAGTCTCAAACATCAAATGTTCAATCAGAGACTTCTTCATCTAACTCTGCTAAATCTATCAAAAGTTAAAGATGTGATAAACATCCTATTAGAGGATGAAGAATCAAAAACTGCATTTACTGCATTTATGGCTAGTTTTTCAACATATCAAGGTAGCCATTTAACTCAATTAGATCTTGTTTTGCAGGATTTATTTGAAATGGATCCTGAAGATGTGGAGGAAATGGACTTGAATTAGCAAATGGTGATGATTGCTTACAGGACACAAAAACACTCATATATCAACAGGAAGTACAAGCCAAGTGCTAACAAGACTGTTGGATTTGAAAAGTCAAAATCTAGGTGTTTTAACTGTAACATCTATGACCATTTCTCAAGAGAATGCAAAGCTCCAAGAAATAATGGAGGAAGTGCTCAATCAAGCAATCAAAGTTTCAACAAGCTCAGAAGACTTATCAAAAGCCTTATCAAAGTCTTCCTATGCCTGAACTTAAAGATGAAACAAAATCATCTGATGAAACCAAGAAAGCTCTTGTAGTCAATATTAAAGATGGTTATGATTGGAGTGCATATGCTGAACAATTTACTAATTATTTAACATCTAGTTTATCTCTTATTGCCGAAATTCAGGAAGAAGATTCAAACATTATTAATTTTAAACAAGTTCAATCTGAAAAGGAATATTCTTCTGATGATGTTCAATCCGAAAGTAAACCAAGTTCTTCTAAAACAAAGAATCAAATGAAAAGAAAGAAATCATCAAAAATCAAATCTGAACAAAACAAGAGTTCAGAAAAGTTAATCAAAGCAACAAATCAAACAACAAAACTCAAACCGATAAAATTTGTGTGAGCAAGTTTGTTAAATATGAATTCTCTTCAAAACAACAAGGTGAATTCTATGAACAAATATCACTCTAGTCTGAAATCAAGTTCAGATTCTAAGACTTCCATTGTAGCAAAAAGATTTGTTCATAAGAAATTCGAGAAGAAAGTTCATGTTAAACAGATGAAAAACAATATGACACAACATCAAAATGTGAAACATGAAAAACAACAATTTAACTTTTTGACAACAAAATATAAAAATGAATCAAACAAACTGTCAATGTCAAAAGTTAACAAACAGTTGTTTAAAACTCCATAAAATTACTATGAAATATGTGATATGAAAAATCACAATACTATTGAGTGCTATTTCGACAGGTACTCTCACATATGTGACATGTGGAATCATTCTATAGCAAATTGTTATTTTAACAAATATTGTACTTATTGTGATAAGAAGACTCACAATATTGCAAATTGTTACTTTAGAATGAGATCACCTAAAAGAGAATTTGCAAACTCAAACTTGAGCAAAGGTTATGTTAATCCTTAATTTATGAGAAATCAAACTGATGGATTTCAAAGATTAACTAATCAACCCCCTTTAGGTTTGAGATCTTTCAAAAAGAACAATTATGTGAGATCTAAAAATGTGCAAGAACAATTCATACCATGATCTGTAAGAATGACTAATCAAAATGCTAGTCATCAATTCGTGTCAAAAATTGATCAATCAAAAGGTATGAATGCTTTAAAAAATAACTCAAACAATTTCTAAAACAAGATTGGTAAATTCATCAAGAATAAACCTGATTTGAATCATCTTCATTACAAACAATTTACCATTGTTGATAAATTTGGAAAACCCAAGACCGTCTCGGCTTGGGTGGATATATCAACTTAATTTTCTTGTTGTGTAGGTACACCCAAGAAGACCACTCAATACATGGTATGTGGATAGTGGGTGTAGCCGGCATATGCTAGGCAATCCTGCCTTGTTACAAGACTTTAAGTTAAAAGATGGAACACATGTTGCCTTTGGTGGTGATGCTTGTGGAAAAATAACTGGAGAAGGAACAGTATCAAATGGGATAATAAGCTTTAACAAAGTCAACTTTTGCTCACAGTTGAACTTTAATCATTTAAGTGTATCCCAAATTTGTGATAAATCATATTCTGTTCTTTTTGATGATTCATTGTGTTATGTTTTGAAGCAATGTTTTCAGATAAGCAAAGAGTGGGTAATTGTTACAGCTCAAAGGGATAGAGATGTATACAAAGTAGATATGTCTCAAGTTGATCCTTCAACCGAAACAACTTTCCTAATTGCTAAAGCATCAAATGATGAAAGCCATCTTTGGCGTAGACGTCTCGGACATTCAAATTTCAAGAATATGAACAACCTTGTATCAGGAAATCATGTTATTGGACTTCCATCTAAGAAGTTTGCAATAACTAATCACTGCTCAGAATGTTTAAAGGGAAAACAACACAGAGCGTCTTATAAGACCAAACTCATAAACTCAACTTCCAAACCTCTTAAATTGTTTCATATGGACCTTTTTGGACCAACAAATGTCAAGAGTATTAGACGAAAATCATATTGTTTAGTTATCATTGATGACTATTCAAGATTTTCATGGGTTTTCTTTTTGTATGCTAAGTCTGTAACGGCTGAATTACTAAAATAATTTATCATTAAAGTTGAAAATCAATTAGAAAATAAAGTGAAAATAATAAGAAGTGATAATGGAATGGAATTCAAAAATGCTAACATTGAAATGTTTTGTGCTCAGAAAGGGATAACTCATCAGTTTAGTGCTCCTAGAACTCCTCAACAAAATGGAGTTGCTGAAAGGAAGAACAGAACATTGATTGAAGCTGCTCATTCAATGTTAGCAGATGCAAAGATTCCTATAACTTTTTGGGATGAAGCTATATCAACTACGTGTTTTGTCCAGAATAGAACCTTAATTGTGAAAGATAAAATGAAAACTTGTTATGAGTTAATGTTTGGCAGGAAACCGAACATAAATTTTCTAAAATCATTTGGTTTTCCTGTTATGATTCTTAATTCAAATGATCAGTTAGGAAAATTTGATGCAAAATCTGATAATGGATTTTTCGTTGGATATTCATCTGTTTCAAAAGCCTATCAAGTGTAAAACTCTAGGACAAATATACTTCTTGAAACATTCAACGTAAAATTTCTGGAAAATTCTTTTCCATATGTTGCAAATGGTCCTGCATGGTTATTTGATTTAAATTCATTATCAAACTCTTTTCAATCTAACTTGTTTAATCAATCAAATTGTTTTGATTCTACAGGTAAGAAAAACTCTAGAGGAGATCTTGGATCTTTCAGTGAGGATTCAGATTCTGACGACCCAGATGATTCTAGCTCAGACTACCTATTTTTATCATTTGTCAAGGGATTCATCAATACGAATCGATGACAATGATCATGCTAATTCAGTTTCAAATCATTCAGTCTCAATTGATCAGGAAGGATCATAACCTTTTCCTAATGATGGTAATAATTTCGTGCAACCTGAGTCTGGAACATCATCCATATCTGGTGATGGAGTTGATACTGGTAAGTTTGATTACTTTATTAACTCACCGTCTCAAGTTCCAAATTTCAATCCACATTCTTCTAACTTGTTACATCAGCTCTCCAACTTATACCAAATAAATCTGGATGTTAATATTCAATGTGATGAGATTCCGACATCTCGTATTGACAAGAATCATCCAATTTCTCAGATTATTGGTCCATTGAATCGGAGAACAACAAGGAGTAAATCAGAACTAGCAAACTTGTGCTTATACTCTTGTTTTCTGTCTCAAATTGTTCCTAAAAATGTTACCAAAGCATTAAAGGACAATGGTTGGATAGAAGCTATGCAAGAAGAATTACTTCAATTTCACAAAGAAGAAGTGTGGAATTTAGTGGATTTACCTCAAGGAGAAAATGCTATAGGCACGAAATGGTTGTTTAGAAATAAGACTGATGATCATGGTATAGTAATAAGGAACAAATCAAGACTTGTTGCACAAGGATACACATAGGAAGAAGGGATAGATTATGATAAGGTGTTTGCACCAGTTGCAAGACTTGAATCCACTTGAGTTTTCTTGGCTTGTGCTTCATTCATGAAATTTAAGGTGTATCAAATAGATGTAAAGGGTGCATTTTTATATGGTCCTATCACTGACGATGTGTTTGTGAAGCAACCTCCGGGCTTTGAGAATGCAAAATTTCCACATCGAGTGTATAAGCCGAGTAAAGCTTTGTATGGACTTCATCAAGGCCCTTGAATTTGGTATGAAACATTATCATAACACGTAATCCAACATGGATGCACAAGAGGAAAAGATCCAACTTTATTCATAAAGAAGGGTAATGATGACCTCTTATGTGAACAAGTGTATGTTGATGATATCATATTTGGTTCTACAAGTCCAAAGTTGTGCAATGAATTTGAAAAAAATCATGAAATATCGATTCCAAATGAGTTCTATGGGAGAGATTATTTCTTTCTTGGACTTCAAGTCAAGCAAACTGACGATGGAATTTTCATCAATCAAGAGAAGTTTGTTGACAAACTCTTGAAAAAATTTAAGTTGCAAGACTGTCAGTCCATACGAACTCCAGCAGATGTTAACACCAAGACTGAACCTGATCCAAAAGGAAAATCTATTAACCAAACTGTTAGGATCAGTGATCTATGTTTGATTGATTAAAGAGTATAGCAGCGGAATTCAAACAATGAATTAGTCGATTCACAAGAACTAAACGATATTCAATGAAGAACAAAGACGGTTATAGAGAGAGAATTCTGCAAATATATTTCATTCAATATTCGCTTTCGTGGTAACAGAATGTCACACTTACAATTAGGTCGACACCTCTTATATAAGAGATGTGACGTCTGCTAATGTCACTTGATAGTGACACTAACAGATTTATTACAACTGAAACACAACTACTGAAGATGTCAAAACAGCTGACATCTCCTTACAAAAATGCTAAGTGTTATAAGTTGTTATAACTACTGAAAAACATAAAACTACTGAAACTACAACGACTGAAGAACAAGCTCTTCAGTCGTTTTACAAAACTACTGAAAGTAAAAATATAAAACTACTGATATCACAACTACTGAAGAAGTACTCTTCAGCTGTTGTGACAAACTACTGAAACCTCAGTAGTTGGTCTTCAGACTTGAACTTCAGATGTTTCATCAGCTGATGACTTCAGTAGATATCATCAGCTGATGTCTTCAGTCTTTGTCTTCAACCTTTGTACATCAGTTGTTGATCTTCAGCACTTGTAAACTCTTCAGCTGTTGTACTTCAGTACTTTGGTCTTTCAGCTTCAGCACTTGTGTTCTTCAGCTGTTCAGCTTCAGTACTTGTGTTCTTCAGCTGTTCAGCTTTAGTACTTGTGTTCTTCAGCTGTTGTACTTTAGCACTTTAGTTCATCAGTTGTTGAAGTCTTCAGCACTTGATCTTCGGCTGTTGAAGTTTTCAGCACTTGTCAAACTGCTGATGAAGCTTTCAGCAGTTGTTGTGATACCATGTGGGACTTAGAGGTTTTCTGATCTTGGCTCATTGGTTCTTTTGGTCCAACAAACTCCCCCTGAACCAATGCAGCCAAAACCTCTAATTTATTTATTATCCCACTTATTGTTGGCAAAAGGTTGGTCTTTTTCCTTCTTGATCAGTAGAGAAGATGACCCATATAAGCTCTGTCCTGGGAAGAAGTCTTAGATATTTGTTTGGCAAGATATGAATGGGAACTCTGTTTTGGGGAACTGGACACAGAGTTGTTATCCCATTCATGAGAAGTACTTCCCGTGTATGAGCCTGTAGGATTCTCTGGTGTAGGCCCTGAGAAACATGATTTGTTCTTCCATGGTCAGGTTCTCGGCTTCACCATCAAACAATCCTTCTCGCCCATACAGCTCTGAGATGTACTTGGCCTGTTTGCCGTTTTTGAGCTCAACTGTTGTAATTTGTCTGTATGCAAACTCATCAGGATGATTCCCTTCGAGTAACAGACTGAGCTCATTCTGTTTGAAGTTCTCAAGCCTCTTGTAGACTAGCCCCTTTTTAATAATTCTATTCTCTAGCATCTTCTGGGGTGGTTGTTTAGTCTCGTAGGCTTTCTTGAAATCTTCGACAATCTCCCAGGGTGATACTACAAGGGCCACTGTGATCTCTTCATCTACGATCCTCTTGACTTGACCCTTGTATCTCGAAGGAATGTCTTCTTTACAATCCTGTGAGCCACCCTCGGATCAGGCCATACTCTCACCCTTTCCTTCTGATATTGAAATGTGGTGGCGAGAGTGTACAGTCTCAGAGCTTCTTTCTTCATGCTGATAATTGATGAGGAGGCAGCATAGGTTTTGTTAATGCTTTTCAGCATTTCATCATCATGAAGCTTTTGCTGCTCCTCTTCTTCAATTTTTACTCTCACAACATCCATCAGTGAGGTGGGAGTGATGGGCATAGGTTTGGCTTTCGCTAATGTTAGGACTGCAGATAGAGGCATCCTATCTTCTTCCACATCATCCTCTTCTTCTTCTTCTTCTAGCCTCAACACCCTTCTCTTCTTCTTCTTGGGTGCATCATCGGCTATTGGTTTAGATGGTAAGGGAGTTGGTTTTGTGGGTTGTGATTGTGGTTGTTTGGATTTGGGCTTTGAGATTGGTTTGGAGATTTGAGGGGTAGGCTGTTTTTGAGTGGGTGGAAGGGAAGGTTGTTCCAGCATTTTAGTTTTGAGTTTAGCCTTTGTAAGTTTTGCCATTTCAAACCTTTTTCCAGCCCCGGCCTCATCAAGGGCTTCAATGATAATCCCCTTGTGGAATTGTTCAGACAGACAGATTCTGGTGGCTATAGCCAGAATATTGTCTCTGGTCCATGCGCGAATCTCCATCAAAGATCTTCCTAAGTATTTGGAAATAAAACGGATCATGATCTCCAATCTCTCCTTTTCAAGTGCATCATACCCAGCCCATCGGGTTTGAATCTCCTCCACTTCCAACTTCCTGATTTCACTATCTAATGTGGCTGTATCAAAACCTTGCCTGAAGAGTTGCTCAATGATTTTATCCATGGATCGGCTGTGTGTATCATTAGCATCTTTTACCAGCTCTTCCAAGGATTTTTCTTCAGCAGTAGGTTGATCATCAGCACTTTTCTTTCGTTTATAGGTGATCAGTTGTTGCTTTTCTTTTTCCACCTCTTGGGCTTGCTCTTGGGCCTTCTCATCCTCTGTTCTTTTCCTCTTCTTTTCTTTCACTGCAGTACTCTCCCCCTTTTTGGATGCATTGGTGGTAGGGGTTTGTACCGCAGAAAGTGTCTTTTGCACAGCAGCATCAATCAATGGTTGTAAAGTTGAGGAAAGCCTCTCATCAATGGCTTTAGTCACAATGTCAGTGATTATGGGTGTGATGAGAGGGAGGGAATTTTGAAGAACAGCAACTATTTGCTCAGGAGGGTTCTGTTCCTGAGAAATAGTGCCAGAAGCAGAGGCAGGTGGTTGAGTTGTTGGGAGTGGCTCAGTGTTTGGGGAACCTTCAACTGAAGGTGCCATCTGTGGGTTGGTGGAGGCAGATGGTCTTTCTCCTTGAGAGAGTTGATCAAGTAGGTTTTGCAGCCTACTGACTTCCTCCTCAAGGATTGTGTTCTGGGCAAGAACATCGTAGAAAAAGCCCAGGTCATCATCAGCAGAAGCTGAATCACCTGACCTCCTGCTTGGAGCAGGATGTACATGCACTGGGTGTAGACCAGTTGTAGCATGTGCCCCTTTGTCTTGGTACTGGGGACTTCCAGCCTCAGGACGATGTCCATCATCAGCTGTTGCCTCTAGTGAGGTCTTAGCAATGTTACTAGCCTCATTCTGATCATGTGCTGATGCAGAAGAGGTGGCAGCCTCACTAGATATTCTAATCTCCCTATCCACACTAGGAGATAGAACTTGTAAACCCCGGTGCTGTGGGTTGTCAGAAACATGTTGATCCTCTTCCTCAATGTCTGTGGTTCTCCCCTTTGTTGGTGGTTGTTGGGGAGGAGGAGAGGCATGCAACTGAGTCAGCACGTGTGCAATAAGTATGGTTGGACTTTGGGGGGCGGTTGCATGGGGTGAAGGGATAGAAGCAGTGTGCACCTGGGAAGGAAGGTGCTCTTCAATGGCAATCCCCTCAAGTGAGGAAGATCCCAGATGTGTGGGTACCCCTTGTGTGTTGCTTCAGGCTCCTGTTGAGAGGAATCCTGAGCGGCTATGGCTGGAAGAGTCCTGATATCCACTAGGGGGTTATAACCAGTGGATATATCCTGCGTTTGTGTTGAAGGGGCATCCTCAGGGGACTCATTTCCCTGAGTAGCCGTTTTGGGTTTCTTTTTGGTGGGTTTGGTGGGGACATTGGTTCTGATGGAGGAAGCTGTGGGTTCCCTGTGCTTGGGCTTTAGCATTCGGGCAGCTTCTTTGAGTGTAAGGTCGGAGTTGTGCCTGGAGTATACCTCAGCCAAAACAGCTGGTGCAGGGACTCCAAGGCCAACAAGGCCATCAGATTTTAGTTCATCCAAAATAATGGCCGTTAGAAACCTGGGATATAATGGCCATCGGTTTGCCACAGGTTTCTGAGCTAAGTTCTTTATTTCTAGGAACACAATTTCAGAAAAATTTAACGGTTGGTGTTCTAGAATAGAATACAATACCTGTTGCCAGTGGATGACATTTGATCCCAAGAAGATGTCTTGGAGGCTAAGCAGACATTTACCATGTGAAAAATAAGTTTCTAAGCGTCATGGAAATGTTTCTTTAGAACGGTTGTAGCTCGAAGATCACCTTTATACCCATGATTGATAAAGGACATATCGGTTATGCCCTTTGGGTATGCAGTCACAACGGTGGAATCGTGTAGATGTAATGCCCGACGAATAATCTCGGCTGTAACGACCACTAGTTTCTGGTTGATAAGGGACCGAACAGATATCTGACCGGTAGAATCATCGGTATGAACAGAAGCATTTGACCAGAATTGACTGAGGAATTCAGGGTAAATGGTTGGATTCATGAGAAAGGCTGTGCGATATGGGGAATCCACCATTAAGTCAATGGCATTATCATATTTGTTCCAGAAAGCGACTTTGTAAGGTAAGCAACGCAGTTGTGTCGTTGTTTCAGACTAATGGTCGCCATGTTTGAGAGAGAGTTCAGAAAATAACGGCTAATGAAACATCAGAGAAGAGGACAGGTATTTATAGGGTAGGGATGAGAAAAGGACTAAAGGGTGTGGTGTTAGTCATCAGTAGTTTTAAACCGACTGTTGACATGGTATTACCCTATCAGACGTTGAAACAGCTAAAGTCGTGGTGTTAGGCATCAGTAGTTAGAAAACTACTGAAAGCCGTGGTTTTGACTTGAGATGATGAAACAACTAAGGACTTGGTGTTTGTCATCAGTAGTTGTGAAACTACTGAAGACAGTGGTTTTGTCATCAGTTGTTGTAAACAGCTGAAGACTTGGTATTAGTCATCAGTAGTTAGAAAACTACTGAAGACATGGTTTTGCTTCAGTTGTTTAGAATGAAACAGCAGTTGTTGAAACAACTGAAGAGAAAGTTCTCTTCAGTAGTTTTCGTCAATTCATAGCCTTTCAGCTGTTTCATACTGTCCTCAACACTTACTCATCAGACATTGCATCTGCTTTTCAGGTGTTTCATAGGACGTCAGTACTTATCTGTTTGTACTGATTTCAGTAGTTGTAACTACATCAGTAGTTGTAACTACATCAGTAGTTTGGAACAGATAAAGTACTTTAGTACTTGTGAGGCCTTTAGCCATCAGTAGTTATAAAAACTACTGAAGGTGAAAGGACTCATCAGTACTTATATATGACATGGGTACCAATGATCACCAGTAATTACTACTGAAATCATCAGTAATTGTCACTTATTCTAGCTGCAGCATACCAAGCCTCAACACAAGGTTTTGGAAAGTAGAACTATCCAAAGGCTTAGTAAAAGTATCTGCAAGCTCATCAGCACAAGGCACAAACTTAGGATCAATCAGACCTTTTTCAAAGCAATCCCGAATAAAATGATATCTGATCTCTATATGTTTGGTCCTAGAGTGTTGGACTGGATTTTTGACAATACACAGAGCTGAAGCACTATCCATTAATAATGGAGTCTTAGTCTCTGTAATGCCATAATCCAGAAGTTGGTTCTGAAGCCAGAGTACCTGAGAAGTACAACTTGCAGCAGCAATGTACTCGGCCTCAGCAGTTGATGTAGCAACAGATGTTTGTTTCTTACTCTGCCAAGAAATCAAACAGTTGTCTAGGAATTGACAACTACCAGAAGTTGACTTTCTAGTTAACTTGCACCCTGCATAGTCACTATCTGAAAAAGCAACTAATTTGCAAGAGTGTCCAGTGGAATACCATAAACCCAGAGATTGTGTACCTTGCAAATATGTAAAGATTCTCTTGACTGCAATCAAATGAGACTCTTTAAGAGCAGCCTGAAATCTAACACAAACACATGTAGCAAACATAATATCTGGTCTAGAAGCTGTTAAATACATCAAGGACCCAATCATACATCTGTAAAGCGTTTCATCAACAGCTTTACCTTTCTGATCAGCATCCAGTTGTGTGGTGTTGCACATGGGAGTAGAACAGGCTTACAGTTTTGTAAATCAAACTTATTCAAAAGATCTTTTGTATATTTTGACTGATGAATAAAGGTTCCATCAGCCTTTTGTTTGATTTGCAAGCCTAGAAAGAACTGTAATTCTCCCATTGCACTCATTTCAAACCTCTTTTTCATTAATGTTGTAAAATCATCACACAACTGGGGATCAGGATGCAAAAATAATATCATCAACATAAATCTGAACAAGTAGCTTATGCTGATCCACCTTCTTAATAAACAAAGTTTTATCAATGGAGCCTCTAGTGAAATTATTCTTAAGAAGAAAAGTAGAGAGTGTCTCATACCAGGCTCTAGGAGCTTGTTTCAACCCATAAAGAGCCTTATCAAGTTTGTACACCCATTCAGGATGTTTATTATCCTCAAAGCCTGGTGGTTGACACACATAAACTTCTTCCTTTATTTTACCATATAAAAAAGCACTTTTGACATCCATTTGAAAACTGTAAGATTGTGGAATGCAGCATAGGCTAAGAACAATCTGATTGCCTCTAGTCTGGCTACAGGGGCAAAGGTTTCATCATAGTCAATACCTTCTTCTTGTGAAAACCCCTGTACAACCAGTCTAGCCTTGTTCTTAACAATAAGCCCATTTTCATCGGTTTTATTCCTAAACACCCATTTAGTGCCTATTGCACACTTACCTGGGGGAAGAGGAACCAGTTCCCACACTTGCTGTTTCTTGAACTGAAGTAGCTCAAGCTGCATAGCTTGAACCCATCCATTGTCTCTCAAAGCAACATGGTAGTTCTTTGGCTCTAGCTGACTGATGAAGAGAGCATAGAAGCAGAAGTTAGACAATTGACTTCTTGTTAAAACACCAGCATTGATATCACCAATAATCTGAGACATGGGGTGATTCTTTAGTTCTTGATAAACAATGAGATCTGTGCAAGTGTTTGTAGAACCTTCAGCAGCAGCAGATGTTGATGTAGACTCTTGAAACCAAGAATTAGATGGTAACTCAAAAGATGTAGAGGAAACAGAGATCTCATCAGCATTTGTTGTGGATGAACTGCTGAAGCTACAGGAACATCAAATTTAGCAGACACAGGCAGTTGGTCACTAAACTTGAATAGGTGAGTATTGATATTATCATCACTCATCAATACCACCAGGTGGAAGACATGCTGCAGAAGATGATTTATCCACAGGATCTGCAACAGCTGAGGTTGATAAGGAACATATTGCAGTATGTCCAAATCAAACAACTCCATAGGGTTTTGTGGAATCTTGTCCAAGGAGATTCATTAAACTTCACATGCAAAGTCTCTTCAACTATATTTGTTCGGCAGTTGAAGACTCTGTATGCCTTGCAAGTAGATGAATAACCAACAAAATACCCTGCATCCACCTTAGGATCAAATTTATGGAGTTGATCCTTTGTGTTGAGAATAAAACAGGGACACCCAAATGCTCTGAAAAATGAAATTAGAGGAGCCAAGTGATGGAGAACTTCATATGGAGTCTTCATCAACCTCTGATTTACTAAAACTCTATTTTGCACATAGCAAGCTGTGTTAACCTTCAGCCCAAAAGGTCAGTGGCCAACCAGAGTCAGCCAGCATGGACCTTGCAGCTTCAATGAGGGTCCTGTTCTTTCTCTCCACTACTCCATTTTGTTCTGGAGTCCTTGGGATGCTAAACTGCCTTTTGATTCCCTTTGAAAGATAGAAGTCATCAAGTGTATGATTTCTGAATTCAGTTCCATTGTCACTCCTAATACACTTGACTGGAAGGGATATACTGCTTCTCAATATACAACACAAAGTGAATAATCTTCTGAGCAACCTCATCCTTTGAATGTAGAAAGAAAGTCCATACAAATCGGGAGTAATCATCCACAATTACCAGACAGTATTTCTTCTTTGCCATGCTCATTACTCTCACAGGACCAAATAGATCCATATGCAGTAGTTGCAAGCAAGCAGTGGACTTAGGCTCTTCATAGGAGGGAATGAGACTTTGTGTTGTTTTCCTTTTAAACAAGCAGTGCAGGTTTCATCACAGTGGAACTCCTTTATGGTAAGCCTCTGACTAAACTATTATGGATAAGCTGATTCATGTTTTTTAAATTAACATGACCCAGCCTTCTGTGCCACAGTTTAGATTCTTGAGAAGAGGCTTTGGAAAATAGGCAAGGATTGCCTCTGAGATCTATTTTCTTGGAAAGATCTAAGGCATACACTCTTCCTGTCCTGTTGGCTCTCAGGAGATGTGATCATCCAACACCTTATCAATCAAATGCAGAACTTTGGATGACAGAATCCTACAGTTCTGACTGGTGAAAGAGCACACATGGCCTTTATCACACATTTGACTGACACTCAAGAGATTGTACTTGAGATTTTCCACATGATTAACATCATCAAACTTGATATCTCCATTGGAGAAAAGCCATTTCCAATGATGTAACCCTATCATCATTGCCAAAAGAAACAAATCCCTTCTTTCCTTGAGAGTAGTCATGAAGAAGAGAACTGTTCCCAGTCATGTGCATAGATCCCCCACTGTCTACATACCAGATGCTACTTTGGCATGTTGGAGAACCCTGCACTTAATAATAATCAGTTAGTTTTAGAGACCCAAACCTTTTTGGTTTTGGGCCTGGTCTCATCAATAGATGGTAAACTAACAGTTTTATTAGTAACAACAGCTTGAGAGGAAGAAGATGGTGAAGAAGAGGAATCCTTTGGCTTGGATCTCCTTTTCTGTGGTTTCAACATAGGAGCATCTAATTGGTTAACTCTACCCAACAGATGTTGAACCATCATAACCACTGTGTCTGATTTTGTGATAAAGCTTTCAGCTCATCAGACACATTGCCAGTGGAGTTTGATAAGTTCCTATGTTGCACCTTCTTCTTCTGAGCACTCTCAGCCGTCACCTGTTTAACCCTTTCCTTTTTGGATTTCTTTGAGGACTTAAGGTTTACAGGATTTGATGTTGCTGATACAAATGTGGTCTCAAACTCAGTTTTCATTTTTACCATTTTCTCTTTAATTTCTTCTTTTTGTTTGAGTTTGGAACCTCTTTTGTACCAGCAATCATCTGTAAGATGATTGAACAAACCACATACTTCACATGGTTTCTTCTTCATCTTAGGTTGATCATCAACTAAAGAGGGTGAAGCAACTGGAGACTTGCTCTTCATGCTTTGGAAGCATTGTTTGCTTTCTTGACTTCCTCTTTACTAGCCTTCAAACTCTTTCTACTAACAGTTTTCTTGTTTTCAGTACTGACAGTAGTTGGAGTTTGAACTTCAGGTGTTAAATCCTGCTCTCTAGTCCTTTCAGGACTTTCAGAATTAACTCCTGAGTTGATCAACTCATTGATCATGTGAGTGTCAGCATTTGAACCATCAACATCAGCTGATAGGTTCTGAGAGGGCTTGATGCTGACTTCTACTTCTGATTGTGCTGTATCAGAAAGTAGATCACATGATGAGATGGATTGGTTATTACTCTCACCATCAGATTCTACCTCTGCTCTTGGAGTAAAATCTATAGGTGGAGCAGTGTGATTGTAACCAATGCCAAACTTCACATTGGAAGCAGATTGCTTACTAAGAAGCATTTCAAAACCTTTGCATGATTGTACCCATCTATCACACTCTACCTGGGTAACTACAAGGGTTTTTTGAGATCTTTATACTTCTCAAGAAGTATCTCTTCCCTAGCCTTATCATCAGTTATTTGGCATTTCAGTTTGTAAATCTCATCATTTTTATCATTAAGCACAGACTCAACTCAGCTTTGCTTTTGGAAATTAGTTGTTCTAGCTCAATGTTCTTGTTGATTAAAGCTACATTTGCTTCTCTAATAGATGCAAATGCTGCGATGCATGGTTCAGAACATAATTTGGCTTTCACCTCAGAGGATACCTGTGATACCTTTGATGTAGAGGCATTAGTGGATGAAGTATCAGCAGAATCCAAGCCATAAGAGCTAGATTTCCAAAAGGACTTTCACCACCATGTTGACCAGCACTTGAGAACAGTTGTTCATGACCAGACAAGTCATCTGGTAAACTGCTCCAGTCAACAACTCCTGGGGTGAAGAAGCTGTGTTGTTGAGGTTGAGTTTGTTGATGAGATTGGGAAGGTTGTGGTTCAGGCAATGCTTGTGGTTGATGTGCCATTGGAGCTTGAACAGGATTTGGTTGAGGCATATAATAGCAGGGATAAGGATATGACATTTGACCCTGGGGAACAAAGTATGCAGGAGATCTAGGATGTGAATGATGACCAGAACCAGCAGGATGTTGCCCTCTGTTTTGTGGACTAGTACTAGGAAAAGTCACAAGGGTGCAGAAGAGTTAGATCCAGTTGATCTACACTCTCTTGCAAAGTGTCCTAGCCTTTGGCATTTGTGACACCTCAACTTACTCTTGTCAAAACCAACTTTGGTTTTGCCAGAGAGTCCAGGAAATTTCCTGCCAGTTCTCTTATAGACTTCTGAGATCTGATATTAATCAATGCCATTTGGCTCAGAATATCCATCTCTTCTAGATCATCATCAGCAATTCCTTTCAGATCATCCATAATAAGCATAAATTGTCACTATTACTGCCGGAATGACTCTCAATACCAACAAATGCATGATCAGAACTGTTTGAAGAGAAATCTATATGCTTATCATAATTGATTTCAGATGAGCATATTCTGACTCATGACCAACCAAGGCAGTATTGCCTGGTACAAAGTCATCAGTGAGCTTTCCTGAGATGACAGTTTCCTTTTCTGCTCTATCTCTCTTTCAAATGTAAGCAGTTTCCCATGAAGTTAGGTGAGAGATAGGCTATTCAGATTTGCACTGGAGCGTAGAACAATAGTGTATGTGTCCCATCTCTCAGCAGTGATCTGAGGAATCTGTTGTTCATCTGGCTATTGGTGTATTCCTGTTTCACCATTTTCAGCTCAGATATCAAGCAAGAGAAATGCTCAAACTGTTGAGTCAGTGTCTCACCCTTTCTATGGAGAATGTCTCATATTGTTGGGCAAGGATTTCTCTATTGTTTGCTAAGACCTCATTTGTGCCACGAATTGTTCCTTCAGGGCATTCCAGAGATCATGAGCAGTTTCATGATGCATAAGCCCAGAATAGATTTCATTAGGCAGTGCCATGGCCAGAATTCCATGGGCTTTAGCATCAATCTCAAATAGTTTCCGATCTTCATCAGAGTATGTTCCTTCTTCTTCGGAACCATTTGATTGGTTTCCGGATTGTTCACCATAGGCTTATGTGGTCCATGTACCACAGATATCCAACAACCTGAACTGTTAACAGACAGGTGATGAAGCATTCTTCGTTGCCATATGTTATACTCGGTCCTGACCAGCATCGGAGGCTTGGTTGTGGAACCGGTATTGTGAGGATCATTAGAAGGAGTCGTCATCTCAGATTCAATCAAATTCGATTAATCTAAACCAATTTTAGAACAAAACACAACAACCAATTGAACCAGAAGATCTCAAAATAAATGAACGAAAGCGACAGAAATTCAATAATCTATAACCAGTTCTTGCGAATACGCTAATTCAATCAAACACAAATATCAATTAGCAGTTTCAATGATCAATTGTTAGATCGATCAATGATTAACCTGCTCTGATACCACTTGTTAGGATCAGTGATCTATGTTTGATTGATTAAAGAGTATAGCAGCGGAATTCAAACAATGAATTAGTCGATTCACAAGAACTAAATGATATTCAATGAAGAACAAAGACGGTTATAGAGAGAGAATTCTGCAAATATATTTCATTCAATATTCGCTTTCGTGGTAACAGAATGTCACACTTACAATTAGGTCGACACCTCTTATATAAGAGATGTGACGTCTGCTGATGTCACTTGATAGTGACAACTAACAGATTTATTACAACTGAAACACAACTACTGAAGATGTCAAAACAGCTGACATCTCCTTACAAAAATGCTAAGTGTTATAAGTTGTTATAACTACTGAAAAACATAAAACTACTGAAACTACAACGACTGAAGAACAAGCTCTTCAGTCGTTTTACAAAACTACTGAAAGTAAAAATATAAAACTACTGATATCACAACTACTGAAGAAGTACTCTTCAGCTGTTGTGACAAACTACTGAAACTTCAGTAGTTGGTCTTCAGACTTGAACTTCAGATGTTTCATCAGCTGATGACTTCAGTAGATATCATCAGCTGATGTCTTCAGTATTTGTCTTTAGACTTTGTACATCAGTTGTTGATCTTCAGCACTTGTAAACTCTTCAGCTGTTGTACTTCAGTACTTTGGTCTTTCAGCTTCAGCACTTGTGTTCTTCAGTTGTTCAGCTTCAGTACTTGTGTTCTTCAGCTGTTCAGCTTAGTACTTGTGTTCTTCAGCTGTTGTACTTCAGCACTTTAGTTCTTCAGCTGTTGAAGTCTTCAGCACTTGATCTTCAGCTGTTGAACTCTTCAGCACTTGTCAAACTGCTGATGAAGCTTTCAGCAGTTGTTGTGATACCATGTGGGACTTAGAGGTTTTCTGATCTTGGCTTATTGGTTCTTTTGGCCCAACACAAACATTATACAGATCAATGATTGGTTCTTTTATGTATCTTACTGCATCTAGGCCAGACATTATGTATGTTGTTTGTGTTTGTGCCAGGTATCAATCAGACCCGAAAGAATCACATTTAATTTCTGTCAAAAGAATATTCAGGCATCTCAAAGGTAAACTAGCCTTAGGGCTTTGGTATCCTTATGAGGGTAACTTTGAATTACATGGATATACAAATAGTGATTATGGTGGTTGTTGTAAAGATAGAAAATCTACTTCGGGTGGATGTCAATTTCTCGGTCCCAAATTAGTCTCATGGCAATGTAAGAAAGAAACAAATGTCTTTGTTTCAACTGCAGAAGCTGAGTACATTGTTGTATTAGCATGATGTTCTCAAATCCTCTGGTTGCAAAATCAACTACTGGATTATGGGTTCAATTTTCATAAAACATCTATTTACATTGATAACACTACAACTATGTTCATTACACCAAATCCTGTTCAAAATTCAAAAACAAAACATATCGAAATTCCATAACATTTTCTCAGAGATAACTCTAAAAAAGGGTTGATCATTTTGATTCAAATTGCAACAGAAAAACAGTTGGCAGATCTATTTACTAAAGCCTTCCTACCAGGACGATTTGAGTACTTAGTAGAATCAATTGGTCTTATTAATCATATGTGAACTCTCTAAATCAAAAGAATATCATAAGTGATCCTCTCAATGTTAATTGCCTATTTTTTGTGTGTGTGTTTTCTTTTTCTTAGAAAAACCAAATACACAAGCATATATAGCAAAATCCAAAAAAAATAGAATCTTTTTCTATTGTTCGTTCTTTGTTTTTTTCGAAAAGAATTTGTTTTGCAATATGTGAGAAATGATAGTACATTGGTGAGATCAGTTGCATATTTCACTTATTAATAAAGTTTGACATGATCAGATATGATGTGTACACACTATCATGTTATTATACTTAAACAATAAATTCTTGTGATTACACTAAATATGTATTCATCTGAGTACTTTTGAGATGTTTGACTTATCAGATTGACTATTGTTGAGTAACAACACTCACACCTGATGGTGATGTAATTAATCATGAGATCTGTTACAAGCATCATTTCACTTCATAGACCGAAGTGCTGAGATATCCGTTGTTGTAAGTCAATACAGACCTGGATATTCTCTTTGATGCAAAAGATGCCAATGTGCACAATTTATTCAAATGGATAGTTAGAGATGATCAAATGGTTACCCATGATTATTCTCTATTCATTTAAGTAACATGAGATCTGATTACACATATGTTTTAGGTAATAAGTTGAGTATATGTTCTTGCTTGCATGTCTTGATGATAGTTGAGCTCTCTAAATATAACCTAATCAATCCAAGAATTGAAAAAATAAGTGAGCTGATATTATGTCAAAAACAGTCATTGTCTTTCCTTAGATCTTATGTCTCCTTTGCTGTGATATCACTGACCTGGAACACACTTGATCAGGATTTATTCACTGTCTATGACTATCCAAAATTTTTTTATTTTAATGTGCTGATCTTCATTGATATGATCTCACTACAGGCATTAATTCTTGTTGATATTAGATTTTGATTCTGCTTTTATTTTGATTTTATGCATGTTTTATGTGTGTGAAGGTAATGTCATAAAGAGTTGTGTGATCTTATTATGCTGTCTTTGGAAACTTATAAGTTGTGTCAACTTAAAAGTTTAGGGGGAGTAATAAATGAAAGAGTTTTTTCTCAGAAAATCAATATCAAAGAAAGTTGAATTGAAAGGATGATGCATATGTTCAAAGTTTATGTGAGTGTGATCATGAAACTTTTGAAAATGATAATATGAACCTATATAAAATTTCAAATGGAAATGCTTCTCTTAAAGTTGAGAAATAGAAATTTGATTATGTTTTGAGACTAAAATGTAGGGAAAGAAAAGAAAAGAAATAAAAATTTCAAAGTTAAACATCAAGTGAAAAAATTGAATTTGTTGAAAACTAATTTTGAGTGTGGAAAATGTAAAAAGTTTAAATTTGAGGGACTAAAATGATAATTTTGGATAATTCAAATTTATGCTTAAAATGTTTAAACATTAGTATGAAATATTACTTATATGTTTAAACAGTATGCAGGTGAAGAAGATGAAAAACACCAAGTGTAAGACTCATGAAAGTCAACTCAGTCAACTCATGCGCCTAAATAGTCTTCATATGTCTAAATAGGAGCATGGTGAACTTTCAGGAATTTATACAAGTGTTTGGGCGTTTTTCATATTCCCATGCGTCTAAACAGTTGCAATAAGCATAAAGTTCAAACAAGTGTTTGGGCGTTTCATTAATCCCATACGCCTAAACAGTGAATGATTTGATTTTATACAAGTGTTAGACATTTTTGAATGTCATGCGTCTACATAGTGGGGTTGAAGGACGTTTCAGGAACTTCAGACGGGTGAACAGTGCTAAAGCGCCTAAACAGTGCTTATGTGTCTGTACAGTGCTCATGCGACTGAACAGTTCTCATGCGTCTAAGTCCATACGACCAAACAGTGTTCATGCGTCTCATTAATTTGTGAATTTTAGGGTTTCATATGCACAAACAGTGCTAATGCGTATAAAATTTCACTTATATAAATAGAACACTTACACTTGTTTCTTATTTACACTCAAAAACTTCCTCTGAAAAACAAAGTCTCTGAACTATCGATGTTGGACCAAAAGAACCAATGAGCCTGATCAAAAAAACCTCCAAGTCCCACAGACATTACAACTGCTGAAGAAGATCACAACAGCTGAAGACATCAGCTGATTACAAGGTCTGAAGACAAAGTCTGAAGACAAGATCTGAAGATTTCTACTGAAGACAAAGTCTGAAAGTAAAGTACTCAAGACAAAGTCTGAAAGTGAAGTACTGAAGACAATGTCTGAACCTATCAGCTGAAGACAACATCTGAAATAAAAGTCTAAAGAACAAAGACTGAAGACAAAGACTGAAGACCAGAGTGATCAGTAGTTGTCAGAACAGCTGAAGTTATTAACTTCAGTAGTTGTGATGGTTTTCCTTTCAGTACTTGTAATTTACCTTTTAGTAGTTTATAGTTTCAGGAGTTTTAGTTCAGTAGTTTTATGTTCTTGTACTTAGTATTCTTGAGATGTGATCAGTTGTTGAGAACATTCTCAGTAGTTTGCATAGTTTCAGTTGTTTGTATAATTCTGTTAGATGTCACTATCAAATGACATCAGCAGACGTCACATTCCTTATATAAGGAATGTTGACCTAATTATAACGTGTGACTTTCAGCCACCACGAAAGCATTTGAATGAAATATTTCTTTTGCAGAATTCTCTCTCTCTCTATAACTCTGTACTATTCCATTGAATATCAATTGAGTTCTTGTTAAATTGTCTAATTCATTGTTTGAATTCCGCTGCAATCTACTCTAATTAATCAAACTTAAATCACTAATCCTAACAAATGGTATCAGAGCAGGTTAATCATTGATCGATCTAACAATTGATCATTGAAACTGCTATTTTGATATCTAAGTTTGATCGAATTAGCATATTTGCAAGAATTGGTTATAGAGATTGAATTTCGGCTGCTTTCGGTTATTTGCTTTGAGATTCCTCTTGGTTTGTATTGAGTTTGTTGTGTTTCGTGCTAAATCGATTAAAACTTAATTGAATTTGATTGAATCTAAGAATGACTACTCCTTATAATGATCCTCACAATACTGGCTCCTCAACCAAGCCTCCGATGCTGGTTAGGACTGAGTATAACATATGGCAACGAAGAATGCTCCATCACCTGTCTGTTAACAATTCAGGTTGTTAGACATCCGTGGTACATGGTCCACACAAGCCTATGGTTAACAATCCGAAACCAACCAAATGGTTCCGAAGAAGAAGGAACAATACTCAGATGAGGATCGAAAACTGTTTGAGATTGATGCTAAAGCCCATGGAATTCTGGCCATGGCACTGCCGAATGAAATCTATTCTGGGCTTATGCATCATGAAACTGCTCATGACCTCTGCAATGCATTGAAAGAACAATTTGGTGGAACAGATGAGGTCTTAGCAAACAACAGAGAAATCCTTGCCCAATAATATGAAACATTCTCTCATAGGAAGGCTGAGACACTGTCTCAACAGTTTGAGCGTTTTTCCTGTTTGATCTCTGAGCTGAAAATGGTCAAACATGAATACACTAATAGCCAGATGAACAACAGATTCCTCAGATCACTGCCTGAGAGATGGGACACATATACCATTGTCCTACGCTCCAGTGCAAATCTGGATAGCCTATCTCTCACCCAACTCCATGGGAAACTGCTTACATTTGAAAGAGAGATTGAGCAGAAAAGGAAACTAGCATCATCAGGAAAGCTCACTGATGACTTTGTACCAGGGAACACTGCCTTGGTTGGTGATGAGTCAAAATATGCTGCATCAGAAAGCCATTATGATGAGCATATAAATTTCTCTTCAAACAGTTCTGATCATGCATTTGTTAGTGTTGATAGTCATTCAAGCTGTAATAGTGACAATTTGTGCTTCATTATGGATGATTTGAAAGGTATTGTTGATGATGACTTTGAAGAGATGGATATTCTAAACCAAATGGCCTTGATTAATATCAGATCTCAAAATTTCTACAAGAGAACTGGTAGGAAATTTCCAGGACTCTCTGGCAAAACCAAAGTTGGTTTTGACAAGAGTAAGTTGAGGTGTCACAAATGCCACAGGCTTGGGCACTTTGCAAGAGAGTGTAGATCAACTGGATCTAACTCCTCTGCAACCTTTGTGACTTTTCCAAGCAATAGTTCACAAAACAGAGGGCAACATCCTGCTAGTTCTGGTCATCACTCACAACCTCTATCTCCTGCATATTTTGTCCCTCAGGGTCCAATGCCATATCCATATCCCTGCTATTACATGCCACAGCCAAATCAAGTTCAAGTTCCTATTGCACAACAACCTCAAGCCTTACCTGAGCCTCAACCATGTCAACATCTCAATCACAACCTCATCACAGCTTCTTCACCGTGGTGCTATTGACTGGAGCAGTTTACCAGATGATCTTTCTGGTAATAAGCAATTATTTGCTAGTGATGGTCAACATGGTGGTGAACATACTTTTGGGAATCTTGCTCCCATGGCCCTGGAGTCTACTCAGGGTTCATGCTCTAATGCATCTTCATCACAGGTGACCCAGGTATCCTTTGAGGCTAAGGCCAAGCTATGTTGTGAATCTTGCATAGCTGCATTTATCTCTATTAGAGAGGCAAATGTAGCTTTAATAAATCAAAATCTTGAGCTTGAGCAAACCCTTTCCAAAAGAAAAGCTGAGTATGAGTCTGTCCTTAAAGATAAAGATGATGAGATTTATAAGCTTAAATGCCAATTAATGATTAAAAGGCTAAGGTTGAGGTCATTCTTGAGAACCACAGAGATCTCAAAGAAACACTTACAGCTACACAAGTTGAGTGTGACCGCAGGGTATCATCTTGCAAGGGATTTGAAATGCTTCTCAGCAAGCAAACAACTTCGAATGTGAAGTTTGGAATAGGTTACAATCACATTGCACCACCTACAGATTTTACTCCAAAATCAATAGTAAAACCTGAAGGTGAAAGTAATTTCCAAACCACATCATGATGTGTATCATCCTCAAGAAATCACCCAAAATCAGAAGATAAAATCAGTGTTGATACCTCAGCAAATCAATTGCCTGATGGGTTAACTACTGATAAGCACATGAAGCTGTGTACTTCAGATGTTTTCCCTCAAAGTACCTCAAGTACTGAAGGGCAAGTCACAACATCTGAAAAGCATTTCAAATCAACTAAAATAAAAGGATTAACACATTCTGAGGAATCTATCATACGGTCTTTCAGGACGGATAGAGAACAGCTGAAGAACAAGTCTTCAGTTGTTACAGATCCTTCTATACTTAACACAAGTACTGAAAGGAGGAAAGTACTAAAGATCACACCTTCAGTAGTTTCCACTTCAGCAGTTGATCAATCCAAGATGAAGAATAAGCCATGTGACATATGTGGTAAATTCAATCATCTTTCTGATGAATGTTGGTACAAAAAAGGTTCCAAACTCAACAAAGATAAGCTCATTAAAATACAGATGGATGAAATGAAAAATGAGTTTGAGACCAAGCTTGTACCACAGTCCTCCCAATTGATAACCCAAGACTTCACCCAAATTCAAAAAGAAGGATAGGGTTTATCATAAAACAGCTGATAGTGTTCCTCATGATAAAAATCAGACTAAGTCTGTGAATTTCAAGGAGGAAATGGTGGGCCACAAGAACTCATCAAAAACAAGTACTGATGTGTCACAAGAGCTGAAAGCTTTAGCTACAAATCAGACACAACTTGTTATGATGGTTCAGCATTTGTTGGGGAGAGTTAACCAACTAGATGCACCTGTGATCAAACCACTGAAAAGGTATTCCAAGCCCAAATCCAAGGAATCCATTTCAGCACCATCTCCACCTTCATCAGCTGCTAATCATGAGAAACAAGTTATGGTTAAATCTGTTGATGAAAACAGACCAAAACCACAAAGGTTTGGGTCTCAAAACCTAACTAGTTCCTTGTGATGAATGCAGGGTTCTTCAGCATGCCAAAGAAGCATCTGGTATGTAGACAGTGGAGGATCTATGCATATGACAGAGAGCAGTTCTCTTCTTAATGACTACTCTCAAGGAAAGAAGGGATTTGTTTCATTTGGAAATGATGCTAAGGGTTACATCATCGGGAAAGGATATGTGTCTAATGGAGAAATGAGATTTGATGATGTTAACCATGTGGAGAATCTCAAGTATAATCTACTGAGTGTCAGTCAGATGTGTGATAAAGGGAATGTTGCACTTTTCACAAGCCAAAACTGCAGGATTCTGTCTTCCATAGTTCTGAGGCTGATTGACAAGGTATTTGATGAAATACTCTCCTGAAGGCCAACAGGATTGGAAGAGTATATGCCCTGGATTTGTCAAAGAAGATTGATTTTAAGGGTCATCCTTGCCTGTCTCCAAAGCCTCTCCACAGGAATCTAAACTGTGGCACAGAAGGCTGGGTCATGTAAATCTCAAAAACATGAATGAGCTGATCCACAATAGTTTAGTGAGAGGTCTACCAATAAAGGACTTCCACTATGATGAAACCTGCACTGCTTGTTTGAAAGGAAAACATCACAAAGTCTCATTCTCTCCTATTGAAGAACCTAAGTCCACTGCCTGCTTGCAGTTTTGCACATGGATCTATTTGGTCCTGTGAGAGTGATGAGCATGGCAAAGAAGAAATATGTAGTAATTGTGGATGATTACTCCAGATTTGTATGGACTTTCTTGTTGCATTCAAAGGATGAGGTTACTCAGACGATTATAAACTTTGTGTTGTATGTTGAGAAGCAGTATTCCCTATCAGTCAAGTGTATAAGGAGTGATAATGGAACAAAATTCAGAAACCAAACACTTGATGATTTTTATCTCTCAAAGGGAATCAAGAGGCAGTTTAGCATCCAAGGACTCCAGAACAAAATGGAGTAGTGGAGAGAAAACATGACCCTAATTGAAGCTGCAAGGTCCATGTTGGCTGACTCTGGTTTGCCATTGACCTTTTGGGCTGAAGCTGTCAATACAGCTTGCTATGTGCAGAATAGAGTTTTAGTAAATCAGAGGTTGATGAAGACTCCATATGAAGTCTCATCATTTGGCTCCTCTAATTCATTCTTCAAAGCCTTTGGGTGTCCTGTTTTATTCTCAACACAAAGGATCAACTCCACAAATTTGATCCTAAGGTGGATGCAGGGTATTTTGTAGGATATTCATCCACATGCAAGGCTTACAGAGTCTTCAACTGCAGAACAAAGATAGGTGAAGAAACCTTGCATGTGAAGTTCAATGAATCTCCTAAGGATAAAATTCCACAAAACCCTGTGGAGTTGTTTGATCTAGATATACTGCAATATGTTCCTTATCAACCTCCAGCTATTGCAGATCATGTGAATACATCATCTTCTGTAGCAAGTCTTCCACCTGGTGGTACTGAAGATGATGATGATGATATCAGTACTCACCTTTTCAAGTTTAGTGATTAACTGCCTGAGTCCACTAAACTTGATGTTCCTGTAGTTTCAGCAGCTCCATCCACAACAAATGCTGATGAGATTTCTTTTTTCTCTACATCATTTGAACTGCCATCTCATACTTGGTTTCAAAAGTCTGGATCAACATCTATTGCTGCTGAACCTGCTACAAACACTTGCACTGATCTTATAGTGTACCAAGAGCTGAAGAATCACCCCATGTCTCAAATCATTAGTGATATCAATGCTGGTGTCTCAACCAGAAATCAATTGTCCAACTTCTGCTTCTATGCTCTCTTCATCAGTCAGCTAGAGCCAAAGAACTATCATGTTGCTTTATAAGACAATGGATGGGTTGAAGCCATGCAGCTTGAGCTACTTCAGTTCAAAAAGCAGCAAGTGTGGGAACTGGTTCCTCTACCCCCAGGTAAGTGTGCAATAGGCACTAAGTGGGTGTTTAAGAATAACTGATGTAAATGGGCTTATTGTCAAGAACACGACTAGACTGGTGTACAGGGGTTTTCACAGAAGAAGATATTGATTATGATGAAACCTTTGCCCCTGTAGCCAGACTGGAGGCAATTAGATTGTTCTTAGCCTATGCTGCATTCCAAAATCTTAAAGTTTTTCAAATGGATGTCAAAAGTGCTTTTTTATATGGAAAAATAAAAGAAGAGGTTATGTGTGTCAACCAACAGGTTTTGAGGACAATAAACATCCTGATTGGGTGTATAAACTTCATAAGGCTCTTTATGGGTTGAAGCAAGCTCCTAGAGCCTGGTATGAAACACTTTCAATTTTCTTCATCAAAATAATTTCACTAGAGGCTCCATAGATAAAACTTTGTTTATTAAGAAAGTGGATCAGCATAAGCTACTTGTTCAAATTTATGTTGATGATATAATTTTTGCATTCTCTGATCCCCAGTTGTGTGATGATTTTACAAGTTTAATGAAACAAAAGTTTGAAATGAGTGCAATGGGAGAATTACAGTTCTTTCTAGGCTTGCAAATCAAACAAAAGGCTGATGGAACCTTCATTCATCAGTCAAAATATACAAAAAATCTTTTGAATAAGTTTGATTTACAAAACTGTAAGCCCTGTTCTACTCCCATGTGCAATACCACACAACTGGATGTAGATCAAAAGGTAAAGCTGTTGATGAAACACTTTACAAATGTATGATTGGGTCCTTGATGTACTTAATAGCTTCTAGACCAGATATTATGTTTTCAACTTGTGTTTGTGCTAGATTTCAGTCTGCTCTTAAAGAGTCTCATTTGATTGCAATCAAGAGGATCTTTAGATATGTGCAAGGTACACAATCTCTAGATCTTTGGTATTCCCCTAGACACTCTTGCAAATTAGTTGCTTTTTCTGATAGTGACTATGCAGGGTGTAAGTTAACTAGAAAGTCAACTTCTGGTGGATGTCAATTCCTACGCTACTGTTTGATTTCTTGGCAGAGTAAGAAACAAACATATGTTGCTACATCCACTGCTGAAGCAGAGTACATTGCTGCTGCAAGTTGTACATCTCAGGTACTCTGGCTTCAGAACCAATTATTGGATTATCGCATTACAGAGACTAAGACTCCATTGTTAATCGATAGTGCTTCAGCTCTGTGTATTGTTAAGAATCCAGTCCAGCATTCTAGGATCAAACATGTAGAGATCAGACACCATTTTATTAGGGATTGTTGTTTGAAAAAGGTTTGATTGATCCAAAGTTTGTGCCAAGTGCTGATGAGCTTGCAGATATATTTACTAAGCCTTTGGACAGTTCTACTTTCCAAAACCTTGTGTTAAGGCTTGGTATGCTGCAGCTAGAATAAGTGACAACTACTGATGATCTCAGTAAACAAGTACTGATGACCATTAGTAAACATGTCACAAATAAGTACTGATAAGTTTTATTCTCAGTTGGTTTCATAACTACTAAAGACTAAATTACTTAAATAGTACTGTACTTTCTGTTAAAAGAAACTGATGCAGTTACAACTACTGATGTAGTTATAACGACTGATGTCAGTAAAAACACATAAGTACTGATGTCCTATGAAACAACTGAAAACAACTAAAAAGTCTAATGAGTAAGTGTTGAGTACAGTATGAAACAGCTGAAAAGCTAAGAATTGACGAAAACTACTGATGAGAATTTTCTCTTCAATCGTTTCCACAAACTACTATTTCAACTTAAACAACTGATGACAAAACCATGTCTTCAGTAGTTTCACAACTACTCAAGACTAACACCAAGTCCTTAGTTGTTTCCTACACCTAAAGCCAAAACCAAGGTTTTCAGTAGTTTCATAACTACGGATGACCAAAACCAAGTCTTCAGTTGTTTCAAATGTTGATAGTTAAAACCAAGTCTTCAGTTGTTTTCATACAACTGATGACAACACAACACTTTCAGTCATTTTCTTTTCAGCATTTCTTAACCTATAAATACCTGCACTTATAGCCGACGTTTCATTAGCCGTTTTCTATCCTTTTCTCTCTCAACAATGGCGACCATGAAACTCAAACCCAGACACACTGTGTTGCCTACCTCTTGAAATCGGCCTTTTGGAACAAATTTGATAATGCCATCAATCTTACGGTGGATTCCCAATATAGAACCGCCTTTCTTTTGAATCCTACCATATACCCCGATTCCTTAAACCAATTCTGTACCAACGTCTATGTAACAACTGGTGAAAATGATAGCCAAATCACTCTCCAGTCATTGGTCAACCAGAAACAGGTGGTAATCACCCCTGACATCATTCACAAAACCCTAAATTTGCATGATGCCACCTATATTATATATACCCGAAAGGCACCATTGATATGTCTTTCATCAACAACGGGTATGAAGGAGACTTAAGTGCTACAACCATTCTCAAAAGGCACTTCCATGATGCTGAAAGACTTATCTTCCACATGGTGAATGTCTGCCTTACTTCAAAGACATCTTCATGGGATCAGATGTCCTCATGATGGCAACAGGTATTGTACTCTATCTTTGAACGACAAACTCCAAATTATTCTGAAATAGTGTTTATGGAACTTAAGGATCTGGCTCAGAAACCTATGACAAACAGATGGCTACTATATCCCAGGTTTCTGATGGCCATAATTTTAAATCAATTAAAATCTGAAGGCCTTGTTGGTCTTGGAGTCCTTGCTCCAGCTATCTTAGCTGAGGTATACTCCAGGCATAACTCTGACCCTAGTCTTAAAGGGGCTGCCCGGCTGCTCAAACCCAAGCAGAGGGAACCCACAGCCTCCACCTCCAGATCCAAAGTCCCCACCAAACTCAAACCCCAAAAGCCCAAAAAGGCTACTCAGGGAGATGAGTCCCCTGAGAATGCCCCTGTACCACAATACAGGAAACACATACTAGTTCTAACCCCCAAGTCATGTCTGAGACTCAACCAGCTGAAACCGCATAGGTATCCTCTCCACAGGATCCTGTTGCAACCAAATTTGGGGATACCACATTACTGGAACCTATATCAGTTGAGAAGGTTACAATTGAAGAGCATCTCTCACCCGGGTGCAATCTGCTTCTGACCAATCTCCAAATGCAACCACCCCTCAAAGCCCAACCCTTATAGTTGCTAAAGTGCTAAGTCAGCTACATTCCTCACCCCCTCCCCAGAAACCAACTAACACTAGGAATACCTCAACGATTGAGGGGAGGATCAAAATGCTACTGATAACCCACAACACAGGGGTTATAATGTTCAATCAGGTGATTAGACGATTCAGCAAAGACCGATGAAGACCTGGGCTTTTTCTTTGATGTCTTAGCCCATAACAAAATCCTAGAGATTGAGGTGAGCAGACTCAAAGAACTGCTAGCCAAAATGTCTCAGGATAAAAGTCCATCTGCCTCAATAAACCCCAGATGGCACCTTCATTTGAAGGTTCACCAAACACACAGTCAATACACTTAACTAAGCCACTGCTTTTGGCACCACCTCTCAGGGACAGAACCCCTCTAAGCAGATGGTTGCAACCTTTCAAAGCTCCTTACCTCTCATCACTCCCATCATCACTGAGATAGTATATAAAGCGATTGATGAGAGGATCTCCTCAAATCTCCAAACACTCCTTGATGATGTTGTTCACAAGTCACTTTCTGCCTTCAAGCCCCTGATCCCAATGCACCCAAAAAGGGGGAGACTACTAAGTCTAAGGCAGTGAAAGAAAGGAAAAGGAAGAGAGTAGAAGATGAGAAAGAACCAGAAAAAGAAAAGGAGTTGGAGAAAGAACAAGAACTGATCATAGAGAAACAGCTGATCACAGTGCAAGAGCTGAGCACAGACAAAGAGCAGAAAGATCAGCTGATCACTTACAAACGGAAGAGAAGTGCTGAGTCAAAGTCTGATGGAGAAAAGTTCTTAGAAGATCTAGTCAAAGAAGCTGATGAAGCTCACAGTAGATCTATGGACAAAATAATAGATCAGCTCTTCAGACAGTGTCATGACACAGCGACCTTAGATGTTGAGATCAGAAGCTAGAGATAAATGAAATTCAAGCAAGATGGGCTAGTTACAGTGTGATGGATAGGGAAAGGTTGGAGATTATGATCAGGTTTATTGCCAAATATCTAGGAAGATCATTGATAGAGATGAAGTCTTGGTCCAGAGACAGTATCTTGGAAATAACCAAGAAAATCTGTTCTGCTGGAAGCTACAACAAAGGGTTGATCATCGAAGCACTGGATGAAGCAGGTGCTGGGAAGAGAACTGAGATGGCAAAGCTCTCAAAAGCCAAACTCACCACTAAATTGCTAGATCAGCCTTCTCATACTCCCACTCAAAAACAACCCTCAAAGCAATCATCTCTAAAATCTGCCAATTCTATCCCTAAACCAAAACCACCCACAACTCAACCCACAAAACCAATTCCATTACCCCAAAAACCATCTCAAACCACACCCAGTGATACACCCAGAAGGAGGAGAAGGGTGTTGAGGGTAGAAGAAGAAGAAGAAGAGGATGAGAATGAAGACAGTCTGCCAATCTCTGCCGTTCTCAAACTTAAAACACCTGAGCCTAGAAGTCAACAGATGATCACACCTGACTTGCAAATGCAAATGGTGAAAGTGAAGATTGAAGAAGTAGAACAGAAGAAGCAGCATGATGAGCAATTTCTCAAAATGGTTGACAAGGACTTCCCTCAGTCCTCATCCATTCAAGCAATGAAGAAAAAGCTCTGAGGCTGTACACTCTTAGGCATACATTCCAACATCAAAGAGAAAGAGTGAGGATTTGGCCAGACCCCAGGGTAAGTTCCAGAATACACAAGAACATACCAAGTAGATATCATGGCCAAGTGAAAAAGACTTTGAATGCTGCAATTATGTTGGCTATGGTAGTCTCACCCTGGGAGATTATATAAGAATTCAAGAGAGCACACAACTCAAAGACAACCCCTCAATCTCTACTTGAGAACAAAATGATCAAGAAGGGGCTATTATACAAGTGACTTGAAGATCTTCAAAAGAGTGAACTCTAGTTGTTGCTAGAAGGCTCTCATCCAGATGAATTCGCATACAGAGAGATCACAACTGTTGAGTTGAAGAATGGGAAGACAGTAAGGTATCTGTCTGAATATTATGGCCCTGAGTTCTTCTTTGAGGGGGAAGCAGAAGAACTCACCAAGGAGGAACAAGTTGTTCTCCTTGAGGCCTATGCAAGAGAGTCTTACAGACTCATCAATGGGAATTAGGTTTCATGGTTGGGACAAGACTCTGTGTCCAGTTTCCCCAACATAGAGTTCCCTTCCACACTTAGCCAATCAAAAGATCAGAAACCTTTTCCCGGCCTGTGCTTACATGATTACCTCTGAAGCTGATCAAGAGGGTGTTTCTGCCAAAGAATAAGTGGGATCATCAATAAACTTAGAGGTTTTGGCTATATTGGTTCAGGGGGAGTTTGTTGAACCAAAAGAACCAATGAGCCTGACCAGAAAAACCTCCAAGTCCCACAGACATTACAACTGCCAAAGAAGATCACAACAGCTGAAGACATCAGTTGATTACAAGGTCTGAAGACAAAGTCTGAAGACAAGATCTGAAGATTTCTACTAAGACAAAGTCTAAAACTAAAGTACTGAAGACAAAGTTTGAAAGTGAAGTACTAAAGACAAAGTCTGAAGCTATTAGCTGAAGACAACGTCTGAAATAAAAGTCTGAAGAACAAAGACTGAAGACAAAGACTGAAGACCAAAGTGATCAGTAGTTGTCACAATAGCTGAAGTTATTAACTTCAGTAGTTGTGATGGTTTTCCTTGAGTACTTGTAATTTACCTTTCAGTAGTTTATAGTTTTAGTAGTTTTAGTTTAGTAGTTTTATGTTCTTGTACTTAGCATTCTCTGAGATATGATCAGTTGTTAAGAACATTCTCAGTAGTTTGTATAGTTTCAGTTGTTTGTATAATTCTATTAGATGTCACTATCAAGTGACATCAGCAGACGTCACATTCCTCATATAAGGAATGTTGACCTAATTGTAACGTGTGACTTTCAGCCACCACGAAAGCATTTGAATAAAATATTCCTTTTGCAGAATTCTCTCTCTCTCTATAACTCTATACTATTCCATTGAATATCAATTGACTTCTTGTTAAATTGTCTATTTCATTGTTCGAATTCCGCTACAATCTACTCTAATTAATCAAACTTAAATCACTAATCCTAATAAATGGTATCAGAGCAGGTTAATCATTGATCGATCTAACAATTGATCATTGAAACTGCTATTTCGATATCTAAGTTTGATCGAATTAGCATATTTGCAAGAATTGGTTATAGGGATTGAATTTCTGCTACTTTCGGTTATTTGCTTTGAGATTCCTCTTGGTTCGTATTGAGTTTGTTGTATTGAGATTGAATTTCTCTTGTTAAATTGTCTAATTCATTGTTCAAATTCCGCTGCAGTCTACTCTAATTAATTAAACTTAAATCACTGATCCTAACAATCGACACTCGGTTTTTCTCAATGAAGCAGATAATCAGTGTTTAAGACAAATTGCTGTTGATTTTTAGATAGTATTTGAGTTTGTAAACGTAAGTTTGAGATTCAAATCAGTGAATTTTGAGTAAATCTTGATGATTCTCATAGACGTTCGTCGGCTATTTGGGCGTTCGAACCCTATGACACTCAAAGTTAAACAAATAAAATCTTAACATCATATAAAATTGATCATAGATTGTTCATGTATATCAAATTCCGAGTGATTTGATATATTGATTGTGTATTAACATAAGAATGATGTTGATAAGAAAATCCTCGGTCGAATTTCTTCGAAGGAAGAAGAAGAAGATGAACAGACATGTGAATAATTTTGTTTGAAAATAAAAATAATAATAATATTTTTTTAATAAAAAGTAGAAAAACTCAGAAAGAAAAATGAATAAATGTTAAATTCAAAAGAAACAATTCAAGTATGCCACAAACTTAAATTCACAAGTAAAACAAAATAAAAAAAATTTCACAATTCAAAGTGGAATTTACTTTCAAAGCATAAATTCTTCAATCTTTTGATGTTCTAATATTTTTATTTTATTTTGCAGATGGCAACTTTAAAGTTTGAAATAAAAATGATACGATTTTTGTTGAGAACTAAATATGTTTATGCAATGTGTGCATGACCAATGATTAATAAAAGACTGATTAAGAAATTCTGGAGAACTGCTGAAGTAGAAAGAGATGATGGAGGGAACAAAGTTGTAAGAGCGTTCATTACTTCTAATAGAATGCTTGAAGTCTCAGAACAAGCAATCAGAACTGCTCTCAGACTTGGAGAAAATGACCCTGAAGTCTTATCTGAGTATACATTCAATGAATGTAGAGAAGTGTTTATACAAATGGGTCATCCAGATCATTTCCCAAAGAAACAATTTTTACGAGCAAGAGTGTACAAGCATTGGAAATTATTATGTTATATCTTTCAACAATGCATGTCTAAACTAGTGCTAGTTAGGACTCATTCCCTGTAGACATTGCATCTCCAATTATTGTCTTAGCCACAAATAGAAGATTAACATGACTAAATGGATATTGAATGGTTTCATTTTCAATCTTGAAAGAGGAAGGAGACATAAATACTTAATGTATCCTAGATTTCTTCAAATGCTTATAAATGAAGAAAATCCAGATCTTATGTTGAAGGAGTTGAAGGTGAAAAATTACAATTAGAGCATATGTCTGAATCTGTATATAAAAGACTATCAATGATCACTGGTGCTCAAACATTCCTCTGTTTGAGTATATAAGGAATGTATCTAATGATGAAGTTTATATAAACCAACAACACTTCCATTTATCATAAGATGAACCAATAGAACCTAATGATCTCATTGAGGATGTTGTTGAAGTTATGATTGATGATGATGATGAAGATAATGATGATGAAGATTCAGAAAGCTCATCAACAGATGAAGATAATGATGACAATGATGGTGCAGCTGAGGCCCATCAAGAATCCATTAAAGAAATGAATGAAGATGAACATGTAATTGAAGTTCAAAATATAGCTGAAGAAACTGTTGCTAATAATAGTCTTGATAATAATGTTAATGAAATTCAAGAAGATGACCCTGATGTTGGAGTACATGAAGAAGTTTCAGAAAATCAAACATTTTATTTTGATTTTATGCATGACATGTTATATGAACCAGTATTTCAAGCTAAGCAAATTGAAGAATTTGAAGAAATTGTTGTAAGTACAACTCAAAATATTTCTGTAGAAACAGAAGAAATGGTGGATATTGATGAGGTAGAAAAATTGAAAGAAGAGAATGTAGTAAAGAAAAGAAAATTGACGAATTAAAGGCTGAAAATGAAAAACTGAAAGAGTTGAATATATCTCTTGAATCAGAGATTAAAAGGCTAGAAAGTGAAAATGCAAAGCTAAAAGAAGAAAATGTTGAGAAAGATGAAAAATTGTGATGTATGCAAAAGATAAAGAAGATATGACAAAGAATTTTGAAGTGATGATAAAAGATTATGATATTCTTGAACAAAAATTCAAGAAACTGATACAGGAAAATGAAAAATTGAAAGAAGAGTTGTTAAAGTCAAAAGAAGTACAAAAGCCCATATCACCTGAACAAATGATTAGTGTTGAAATGAATGTTGTTGATGAAAATCCTGTAATGGATAAAGGAAAAAGAAAACTTGATGATATTGAAGATGCAAGTTTATCTGAGTCAGTTCCAAAGTTCAAAGAATTGAAGAAAATGTTGAAGAGCAAACCACTCATCAACAAATTGAGGCTTTGACAGATATTGAAGAAATGTACAATGATGATGGTATGATGATGTTTTGAATGATGAAGCACAATTGTAGCTAATCTCTCTTCACAAGAACAATTTCAAGATCAAGAAGAAGTATCACAAGATTTTGAAGAAAGATATAATTATCTTGTGAGGATGAAGTATAACAGAGTATTTTTGGATGGATTGATAGTTTCTCAGATCAATGATGAATATGAGAAGTGTATTGCAGCAGAGTCAGTCGCTCCAATTGATCCAAATGAAATTGTGATAGAGCATGGTGAATGGATTAGAGAAGCAGAAAGTATTAATGTACAAGAATTACCAAGCTCAGAGCTTCACCATCTTGATCCGGATAGTATGAGTATTCCAGCTTTAAGATCATGGTTGCAAGCTAGACACTATCCATGGAGAAAATTGAAAAGACTACAATGTGTATCATTAAGAAATATTATCAGAAGCTTTCAAGAGACAGAAATAAAAGAAGATGATTATTCTTGATACAGAATATCCTCAATATTTGGAGATAACAAAAAGAACAAGAATGCTAAAACCTCAAGAAATCAAACAAATGGCAAGAAAGTCACATGCTTATAATAGTAGGAAAGAATTGATTAAAATGTTTTCAAGTACAGAAAAGCAAGCTTACAAAGCATCATCTGAGCAAATTCAGATTTTTGATAATGCTAGATCCACAGGTGATTTAGTGAGAAACGTATTGCAGAAAGGACAATCCGTTGCTGAATTGTTGAATGCTATGATTGCTCCAGATTTTACAAATCAAGTAAAAATAATTGCATGGAAGTATGATGAGATTTTTGATGCTTTCTTAATCAAAAGAGTAAATGCAATTTGTGATGTATATCACTTTTACTCTAGCATATTTAAGCTTCCTGTGCAAGATTTGAAGTAGTTGAATAGATTACCTCTGATCAATCCAACAGATTCCAAACGTGGTAAAATGATGGTGGAATTACTGAGAAAAGGTATGGATTGATCAAGTAATTTTCTTCAAAGTAGATGTGATCAAGAAGATAAAGAGTACTTTGCTACTCTAAAGAAAAACAAAAGGCTCAAAGAAGTGCAATCTGAAGATGAACACTTTTTGATTGAATTTTATGATAAATACTTTGAAAAGGTAACAGCTCCTGGTTTGAAAGTGATTGAAGGTAACCAGAAATCAAAACCAATTCTTATGTAGTTTTATAACACTGAGATGTTTGAACTTAAATTGGTTCGAAATCTTGAATAGTGGGATGAACACATGATTACTCTTTTTGGTGTTTTTGAACTCAAACTGTTACATCCAAGTTATATTTCATTTTTGTCTGTACAAAAGTTTGAGAAAGTATCTCCTCATGTTGCATAGCAAAACAAGTAATATTTCATTTCCATAATCAATATGATGAGTGCAGCTATGGAAAGAATATCATTGAGAAAAGCTCTTGCTTATGCAAACATTGTAAAGAAAGATATCAAGGATATTGAGTTTATGAGAATCTCAAGGAAAGGTGTCTTAGAAGTATACTCAAAGGAAAGTCCAAACCCTATTGAGTTATATGCAAACATTGATATTACTTGGTTATCAAAAGACACGTTGGAAAGAATGAATAAGATGGAGATAAAGACAAATGAAGCTAAACCAGAACAACACATTCTTGTAAGAAAATTCAAGTCTGCTATTGTAAATGCTTTGAAAGAACAAGAGATGTACAAAAAGAAGCCAACGTTCAATATAAACGAAGAACCAGAAGACTTCTTTGAGTGAAAAAGATTGAAGATAGAAGATGGAAGCTAAAGATAAAGCTGAAGGAGATTAAGAAAGAAGAAAAGATTAAAGATTTTGAAGACCGAAGACCATGTAAATCATAGGGGGAGTATTGTTAGGACTCTAGAAAGATTAACATGTTGTCTTTATGTGTCTGTTTTATATTTGTAATAGTATAAGGATTATTTTTGTAATTGTTAGTTCCTTTGTATTTCATTATAAATAGCTTAGACAGTTAGTTAGTAAGAGAGAGAGTGAACGAACTACTGCTCATTACTTGTAATTTTCTTTGCTTGATATTAATGAAACTGTGAATTTGTTAATATCTTGTTTGAAATCGATTACTTTGTATGTGTTTTCTTTGAATTGTGTTCATATATCATCACAGATTAGCTCAATTGATCCTATCAGGTTATGTTCCCTATAGCCTTGCAATTCATTAATGCATTTTTCACTACAAGGTTAGATTTGACCTTAGTAGGCATTGGAGATGGTCCATCATTGATGTGAGCCATAAGAGCATGATTTTGGAATTGAGGCTTGACTTCCTCTACATACACACTCCAGTCACATACCCCATCTTGCTTTATCACTAGGGCACCGGCAAAAGGCTGACTGCTTCCATGAGCTTAATTTTTCAGCTGTGGTTGATTCTGATATGTTTGTTGATGATGAGAATGATGATACTACTGTTGTTGACTTTTGGAGTGATAGCTTGAGTTGGGCTGTGATGAGGATTGGTCTGGAGAGTTCCTTTGATAGTTGGTTCTCTTGGGGGCAATGCACTCTCTTGAGAAGTGGCCAGCCATGCCACAGTTGAAGCATTTCACCTTGGTTTTATGATATCCAAGTTTTGTGTTTTCAATTAGGCTCAACTTTCTTCCTTTTGTGAAGAATTTCTTGGCTCTCATGGCAATCATGGCCATTTGCCACTGTAGATCCATTTCCTCCACATCATCAGGATCCATTTCCTCCAAATCTTCCTGAATTAGATGAGCAGAAGTGAGTCTTCCTCCCAAGGAGGCTTCAAAGCTTGCAACAAAGGCATTGTACGTTGCCTTTTGTTCTTCTGATCTTGAGTCTTCAGGAGAGGTTTGAGGAGCAACAGAGACTTTAGGTGTTTGAGATGAAGTTGATGGTTGATTGATTGGTGGAGTTTCAATGAACCCAGTGTTGTTCATTTGATCACTTGATGAGATGAAATCATCTTCCTCAGTGATGAAGGCATTTTCCACAGAATGTGATTCTGATGAAAATTTGTAAGCCTCAATCACTCTTGGTCCACCAAGATTTCTGCTTTTTTCATCAAGTTCTAAAGCTTCAATTTTGGCTATCATAATGTCTAAAGTAGTACTCTCAAGATCAAGAGTATTTTTCAGCATAGTTACATTTTGTTTCCAGCTTTCAGGGAGACTGTGAAGCATTTTCTTGTTTAATTCTTTAATCTTGTAAGTGACTCCCATAATTTCTAAGTCATTTACTAACTGTACAAATCTGTGCAGTTGTTTAGATATTGATTCTCCCTTGGTGTGGTGGAATATTTCATACTGATTGACCAGCTTATCCTTGTTGATTTCAGCCACCTCACCGTTTCCTTCACACATGATTTTCAGTGCATCCCACACAGCTTTTGTAGTTCCATACTTTTCCAACCTTTTCAGCACATCCATCTTGAGTGCCTGAGTCAGAATTGAGTAAGCTTTGATGTCAATCTTGATTTTCTTATAGTCTTTAATGGGTATTCTAGAAGTCTTGTAAATTGCAGCTTGATCTATTGACAGAGTAACAAAGATGTATGGACCCTTGCACATAGATATCCAGAAATTAGGATCTACACTTGTGATGTAGTTTCTAAACATTATTCTCCACTGTTTAAACTCAGATTTGTGTTTAAGCATAGGAGGTTTAGGTGTATGACCAAGTTCTGAGTAACTGTTAGAATCCATTTTAACTTGTGTAAATATAGATTTAGTTGATTTTAAGATTGATTAGTCTAACTTGTTCAAGCAGTTCGTTCGGAGTTCAGAACGAGATCTGCAATTGTAATGATTTTCTTGCTGTTGACAGGAGTATTTTTTACAGTTTACTAAGTAGAGATAATGATATTCACTACTAGCAACTCGATTACCACATCAATCAAATTCTATTCAATTCTTGCGGAGATCTGAAAGAGAATCGAGAGCCAAAGCTCTTATACCAATTCACTGGGTTGAGTAAGATTGATATTCTTACTGTGAATCGAATATGGTAATCAAGTCAATGATTGAATGGCGGAAACAAATAATCAAAGAACATTCAATGCAAGAAAAATACTCATAAATGCTTTTGTATTGGATATATGAAAGTTGATTAATTATAGAGAATAATTACAACAAAAATTCTCTATGTCTATCTGTCGTCACCTCAGGTACATAGAGAAGACAAGATGCCTTTACAAAATGACTAAACTACCCCTTAGCTATTACATCAGAAACTAGTCTAAGTCTTGATCTGCATCTTTGCTTGTTCATCCGTATTGACAAATGCAGATGAGTTAACTTGATCAGCATTTGTTCACTTGATCATCCGCATTAGTATGTTGGTCATCTGTATTGGTTAATGCGGATGAACAAATACTTATGCGCATTTGTTTGGTCATCCGCATTTGTCTAATACGGATGAGCAAAGTCTTGTCCGTATTAACTCTTAGTCTTTCGGATTTCTTCTTGGTTTTAAGGGATTCCAGCAGAGCAATCATCAAATCACCGATTGAGTTGGCATGTATGATCCTTTCAGGGTGCAACAAAAACTCCATCGATTTATCTCCAAAATCAAGACATTGGGACCTTGCAAGAATCAAAACAATTATTGGACAAATAACCTAACTAAACTAAGTAAAATGTTGAAATTAAAGTTATTAGGTTATTAGTAAAGTGATTGCGAGTCTAATGAACCAAAACATGACGTCTAATTCTAAGTTTTGGTCCGAATTCGAACTTCAGTTGAACGAACAGTGGGTCATGCCACTGGACAGACGGACGAACTCCTATCACGCGTTTGAGTTGATCGAATGACTCAATCGGCTGAATGAGTGATACGAATGAGCTTAGTCGGCCGACTGAACCAAACGCATGCTTAGTCACCCGATTGAACTTAGTTGCATGCTTAGTCACCCGATTGAATCTAGTCGCATGTCAGGTCAACCGACTGTATACAGTCGCATGGTTCAATCGTATGACTGAACCAAAATGAATTCAACCAGGTTAATTAGAACTGATTTGCGTTGTGTAGTTATATAATGTCAATGTGTCTTGTGTTACAGATTGATAGCTGACATGTGGTCCATCAACCCCAAGCACAACATGTGTGCTTATTTAGATGCCACTACTCGGAATGGTGCCGAGTTTGCGGGGATCTTGCTTTCTTTAAGAGATCCAGGATCTAAATGGCTATTTCCACTCCGTGCACTCCTTATACGTCTATTCAGCAGGCCTTCTGGCAGGGGGCATCGGTTGATCGTTCCCATGAGCCATGCAACATCCAGAGTTCTATCTTTGGGATGGATATAGAGATTATAGCGGCTGATATACGATGTGTACTTGGTTTGGGTGATGATGCAGACCACCCTACTAGACTTCACCCTCTGACAGGGACACGGTGCTTCTTAAGGATGAAGTACACTGGGAATATCAATGCAGGTGTGCTCAACAAGAGCAACCTTTGTCCCCAGTACAAGTACTTAGCACATGTCATCCTTAAGTGCTTGGCTTCGAGAAAGGGTGGGTTGATGATCATTCAGACCAGATTCAAAATGCCTACATGGCATTGGTTCTGAACTACCCTGTTAGCTTCTCGAGCATGATATTCTGTTATCTGATAGAGAATCTGGAGGGTAAGGGTAAAGTGGGATTCTGCATGTAGCCCAGATTCTTGCAGATGATTTTTGATGAGAATTTGCCTACACTGCAAAAGGAGAGCCATGATGCTATGTCATGGAGATCATGGATGATATAACACTAGGACCCATGAGGTCTACCGGGAAAAATAGGTCAAACCCTCAGCAAAGAGACTCTTCAGGCATCTGGCCTAGGCTGACTACATGGCGCCGGGTGAAACCTTGCTTCGGAAATAAGCTTTCCCTTTCACATCAGTTGAACCATAAGATAATCTCCAAATGTGAAACCTTCAACGCTCCTTTCTTTTTAACATTATTTGAATAATGCGTGCTTGCTAAATTGTAGTAACAATCTTTAGCCAAGTGGTTTTGCAAACCACATATTATGCATGCAATGTTAATCTTTGGGGGTTGTGAAGACTATTGTTTCTTGGTTTATTGACTTACTCAATGGTCTTCCCCTTTAACTCATGATCCTTCAACAAGATAGGAGTACTGGTACTACACTTCTTTTCATAATCAAAGTTGCCTATCACCTAGAATCTAGCTGAAATGAAAACACCCTTTTGTTTTGGGTCAATCTTTAGCTTGGCACTTGCAACAATGGTAAACGAATTAGGGTTTTTGCAAGCATCGATACAATGAAAGAAATCAAATCTATGTAAAGTATTGATACTTTCTCTGATAGTTTCGCTATCAGTAAAACTATCCTACCAATAACAGTTTCGCCCCGCTGAGACACTTAGTTTTGCTGGGTGAAACTAGCAGCTACCTATGAGCAAAACGACAGTTTCACTCATAGTTTCCCTTGGCAGCAAAACATAACTAGATAATAAACTTACAAAAGTAAATTAACATTTAACCTATTACAATCAAATATAAACAAAATCTAATCATAGGTGAGTCTAACCTATTCTTGATCTTCATATTATTATCAACTCATCTGAAGATCCTACATCATCATTCGAGTGTGTTTAAGAGAGTTTGAGAGTTAATCTTGTGTGGAATAACCATAACCGATCCTGCAATTTGTATCATAGCTTTTTAGGCTCTTGATTTTGAGATCTAACCATCTTAAATCATTTTGTTTCTTCACTCACTCACCCACACTCAAAATGGCCCTCAAGCAGAAATATTTTGAATCTAAAATGGGAACGATGACTAAGTCCTATCATCATCACTGATAATTTCAGATCTTAGCGGAAACATATTAAAGGTTTAATTAAGTATCAGATCTCCACATTTTTCCATCTTGATACTTAATGGACGAGCCAAAGGTGGAGTCCCCGACTTGTGACGGTGCCATGATAGAAAAAAGCTATCAAATATTACTCCAATGAAGACTTTAAGAGGATGGGCATTGATAGCAAAGCCATGACAGTTCTTCTTACAACCATACTGAACTCAATAATGGTAGGTTTTAAGGACTATCAGACTGCCAAAGAACTCTTTGATTCTTTGACTTTGATATACTCTGGTTCCACCGAGTCCAAAGAGTCCAAGAAAGATACCCTGAAGCACTAGTTTGAGAACTTCACTCACATTGGTGGAGAGACCCTGAGTAAGCAATACTTTATGTATATGGACTTAATCTCATTACTTCAGTCTGTGGGAGTGACTCTCAAGAAAAAAGACATGGTAACGAAATTTTTTAGTGCACTTCCTCATGAGTGGACTTTCTATTGTGCATTATAAAGAGGTTTGAGAATCTAAACATTCTCACCTTGATGGATACCGTGTAAAGATGGAGACTCGGAGAGGTCACCAAATGAGCATAATTTCTAGCCTTCCTACTAGCAATGCTTTACTCGTTACCAAAGGTTCAAGATCTCCTCAACCCTAGCAGTACTTGAGCTAACATTAACAACTATTATCATCCTCTAGGCCATAAGTTACTTTTCTTGAGACACCCAAATCATAACATGCTTAGCCAAGTCCATTCAGGATAGTTGTGCCTTTGTCGGAAATCTATTGACTTGCAGTTTTGCTTTCATGATCTAGAGTGCTTCAACCCATATGATATTGAATAAATGGGCATTGTCCAAAAATGGCTCTTTTAAACTGTAGAGCAAAGAAGTTCTTTAAAAGAACTTGAAGGCAGTTCCCTCAGAAACAAACCAACAACAAATTTGGGTTAGACAAATCAAAGGCCAAGTTCTATAATTGCAATCAACTTGGTCATTTTGCAAGGGAATGCAAGACTCCAAAGTCCAACCCCAGAACCTCTCAATCCTCCCAACATCATGCCAGTCCAAGAGTTGCTTCAAAGAGAATTGAACACAAACAACAATTGTTTCTCAAGAAGGTGTCTAGAGCTTTATGGTGCAACATGTGACTCCAACTTAAGCTCTCATGGTCAGAACATAAGATAATCAGCTATATGAACATCTTTGCATGCCAACATGTATAGCTAAGGTTAAAATCTATCAGGACAATAACATGGAGATCAAATTTGATATGAAGTCCTTAAAAATTCAATAATTTGATATTAAAAGAGTAGAATCTAACTACAAAATAAAAGTTGATGAGTTAGAGAAACTTGTTTCTCCTTTAAAACATAAACACTCAAACTATAGGGCTTAAATAAAGGATTTGGTTACCAAGTTGACTAATGCTCAAGCCTAGCTAGTAATAGCGAGGAGAAAGAAAATAAGTATGCTATTGAATAGCATAACTTCAATAACATTATTGCATCATCCTCCCACTTAAACATGTTATCAAAACAAAAGTGGGTTAGGAACCAATGAATTTGCTCCACCACACTCCTACATGTTTGTGTGACAGATGAGGTACTGAAGAGCAAGAGGTTCCAACTACTGACTCATTACACAATAAGCAAAAAAATGACGCAACAATGGTTTCCACTATAGAGAATGATGAGGTAGAAAACCTTTTCTACGCCACTGTGGATCAATGTTTCACTACCAAAGCCAAAAGAAACATGATCAAGACAACAAGAAAAACTAGTAAAAAGACGGTAGCATTAAAGTTAAAAATAGACCCCAAGCAAAAGGATGTATTTATCTCAAACGGATTCAAAGTGGTGAGCAGTTCTGATCTAGGAAAGAAGTGTAGTACCCATACTTCTGTCCAATTGAAAGATTAGAAGGCAAAAGGAAAGGTTGTTGTAGAAGAAAAGTGTAAGGCTTATTGGAAGGCTAATGCACTCAAAATAGGCCAAGTCTTTCCTACATGCATGCACTCAGTGCAATGTAGAAGTTGCTTCAGAAGTTTGACCCCCTGAATCAGAAATATAAGTGTAAAATCTTTTGAAGCCAAGACCAATGTCTTATGAAGCCAAAAGTGAAGTCATGCGAAGCTTCAAAGACTAAGTCTTCTGAACCCTATGAAGTGAACACCGATTTCTTTCAAAGACATTGAAGAACATGCTTTCTCTGATGTACTTTCCATAAAGTTAACCAACTTTCCGCTGTAACTGTGATGACTCACCAATTATACAAGTTGGTGAATGTTCCATGCTTTTTGCAACTGTATATTGAGGTCTTGAGTCTGTAACTTTATACTTTATGTACTTTAACCTTTTTGTAATATATTAGGATGTGAGCTATGGCATGTCATAGTTAATAGTCAAAAGGCAGATCTGGCTTTTGACTCTACATTGATTTTGTGGTCTAGATCAAATGTATCCAGCTCGCCTTCCAAGTATGGCCGGATGTAGGATGTAGAATAAAGTATCTCAAGTCCTTGTAACTTATTCTTTATGCTTTGTGTCACTTAGAATAGAACTTGAGAAGCAATATACTGCAATCATGAAAACCAAACATCTTTGTTGTTCTTAAGTTTCCTCCTCTAGTTCACTTGTGTTCATGGTATCATAATAAAGTCTAAATTCCTACCTGATTTATTAAGCCTGTCAAGCAATCTCCTTATTATGAGACTAAGTGTACTGACCACCCCTTAAACTGTCTTGCAATTGGTATCAGAGCATTCCAGGCTTTGTATTGTATGATCATACCATCTTAGATCCCTCAGTCTCACAAAACACTTAACTACTCAAATGGTAGTTCTCACAAAGGTTGACATGGAAACTGAAACCATGACAAAGTCCCCACTGATCGCTTCTGAAAACTTTGATACTTGGTGTCAAAGAATGGTAGGTTTTATCAAGTCCCAAGACTCTAGGACATGGGAATTTGTTGTCTTTGTGCCCCACATACCAAGCACCTCTTCAGCTACCACTGGAGGTGGTATGATTCCAAAGGAGGTGACTGACTATTTTGAAGAAGACAGAAAGGGAATAGATATAGATGAGGAAGCCATGGCTGCCTTCCAAAAGTGCTCTTCTAAACTTCATATACAAGGGATTTAACAAGTGCAAAACTGCTAAGCAACTATGTGATGCACTAAAGCTCATGTATGAGGGGTCCACTAAAGCAAGAAAGAATAAGAAGGACCTTTTGAAGAAGAAGTTTGATAATTTCACCTTCAAAGCAAGTGAAACCATGACTCAACAATACTTTAGGTATGTTGAGATTGTGGATACTCTAATGGATGTTGGAGTAACTCTTGAAAATAAAGACATTGTAAGGAAGTTCATATCCTCTCTTCCTAAACAATGGACACATTATTGTGTTATTATCAAGAGAACTGAGAACCTTAAAACTCTCACTCTTATTGAGTTGTATGGTATTCTTAGTGGATACCAGATGGAGACGAACATGCAAAATCCATCTGGTCACTCTAGCAATCAGCTGAGTTCAGCCCTTCATGTGGTTGAGGTAGATTGTAGAGAACCACAACATCATCTTATTTGCTCCCTTGACAACTTACATAAGAGTCCTTTCATCACCTTCCCTGAGACACCAAGGGAGAGTTACACTTAAGGAGGTCCATTCCAAGAGACAAGCTCTTCACAAGTTTTTGTGTCTGCTGATGAAAGTACTGGCAACTTTCTCTTCACCCTTGAAGATCTTGACTGCATCCATCCAAATGATCTGGAGTACATGGAGATAGTTTAACAGATAGCTCTTCTCACTCATAGAGCCAAGAAGTTCTACAAGATGTCAGGGAGAAAGTTTCCAAGCAATGCAACCATTGAAAAGTTTGGGCTGGACAAAAGCACGGTGAAGTGTTACAACTGTAGTCAAATAAGTCACTTTGCTAGAGAATTCAAAGCACCACGGACAAATGGTGGCCAAGCACCAACCAAACCAAACTACACTAACAGAGCCAACCAAAATGAGAAGCCAAAGCAGGAAGCTGCACTTGTAGTTAAAGAAGGAGGTTTTGACTGGAGCTTTCAAGTGGGAGATGCATGTCCACATCAAGCACTCAAATGTATAGCTAAAGTTAACATATATAGGTCTTATGATTTAGAGATGAGATCTGATCTTGAGTCTTTGAATATCTTAAAATATGATTTCAAAGAGCTAAAAATGATTACAAACTTAAGATAGAAGACTTAGAGAAAACCATTTCAACTCTCAACCATGAGCACATAAATTATATGACTCAAATAAAAGATCTCGTCAATAAGTTAACTAAATGCCAAGCTGAGCTTGTGATCAGCAAAGCCATGGCAGAAATATGTGTTCATGAAGAAGAGACCTTCAAGAACATAATATCCTCATCCGTACATGCAAATTTTTTTTATTAGAATAAGCAGGGACTGTTATCTGCTATGCTAGCTCCTCCATACACAATTTTGTATGTAAGATCTCCTAGCTGTAGAACTTGTGAAGATAAGCTTCCTATCATTGACCCTATATGTGAAGTGGATAAAGATAAAATAGTGAAGGATATGTATAAAAAGAGTCAACAAGAGCATCCTATGAAGGTTCAATATTCTCCTAAGGAGGGAAAGGAAGTTGGGATGACTAAGTCTAGAAGGAAGAACTTGATCAGGAAGGCCAAAAGACGGTCCAAGAAGGCTTAAGTGATCAAGGCTACTTTTAACTCTATACGGAAACATGTTTTTATCTCAGCAGGCTTTGAAGTGGTTAAGACTGACGAGTCAAAGTTGAACTCTAGTACCAAGGGTTCTACTTTATGTGCAAATCATCATAGCATCATCAAGAAGGTTGATCAGTTATGTACCACTGCTACACAACATGAACTATTCAACTCCAAAGGCAGTTCTCACTGTAAAAGAGTTACCATATAATCTGAAAAGATGAAGATGGAGAAGGAAAGTAATCAAGTTCATCTTTGTTCCCAAATGAAGACTCTCCGAAGGATGAAAATGGACTGTGTCATGTGTGGTAGTACTTCTCATTTATTAAAGGATTGCATCTATAATCTTAAAGTACTCTCCACATGATCAAGAAAGAAACTTCTGAGAATTTGAAGAAGAAGCAAGCTTTGGAAGGAATTATTTTCCTTTTAAGAAGCTTTAAAATAAAGAAGATAAGTGAAAACTTGTCTTCTAAAGAAAAGTTGGTCTCAAAAGAAAGGAGTACTTTTGATGTACTAAAGCCTACAGCAGTGATAGCAAGATCTTCCGAAGTTCCAGTCTCTAAAAATTCCAAAGTTGTCAAAACTTTCGAAGCACTGAAGGTCAATTCTACCTTTCAAATGTAGTGTAGATGACGAAGAAAGACCATGTGACTAAAGGTTCTTCATCAAAACTAGCAAATGATCCTCCAAATTTGACTATAGGATCAATTTTTGTTGCATTGTCTTCAACTTCAATTGATAAGCCCAAGATTAACAAGGCCTGGGTTGTAACTAACCATCTCTTTTGTGCAGGAATAGCTTAAGAAAAACAAGAATATATGGATCATTGATAGTGGTTGTTCCGGGCACATGACAGACAATGGGTCACTACTCCAAAATTTTGAAAAAAATGATGTATTGCCAGTTGCTATTGGAGGAGATGCTGGAGGTTACATTACTGGAAAGGGTAAAGTCACAAATGGTATGCTTAGTAATGAGAAGGTAAACTTTGTCAAGGAGCTTGCATAAAATCTTTTGAGTGTAACTAAATTTTGTGATCAGAGTCACAACATGATGTTTACTGAGCATGAGTGCATTGTTTTCAAGTTCAAGGTGGTCATTCCTCATGAGTACATCCTGCTCAGAGCCCCTAGGAAAAAGAACATGTACAAATGGACTTGCAAGAAATATATCCCCCAAGAGAAGTTTCATGCTTTCTGTCTAAAGCACATAGTGATGAATTTTTCCTCTAGCATAAAAGAATGTGCCATGTAAACTTAATAAATGTGAATAAACTAATTAAGAAAGATTTGGTAACTGGAAAGCCACAGAAAGAGTTTACAAGTGATGACCATTGTGTTGCATGCCTGAAAGGGAAGCAACATAAGGTATATCACAAGCCAAAGGAAAGAAATTCAATCACTACTCTCCTACACTTGTTACATATAGATCTCTTTGGCCCCACTAATGTAATAAGTCGAGGAAGGACCTCTTACTGTTTAGCGATTACAAATGATTTTACAAGATTCACTTGAGTCTTCTTTCTTAGAAGTATGTATGAAACTCCTGAGATTCTAAAGAATATCATCTTAAAGATTGAAAATCAATATGATCACAAGGTCAAAACCATAAGATGTGATCAAGGAACTGAATTCAATAACCAAATCCTTGATACCTTTTGTGATGAAAAGGGTATTACAAGACAATAAAATGCTCCCAAGACTCCTCAGGAAAATGGTGTTGCTGAGCGGACAAACAAGACACTGATTGAAGATGCAAGAACTATGTTGTCTTACTCTAAGCTGGCCATCACCTTATAGGAAGTGGCAATCAACATTACCTCTTATGTGCTGAATAGAATTATAGTGGTTAAGACACATGGTAAGACTCCTTATGAACTTTGGCACAAGAGGACACCTTTCATGGGTTTCTCAGGTCATTTGGATGTCCTTGCACGATCCTGAATACCAAAGATCAAATTGCCAAGTTTACTAAGAAATTAGATGATGGACACTTCATTGGATACTGTTCTCAAGCTAAGACTTATAGAGTATACAATCTTAGAACTAGGATAGTTGATGAGTCAGCCAATGTGACCTTCAATGAACACACACCTAGTGTAAATTGCTCTGGTCCTGATTGGCTTTTTTATCTTGATTTAGCTACCAACTATTTTCATAAATCTTGTGAGAATGTTTCAGGGTCTACATATATTATACCCATATGTGATCTTGATCCAAGATTTGAGCTGAGAGCCTCAAGTAACACTACTTCAGCTCCAGTCGTAACTAGCTCTGCAAATGAAGTTTCTATCAGCACAACAATGACAAATTCAGATGACACATCTGAGATGTCTTCAAATTCTAGCTTAGAGGCTCAACAACCAGAAAAAGAAACTTCAAATGCAGAAGATCATAGTGGTAGTGAAAGTGATCAAGAATTTCTTGATGATGATAACCACTCCTTTGAAGACAACATCAATGATGTCACACACTCATTGTATCAACTTTCACTTGATATGTGTGCTGATATGGTGAGAGAAATATCAATGCTAGATCTAAATTTTTCTGATTTAGATATATCTCAACAACTTGCTATAGTTTCTCATCTAACATCATTGGAAATGTTGATTTTGGGTAAGATCAAGAGGACAAACCCATGATGCAAATGTTTGTCTTTACTCTTGTTTATTATCTCAGATAGAGCATAAGAGGAATGATGAGGCATTGAAGGATGGAAGTTGGGTTGAAGCTATTTAAGAGGAGCTGCTTCAATTGAAAAGGCCAAAGGTTTGGAACCTATGTCCTCTTCCTCATGGGAAGACCATTATAGGAACCAAATGGGTTTTTAGAAATAAGAAGGATAATAGACGACTTGTCCTAAAAAATAAGGCAAGACTAGTTGTTCAACGGTATACATAAGAAGAAGGAATTGACTACACAAATGTCTTTGCCCCTGTAGCAAGACTGGAAGCTATTAGGATATTCTTAGCTTTTGCTGGATCGAAGAACTTCAATGTCTACCAACTTGATGTCAAGTGTGTTTTTCTCTATGGAGTGATTGATGAAGAGGTGTATGTCAAACAACCACCTAGTTTTGCAGATCTTGATCATGCTGATTATGTCTCTATGCTTGATAAAGCTCTTTATGGATTGCATCAAGCACCAAGGAAGTGGTATGAGACTCTATCTCAGTATCTTTGCAAGCATAGATACAGAAGAGGTACTATAGATGGAACTCTCTTCATCAAAGGAACAAGAAATGACTTGAAGCTAGTTCAAGTATAAGTAGATGACATGATTTTGGTTCAACTAATCTAAAGCTCTGCAAAGTTTTGAGAAGCTAATGAAGGATAGATTTGAAATGAGTGCCATGGGGGAACTCAACTTCTTTCTAAGAATTCAAGTGAAGCAAGTTGAAGATCACATCTTCATAAGTTAGTTAAAGTATGTTCAAGACATACTCAAATGGTTCAACATGACTGACTGCGAGTTGCTAAGACACCCATAGCCTGAAACCACTCCCTTGGGCCTGATCTTGAGGGGGAGTGTGAGGATGAACATCTCTATAGGGCTATTATTGAGTCTCTTATGTACAATACAGCTAGCCGGCATGATATCATGTTTACTACATGTGTTTATGCAAGATATCAAGCCAATATAAAGATGCCACATCTTATCACAGTAAAGAGAATTTTAAGATATCACAAAGGTGCCTCAACACTTGGTCTAAGATATCTCAATATCAAGATGTCACAAACAATTGCCTAAGTAAAATTGCCTTCGAAAGATATTTCTGAAATATCTTTTGAAGCTTAACTTTAAGTACTTTTATGTTTTCAAGGAAATTTTTTTCGAAGCAAATTAACTTTCAAAATCTTTAACCTTAGTTGAATAAAACATCCAAGTCTTAATTATCTTCCGAATAAAAGTTTTTAAAACTCTCAGGAATATCTACCGAAGTCACTTTGGGTTCGGAAGCTTTTTATCAAAACTTCCAAAGACAATTTATCTGCGGAAGATTTTGGACTTCCAAGAAAACTAATTTTGAGCAAAAAGCAAACTAACTTTTCAAAGGTGGGACCGATATCCGGATTTCAAAGTTTATCCTCTTTCATTAACTTTGTCTGAAATCCATTCATATAAAACCCTAACAGTTGCCCCTATTTCTTTATCATCCGCATCTTCCCCAGACCTAAAATCACAAAGTCCTCTCTACCACCTTTGTTATTCTTTTCTTCACCTCGAAGATTTTCTAAAATGGCCAACGTCAACCGTAGAAATGACCCAAAACTTATCCATGTAGTTACATAGGTAACACAATCATATTGCTATGTTACAGTCTAAGAAAGATCCTCAATTCTTAGAGGTTTTTTGATTTTTGGCTTTGTCCAACTATTCCACCTCCCTTTACCATTGATCATGTTCTTTATGAAGATCATTTGCTTGATTTTTGGAAGACCTGTCAAGAGGTCATCCTGGATGGGGAGAAGGCACTATCTGCTATAATGCAAGGTAGTATAATCTACATCACTCCAGCCATTATCAACACCTATCTTCAGGACGATGATGAGGAAGGTGAATTGTCCTTTCTCAAAGAAGCTATTAACTAATCCTTCCCGTAGATGGGCTACAAGGGACATTTATCTGTCATGACCACCAGGAAAGGGAAGGTCTCCTCCCAGTGGAAGTCCTTACTTCATGAGGTCATCCATAGCTTGTCCAAGGCTGGGACAAAATTCTTGAGGATCTCTGCTTCATAGTGCATGACATGGTTCAGGGGCAAGTTCAGGTACTCATAGTTTGTTTATACAAATTTGCTTGCTAACCTAGACTCCTTAGACTATTATATGTTTCCTAGATATGCTCAACACATTCTCAACTATGAACTGTGCTCACAGTTGAGGGAAACAAATAATATTCTTAAATTGGGACAGATGAAGCCTAACATCTTTAGATTCTGAAAAAGCCAATTGTTGGCTTCTATGGAGTAGAAACAACCTTGTCCACAAAATGTTGGAGCTCATTGCTCAAGGTGACAACCTAGCAACACAAGCTAGTGTTGAACCCACACCTTCTACCTCCCAACCACCAAAACAACCACAAATGATCCTTACCTAGCAAAGAAAAACCAAACGCACCCTTGCACAAGCTACTCAGTCTGTCCAGGGCCCCATACTACTACCCATAGGGGAAGAAGTGGACACTAGAGCTCCCACTTCACCTGAGGAGTAAAACACTCCCATCTCTTCAAGAATTAGTGTTGAGGTTCTTCATGCTTAGCCTAATGAGCTCACTAGCCCAACAACTTTAGGCCTTTGGTCAGAGTCTTAACATCTAGCAAACAACCTTTAGGGGAAAGTTGCGATCCCCAGTCTTTAGATCTTAACCAACCAAATCATAGCCTTGAGTTCTATGATGATGAAGACTTAGGATTCAGTGAGTGTCATGAGTCTCTCTATACTTCCCCCACTAAAAGCGAGATGAGTGCTCCTGTTTCTCCGTTTTCTAGCCCACGTCATCTACCATCTACTAAGGTGGATCTTCCTGATTCTACTCAGTAAGCCCATATAGAAGAGGCTCTCACTTCTGCAAGTGATTACATCTTTATGACCTCAACCATGCCAACTCAGCCCACTGATACTCCATCTGAAGTAGTCCGTGAGCAGAGGAAATCCGGCAGCCAAGAACACCATGCTAATGGTGAGACTGAGGACTTTGGTCCAATTATCTCATCCCTAATGAATCTTCTGGTGAACAAGAGGGGAATCTAAGACTAAAGGTGCCAAAACTACCAAAAATGCACCTATCTAGTCTCTGAGGTTAGCCACTTGGAATCTCAGGTGACTACCTTACATAATAAGGTTAATGATCAGCAACTCAAGATTTCTTATCTCAAGGAGAAACTAGTTGGGAGACCTTTAGAAGAGCTCAATCAGGAACACAAGAAGCTGTGAATGTGATTGACATAACTCCTAGCTCACTTATGCAAGAGGGTGATGCTACCAAAATAGGGGAGAAAGTCATTACAATCACAAAACCTAGGAGTTCTTCACAGAGCATGGACTTTGAGGACTCACCATCTTCACTTGCAAGTGTCCATACTCAACAGCTTCCTCAAGTTCACATTGATGTGGACTCAATAGACTCTTTCATTCAGTTTCTTTTTTAGGAAGGCATAAAAAGGGCCGTGTCAGCTCCACCTCAAGGAACTTCTAACTACATAATTGGTTGGATGTATGATGCTAACATAAGAGCACTTATTCTATAAGGAGTTCAAGGGCAACAAGGTGTCTTTATTTTAAGACTTTGAACTACTATGAAGGACTTGACCTTATCAACATGCCACTTGTCAATCCAAGCCAATATAGACAAGTTGACAAGTTGTCTCAATGGATTCAAGATAGGATTACTAAAGAGTTTAGCCTCTAAAGAAGACAGAGACAATCAGGCAATGCCATTGGTCAATTAGATGTTGAGGTAGACCCCGAGATTAGCTTCAAAGGGAAAACCTTGACTGAAGGCCCCAGTGATAGAACTTGAGAGACCGGTCACACCTGCCACTTCTTTAGAAGTCCTGATAGGATCAAATGAATCAATCTGTGATAATTTGTGAGCACAATTCAATGAAATTCACACAAAGTAGTCAAATCAAAACAAGATATCAACAAAATTCAAGTTTTCATTAATATCAAGCTAAGACAATTACAAGTATGAAAGCAGGTTCGAATCACTCCCTATCTACCTGCAAGTCTAAGCTATTTATACTGAAAACAAGAAGTAAAGGAACTAACTAATTACACAAATAGTCCCTATACTATTACAAAATTTTAAAAGAAAAATAAAGACAACATGTTAATCTTTCTTAGAGCATTTAACAAGTCCAATCCATTTGTGAAACACCTGCTAGTGAAGTCATATCACACTCTCTCTGGCCGGTGTATAACTATTACTTCAGACAATGAAAGCAAAAGCTCACTCTACCTTAAGTCACAATGGTCTATGGGTGACAAAGGGAAAACGATGATGACTTGTAAGTTGATTAAGGAGGAGGAGAGAGAGATAGGAAGGGGAAGGTAAGGTGAGAAAGTTCCACTGGGTCTTTAGGCTTCATGGAAGCTGCAATTAGCCTGCTCCTAGACCAAACACTAAGAATGATGAGTTAAGCGTAGTCAGGATTAACTACTTGCAGACAAGGAACTATGATATAGATGAGATCATCTCTCTCCCCTAGATGAATTGAATGAACTGGCAGACATGAAAGTGTCTAAGGAAAGGAAGGAGGAAGAGCATGTAAAGTTACTCCTCAAGATCAAGGAAGATAGAAGGCAGAAAAGGTTGTACAAACATGCTCCTACCCTCTCCCTAGTTAACATAGACCTGCAAGAGAGGCTGTGGAAACTCAACAACCTCATGTCGACAAAGTGCAGGACCGTTTAAGAAGGGTTTGGTCACTTACAACACAACACACAATAAGGAGAGTGATGTTTAGAAAACTTCACACATCAAATAGGGAACTGGTAACACATAAGTATAATACTTAGAACACTAGTAAAGTAAGAAACAGAAATTGGTTTTCAAGAATGTTATATATTTCTCTCAAGTTCTTTTAAAAGTGTTAAGCATATATCTAAAGTTACAAAGACCTGAGATACTTAAGCGACATCCTATAGTCGGCCATGCTTTGAAGGCCAGCTGGATACATTTGAACTAGACAACAAAATCAAATGTAGACTCAAAAGGCAGATTGTCTTTTAACTAGTGACTATGACATGCCATAGCTCACATCCTAATATATTACAAAAAGATAAAATTACGTAAAGTGGAAAGCACAAACTCAAGACCCCAATGTACAGTTTACCAAAAGCATGGACCTTTTCACTAACTAGTGAAAGTTGGTGAGTCAATAGACTTGCAGTGGAAAGTGGTCCAGCTTTATGGTAAAGTACATCAGATAAAAGCATGTGTTCAAAAGTCTTCAGAAGATAATCCGTCTGCACTTCTAGGCTTCAAAAGACTTCATCTTTGAAGATTTGGAAGACTTCACTTTAATCTTTAGAAGAAGTTGGTCTAGGCTTCAGAAGATTTTACACTTAGAATATTTTCTAGTGCATGGTGTAAAACTTCAAAAGCATTTCTACTTCGACACTTCAGTGCATGGATGCAAGAAGACTTTGGATGTTTTAGGTGCATCAGCCTTTATATAAAGCCTACAAACTTTCCTTAAGCTGATGCTACCAAAACATAAGAAGATCTTAGATGTTGACAATCCTTATTATGATATTGACCATGCCTCTCTTTATCAAATGGTCAGGATCACTCAGACTCTCATAGTATTTTCTTGTCTCAAAGAGATCATGCAAAGGTAGATTGAACATGTCTTTCCATGTGTAGACATCTTCAATACCTTGACATCTAATCACATGTCATCTTTCTAGAATAGTGGAATAAGTCTAGGATAAGATGGGTCTTCCTTTTGCAAGAGGAGTTGCTTGAATGGGAGTTGTTTGAGCTTCCTCTTGATACACTTCCTGAGGAAGTTTTGACTCATCCTGAGGTATTGAGGTGGATGACCCTATCTTCTTCTTCTTCTTCTTCTTCTTAGGCTTGGGCTTAAAGGCCATCCCTCACAGGTTCAAAAGGAGAGGGAAGTTGGTCCTTCTATAGATCAGAAGATAAAGCTTGCTAAAACTCAAGAGGAGGTCGAGGTTGCGTTGTCACAAATGGTTCAACCTTAACCTCCACTTCTTAAAGGGCTTGAGTTGGTGGGGAGTGTAAATGAAAGTGCTCTCCTCTTTTAATATTCTGCTTGATCATCCTTATCTGCTCATCCAAGGTAATAGAGACATAGGGTGAAGTCTCCTTCAAGAGAACCCATACATCTTCAAAAAGCTCATCATCCTTTGCCTATCAGTAGACTTCTATTGACTTTTCTGGTTGATGGCTCTTACTTTGGAAGCTTCTTCCCTCATTTTCCTCGTTTTTGCATTCTGCTCTTTGAGCACTTGAAGCTCTAGTTCTTTGAGATACACAAACTTAATGTACTCAAATGCTATGGGAAGAAGCCCATCTACCTGGTAGAGACCTGTGGCACTCAGGTAGTTGATTGTATTTATCCTAGAGTTTCTTTATCTACCTAAGGTTCATGTGGTTCCACAGTCTATTGCATAGTGCTTTCTTTAACTCGTGAGAGAGTAGGAACATGTTTGTAGAGTCTTATCAGTCTCTTTTCTTCCATCATCTGAAGAAGCAATCTTGCATCATCTGCTTCCTTCTTCTCTCTAGACACTTCAATGTCTTCCAGTTAATTAAGTTCCTCTGAGGAGTGGGAGATGATTTGATCAATGTTATAGTTCCTGGTCCATAAGTAAGCAATCATGACTGCCCTTAACTCATCATTCTACGTGTTTGGTCTCGAGTAGCCCTTATTTCAGCTTGCATGAATCCTAAAGGCCTAATAGAACTATCTCCCTTTAGCTTCCTCTTCCTATCTCTCTCTCTCCTCCTCCAATCTCCTCAAGAACCATTTTCCTTTTCCCTTTGTCACTCACAGACCTTTGTAACTTAGGGTGGAGAGAGATTTGGCCTTTATTGCTTGGAGTAGCATTCATAATCTCTCTAGAGAGAGGCTATAACACACCATTGCTATCAGGTGTGTCACTGAGACAATGAATTGCTGAAGTGGTTGTAGGTGAGACAGGACTCTCAGGCTCTATCACTAGGCCTTCGGTTAAGGTTTTCCCTTTGAATCTAATTTCAAAGTCTTCCTCAATATCTAGTAGATTAATGATATTGCCTGATTGTCTTTGTCTTATTCTTTAGTTGAACACTTCAGTAATTTTGTCTTGAATTCTCTAAGCCAGCCTTCTAGCTTGCCTAGATTGGCTTGCGTTCAATCACCTCCATAGGTTTTTGTGTTCTTCGATGAGCTAGGAGTTAGGTGAGCTAGGAGTTAGGTCAATCACATACACAAGGTCTTGTGTTCTTCTATGAGCTATCTTTAAAGGTCTCCTAGCTAGTTTTCTCCTTAAAATAAGAAATCTCAACTTGCTAATCATTGACCCTATTATGTAAGGTAATCACCTAAGATTCTAAGTGACTAACCTTAGAGACTAAATAGGTGTATGTCCTTAGTTTGACCACAAGCATCAGGTTCTTGGTTGCTGGTTTTTCTCTACTCACTGAAAGCTTCAAATGAGGTGTTAATGGGTTGAGCTGCCATAGTTAAGGGCTTAATAATGTAATAAGTTACAGAAGTGAGAGACTTTTCCATATGGACCTCCTGAACATGTTCAGGGAGATCCACCTCAATAGTAGGTGGATTATGTGAGCTAGACAAGGGAGAGGTAGGGGCACTCATCTATATTTATGTAGTGGAAGAGTAAGAGACTCATGGTACTCACTAAAACTTAACTCTTTTTCATCATAGAAGTCAAGGCTAGGAATTGGTTGGTTAAGAGCTAAAAGTTGGGGATGGTAACTTTCCCATGAAGGTTGTTCACTTGAGTGTTGAGACTTAGAGTGATAGTTTAAGGTTTTTGGGCTAATGAGCTCATTAGGCTAAGCATGAGGAACCTCAACACTGATTCTTGAAAATATGGGAGTGGTTTGCTCCTCGGGGGAAGTGGGAGCTCTAGTGTCCACTTCCTCATGTGTGGGTAGCGATATGGTAGAGTGCACAAGCTAAATAGCTAGTACAGGTGTTCATTTGGATTTTCTTTGGTAGGTAAGGGTGATTTGAGGCTTTTTTGCTCGTTGAGAAGTGGAAGGTGTGGGTTCAACACTAGCTTGTGTTGCTAGGTTGTCACCTAGAGCAATGAGCTCTAACAATTTAGGGACAATGGTTGTTTCTACCCCAGAGAAACCAATAGTTGGTTTCTTCATGATTTTAAAGATGTTGGGTTTCTTCTTTCCCAATTTAAGAATATTATATTTTCCCTTAACTATGAGCCCAGTTCACAGTTAACAATGTATTGAACATATCTAGGAAACATATAATACTCTAACGAGTCCAAGTTTGCAAACAAATTTGTATAAACAAACTAAGAGTACCTTTACTTGACCCCTGAACCATTCCATGCACCATGAAGGATAGATCTTAAGGAATCTGGTCCCAGCCCCATGCTTGTTGGACAAGTTGTGGATGACCATATGTAGTAAGTAATTCAACTAGGATGAGACCTTCCATTTCCTAAATGTCTTTACAGAGAAATCTCCTTCATAGCCCATTTGTTGAAAGGAGTTGTTAATAGCTACATTTGGGAAGGACACCTTATCTTCCTCATCATACAGCTGAAGATGATTATTGATTATGGATGGAGTAATGAAGATTGTCTTTCCCTGCAATGTAGCAGACAGTGCCTTCTCCCTATCCATGACAACCTCTTGGCAGGTTTTCCAAAATTCGAGCAGATGATCCTCATAAAGAGCAGGATTAATGGTTAGGAAGGTGAAGTAGTTTGATAAGGCCAAAACATGGCAAACCCTTGAGAAACTAGGATCTTTCTCAAAGTTTAACAGAACAACCTGATTGTGTTGTGTGTGAAGCAACATGTAGAAATCAAGGTTGTTTCTGCGGTTTAGGTTGCCCATAAAGAGTTTTATCAAGTCTAAAAACATAATGAGGATAATTAGGATCTACAAATTTTGGTGGTTGTAGGACATACACGTATTCATCAATCACTCCATAAAGAAAAGCACACATTTGACATCAAGCTGGTAGACCTTGAAGTTCTTTGATGTAGCTGCAGGACCAATGAAGGGGTCACTTACAACAAAACAACACAAAGAGGATATTAAATGGAACTTAATCAAACAGTGAACTGGATTAACCACAAGTAAGACACTAAGAACACAAGTAATGTAAGAGACAGAACACAAGAGCACAAGTATATGGTTTTCAAGAATGCAGTATATTACCTTCTCTATGTTCCATTACAAGTATTACAAAGCATAAAGGAATGATAGAAAAACATGAGATACTTATACTACATCCTACAGCCAGCTATACTATGAAGGCCAGCTGGATACAACTGACTAGACACAAACAAAATGATATGTAGAGTCAAAAGACAGATTGCATTTTCACTAGTGACTATGACATGCCATAGCTCACATCATTATCTATTACAAAAAGGATAACGTACATGAAGTAGAACGTTACAGACTCAAGACCTCAGTGTACAGTTATCAAAAGCATGGACCTTTTCACTAACTCATGCAAGTTGGTGACTTTACAGAGATGCAGCGGAAAGGTGTTCAGCTTTATGGAAAAGTACATCAGATAAAACATGCTACTAAAAGTCTTCGGAAGAAATCTGTCTTCAGGAGTTGCGGCTTCGGAAGACTTTGTCTCTGAAGCTTCGGAAGACTTCATCTTTGGCTTCGGAAGATATTGGTCTTGGCTTCGGAAGATTTTACACTTAGAGTATTTTCTGTTGCAAGTGTAAAACTTCCTAAGCATTCTTCTTTAGTACTTGTGCAGCATGCATGTAGGATAGACTTTGGATGTTGGGTTGCATCAGCCTCTTCATATATTCTCTACAAACTCCCCCTATGCTGATGCTACCAAAACACTTACTAGACTTCAGATATCAATAGTCCTCATTAGGATGATCACCATTCCTTTCTTCATAAGGTGATCAAGATCCTTCAGACTATCAAAATGTCTTCTCATGTCAAAGAGATCATGCAGAGGCAACTGAAACATGTCTTGCCAAAGTGTAGATGTCTTCAGTGCCTTGTTCTCTAATGACATGCCATCATTCTAGATTTGTGGTGTATGTCCAGGACAAGATGGGTCTTCCTAATACTAGAGGGTGCTACTGGAATGGGAGATGATGGAGCATCCTCTGGCTGCACATCCTTAGGATGTTCTGACTCATCCTGAGGTTTAGAAAAGGATGAGTCTTCTTCTTCTTTGGCTTTGACTTAGAAGCCATCCTTTTCTTTCTCTTTACAACTTTTAACTGAGAAGACTGGCCTGCAGTACCACATTGATCTTCATTGTCTTTCTCAGTTGGGTCTTCTACTCTCATAAGTTCAGATTGAGAGTGAGATTGACCCTGCTGTGGATAAGAAGATGAAGCTTGCTAAGATTTAGCAGGAGGTTCAGGTTGTGTTGTCTTTGGTTGTTAAACCTTAACCTCCATTTCAGGTGGGGCTTGACTTGGAGGGGAGTATAAGTCAACCAACTTTCCACACTTTATCTTCTGCTTGATCACCCTGATATGCTCATCCATAGTGGATAGAGACATGGGGCCAAGTCTCCTTCCGGAGAATCCATACAGCTTCAAGAATGTCATCATCCTCTGCCCGTCAGCAGACTTCTTCATGCTCTTTTGGATGTTGGCTTTTGATTTAGCAGCTTCCTCCATTCGCTTCCTTTTTGTTTTCTTTCTTTCCTTGACTATCACAAGTTTGAGTTTTTTGAGATACTCAAACTCAACATAGTCATAGGACAAGGGAGGAAGTACTACTGCCTGATAGAGGCCTGTGACACTTAGGTAGTTGATCATCTTGATCCTATCTTCTCTTTATCTACCTGAGGTTCTTGTTGAACCACATCCTTTTGTGCAAGACTTTCTTGAACTGGGGAGAGGGTAGGCATATGCTTGTACAATCTTTTCTGCCTCCTTCTTCTCCCTTGACCTTTCTAGGTCAACCAGTTCATTCAACTATTCTAAGGGGAGAGATATGACATTATCTATGTCATTGTTCCTTGTCTACAGACAGTTTATCCTGACTGCCCTTAACACATTATTTTGAGTATCTGGTCTGGGGCAACCCTGATAACAGACTCCATGAGTCTTGAAGACTTAGTAGAGGAACTTTCTTCCCTTAGCTTCCTTTTCCTCTCTCTCTCTCCTCCTCAATCTCCTTTGATGACATCTTTCTTTTCCCTTTGTCACTCACACACCTTTGTGACTCAGGGTGGAGAGAGCTTCGGCCTTTATTGCTTGATGTAGTTTCTAAGCTCTGGCCAGAAAGAGGTTGAGAAGCACCTTCACCAGCAGATGTCTCAAAAAGGGCATTGATCTCTGCAGTAGTTGTTGGTGATAAGACTGGGCTCTTAGGTTCTATCACTGGGCCTTCAGTCAAGGTTTCCCATATGAAGCTAATCTTAGGGTTCGCCTCAACATCGTGTTGAGGGATGACATTGCCTGTTCCCATAGTCTCCTTCTAAGGCTGAACTCTGTAGTGATCTGATCTTGGATTCTTTCAGCCAACTTGTCAACTTGTCTTGATTTACATGGATTGACAAGTGGCATGTTGACTAAATCTAAACTGTCATAATAGTTCAGGGTCTGAAAATTGAAGATCTCTTGCTGCCCTTGAACTTTCATGATGATTAGGGCTCTCTTATTGCTGTCATACCTCCACCCAATGATGTGATTGGAAGTTGACGGAGATGACATGGCCCTTGGTATCCCTTCCTAAAACAGACTCTATATTAATGAGTCTATTGAGTCCATATCAATATGAACTTGAGGAAGTTTTTGAGTAGGCACAATTACAAGTGAGGATGGTGAGTCCTCAATGTCCATAGTCCTTGAGGAACTTGTTAGGATCGTGTATTGGACGATGTACTAACTGAAATACGTGTATACCGAATCAAATATGACAGGATCAAAGATCACAAGTTTGATGTATTAGAGTTCAAAGCAGCGGAAAACGAACAGGAATTAGACAAATTGTAGCAAGAAGTCGATGCTTGTATGCATTAAGAGCACATACGGTTATAGAGAGAGAATATATTTCTGATTCAAGGAATGTTTATAGATATGGAATGTTTCTAATCAAATCATTTATTCATTCTAATCATTCATACAATTACAATAGGTTGTCACTCCTTATATAGAGTGCAACAATCACTGCTGTTAACACGAAAAGTGACAACTGGCAGATCTAATACAAAAATAGCTAACTCTTAACAAACTACTGAAATGTTCACAACTACTGAGAACATATCAGGGTGTTAAATACAAAATATAAAACTACTGAAACTACAACGACTGAAGAACAAGCTCTTCAGTCGTTTTACAAAACTACTGAAACTACAACGACTGAAGAACAAGCTCTTCAGTCGTTTTACAAAACTACTGAAACATAAAACTACTGAAACTAGAAATATAAAACTACTGATCACAACTAGTGAAGAAGTACTCTTCAGCAGTTGTGACAACTACTGGGCTTCAGTACTTGATCTTCAGACTTTGACCTTCAGATGTTTCATCAGCTGATGACTCCAGTAGATATCATCAGCTGATGTCTTCAGTCTTTGTCTTCAGACTTTGTACGTCAGTTGTTGATCTTCAGCACTTGTAAACTCTTCAGCTGTTGTACATCAGTACTTTGGTCTTTCAGCTTCAGCACTTGTGTTCTTCAGCTGTTGTACTTCAGCACTTTAGTTCTTCAGCTGTTGAAGTCTTCAGCACTTGATCTTCAGCTGTTGAAGTCTTCAGCACTTGTCAAACTGCTGATGAGGCTTTCAGCAGTTGTTGTGATACCATGTGGGACTTAGAGGTTTTCCTGATCTTGGCTCATTGGTTCTTTTGGTCCAACAAACTCCCCCTGAACCAATGCAGCCAAAACCTCTAAATTATTTATTATCCCACTTATTGTTGGCAAAAATGTTGGTCTTTTTCCTTCTTGATCAGTAGAGAAGATGACCCATGTAAGCTCCGGCCTGGGAAGAAATCTCAGATATTTGTTTGGCAGAGTATGAATGGGAACTCTATTTTGGGGAACTGGACACAGAGTTGTTATCCCATTCATGAGATTTACTTCCCCATAATGAGTCTGTATGACTCTCTAACATAGGCCTCAAGGAGAACAACTTGTTCCTCCTGAGAGAGTTCTTCTACTCCCCTTCGAAGAAGAACTCTGGACCATAGTACTCTGATAAGTACTTCATGGTCCTGCCGTTTTTCAGCTTCACCGTAGTTACCTCCCTATACACAAATTCATCAGGATGGTTGTCTTCAAGGAGTAACTGGAGCTCATTCTTCTGGATGTCTTCAAGCTTTTTATATAACAACCCCTTCTTAATCATCTTGTTTTCTAGTAAAGCTTGAGGGGTCTTCTTTGCTTGGTAAGCTTTCTTGAATTCATCAATGATTTCCCAAGGTGAGACTACAATGACCAACATGATGGTAGACTCTATTGTTTTTCGTACCTGGCCATTGTATCTGTGTGGAATAGTTCTTTTATGGATTCTAGAACTCACCCTGGGGTCCGGCCATACTCTCACTCTCTCCTTCTGATACTGAAAAGTGTGCCTGAGTGTACAGCCTTTGAGCATGCCCTTTCATGGCTTGAATAGATGATGACTGAGGAAATTCCTTGTCAACCATCTTCAACAGTTGCTCATTGTGCTGTTTCTGCTGTTCTTCTTCTTCTATCTTGACTCTGACCATTCCCTTTGAGAGTCAGGTGTGATCATGGGTTGACTTCGGGGTTTTGGCAGCTTTAGAACAGCAGAGAGTGGCAGACTATCATCTTCATCCTCCTCTCCGTCTTCTTCTTCCATCCTCAACACCCTTCTCCTCCTTCTGGGTGCATCACTGGATGATGGTTGGGTTGGTGAAGGAATTGGTTTTGAAGTGAGGATGTTTGGATTTTGGCTTAGAGATTGGTTGGGAGATTTGAGGGATAGGATCTGTTTGAGTGGGTGGAAGGGAAGGTTGATCCAGCATCTTTGTAGTTAGTTTCGCCTTTGTGAGTTTAGCCATCTCTAACCTTTTACCAGCCCCAGCCTCATCAAGGGCTTCCATAATAATCCCTTTGTTGAATTGCTCAGACAGACAGATTCTGGTGGCTATAGCCAGAATACTGTCCCTGGTCCATGCGCGAATCTCCATTAACGATCTTCCCAAGTATTTTGCAATAAAGCGGATCATTATTTCCAACCTCTCTTTTTCCAGAGCATCATACCCTGCCCATCGGGTTTGTATCTCTTGCACTTCCAACCTTCTGATCTCAATATCCAGTGTGGCTGTGTCAAACCCCTGCCTGAAGAGTTGTTCAATTATTTTATCCATGGATGACTTGTGTGTAGTGTCAGCTTCTTTTACCAGCTCCTCCAAGGATTTGTCTTCAGCAGTATGATCATCAGCACTTTTCTTTCGCTTGTAAGTGAGCAGAGGTTGCTTTTATTTCTCCTCCTCTTGGGCTTGCTTCTCTTCCTTCTTTTCCTCTGTTCTTTTCCTCTTCTTTTCTTTCACTGCAGTACTCTCCCCCTTTTTGGATGCATTGGAGGAGGGGGTTTGACCGCAGAAAGAGTCTTTTGTACAGCAGCATCAATCAAGGGCTGTAGAGTTGAGGAAAGCCTCTCATCAATGGCTTTAGTCACAATATCAGTGATTAGGGGTGTGATGAGAGGGAGGGAATTTTGAAGTACAGCACCTATTTGCTCAGGAGGGTTCTGTTCCTGAGAAGTAGGGCCTGAAGCAGAGGCAGGTGGTTGAGTTTGGAGTGGCTCAGTGTTTGGGGAACCTTCAAGTGAAGGTGCCATCTGTGGGTGAGTAGAGGCAGATGGTCTTTCACCTTGTGAGAGTTGATCAAGTAGGTTTTGCAGCCTACTGACTTTCTCTTCAAGGATTGTGTTCTGGGCAAGAACATCGTAGAAGAAGCCCAGGTCATCATCAGCCGAAGCTGAATCATCTGACCTCCTGCTTAGAGCAGGATTTACATGCACTGGGTGTAGACCAGTTGATGCATGTGCCCCTTGTGCTTGGTACTGGGGACTTCCAGCCTCAGGACAGTGTCCATCATCGGCTGTTGCCTCTAGTGAGGTCTTGGCAATGTTACCAGCCTCATTCTGATCATGTGCTGAGTCAGAGGAGGTGGCAACCTCACTAGATATTCTAAGCTCCTTGTCTACACCAGGAGATAGAAGTGGTAAACCCCTGTGCTATGGGTTCTCAAGTGCATTGTGTTCCTCCCCCTCAATTGTAGAGGTTGTCCCAGTAGTAAGTGGTTTCTGGGGAGGGGGTGAGGAGTGCAGTTGAGTCAGCACTTGTGCAACTATTAAAGTTGGGCTGTGAGGGGCGGTTGTTTGGGGTGAAGGGATAGAAGCAGTGTGCACCTGGGGAGGTTGATGCACTTCAATGGCAATCCCCTCAAGTGAGGAAGATCCCAGATATGTAGGTACCCCTTGTGTGGTTGCTGCAGGCTCCTGTTGAGAGGAAGCCTGAGCGGCTATGGCTGGAAGAGTCATTGTATCCACTAGGGGGTTTAGACTAGTGGATATATCCTGCGGTTGTGTTGCAGGGGCATCCTCAGGGACTTAATTCCCTGAGTAGCCGTTTTGGGTTTTTTTGGTGGGTTTGGTGGGGACTTTTGATTTGGAGGTGGTGGCTGTGGGTTCCAGCTGCGTGGGTTTTCGCAGCTTGGCAGCCATTTTTAGTGTCTGGTCAGAGTTGTGCCGGGAGTATACTTCCGGCAGAACAGCCGTAGCAGGGACTCCCAAGCCAACAAGTCCCTCAGCATTAAGCTGGTTTGTAATGATGGCCATTATGAACCGTGGATAGTATCCAACGGTTGGCAGTTAGTTTTTGAGCCATATCCTTGAGCTCTGAAAATATTATTTCTGAAAAGTTTAGCGGTTCTTGCTCAAGAATAGAATACATTACCTGCTGCCATTTCGTCGACATTTGATCCCAAGACGACGTCTTAGGGGCCAAACATACATTCACCATGTGAAAGATTAGGCGCTCAGCGTCATTAAAGTGTTTCTTCAAGATAGTGGAGGCACTGAGATCGCCTTGATATCCATGTTGGGCAAAGGATAGATCTGTGTGCCCTTCGGATATCCAGCAGGAGAACTAGCATCATTCAGATGAAGAATTTTGCGGATTATTGCAGGAGTGATGACTACTTCTTTGTTGTTTACGACGACTGGAGAGATTGTGTGTTGTTCTCCCCAGTGGTAATAGTAATTCATCCAAAATTGTTGAAGGGATTCGGCATGTAGTATGGGATTCAGAAGAAATGCCGTATTGTATTGGGAATGAACCATAAGATCGATAGCAGTATCGAACTTAGTCCAGATGGGCGATTTAGTGAGGTAGGCAACACAGTTGTGTCGCGGTTTAATTTGCATGGACGCCATTGAGAAGAGGGAAGTTTTTTGGAGAGGAATGTTAGGTTTGAAGAAGATGAAGCATTGAGAGCTTAGGTCAGGGATATTTATAGGGTACGGATAGAAAAACGACTGAAGGATGTGGGTAGTCATCAGTAGTTTTTAACGACCGTTGACATGGTATTATCCTTTCAGACGTTGAAACAGCTGAAGTCGTGGTGTTAGGCATCAGTAGTTAGAAAACTACTGAAGACCGTGGTTTTGGCTTCAGATGATTGAAACAACTGAGGACTTGGTGTTGTCATCAGTAGTTATGAAACTACTGAAGACAGGGGTTAGTCATCAGCTGTTGTAAACAACTGAAGACTTGGTATTAGTCATCAGTAGTTATAAAACTACTGAAGACATGGCTTTGCTTCAGTTGTTTAGAATGAACCAGCAGTTGGAGAAACGACTGAAGAGAAAGTTCTCTTCAGCTGTTTTCGTCAATTCTTAGCTTGTCAGCTGTTTCATACTGTCCTCAACACATTCATCAGCCTTTTTGGCTGATTTCAGTTGTTTCATAGGACATCAGTACTTATCTGTTTTTACTGATTGCAGTAGTTGTAGCTGCATCAGTAGTTGTAACTACGTAGTAGTTTAGAACAGATGATGTACTTCAGTACTTGTGAGACATTTAGCCTTCAGTAGTGATAAAAACTGCTGAGGGTAAAAGAGCTCATCAGTACTTGTATGTGACATAGTTACTAATGATCATCAGTACTTATTACTAAGATCATCAGTAGTTGTCACTTATTCTAGCTGCAGCATACCAAGCCTTAACACCAGGTTTTGGAAAGTTGAACTATCCAAAGGCTTAGTAAAAATGTCTGCAAGCTCATCAGCACTAGGCACAAACTTAGGATCAATCAGACCTTTTTCAAAACAATCCCTTATAAAATGATGTCTGATCTCTATATGTTTGGTCCTAGAGTGCTGGACTGGATTTTTGACGATGCAAAGAGCTGAAGCACTATCCATTAACAATGGAGTCTTAGTCTCTGTAATGCCATAATCCAAAAGTTGGTTTTGAAGCCAGAGTACCTGAGATGTACAACTTGCAGCAGCAATGTACTCTGCTTCAGCAGTTGATGTAGCAACTGAGGTCTGTTTCTTGCTCTGCCAAGAAATCAAGCAGTTGCCTAGGAATTGACATCCACCAGAAGTTGATTTCCTGTTCAACTTACACCCTGCATAGTCACTGTCAGAAAAAGCAACTAATTTACCAGAATGTCCAGTAGAATACCATAAACCTAGAGATGGAGTGCCTTGCAGATATCTAAAGATCCTCTTGACTGCAATCAGGTGAGACTCTTTAGGTGCAGCCTGAAATCTAGCACAAACACATGTAGCAAACATAATATCTGGTCTAGAAGCTGTTAAATACATCAAGGACCCAATCATACATCTGTAAAGGGTTTCATCAACCACTTTACCATTCTGATCTGTATCCAGTTGTGTGGTGCTGCACATGGGGGTAGAACAGGGCTTACAGTTTTGTAAATCAAACTTTTGCAAAAGATCTTTTGTGTATTTGGACTGATGAATGAAAATTCCATCAGCCTTTTGTTTGATTTGCAACCCCAGAAAGAACTGTAATTCTCCCATGACACTCATTTCAAACTTCTGTTGCATCAACTTTGTAAAGGCATCACACAACTTTGGATCAGAGGATGCAAAAATAATATCATCTACATAAATTTGAACAAGTAGATTATGCTGCCCAGCTTTCTTATGAATAAAGTCTTATCTATGGAGCCTCTAGTGAAATTATTTTCTAGAAGAAAGTTTGATAATGTCTCATACCAGGCTCTAGGAGCTTGTTTTAACCCATAAAGAGCCTTATCAAGCTTATACACCCAATTAGGATGTTTATTGTCCTCAAAGCCTGGAGGTTGACATACATAACCTCTTCTTTAATTTTTCCATACAAAAATGCACTTTTGACATCCATTTGAAAAACTTTAAGGTTTTGATAAGCAGCATAAGCTAAAAACAACCGAATTGCTTCCAGTCTGGCTACAGGGGCAAAGGTTTCATCATAATCAATACCTTCTTCTTGTGCAAACCCCTGAACAACCAGTCTGGCCTTGTTCTTAACAATAAGCCCATTTCATCAGTTTTGTTCCTAAACACCCATTTAGTGCCTATTGCACACTTACCTGGAGGTAGAGGAACCAGTTCCCACACTTGCTGTTTCGTGAACTGAAGAAGCTCAAGCTGCATGGTATCAACCCATCCATTGTCCTTTAAAGCAATGTGATAATTCTTTGGCTCTTGCTGACTGATGAAGAGAGCATAGAAGCAGAAATTTGACAATTGACTTCTTGTTGATACTCCAGCAGTGATATCACCAATGATTTGAGACATAGGGTGATTCTTCAGATCTTGATACACAATGAGATCTGTGCAAGTGTTTGTAGCAGGCTCAGCAGTAACAGATGGTGATGGTGAATCATTTCCTTGAAACCAATCAGTGGATGGTAATTCAAAGGAAGTTGAATTCGAAGAGATCTCATCAGCATTTGTTGTGGATGGTGCTACTCGAGCTACAGGAACATCAGGTCTAGCTGAATCAGGCAGCTGATCACTAAACCTGAATAGGTGAGTACTGCAATCATCATCATCATCATCAGTACCACCAGGTGGTGAACTGTTGACAGGAGCAACAGCAGGAGTTTGATGAGGAACATATTGCAGTATGTCCAAATCAAATAACTCCACAGGGCTTGTGGAATCTTGTCCTTGGAGATTCATTGAACTTAACATGTAGAGTTTCTTCAACCATCTTTGTTCTGCAATTGAAGACTCTGTATGCCTTACAAGTAGATGAATAACCAACAAAATACCCTGCATCCACCTTAGGATCAAATTTTTGGAGTTGATCCTTACTGTTGAGAATAAAACAGGGACACCCAAATGCTTTGAAAAATGAAATCAGAGGAGCCAAATGATGGAGAACTTCATATGGAGTCTTCATCAACCTCTGATTTACTAAAACTCTATTTTGCACATAGCAAGCTGTGTTGACAGCTTCAGCCCAAAAGGTCAGTGGCAAACCTGAGTCAGCCAGCATGGACCTGCAGCTTCAATGAGGGTCCTGTTCTCTCTCCACTACTCCATTTTGTTCTGGAGTCCTTGGGACGCTAAACTGCCTTTTGATCCCCTTTGAAAGATAGAAGTCATCAAGTGTATGATTTCTGAACTCAGTTCCATTGTCACTCCTAATACACTTGACTGGAAGGGAATACTGCTTCTCAATATACAACACAAAGTGAATAATCTGGAGCGCCTCATCCTTTGAATGTAGAAAGAAAGTCCATACAAATCTGGAGTAATCATCCACAATTACCAGACAGTATTTCGTCTTTGCCATGCTCATTACTCTCACAGGACCAAATAGATCCATATGCAGTAATTGCAAGCAGGCAGTGGACTTAGGCACTTCAATAGGAGGGAATGAGACTTTGTGCTGTTTTCCTTTTAAAACAAGCAGTGCAGGTTTCATCATAGTGGAACTCCTTTATTGGTAAGCCTCTGACTAAACTATTGTGGGTAAGCTGATTCATGTTTTTGAGATTAACATGACAAGCCTTCTGTGCCACAGTTTAGATTCTTGAGAAGAGGCTTTGGAAAATAGGCAAGGATTGCCTTTGAGATCTATCTTCTTAGAAAGATCTAAGGCATACACTCTTCCTGTCCTGTGGCTCTCAGGAGAGTGTGATCATCCAACACCTTATCAATCAAATGCAGAACTTTGGATGACAGAATCCTACAGTTCGACTGGTGAAAAGAGCAACATGGCCTTTATCACACATTTGACTGACACTCAAGAGATTGTACTTGAGATTTTCCACATGATTAACATCATCAAATTTGATTTCTCCATTGGAGACAAAGCCCTTACCAATGATGTAACCCCTAGCATCATTGCCAAAAGAAACAAATCCCTTCTTTCCTTGAGAGTAGTCATGAAGAAGAGAGCTGTTCCAGTCATGTGCATAGATCCCCCACTGTCTACATACCAGATGCTACTTTGGCATGTGAAGAACCCTGCAATAATAAATAATCAGTTAGTTTTAGAGACCCAAACCTTTTTGGTTTTGGGCCTGGTCTCATCAATAGATGGTAAACTAACAGGTTTATCTGAAACAACAGCCTGAGAGGAAGAAGATGGTTTAGAAGAGGAGTCTTTTGGCTTGGACCTCCTTTTCTGTGGTTTCAACATAGGAGCATCTAGTTGGTTAACTCTTCCCAACAGATGTTGAACCATCATAACCAGCTGTGTCTGATTTTGTGATAAAGCTTTCAGCTCATCAGACACATTGCCAGTGGAGTTCGATAAGTTCCTATGTTGCCCCTTCTTCTTCTGAGCATTCTCAACTGTCACCTGTTTAACCCCTTCCTTTTGGATTTCTTTAAGGACTTAAGGGTTACAGGATTTGATGTTGCTGATACAAATGTGGTCTCAAACTCAGTTTTCATTTTTACCATATTCTCATTAATTTCTTCTTTTTGTTTGAGTTTGGAACCTCTTTTGTACCAACAATCATCGTAAGATGATTGAACAAACCACATACTTCACATGGTTTCTTCTTCATCTTAGGTTGATCATCAACTAAAGAGGGTGAAGCAACTGAAGACTTGTTCTTCAATGCTTTGGAAACATTGTTTGCTTTCTTGACTGCCTCTTTAGTAGACTTCAAACTCTTTCTACTGTCAGTTTTCTTCTCTTCGGTACTGACAGCAGTTGAAGTTTGAACTACAGGTGTTAAATCCTGCTCTCTAGTCCTTTCAGGACCTTCAGAATTAACTCCTGAGTTGATCAACTCATTAATCATGTGAGTGTCAGCATTTGAACCATCAACATCAGCTGATAGGTTCAAAGAGGACTTGATGCTGACTGCTATCTGATTGTGCTGTGTCAGAAGGTAGGTCACATGATGTGATGGATTGGTTGTCACTCTCACCATCAGATTCTTCTCTGCTCTTGGGGTAAAATCTGTAGGTGGAGCAGTGTGATTGTAACCAATTCCAAACTTCACATTTGAAGCAGATTGCTTACTAAGAAGCATTTCAAAACCTTTGCATGATTGTACCCATCTATCACACTCTACCTGGGTAACTGCAAGGGTTTCTTTGAGATCTTTGTACTTCTCTAGAAGTACCTCTTCTCTATCCTTATCATCAATTATTTGGCAATTCAGTTTATAAATCTCATCATTTTTATCTTTAAGCACAGACTCAAACTCAGCTTCGTTTTTGGAAATTAATTTTTCTAACTCAATGTTCTTATTAATTAGAGCTACATTTGCTTCTCTAATGGAAGCAAATGCTGCTATGCATGGTTCATAACATAATTTGGCTTTTGCCTCAGAGGATACCTGTGATACCTGAGGTGTGTAGAGGCATTAGAAAATGAAGTATCAGCAGACTCCAAAGCCATAAGAGCTAGATTCCCAAAAGGACTGTCACCACCATGTTGACCAGCACCTCAGAACAGTTGGTCATGACCAGACATGTCATCTGGTAAACTGCTCCAGTCAACAACTCTGGGGTGAAGAGCTGCTGTGTTGTTGAGGTTGAGGTGTTGATGAGATTGGGATGGCTGAGGTTCTGGTAGTGCATGAGGTTGTGGTGCCATAGGAACTTGAACTTGATTTGACTGTGGCATGTAATAACAAGGGTACGGATATGGCATTTGACCCTGAGGAACAAAATATGCCGGAGATTGTTGTTGAGGATGATGACTAGAAGTGACAGGATGTTGCCCTCTGTGTTGTTGACTATTGCAGGAAAAGTCACAAAGGGTGCAGTGGAGTTAGATGCAGTTGATCTACACTCTCTTGCAAAGTGTCCAAGCCTTTGGCATTTGTGACACCTCAACTTGCTCTTGTCAAAACCAACTTTGGTTTTGCCAGAGAGTCCTGGGAATTTTCTTCTAGTTCTTTTATAGAACTTCTGAGATCTGATATTTATCAGGGCCATTTGGCTCAAAATATCCATCTCTTCTAAGTCATCATCAGCAATCCCCTTGAGATCATCCTAATGAAGCATAGATTGTCATTATTACACCCAGTAACTGACCATCAAACTCACAAATGCAGAATCAGAAGTGCTTGAAGAGAAATTAATATGCTCATCTACTGGCATTCAGATGAAGCATATTCTGACTCATGACCCACCAAGGCAGTGTTGCCTGGTACAAAGTCTTCAGTGACCTTTCCAGATGACGACAGCTTTCTCTTCTGTTCTATCTCTCTCTCAAACGTGAGTAGTTTCCCATGGAGTTGGGTGAGAGATAGTTTGTCCAAACTAGCACTGGAGCGTAGGACAATAGTATATGTGTCCCATCTCTCAGGCAGTGATCTGAGAAATCTGTTATTCATCTGGATATTAGTGTACTCAAGTTGACCATTTTTAATTCAGAGATCAAACAAGAGAACCGCTCATATTGTTGAGTCAGTGTCTCACCCTTTCTATGAGAAAATGTCTCATATTGTTGGGCGAGGATTTCTCTATTATTTGCCAAGACCTCATCTGTTCCTCCAAATTGTTCTTTGAGGCATTCCAGAGGTCATGGGCAGTTTCATGATGCATTAGCCCAGAATAGATTTCATTTGGCAATGCCATGGCCAGAATTCCATGGGCTTTTGCATCAATTTCAAGCAACTTCTTATCCTCATCTGAGTATTGCTCCTCCTCTTCGGAACCATTTGATTGGTTTCGGGTTATTCACCATAGGCTTGTGTGGACCATGTACCACTGATGTCCAACAACCTGCGCTGTTAAAACAGGTGATGGAGCATTCGTCTTTGCCATATGTTATACTCATTCCTAACCAGCATTGGTGGCTTGGTTGAGGAACCAGTATTGTGAGGATCATTGGAGGGAGTAGTCATTTTCAGTTCAAAAACAATTTAATTCAAGTTTTTAAAAGTTTTACACAGACCACAACACACTCAATGAAACCAGGAAAAGATCTCAGGATGAATGACCAGAAATACAGAAAATTCAATCTCTATAACCATTTCTTGCAAAAACAAAAGCTAATTCAATCAAACTTAGATCTTGAATAGCAGTTTCAATGATCAATTATTAGATCGATCAATGATTAACCTACTCTGATACCATTTGACAGGATCAGCGATCACAAGTTTGATGTATTAGAGTTCAAAGCAGCGGAAAACGAACAGGAATTAGACAAATTGTAGCAAGAAGTCGATGCTTGTATGCATAAGAGCACATACGGTTATAGCGAGAGAATATATTTCTGATTCAAGGAATGTTTATAGATATGGAATGTTTCTAATCAAATCATTTATTCATTCTAATCATTCATACAATTACAATAGGTTGTCACTCCTTATATAAAGTGCAACAATCACTGCTGTTATCACGGAAAGTGACAACTGGCAGATCTAATACAAAAATAGATAACTCTTAACAAACTACTGAAATGTTCACAACTACTAAGAACATATCAGGGTGTTAAGTACAAAATATAAAACTACTGAAAATACAACGACTGAAGAACAAGCTCTTCAGTCGTTTTACAAAACTACTGAAACTACAACGACTGAAGACTCTTCAGTCGTTTTACAAAACTACTGAAACATAAAACTACTGAAACTAGAAATATAAAACTACCGATATCACAACTAGTGAAGAAGTACTCTTCAGCAGTTGTGACAAACTACTGAGGCTTCAGTACTTGATCTTCAGACTTTGACCTTCAGATGTTTCATCAGCTGATGACTCCAGTAGATATCATCAGCTGATGTCTTCGGTCTTTGTCTTTAGACTTTGTACGTCAGTTGTTGATCTTCAGCACTTGTAAACTCTTTAGTTGTTGTACTTCAGTACTTTGGTCTTTCAGCTTCAGCACTTGTGTTCTTCAGCTGTTGTACTTCAGCACTTTAGTTCTTCAGCTGTTGAAGTCTTCAGCACTTGATCTTCAGCTGTTGAAGTCTTCAGCACTTGTCAAACTGCTGATGAGGCTTTCAGCAGTTGTTGTGATACCATGTGGGACTTAGAGGTTTTCTGATCTTGGCTCATTGGTTCTTTTGGTCCAACAAAATAGTGTGGAATCCTATTTCATTGGCAATCCAATCAATGAGAACGCACGTCGAAACAATTATGAATTGAATCTAAACTTTAAGAACGATCAAGAATCAATCTAGTGCGATCTATGAACTTGGAACACGTTCTTAGAGGTCTTTGGACCGCTAAGGTATGTATGTAGTTGAAGGGTTCTTAATTCTTACCTTTTTCCACGAATTAGGTGGTATTTATAGGTTAGGGTTGCTCATTTGGGTGACTGAACCATTAGCATGCGGTTGATCCATTCGTATGACTGAGTGTTCAGTCGTGCGATTGAGTCAATCTCATGGTACATTCGTTCGACTAATCCAGTCACCTGATTTAGACATGCGACTGAGTCATTCGCATGAAGTTATTCATGCGTATGGTCCATTAGCATGGGCCATTCGCATGAGAACTTCATATTACTAAGTTTGAATATAATTAATTATCATTACATTACTAATATTGGTTCAAACAACCACAGACCTATATAGTCAATTCAATAAGCGTTAAACTATTAATTAATGAAATATTAAACATTTTAAACACAACCAAACATTTGTATTTCATTAACTACCTAAACTATTACATACGTGTGAGACAATAAAGACATATTACATTAAGATCAGAAACTAGGTACTGTGTGTCTACAAACTCCCCCTTGGACCTAGATTCATATATTGTCTTACATTCTTCATTAGCTTCTCATACTTCTTGTACTTCTCCTATCTTGTGTCTCCTGCATGTATTTCAAACACAAAGCAGAGTCTGATTACGTTCTGAAATTGGAGGGCTTGTACAATATCCTATGTATCATAGAACAGTGGCCACTCGTATAGAGTGTAGACTTCTTCAACTGACAAGTTGGTAAGCCACATTGGGTCAAATACCCTGATAGTCTCCATTTTGCCCTCTCTATTCAGAACTATGACCGCTTCCCCTGTTCTCCAATCATAGTACCACCACTTAAAGTGTGGAGTGAAGTCCTGTAGCATTTCCATTAGAGGGATTCTTGACATCATGCTTGGAGGACTCCACTTCAGCACTATATTTGCCTTTCCAGTCATGGCATCAACTTTAGACCGTCTGATATAACTCATAGGTTGTTGAGGTTTGAAATTGACCCACATGGTGTGGTACTCTCTCTTCAATGCAGCCTCAAACCAGCCTGACATCATTCTCGGGTCAGCATATAACAGCTTTAGTTTGGCCAGCTGGTTGAGCTCAAAACCAAGTAGAGTCTTTAGATCGTGTGGGAATCTAAAGTACTCAATACCCTTCTCTCTCTTACTGCATAAACATTCAGATCCTCAAAATAGGCCCACGCGATAATCTTGCCTGACACCTTGTGATGTTTCTTCACTCTGTAGAGCTTGGTGTAGACATTTGGTTTTGGAGCAGCGCGTTGGGCTCGGATCTCCTCAAAACATGTAGCCCATTAAGCCTTTCGAATGTTGACATCGGCGTCTCAGGCTTGGGCTTGCTCCTCAATCTTCTCGGACTCTTGCTCCATCTTATCTAGTATCTCAAACGTATCACTAACCAAGGAATCACCCAGATTGGGCACCACATTTCCATCTTTGTCAGCATACTCTAGATAGTGCTCTACAGTGACGTCCCCGATCTCAATCTCATCAATGTCCTAGGGTCATCGTCACTGGTTACTTCAAAAGTTAGAGCGTCCTTGACAATCTCATTAGGATTGAGCTTGAACATTTCAGCCAGTTGCTCATCAATAAGATCATGAACTATTTCCCCCTCTTCAGGGGTGTAATTCACTGATCTCCTGACTATCCCTTGCAGATCAAGAATCATTGTTAGTTGAGTCTTTACCTGCTGAAGGGGAGCAACGTCAAATTCATCTCTTTGATAATTTGGATTCTTGTCTTGTATCATGTGCTCCTCTGCTGAGGGGGCTGATGTGGAGGCACCTTGGTCTTGAGCTTTCTTTGTCCTCCTTTCACTCGCAGATATGGCACCCGCAGCAAAAGTATCATCATCTCCTTCATCATCATAATCAACATCATCACCAGCATCAGTATCATCCCCTTGATCATCACCATCATCATCATCATCATCATCACTGTCATCATCATCACCATCATCTCCATCTCCTTCTCTGATCTTTAGTGGCTCATCCTTTGATCCGTTGAGTCTCAGCATGATGGTCTTGTTGGTAGCCTCCAACTCCTCTATCCGTTTTGCTGAATGGACATGTTGCTCCTAGAGTTGGGACATCTCTGAGCTCTGAGCAGCCATCTGCTGTGCCTGCTGCTCAATCAGCTGAGCCTTCTGAGTTATCTGCTGAGATTGTGCAGTAGTAAGCTCTACTAGCTGACAAATCTGAGCAGTTTTCTCGTCTTCGGCTGCTAACAGCTTCAGCACCATACTGTTCAGTGCTGAGAGTTGTTCCTCTACCCCGCTAGAAGGTAGAGATGATCCAGATGGAAAGGAGGGGTAAGATGACAGTCCTGCTTGGTGGCTAGAGGTGGTGGTGGTGGCAGTGGTGAAGATTGGGGTGGTATATATGAAGGTGGTGGTGGATGAGCTGTAATGGAGGTGGATTGGATGTGGGTAAATGGTGGAGTGGGTGTGGTAGTGGTGTGTGAGGTGGTAGAGGTGGTGGTAGGTGGTGTAGTTGTAATGGTGGTGGTAGTAGTGGTAGGTGTGGCTCAGGTAGTGGCTGTGGTAGTGGATGAGGTCAGAGTGAACTTCAGCCTCTTCCCTTTCTTTCCGTAGAGGTACACCATCCTCTTCTTCCTTGAACCTCCAGGCACAGAGGCTCCCCCTTGGTGGACTCCCCTGGGCGTCAACCAACCGCCCTCAATCCTCTCTCTGTGGCAACCACCCGGCTGCTCACAGTCCTCGTGAGAGGCTCCTCATCACTATCTTCTTCCTCATCTGGAGGACAGAAGTCTTGGTGAAAGCTGGCTGTAGTGGCATCCGGATATGTAGGGGTGAATGAGTAACCTTTGTAGTGGGGCTCCTCGAAGAAGTGGGCCCGGAGTCTCCACCTGTATCACCATCTCTATAGATTCCCACTAATTGGGATCTACTCCATTTAAGTAGATCTCAAAACGTTGCTTCAATTGTGGGTATTCGTCTAACGTGATTAGCTTACGGGTTTATTATGATTCCCCACTTCATTCTCCAGTAGCAGTAAATTCTGAATACGTGAGTCTCTTCCTGCTATGAATGCTGAGTATTGGTGCTCCATTGCTATTAACTTTAGTCTTTGCAACAAACTATTTCACTTATGCAAATGAAGGTGTGCGATTGGGCTATTCGGGTGATTGAACAATGCGGTTGGTTCAATCGTGCAACTGAACTAATGCGGATGGCTCAGTCGGGAGAATGAACAAGGGCGGTTGATCAATGCGAATAGACTGCTCAGTTGTACGAATGGAGGTACGAATGAGTCCAATCATGCATATGAGGAATGTGTATGTATTCAGTCGTGCGATTGAGTCAATCATGCTACTCAAGCTGCTGGTTTTTGAAAATTCATAGGTTTAAGGTGTTTTGGCCACAAAAACTCGAATTTTCACTAACCTTAGTTGCCGTATGCCGGAAAAACTAAACTTTGTGAACAGGAAACATCTAAGACAGTGTTTGATACAAAAAGATTGCGTTTTTAATGAAAAACACAATTTTTGGATAAAAAATGATTGAATCACACAAAAATCAAGAGACGGGGTACAGCATGCCAGTAGGAGCTGTTGGTGTCAAACTTACACTGGGTGGCATGACTGATGGACAAAAGGTCAATACAATGCTGAGAAGAATTCTATGCTTTGCTTACACAGTCAATTCCGATGGATATTTTCCATCAGTTTTCTGAGTATACACAAGCAAAGAAATTATGGGATGCATTGGAGAAGAGATATGATGGGAACGCATCATTAAAGGCCATAAAGGCTAAGGCTTTGAAGAAGGAGTTTGACAACTTCTCTTCGATGGGTAAAGAAAGCCCGGATGACGTAATCGTTAGGTTCTACCACTTAATGAGTGAGATGCACACTCATGGAGTAACGAAGTCAATGGAAGACAAAGTGTCAAACTTTGCGGATGGTTTGCCCAAAAAATGGGTGTCCTTTGTCTCCAATCTCAGATAGAATGGTATGCTAATGAAGTTACATATAATGATTTCATTCTGAAACTGAGAGAGGAAGAGCTGAGGATGAAGTATGGGGCCCAAAAGTCCAACTATGATCGGAATCAACCACTGTACAACGCGACTCCTCAAGCCAAAACATCCGGAGCACCACATTAGATAACTTTTGTTTCAAGCTCAGCTGGTCCTTCTCAAACCTCTACTTCAGGGTCGGAAACATCAGGGTCAGAAATGTCAAGGTCATCTGGTACCCAATACTTTGTACCTTAAGCCAATGCAGCAAAGCTGAAGACCGAGAATTTCGGTAATGTGACAGTTGAGGTAGCTAAAGAGCACATGGATCTCTTAGTTGCGGTAGTCCACTCCTATGATGGACTAATTGCTGTTAAAATTAGGAACTGCCATTTGGCTGATAAGGATTACGAGCAAGTGGATGAGACAGTGTTGGAATGGGTGGATATAATGTGGGCCTTAGCGATTACTGTACGGCGAGCTTAGAAGTTTGTCAAAAAGACCGGACAGAACTTGGTTGCAACTAAGGACTCTACTTTTGGCTTCGACAAGACCAAGGTGACTTGTTTCAACTGTGGCGAGAAGGGGCACTTCAAACGTGAGTGTGTGAAACCTAAGAAGACTGGAAATGGGAATCCTTTCCCATCATTTAATCGTCAGGATAAACCCACTAGTAAGGATCCTAAAGCCTTGACTACTCATGATGATGAAGGACAGGACTGGAGATTTTGGTTTGTCTCACCAGGAGAATCCAACATCACTAGTGTGGAGGATATAGATGGCGATTCAGCTAGTGAAGGAGATATTGCAGTGGAACTTGCGATGTCCAACATTGAAGAGACTGCACCAGTGGTCGACTACCTGCCTGAAAAAGGACCAACTACAACAATGTCAGAATCACCAAAACCATAAATACCATACTCTGCTCTAATGGCTGATTCATGTGCACCTCCTCAGGTAAGTACTACTGACTAACTTTTTGATAATCATGCTTGTTCTGATTGTAATAAATTTAGGAAAGCATAGATTTAAAATTTGCTAGGTTATTAGATCATAATGATAACTTAGTAAAGGACTTGCAACTGTGTACTGAAGCTAATAGAGTTCTAAAACAAAATGAGCACAATTATAACGAAAAGATAGACCTTTTGAACAAACAGCTTAGGGAAACAGAAGTTGTAGCTTTTAACCAAGCTAATGACATTAGGTACTATCTTAACTCCCTAGAAGACACTAAGAAACAGAAACTAGTTTTAGAGGTAGAAGTTAATTCATTAAAACAAAAACTGCATAGTTGGACAAGTTCATCCCATATTGTCCAACACTTAGTGAGAGAACATAAAAATGGGGAGGAATTGGGATATAAAGTGGTTCCACCATCACCTCAGACCTTGATGAACACTAAAAGTAAATCAATCAATAACAATCCAATCAAGGATCATGTGGTGTCCACTCCTCTTGTAAGTGATCCAGATTTCACATGTAATTAAATGATTTGGAACTAAACAAAAGGAGGCCACATCAAAGGCAAAAGGGAAAATTCCTTGTGTTAATCTAGAAAAAGAGTTTGATAAGGTTAATATAAAGTCCGGTTCAAATATAGTCAAATCTGAACCTAAGAAGAACACTAATTTAACAAATCACGTGCATCATGTCAAAGTCCAAGTAAACAAAATGGATAAGATGTTCAAAATGTTAAAGCAATTAAATTTGTAAAAGCAGACAATACATCTAAACAAGTAGTGTCTCAATCCAAACAGAGTAAGGTCACACGTGTGACATACACTTCTCCACAAAAAAACAGTTACTCGTAAAGTTGAAAGCAGGTCATGCTACAGCTTTGGAGAGTATGGACACATTGTGTCTAATTGTCCTTACTATGAGACACCGAGGAGAAAGTTGAAATTCAGGACCCAAAACCTAGCTCGTTTAAGAGGAACTCAGTGACGACACCTAGAAGGGCTAGCGAACCTAAAGTTCAACCCATTAGCCAGTCGTTTGTTTATCACAAACAGGCCTTACACAAAGCTGGCTTATGGAAAGGAAAATCAATCCATGTGCCTGATAATGAGAACAAGAAGACATCTGAACTTCCCTCACCCTCTACAAGTCAATGGGTTGAATTTATGATGTGTCATGCCTCAGGGAAACCAAAGCCAGTAAAGGGTTGGGTCCCTAACCTGAACTAATGTTTTCAATTGAATATTCAGGGTGTTAGCTAAGTGCTAAAACTAACATGTGGATTGTTGATAGCAGAGCATCTAGGCACATGACAGGGAACAGGGCTCTCTTATCAAATGTCAAACAATCAAAGGAGGCCATGTTTCATTTGCTGGAACCAAAGGTGGGTATATCACAACTCAAGGGGTGGTGGGTAATCAGAAAGTAAAGTTTGACAAGGTAAACTACGTTCAACAACTTCAAAATAACTTGCTTTTTGTTTCCCAAATATGTGATAAAGGCTTTAAAGTAGTATTTGACAACAAGAAGTGCTATGTCCTGAAAAAGGACAATGTGATCCCGGAGGATCAAGTCTTAATGTTTGTGTCAAGATATAATGACCTGTATGTCTTGGATCTATCAAAGGCCTCCACAACGGATCGTGAGGTTCAGTGCTTCTTGTCCAAAGCTACTGAGAAGGATTCCATCTCCTTGCATAGGAGAACGAGATACATTAATCCAAGGAAGATGATTCACTTGATCCAGAATGATCTAGTGAGAGGAGTTAACATCAAAAACTTTCAACTTCCGGATTTCTGTGTTGCATGCAAGAAGGGCAAACAGACAAAGAAGTCTCATAAGGAAAAGAAAGTTCATTCAATCGAACTTCCTCTTAAGCTTCTTCACATGGAACTGTTTGGTCCAGTCAGTACAAGAAGCATCGCAGGCGACTTGTATTGCTATGTAGTTAGAGATGACAACTCAAGATTTTCTTGCGTAATGTTTCTGAAATCCAAATCAGAAACATTTGAGTCATTCAAAGAATTAGTAACTACACTGGAGTCTCTCTACAAGCTGAGGGTACGTCAAGTGCGCTCAGACAACGGAATCGAGTTCAAAAACCAATGGATGGAGGCTTACTACAAGGAAAAGGGAATTGTGCACCATTTCACCTCTGCGTACACTGCTAAGATGAACGGCATTGCTGAAAGGAAAAATCACAGCTTGATAGAGACAGTACGGACAATCCTAGGAGGCTCAAAACTGCCTATCCAAATCTGGAACGAGGCAATCGCAAATGCATGTTACACGTTGAATCCAGTTTTGATAGTTAAACGCCATGGCATGAAATGTTATGAGTTACTACAACGACGTAAACCAAATCTAGAATATCTCGAGCCATTTGGCGCATCGTGCACTCTACTAAAGAAAACTCAGGAGGGCAAATTCAGTGAGAAGGCTGATGAAGGCATCTTTTTAGGATACAACATAACGAACAAGAGAGTTTACAACAACTCAACGGGTCAAGTAGAAGTGTGGTGTAACGTTGATGTTCAGAGATACACCACACCACCTGCTGGAAAAGGACCCGTGTTCTTTTTCGACTATGATGGATTCTTCAAGTCCTTCAACATATCACTCTCCACTTCTGACGACGAGTTGGCAATCAAGATGATGTATGATGTCTTGAACACACCGGCTCTAGATTCAACATCATCTGATTCACAAGGTAGCTCATCTAACAACTCAGGGGGAGCACTTGAAGATAGTGACTCCTCCTCTGATGAAGAAGCTGTGGAAAATGATCAGAAAAACTAGGAGGAACATGTTCCTATTCTTGCAAGTTCACAAGCATCTGACATTGATGCCTCTGCATATTCGGAACCTCAAACTCCTACTGCCTCAGATACAGAACCTAACATTCATAATCTCGGTTCTGAGGTAGTTGTTCCAACCACTCCTGGATCATGCATAAATGTCTATCATCCTTTGGATAATGTCATTGGAGATGTCAGATCAGGAGTTCAGACCAGAAATCAGCTGTATTCAGCTAATTATGCCTCGGTGATGGAAAAGGGATACCTTCACGACGGTGCATATCGTTGCTTTGTGTCTAGGTTTGAGCCAAAGTATGTAAGTGAAGCCCTGAATGATAAGGCATGGGTGAGTGCCATGCAAGAAGAACTTCTTCAGTTCAAGAAGTTAGGTGTATGGACTCTAGTGGATAGACCTAAAGATGATCAAGGAGTGATCATCAGATACAAGGCTCAACTTGTAGTTCATGGATTTTGACAAGTCAATGGAATAGATTACAATCAAGTGTTTGCACCCGTGGCAAGAATGGAAGCCATTCATATCTTCCATGCCTATGCATCCTATATGAAGATTAAAGTTTATCAACTGGATGTGAAGAGTGCATTCCTTCATGGTAAAATCCAAGAGACAGTGTACGTCAGTCAACCTGAGGGATTTGAGGACCCATATCATCGTGACAGAGTTTACAAACTCGACAAGGCTTTATACAGGCTTCATCAAGCTCCCAGAGCCTGGTATGAGAAACTCTCGACTCACCTTGTGAAACACGGATTTCGCAGAGGTGTATTTGACTGCATGTTGTTCATCAAAGAAAAGGATGGAGATTTACTGCTTGTCCAAAATTATGTACATGACATATTCTTTGGTTCCAAGAACGAAGACTTATGTAAAGAGTTTGAAGCAGTAATGAAGGCTGAGTTTGAAATGAGAGCAATGGGAGAGATGAAATTCTTTCTTGGGTTACAGGTGGATAAGACACCAAAGGGAATATTTCTACATCAGACCAAGTATATAGGAGATATTCTTAGTCGGTTAGACATGGAGAATGCTTCCACAGCTGGGACTCCACTTGCTACAAGTCACGATGTAGCACCCGACGAGAATGATGATTTGGTTGATGCCACCGTGTACCGAGGGATGATTGGATATCTCATGTACCTCACTGCCTCAAGACCTGATATCATGTATGCGACATGTCTAGGTTCAAGATATCAGGCAAAGCCAAGGTTAACCATCTAATAGGGGTCAAAAGGATATTTCGTTATCTGAAGGGTACACCAACACTTGGGTTATGGTATCCTCATGATGATGACTTTGAGCTTATGGCGTATAGTGACTCGCATTATGTAGGTTGCAAGATGAAGTACAAGTCTACATCAGGGGATGTCAATTCTTTGGGAGAAGATTAATGACCTGGCAGTGTAAGAAGCAGACCTCGGTTGCTTTGTCAACCTGCGAAGCTGAATATGTTGCCGCTGCAAGTTGCTGTTCACAAATCATATGGATCCAACAAAAAATGCGGGATTATGGTTCGAAATTCTCTTCTACTCCTGTTTTTGTTGATAACTCTGTTGCAATTGTAGTAACTAAAAATCGGTCCAACATCCTAAGACTAAACATATCAGAATAAAATATCACTTTATACGTGATTGGTTTGAAAAGAACCTAATTGATGTGGTAAAAATAAATACTGATTTTCAACATGCTAACCTCTATACAAAGGCTTTTGATAAACCACGTTTTCTATATTTGTTTGAGATCAACGGCGTTAAAAAGAAAAGGGATGTAATTCCTGAAGATGACCATGTGTAGTCCGTTGCGCATAGTCAATTTTTATTTTATTTTATTTTATTTTATTTATCTTAATTTATGTTTTAAACTAAATTGATGTTATTTCTTAGCCTATTAAAATCCTAAAAACGCAATTCGCTTACGGTTCAGAATTTTAGGGGGAGAATAGGTTTAGTTAGTAACATTAAAAAAACATAGGAGAAGGAGAGGCTAGCTCATAGAAATTAGATCGCATATGTGATTACGATTCAACAACTTTGGAAAATGTTGCACCCTGAAAGGATTATACATGCCAACTCAATAGGTGAATTGATGATTGCTCAACTAGAATCCCACAAGTCCAAGAAGAAATGCGGATGAAAATCTTTAAGGAAAAGAACAAGTGTTGTCTTTCATATTTGTTAATGCGGAAGACATAACACTGATGCGGACAAGTGTTTACTCTTCCGCATTGACTAATGTGGAAGACATAATACTAATGCTGAAGAAGTTACTATTCCACATTGAGTAATGCGGAAGCCCAAAAGAAAATGCGGACAAGACTTTGCTCATCTGCATTGACTAATGCGGATGGCTGGACATATGCGCATAAATATTTGTTCATCCGCATTAACAAATGCGGATGTCCAGTATACTAATGCGGATAATCAAGTGAAGAAATGCTGATCAAGATTATGTCATCCGCATTTGTAAATGCGGATGAACAAGCAGAGATGCGGGTCAAGACTTAGACTAGTTTCTGATGTAATAGTCAGGGGTAGTTTAGTCATTTTGTAAAGGCATCTTATCTTCCTATAAATAGAATAGTTAACCTCGTACTGAGGTGACGGTTGATAGATAGAGAATTTGTAGTAATTATTCTCTGTAAATCAACTTTGATAAATACAAATACAAAAGCATTTATGAGTATTATAATTGCATTAAATGTTATTTGATTTTTTGTTTCCGCCATTCAATCATTGACTTGATTATCATATTCGATTCACAGTAAGAATATCAATCTTACTCAACCCAGTCAATTGGTATCAGAGCCTTGGCTCTCGGTTCTCTTTCAGATCTTCGCATAGACCGAATAGAACTCAATTAATCTGGTAATCAAGTTGCTAGTAGTGGATGTCATCATCTCTACTTATTAAACAGCAAGAATACTCCTGTCAAAAAGCAATAAAAATATTACAGACTTCATTCTAAACCTCGAAAGAACTGCTGTCACAAGTTGGACTTATCAATCATAATCAATCTTAAAATCAACTAAATCTATATTCACACAAGTTAAAATGGATTCTAACAGTTACTCAGAACTAGGTCATACACCTAAACCTGCTATACTTAAACACAAATCTGAGTTTAAATAGTGGAGAATAAGGTTTAGAAATTACATCACACGTGTTGATCCTGATTTCTGGATTTCAATATGCAAGGGTCCACACATCCCTGTTACTCTATCAACAGCTCAAGCTACTATTTACAGACTGCTAGAATACCCATTGAAGTTAATTCTGGATGAAGATGACTATAAGAAAATCAAGATTAACCTCAAAGCATACTCAATTTTGACTCAAGCACTCAAGATGGATGTGCTGAAAATATTGGAAAAGTATGGAATGCTAAAGCTATTGGGATGCTCTCAAAATTATGTGTGAAGGTAGCAGTGAAGTTGCTAAAATTAACAAAGACAAGCTGATCAATCAGTATGAAACCTTCCACAACAGCAAAGGAGAATCAATATCTAAACAACTGCAAAGATGGAAAAGTTGGTAATGACATGGTAATCATGGGAGTCACTTACAAGATTAAAGATCTGAACAAGAAAATGCTTCACAGTCTCCCTGAAAGCTGGAAACAAAATGTAACCATGCTAAAAAAACACTCTTGATCTAGAGAGCACCACTTTAGACATTATGATAGCCAAAATTGAAGCTTTGGAACTTGACGAAAGAAGCACAAATCTTGGTGGACCAAGAGTGATTGGGGCTTAAAAATTTCCATCAGAATCCCATTTTGTGGAAAATGCCTTCATCACTGAGGAAGATGATTTCATCTCATCAAGAGATCAAATGAACAACTCTGGGTTCATTGCAACTCCACCAGTGAAACATCCATCAACCTCATCTCAAGAACCTAAAGTCTCTGCTGCTCCTCAAACCTCTCCTGAAGACTCAAGATCAGAAGAACAAAAGGTAACTTACAATGCCTGTGTTGCAAGCTTTGAAGCCTACCTAGGAGGAAGACTTACTACTACTCATCTAATTCAGGAAGATTTGGAAGAAATGGATCATGATGATGTGGAGGAAATGGATCTACAGTGGCAAATGGCAATGATTGCCATGAGAGCCAAGAAATTCTTCAGAAAAGGAAGAAAGCTAAGCCTGAATGATAACACAAAACTTGTATATGACAAATCCAAGGTGAAATGCTTTAACTGTGGCATGACTGACCATTTCTCGAGATAGTGCAATGCCCCCAAGAGAAACAACTATCAAAGGAACTCTCTAGGCCAATCATCATCACAGCCCAACTCAAGCTATCACTCAAACAATCAACAACATCTGTATCATCATTCTCATCGTTAACAAACGTACCTGAATCAATCACAGCTGACAAATCAAGCTCATGCAAGCAGTCAGCCTTCTGCCAATGCCCTTGGATAAAGCAAGATGGGGAATGTGACTGGAGTGTGTATGCGGAGGAAGTCAAGCCTCAATTCCAAAATCATGCTCTTATGGCTCACATCAGCGATGGACCATCTCCAATGCCTACTGATGTAAAAACTAACCTTTGTAGTGAAAAATGCATTAATGAATTACATGGGTATAGGGAACACAACCATAAACCGGCTGATAAAATCAATGAAAAAAAGTGAAGTCAGAAATGATGAAGAGAGAAATAAAAAGCTTTGAAATAAAAATCAAATCTCTCATTTCTGATATAGAAAAAATACATGATGTGAAATACACTCTTGCAGTTGAGAATGAGCTACTTACTGAAAAGTTAGCTCAATCTAAAGCTCAACAATCTATGACTGAAGTGAAACTTGAAAAGTTTCAAATGTCTTCAGTCAAGCTGCAAGAGATGTTGGATTTCGAAAAGGATCCAAAGGGCATGTCAAGGATTGGGTATAATTCATGTCCTCCACCATACAATGACAACTACACTGTCTTGCCTGAATCTGTCTCACTCACTGAATCAATTGAAGCTAAAACTATGGAACCTAAATCTGTAGTAAAACAGGTGACCAATCCTCAAAACAAACCTGATGTTTATATTGAAACAAAGAGTATAAAATCAAGTTAGGTCACCCAATCAAAATAAAAAAGTGCTCAGACAAGACAGTGAGTGTCATGAAACCATCAAGCCTTGTAAAAGCAACTATCCCTTTCATAAAGTTCATACCCTCTGTGCTACAAGGTAAAAAAGAAATACATCAAGTTAGTGAAACCTACTGATGACAGAAGTTCTGATAATGAGATCACATCTTAAACAATTCAAGCAAATCAGAAAAGGTTTCACTACAAAAAAACAAACAGGCTTACTGAATTCAACATCTAAACCAGTGTCAGACCCTCAGTCTTCAAGATTGAGGTAGGGAGTTGGGTTTGATATATGTAACAAGGAATGTGTTGAACAGTTTGAAAAAGAGGTGAAAATGGGTTGAAGAATAAGAAACAACCCAAAATATCAACAAAGGTAGTTTTGGGAAACAAATACCAAAAAGGCTGATTCTGATTCATCCCACAAAGAAAAGAAAGTGACTCATCAAAAGAAAATATCAATTGAGTCACACAAGGAAAAATCTGATCCAAGAAACAAACAAATGTATTGTGACATGTGGACATGTTCAATCACAATACACATGAATGCTTTTCAATCAATATTGTTCTATCTGTGACATCAACAATCATTCAACCAATGCTATTTCAAAAAGTATTGTTCAGTCTGTGACATGAACAATCACAACACATCTGATTGTTACTTCAATTAGAAGGGTTTGAGAATTCCCTTACATAAGCCCGTCTCAAAAACATCCATTATCACACCTTCTGTCAGACATCATTTTTATAATGATCAATCTAGGACTCCTAGATCAACAAGTGATTGTAACATTTTGAAGAAATTGTTGAAGGGTCAAAGAAAACATCCTATAATGAAACTCAAACTTGAACTTCCAAAACAAAAACCAAACTTTTGATAATGAAAAACGGGGTAAATTTCAACAAAGAAACAGAGACCAACGATTTCATTATTCATCTGAATCTCCAGTGGATGTTGATGAGATGACTTACCCAATTCACTACCAAAATTCTCCCAGAACAACTCCAACTAAACCAAAATTTAGAGGGAAATACCAAGATGTCACCGTATGAATAGGAACGGGAAACGCAAGACCATCATGGCTTGGGTTCCTAATTCTAATTAGTTCTTTTTGCTTGCCGGTTCATCCACACAGGTCTAATAGCCTCTAGTATGTAGACAGTGGATGCTCCCTTCAGGAATTCAAGCACATACAAGGCACCACTGTGGCATTTGGTGGAGATTCAGAGGGTGGCAGAATTACAGGAGAAGGATCTGTGACAAATGGGATGCTTAGCTTTGACAGAGTGAACTACTGTGAACAGTTGAATTTCAATTTGTTAAGCGTGTCTCAGATCTACAACAAGAAATATTCCACTCACTTTACAAACACTCATTGCTACATTCTGAAACCCGGATTTCAGATCTCTAAAGAATGGGTTGTCTTAAAGGCACCAAGGAAAATAATGTTTATGTCTTAAACATGTGCTTTGCATCTCCTATAGAAGAAACATGTCTTTTGTCTCAAGCATCATTTGATGAGTCATAGCTTTGGCATAGACGTTTGGGGCACACAAACTTTAAAAACATGAACAAGTTGGTCAAAGGAAACCATGTCATTGCTCTTCCTCAAAATGAATTTAATTTTATTGATCAATGTTCAGCGTGCCTCAAAGGAAAACAACACAAGTCGTCTCACAAAACCAAACTTGTGAACACTAACAATACTCCATTAAAGCTACTTCGTATGGATCTGTTTGGACCAACTCATGTAATCAGTATTAGGAAGAAAACAATATTGTTTAGTGATCATTGATGACTTTTCACGATCTACATGGGTGTTCTTCCTACTTCATAAAAATGAGGCATCCCAAATATACAAGAATTTTCACTAAAATTGAAAATCAAATGATCTCAAGGTCAAAATAATAGAAGTGATAATGGAACTGAGTTCAAAAATGAAAATATGAGTTCTTTTTGTACAACCAAAGGCATTGCTCATAAATTCAGTGCTACTAGAACTCCTCAATATAATAGGGTGGCTGAAAGGCGAAATAGAACACTGATTGAACCAGCAAAGAACGATACTAGCCGATGCTAAACTTCCAATTACCTTCTGGGCAGAAGCAGTTAACAAATCATGCTTTGTACAAAATCAAACTCTGATTGTTAACGAAAGTAACATAACACATATGAACTGCTCTTTCATAGGAAACCATTATTGGTTTTCTCAAATCATTGGTAGTCATGTATCAATATTAAACACCAGGACTATTTGGGAAAATTTTCATCCAAGTCTGATGAATGATTCTTTGTAGGTTATTCTTCTTTCAAAGACTTATAGAGTGTTTAATCCTCGATTAAACATTATTGATGAATCAAAATGTTCAATTCATGGAACATTCATTTCCCAAATCTACAAATGGTCCCAACTGGTTGTTTGATATTGACACATTTACAAAGTCATTTGATCAATTTCACTTGTCTGATGCAGGAAGTCTACATTCAAATGATACTTTATCAACTGTAGAAAAAAGAAATGATTTTCCCTTGATTCCTTCTACATTTGATGAACACATGAATGAAGATGTTCCTCTTCAAGCTGATCCCATTAGATAACTGTCACAAGACCTTAGTGTCTCTACTGAAGGAGGTCTAAGCCGGGTTCCATCCCCCTCAGATGATCTGTCAACTAAGATCAGAAATAAAAACAGGCCTCTCCTCCAATTGAACCATAAAGGACATCAAATGATGCAAGCAATCACGGTGCTGCTAGAGCAGAAGTAGTAACTAAAACAAAGTCTGACAATCTTCATAATTCAACATCAGCACCAGATGAATGTGCCTCTGACCATAGTGAATTGAATATCTCCAATCTTGATGTAACCATTGCTAGTGAATCAATTCCAACCACCAGAATACACAAGAATAATCCAGTTGAAACCATTATTGGTGAACTTAATGAGAGGGTTACTAGAAGCAAGTCAAGTATTGTAAACATCTGTTTGTTCTCCTGCTTTCTATGTCAAACAGTACCCAAGAACATCAAAGAGACACTTCAAGACAATAGCTGGATTGAAGCAATGCAGGAAGAATTGCTACAATTCAAGAAACAAGAAGTATGACAACTGGTAGATCTTTCCGAAGGACAATACCCTATTGGTACCAGATGGTTGTACAGAAACAAAACTGATGATAGAGGTGTCGTCATCAGAAACAAAGCAAGGTTAGTGGTGCAGGGATACACTCAAGAAGAAGCAATTGACTATGATGAAGTGTTTGCACCTATTGCCAGACTGGAAACAATCAGAATCTTTCTAGCATATTCTGCATCCATGAAATTTACTGTTTATCAAATGGATGTTAAGTTTGCCTTTCTGTATGGAAGATTGCTGAAAAAGTTTATGCGTGTCAACCACCCGTTTTTGAAGATCCTGATTTCCCTCACAGAGTTTACAAGCTTGACAATGCTCTGTATGGTCTTCATCAAGCCCCAAGAAAGTGGTATGAGACTCTAGCATCCTTTCTTCTTAAACATGGATATGAAAGAGGAAAGATTGATCAAACTCTCTTCAGAAGATCTAAAGGAAAAGACATGCTATTAGTCTAGATCTATGTGGATGACACCATATTTGGCTCGACAAACAGGCAACTCTACAAAGAATTTGAAGACCTTATGAACTCAGCAGATGGAATCTTCATCAATCGATCAAAATATGTAGACACCATGCTGAAGAAATTCATTTTGCTGACTGTCAGTCCATCAGAACTCCTATGGATACTAAAGTAAAGATTGGTCCTGATCCTGAAGGCAAACCAGTGGATGAGACTCACTATCGATCAATGATGGGTTCTCTTATGTATCTAACAGCCAGTAGGCCTGAGATAATGTTTGGTGTTTGTTTGTGTGCCAGATTTCAAGCTGATCCAAAAGAATCACATGTAAATCCAGTCAAGAGGATATTCAGATATCTAAAAGGCAAGCCAGCTCTTGGATTATGGTATCCAAAGGAAGGAGAATTTAATCTCTATGCATATACAGACAGTGATTATGGAGGATGCAACTTCAACAGAAAATCCACCTCTGGCGGTTGTCAATTTCTTGGTCCAGACTAGTGTCTTGGCAATGCAAGAAGCAGACAAATGTATTTGTGTCCACTGTAGAAGCTGAGTATATTGCTGCATTAGCATGTTGCTCTCAAGTACTCTGGATTCAAAACCAGATGCTTGACTATGGTTTTAACTTCTTGCACACTCCAATTTATATTGATAACACTGTAGTTGTTTTTATAACTAATAATCCAGTTTAGCAGTCAAAAACAAAACATATTGAGATTAGATATCACTTTTTGAGAGACTGTGCTGAAAAAGGATTAATCAAATTGATTCAAGTACCAACTGAAAATCAATTACTTGATTTGTTTACTAAGGCATTTGAACCTAGTAGGTTTGAATTCCTGGTTCAGACAATTGGCATGATTAATCATGAGTAAATACATGAAAACATCAAAAACAATTAAAAACATCAGAAAACCACAAAAAGAAATCAAGTTTGATGAAGAAAATAATCTGGGAAATGATATAATTACAGTTACTATATCATTTACTGTGCTTAATTTCAAAAATTACCAGACTGTCATGACTTACCAGATATGTTGGTAGGCTAAACTTGGAAGAGAATATACATGCAGTGATAAACAAAATACCTTATTTAATAGTGAAACACTCATCACAGAGTACAGGTATGCATTTGGCTTATCTTAGTGCATGTGTGTGTAGTAACCTAAACACATCAGGTAATGAAACTTTATGAATCTCTTTCACTCATATCACTTTCATCTTTGTCTTGCTGAGCAAAGACCTAATGAAACATGCACATAGTGCAGATCTCCTGATCCAAAAGATTCCTAATGAGGAACACATCCAAATTGGATGAATCAACAAAAGCAATACATTCCAAGTGAATGAACAAAAGAATCCCAACATGGATCACCTTCCAAAGTGAATTGAAAAGAATCCCAATGTGGATCATCATGAAAAGGATCAAAGTAAAAGAATCCCAATGAGGATCAGTGAAATTGAGTTCTCATAATATAAGTGACCTGGTAAGAAAAGTTGTGAAAAAGTTCTACCATGCATTGTATAACGATGGTTGATCATTCCATGCTTGTGTGTGTGAGGTACACATTGAATAATAAACCAACCAAAAACATCTTGCATCAAAATATCAACCTGGTATGAGTTTAAGAGAAAACAATACCTTCAATAATTAACTTCATATACATGTCAATTTAATCATAAAGGATGCACATGTGTAATGCAAGACTGATATGTTCCCAACAAAAGATATAATTCTCTTCATCACAAATATTCAAAATAAAATTACAATAAAGTTTCTATCCAACTGTGGATATAAATTTTATGGGGATAAATTTAAAACTTTGTGTAAGTCTAAATTTTTGGTTACTATCTTAGATTACTTTCAAAACAAAACAAAAAGAATTTAGATGTTGTTCCAAAATGTTACACCATTGTATCTCAGACTATGTAGATTATTGGAAGCATGAAAAGACCATGATCAGTCAAAATTGGGAAACTTGTATCAATTATAACATACAAGTCAATCCAAGCAAGAATTGACAACATGAACAGTCAACTTCATAAGGTTAGTACTTCATAATATGTAAAGCCAAATCAGACACATTATTTTTTATTAAGTTCAAAGCTAATGCAGGTAAGTACATTAGTTAATGCGGGTGAAGGTAACCCATGCATATAATCAATGCAAGTATCTCTTTAAAATTCAAAGTGAAATATGAATTTTACTCTGCCGCATTTGATACAGTGAGAAAATGGTAAATTTGTTTAGCCGCATTTACTACATAAGTCAAATGCTAATGAACTTTGTTCAACCACATTACCTACAGTAGACAAATGCTGAGGAACATCTCTTTTTCGCATTTGCTACAGTGCAATGCTCATCAAAATGCTGATGGATTTTGATCTTCGCATTTGCTACAGTGCAATGCTGATCAAAATAATGTTGGACTTTGATCATTCGCATTTACTACAGTACAATGCTGATCAAATGCTGGACTGTTAATCATTCGCATTTGCTACAGTGCTCAATGTTAATGAAGTTTACTCTTCCGTATTAAACATAGTTAACAAATGCAGATGACAGAAAATGAGAAGTAATAAAACCTCCGCATTTGCAATAGTGTCGGAATGAGGATGTCTTAAAATCACGAGTTCAAATCTTCCACATTAACAACAGTGAAGGAATACGGATAGACAAAGTTCAATTTTTTTCTTCCGCAGTTGCTACAGTTAACAAATGCGGATGACCAAAAAGACAATATTTTAACTTCCGCATTTGCTACAATCAACAAATGCAGATGACTAAAAAGACAAAAATTTTCTCTTCCGCATTTGCTACTGTGGTGACCGCATTTGCTCTTAAACTTATAAAATATTTTAAAAACATTATTTGACTATTTAAAGGAATTTAAACAGGTCATTTAATACTTTTCAAATCTGAGAGACTTTATAGTGAGACGAGCGCAAATACACAGTACACCATCTTCGATCATCTTCATCATAAACAATCAAAGATTTTCATGTGATTCTACTCAAACCATTCTTGTTATTGATTCAGAAAGTACAGACTATTTTGGAAACAAGGTGAAATTTCCATAAAAATTTGAAATCAAGACCTAAGTTTTGAACTGTTAACCTAAATCAAATAATGAACTAAATGATAATGAAGCACACCAAAATCAAACCCTTTAATGTGATATAATATACATTTTTGACTTCAATAAACATACAAATTAGTGGGAATTCAACTCATTGAAAACCTTGATAGTTATGTTTAATGTGAAAAACAGAGCACAATGAAAAATGAAAAATATGCAACAAATCAATGTCACATCATCTGTTGAATGATTCAAACATAGAAACTATGATTGTTAAACAACAAACTCACAATTTGTTGCAACAACAATAATATAGTAATAATAAACATTCATTTTTACCATTAGCAGTTAAACTGATAACTGACACACATGTCTCTTTATGTAGATTACATGGCAAATCTTACATGGGGTAAGCTCCATAATGTTAGTGGTTATTAAAACCCTCATGTCCCAGAATCAGAGGGAATAAGAGACATCATCATATTCATTTCTACTACAAGGGTAGCTTATGCTATCACAGTCAGACCAACCATCTATGAGAACCTGATAAGGTCTTTCTGGAACACAGTAGAGGTTGTTGAAGCTGATGGTATTAGAACACTGACTGGGAGAATCAACAATAAACACACATTTAGCATCACTGAAGAGTCAGTTAGAAGATGTTTACAGTTTGGTGATGATGCCAATACTCCTTTGGAAATGCATGATGAAGACATAACCACATTTTTTGCTGAAATTGGTTATGAAGGATGTTATGAAGCTAAACAGATTGTAAAAGGATTGGTTGATCTACTATGGAGATTCCTTATTCATATGTTTCAACACTGCTTGTCAATAAGAAAGACAGGATGGGATGATATTCCATTCCTTACCTCATTAGCAACCTGTGCTCTCTGTACCAACAGGCCATTTAATATGCCTACATATGTTTTCAATGGTCTGATTTCAAACATTAGAGAAGCGAAGAGATACAAGTTTCTGATGTATCCAAGATTCATCCAATGTCTGATCAATGAATCATTCCATAACATTGCAAATGAAGGACTAGTGCTAGACATTCCCCACTATGATGCAAGATCATACAAGTATACAAAGAAGAGAGATCGTAGAAACTTTTATAGTGGGGCTCATTCTCCTCTTCTTCCATGGATGATGCAGCAGATCAATCTAGAAGTACAGGCACAAGCACAACCTGCTGTTCAACCAACACCAATACCATCACCAATACCATCACCACAACCATCACCAATACCATCAACACAACCATCACCAATACCATCACCACAACCATCACCAATACCATCACCATAATAATCTCCTCAACCAACACCACCACCTTATCAATCACCAATACAATCACCTCAACCCTCACCTATATCACCTCATTATCTCTCTCCAATATCACCACCACAACAATCACCCATATCACTATTTCAACCTTTGCCATCACAAGATTACCCTGCTGAAGTAGGAGGATCAACTAGTGCTTCCAAATCATCCAAATCATCTTCTGATGACAAGGATCTTCACACCAAAATGCCTGCACAAACAGCAACTTTGAGCCTGCTCCCTTAGAGAGTTTTGCTTATTCAAATGTTCATAGACCAGATGAGAATGATGAATTGATCACTGAATTGATGAAAATGATTGAAAGAAGGGAGAGAATTCTAACAGAAGGGCTAGAATGATAGATGATAGAATTCTAGAACTTGATGACAAGGAACAGGAGCTGAAAGATCTTAAAGAAAACACAAAGTTGAAATGGAGGAGAGAGAAAAGGAAGTTGGAACTTTGAATGTTCCACTTAAACATTCAAGAGAAGAAGTAAGTGGACATATTGACACTCTTGAAATTCAAACGATAGCAATGGAGGAACAAGAAAACATCATAGAAGAACAAGCTGATATCATCTCAAATCTTGAAAAAGAAATTGATAGTAAGAATAAAAGGATATCTGAGCTTGAGATGATCATTGAGATTGAGAGAAATGAAGTGGATGATGATAAGAAAGAAGAACAAGAAAAGGTTTATATTGATTATAACAAGTCGGTTGATGAAAATGAAGAACAAGGGGGTGATACAAGTCAAACACAGCATGAAGACCAGAGCCTAGAAATGGTGATATACTCTAGAAAAACCTATATTGATCATACTGAAAAGACTGAGTTTGAGGAACTCTTCAGTACACTACACAGCTTCACTTTTGAAGAATTCAGTGTTGATAGTGATTTTTGGGAATTTGTAAATAACCAAAAAGCTATTTCATCCCATTGTATTCATTCCAAAATCTCTAGTACCATTGGAGAAAGAGCTGAACATGCAGATTGTTCATGTAGTGTCTTTAACTGAAGAGCAAAAGGAAGGGATAAGAGAAAAGGTTGAACAAGAAAGAGAAAAGGAAAAGGAATCAGAAAATGAGAAACTAGAAATGATTATGGATGAACAAGAACAAACTACACAAGAAAGTGCCTGAAGTAATAGAAAACGGTGAAGCTTCAAGTCCAAAACATCAATGTTATTCTAGAAAGAGAAAATACTTAGCTGAAAAAGCTAAAGGCAAAAGACCTATGATTGAAGAAGAAAGTGTCAAGAAACAGAAAGATGATCCAAGAAGCCTGGCTGCCATTGCTGAATTTTTGGAAGAACATGAGCAGCTGAAGCTCAGTTAAAGCAACAATCTGATTTATTGATCTAGAAGAGAGAGAAATAGTTGGTGGATATGATGCTAAAAATGATGTTTCTATGAACAGTCCAATACAAAAAGAACAGGCCGTGGAAGAAATGGTGTCTAAAGCCCAAACTGATGATTTAATGATCAAAGCCATGTTCCTGATCAATCAAGGGTATGATCCTCATGAAGTTTTTGGAATGACTTAGGGAGGAATGAAGGAGGAGGAAGAGAACGTGAAAAGGTTGCTTGATCCAACAATTGAAAAAGAGTATGAAAATGCAATCTTCAAAGATACTCCTATGCTTAAAGGTTCTTCTGTGAAGAAAACAACTGGGTATGACAGGCCATTACCAAGACAGACTCCCCTACACAAGATGTCTTCAATGAAGAGATCATCTCTAATTCATGAGCCACTATTTCCTGATCCTTATAGTATGACTGATAAGGAATGAAGGATTACCTCACCAATCAAGGCTTCACCACAAGAAAATTGGCAAACATGAAGATAAATTCTCTAAGAGCTGCTACACTCAAGATGATAAGTGAGAATAAAGAAAAGTTAAAGTAGTTAGAAGAAGAAGTGCTAAACAAGAAGCCAAGATCAAGAGTCTCTGCACAAGACATGAGTCTTACTCACAAAGATCAAGATTATCTTGCACCTGTCATTCATAAATATCCAGAGTGGTTTGTTGAACCCTCTCAACTGAAACTTCAGAAAGGGTTAACCACTGCTGAGATGATCACAGGAGTATCTACTCCAAAAGGCAAAACAGATCAAAAAATTATTGCCTAGAAGTATGATACTGCATGGAACATGTTTATGCTCAAAAGGATCTCTGGCTTAGTGCAATTCTTTACAGAGTACTCTAGTCTGGTAAATGCACTTGAGATTCATGACATGAAAGAACTGACCAATCTGGAGCTGATCAACCACAATGCCATGTTCAGAGGATATGAATATGAAGGAATACTCAAAATGTTCAAGAGAACAAACAACTTCAATTCTTTGAAAGCTACATGCATGATGAAAGACAAAACATTCAAGTATCCTCTGGAAAAGAAACAAACAAAACCAGTTGAAGAAGTAGTATTTCTTGAACTTTGAGTCAAACCTACTGAAGCATTAAAAAGAAAAATGGTAGCTGGTACACATTCCTCAATACCAATTTCAAATGTGTATTATGATGACAAGGCATATGAGTTAGTGATTGAGAAGAAATGGGGAGGCAAAGAAGGTGCTGAGATCAGATTATTCAGTGGTTATGAAGTGAGACTGCTGGATCAATCATACATTCAATATATTTACACAATACACTTCAGAGAGATATCTAACAAATTGGATGAAGATGATCTACATTTCTTTCTAAAGTGTATCAACTGTTAAAGATGGCTTATGATCAAATAAATGCGAAAAGGGAGAAAAGGAAGAAGAAAAAGACACCTCTACAATTGGGCAACATTACCAAGCTTGAAGTGGATGTAGATGGTTCTCTATTGATTCACAGAGATGGGCTTTCAACAGTCTCTCTTTAGGAACCTATTTTTTGAAGAAGCTTCCACTTGAAGCAATCCATGATATGAGCAGAATGAAGAGTCATGTACTAAGCAAGGACAAAATGTCAGAGGCTCAAGATTTCGACAACATGATCAAGGCAATTCTAGGTCCAAGACAAGTAGCACCTTTTGTACCATCAAAAGACCTAGCTGAATCATCACAACATCAATCACCTCCCAAACATTGAGGAAAACTAGGATGTATAATCCTTAGGGGGAGTATTGCTGCACCCTGAAGGATCATACATGCCAACTAAATAGGTGAATTGATGATTGCTCAGCTGGAATCCCACAAGTCCAAGAAGAAATACCGATGAAAATCTGCTAAGGAAAAGAACAAGTGTTGTCTTCCGCAATCGTTAATGCGAAAGACATAACACTGATGAGGACAAGTGGTTACTCTTCCGCATTGACTAATGCGGAAGACATGATACTAATGCTAAAGAAGTTACTCTTCCGCTTTGACTAATGCGGAAGACCAAAAGAAAATACGGACAAGACTTTGCTCATCCGCATTGACTAATGCGGTTGACCGGACAAATGCGCTTAAGTATTTGTTCATCCGCATTATCAAATGCGGATGACCGACATACTAATGCGGATAATCAAGTGAAGAAATGCTAATCAAGATTATGTCATCTGCATTTGTCAATGAGGATGAACAAGCAGAGATGCGGATCCAGACTTAGACTAGTTTCTGATGTAATAGTTCAGGGGTAGTTTAGTCATTTTGTAAAGGCATCGTGTCTGCCTATAGATAGAATAGTTAATCTCGTACTGAGGTGATGACTGATAGATAGAGAATTTTTGTTGTAATTATTCTCTGTAAATCAACATTGATAAATATAAATACAAAAGCATTTATGAGTATTATTATTGCATTGAATGTTCTTTGATTGTTTGTTTCCGCCATTCAATCATTGACTTGATTATCATATTCGATTCACATTAATAATATCAATCTTACTCAACCCAGTCAGAAAATGATAGTACATAAGAACAAATCAATAGGGACTTTAAAAGTTTAAATTGAATAAGATACGAAGTTCAAAGTATAAGTCTGTGTAGTTTGAGCAATATAAAAGGAAAAATGATGGTAAAACTAGTTAATACTAAGGTAACACAAAGAAAGTAGACCTAGAGATTGCTTGACCACAGATAATATGTTGGTAGATTTAACACAATAGATGATTAGACCTTGTTGGTGATGTCAAGAACATACTAAGTTGTTCAACTGACTCTGGTTTCCCATCTTATCACTAGTTAACACAATCAGTTATTTCCAATAAGGGGTGACGAGCAAATAAACGGCACAAATGTGTGTGGATGACCATAAAAAGACCAAAGCATGAAAAAATGAAAATTAAACGCAATCAAGCTAATAACTTATGTTGTTGGTGCGTTATGTGCAAAAGAAAAAATAAAGATGCTCTAACAAGAAGATAGGTTGTGTGCCGCTCTGCTGTGCGATGGCACTGACATGGGGATAAGCGTAACCTAGATATTCTAGAATTCATTATTGTTTGCTGCCTCTCTACTGTGCGATGGCACTGACCTAAGGCTTGGCTTCTCTTTGAAAGCTCTAAGAATAGTTTCTTCTTGTCAAAATACCCGTAGACCGCTCAAAATTCTCCTGAGGAATATTGATTACCACATAAGCGTGGGATCCACAAATGTGGGTTGAAATAATTAATCCTTAAATTATCACCAATCTGTGTTAAAAGTCAGTGTATGGATTTAAGAGGAAAAGTATACTCACAATTTTCATGGCTACAATTCTTGAAAGTCCAAATCAATGTGGAGATCTAATAGTACTAGTATGATTTCATAAAATTGCTAACGACTCTAGATGAAAAACAAGAATAGAGCATCAAAAGGTTTTGATAGCATGTCCTGAATGATTTGACTTTCCTATATGAGTCCAAATTGAATTGGTCCATGTATGGTCAAAATGAATTGAAGCTGTTTTTTTAGGAAATGAATTCTTTAGATTTATATCTTAGGATTTACCCCTCACAAAATCACAAAAACATGTCTTAGTTTTGGATTTTAATTTTATTTCTTTTAGTTTGTTTAAACTTTTGACAATTTAGTTTGTTAAACATTGGATTATGCCATGGAATTCAATCGGGAACTTAATCACTTAAAAAAGGTCACGTCTGAGGTGACCACACAGGTTTTCAAATGTAAAATGAGTCACGTCTGAGGTGACAAAGTGTTTTAAAAGGATCACGTCTGAGGTGATCAAAAGTTTTCAAGTTAAAAGGATCATGTCTAAGATGATCGGGTGCTTAAAACGTTTAATCAATATATTAAAGGGTGTAAAATGTCAAATGGTCATAAAGTCAAAATCATGAGTATGATCCAATCGGACGATGGACCATGAGTATGGACCAACCGTACGAATGGACCATACTTATGCCCTAGACAGCCGAATGGAGCATGAGTATGAACCATTCAACCGAATGGCTTTCCATATTGAGCCAATCGCCCGAATGGTGCTGTGCGAATGAGTCAATCGCCCGACTGAATCCCAGTCGGCCGACTGAATGTGATCGACTGAACCAATCGCACGACTGAGGTCCATTCACCTGAATGAACCGAGCGAATGGGTTCAGTCGGCCGATTGAAATCAAATTCAGTATAAATAGGGCCATAGTCGATCACATTCAACTCATCAACCCCAATCGCCCTAAAATCACACAGCCGTGATCCTTTTAACTTGAAAACATTTAGATAAGCTCACTGAGAAAGCCTGGATGAAGGACTATCTTCGGCTCACCGCTTCTCTGGTAGGCAGGTGGGTCCTATGTCTGAAAGGACACTCCAACGGATTGTCAGTGAAATTAAGGCTGACATCCGGATGCAGAAAAGGAAAGAGATATATAGAAGGGTAAAAGGGATGACCTTCACTGCTTCCACCCAACCATAACCTGAACCTTCACCCTCACCATTCACCATTAAACCTGAACCTTTCACCCCTGAACCCACATCACTACCTACTACTACTCCCTCACCTCAACCACCGAAACTTCCTATTATCCAACCCAAAACACTAGCCAGAACCTCAGAACCTAAACCTACCCATTTACCCTCCAAACCATCCCTTTAGCCTTCTCAACATCTCTCCCTTGAGGAGTTTAAGGAAATCAAGATAAAGCTCACTAATTGCATTACTTTGAGTGAAGTCTCTTGTGTAGAAGACTCTGTTAACATCACCTATGTAGACGGATCTTCAAGTTCCCTCACAAGAGACAGATTCCTTGATTTGCCTAGAGGAACTTTGGACCAGGCTGCAAGACTTTTGGGCCTCAATCCAAACTCTTTAAATGAGGAAGAAAAGAAGCTCAGAAGGAAACTGGTGACTCTGCTGGATACAAGAAAAGAGGACAAGATTCCTAGTCAGTCTCTTATGCATAGAAGGAAGATAATCCAGTGGAGGTTCGATGAACCTTCTCACAACTTTGTTGTGGAAAGAGAGAATGGTGAAGTCAACAGACTCAATGCAACCTCTCTGTTACACTCTAGCAGATTCGACATTGCTGAGTTAGCAGAGAAGCCATTCTCCAACCCCTCCAACTCTAAAACTGCTGCACTCGTTAGAAATCATCTCAGCAGTCTTCATTTAGCTGAGCTAACTGCAAAAGCAAAGATTGAAGAAGAGTTGAAGTTGAGAAGACAGGAAGACAAGGAAAGATCTCCCACCAAAGGTTCTACCTTTCTACATATGGTGGAAGGTCCTAAATTGGAACCTATAGTTTGATGGGAATATGATTACAGTTCCCATCAACTAACTCTTTTCAGAGGGCAACAACAAAGGGTACACATTATCCAAGGTGACAGACTGGATTTTCTATCTACCAAGTATCTGTATAAGCTTCTCAACACCACATCAGGGAAGAACAAAGAGACAGACAAATACTTGCTCTCCTTGGTGCTGAAAGCTTTGAGAAGTCAGAAAAGTGAAGTTTTGGTAGCATCAGCCTAGGGGGAGTTTGTTGGATCAAGAAGAAGGCTAATGCAACCAAAACTATATCACTTAAGTTGTTTTGGTGCTGCATGCAAGGGCTTCTGAAGCTTATCATGGAACTTCCGAAGGTTGTAGAATTCTTCCAAAGACAAAGGTGAAGTCCAACTTCTGAAGATAGAACTCTACTTCCGAAGACAAATGCATACTTCCGAAGTTCAAGACTTAGAAGAATAAAGTGAAGAACACTTCCGAAGTATGATGAAAAGAAGAAGTCTCCAAGCCTTGGAAGAAGTAGCCTCTTCCGAAGTATAAAGTGGCTTCGGAAGTACTTACTCTTCCGAAGCCATTTATACTTCGCAAGACACTGCTATAACCAGTGGACACAAGTATGGTCTCTGACACTCCGCTGCAGAACCATGTTGTTGACCATACTTATTCCACTGTTTGCCTTTTAATGATAGTACAGTTGCCAACTTTAGTTGGTGACAAAAGGTAAGTCAGGGACATGTCCTAACTACCAAATCTCGGATAAGACTTTAACCGAGATACCTTAACTATAGTCTTGTAGTATAGGCTTTAGCTAAAGGATCCTAGCTGGTATCAAAGTATATCCGGCTGTAGATAGTATTATATATAGGTTCTCCTTGTAACTCATAGTGGTAAGATTATCATCTGCTTGTAAGAGTCTTTGTATTTTGAGTTGAGAATATAAAAGTGTCTTGAAAATAATCTCTCTGTGATCTTAGTTACTTTTCATATTGTGATCAACTTTTATTGATTCTTACACGAGTATGATTCTAGATGAGTTTGAGAGAAAACCTATGTGTTTAAGTGACAAACACCGATCCTGCAACATTCAACTCATGAACCCCAATCACCCTAAAATCGCACAACCTACCGTTACTCTGCCAAAATTTCCTCTGACTCAAATTGATTACATAGCTTGATATTCTAACTTTTGTTGGTGACTATACAGGTAACATGCGGTATGACCATGCCAAAAACTCCATCGATTTGCCTCAAAAATCAAGAAATTGGACCTAACTAGAACCGAACCTGTGAATGGACTAATAACCTAACTAAACCGAGTAAAATGTTGAAATTAAAGTTATTAGGTTATTAGTAAAGTGATTGGAAGTCTAATGAACCAAAAAACAACATCTAATTCTATGTTTTGGTGCAAATTCGAGTTTCAGTTGAACGAACAGTGGGACATGCGACCGGACACACGGATGAACTACAATCGCACGACTGAGTTGACCGAGGGACTCAATTGGCCGAAGTGATACGAATGAGCTCAGTCAGCCGACTGAACCACATGCATGCTCAGTCACCCGATTAAACTCAGTTGCATGCTCAGTCACCCATTGAATCCAGTCGCATGCCAGGTCCACCGACTAAACTCAATCGCATGGTTTAATCGCATGATTGAACCAGAATGAATTCAACTAGGTTAATTAGAACCGATTTGTGTTGTGTGGTGATCTAATGTCTATGTTTCTTGTGTTACAAATTGATGACTGACAGGTGGTCCATCACCCCAAGCACAACATATGTGCTCATTTAGATGCCATGACTCGAAACGGTGCCGAGTTTGCGAGGATCATTGCTTTCCTCAAGTGATCCAGGATCTACAGGGCTATTTCCACCCCATGCACTCCCTATAGGTCTATTTAGCAGGCCTTCTGGGAGGGGCATCAGTTGACTGCTCACATGAGCCATACAGCATGAGGAGTTCTATTTTTGGGATGGATATTGAGGTCACCGCTAAGGATGTTCAATGGGCTCTTGGTTTGGGTGATGGTGCAGACCACCCTACCAGACTTCCCCCTTTGAGAGTGAGAGGGTGCTTCTTAAGAATGAAGTATGTTGGGGATATTAATGCAGGTGTGCTCAACAAGATTAACCTGTGTCCCCAGTACAAGTACTTAGCACATGTCATCCTTAAGTGCTTGGCTTTGTGAAGGGGTGGGTTTGATGATCTTTCAAACCAGATTCAAAATGCCTATGTGGCACTTGTACTGAACCACCTTTTCAGCTTCTCTAGCATGATATTCTCTTATCTGATAGAGAATCTGGAGGCTAAGGGCAATGAGGGATTCTGCATGTACCCTAGATTCTTGCAGATGATCTTTCATGAGAAGTTGCCCACACTGCCCATGGAGAGCCACGACGCTGTGTCGTTGGAGATTATGGATGATATGACACTGGGTCGCATGAAGGTCTACCGGGGAAGTAGGTCAAACCCCCGGTTAAAAGACTCTTCGGGCATCTGGCCTAGGCTGATTATGTGGCGCCGGGTAGGATATTAAGCTAATTGCTCTTCCATCTGACGACTCTGAGGATGACAGTGATACAGGTGAGACTTCGGGCCCGTTTCTTCAAGGGGCCTCACTACACAGGTTACTCATTCACCCCCTACACATCCAGATGCCACTACAACCAGCTTTCACCAAGACTTCTGTCCTCCCGATGAGGAAGAAGAGAGTGATGAGGAGCCTCTCACGATGATTGTGGGCAGCTGGGTGGTTGCCATAGATAGAGGATTGAGGGCGGTTGGTGGACGCCCAGGGGAGTCCGGGGATGCTGCTTTGATACCACTTGTTAGGATCGTGTACTGGACGATGTACTAACTGAAATACGTGTATACCGAATCAAATAGTGCAGAATCCTATTTGAGGCGATCTAATCAGTGAGAACACACGTCAAAACAATTATGAATTGAATCTAAACGTTAAGAACGATCAGGAATTGATCGAGTGAGATCTATGAACTTGGAACAGGTTCTTAGAGGTCTTTGGATGGCTAGGGTACGTATGTAGTCGAAGAGTTCTTAATTCTTACGTTTTCCATCAATTAGGTGGTATTTACAGGTTAGGGTTTCTCATCTGGGTGACTGAACCATTAACATGGTTCAGTCGTGCGATTGAGCCATGCGGTTGATCCATTCGTACGATTGAGTGTTCAGTCGTGAGATTGAGTCAGTCTCATGTTACATTCGTGCGACTGATCCAGTCTCCTGATTCAGTCGTGCGACTAAATCATTCGCATGAACTTATTCATACGTATGGTCCATTAGCATGGGCCATTCGCATGTGAACTTCATAATACTAAATTTGACTATAATTAATTATCATTACATTAATAAAATTAGTTGAAACAACCACAGACCTATATAGTCAATTCAATAAGCATTAAACTATTAATTAATGAAATATTAAACATTATAAACACAACCAAACATTTGTATTTCTTTAAGTACCCAAACTATTACATATGTGTAAGATAATAAAAACATATTACATTAAGATCAGAAACTAGGTACATATGTGTCTATAGAACTTTGAGGTTTTGTGGCAGTGATGACTTTCTCTCCCTTTTTGGTAGCATCACCCACTTGCATAGGTGATCTAGGAGTTAGGTCAACCACCTCCACAAGTTCTTGTGTTCCTGGTTGAGGTCCTCTTAAAGGTCTCCCAGCTAGTTGTTCCTTAAGATATGAAATCTCAAGTTGCTGATCATTGACCCTGTTATGCAAGGTAATCACTTGAGATTCAAGGTGACTAACCTTGGAGACTAAATAGGTGCATGTTGTAGATAGTTATTGCACCTTTAGTCTAAGATTCCCCTCATTTTCATCAGAAGAGTCATTTGTGGATGAGATGATTGGACCAAAGTCCTTAGTCTCACCACCAACTTCAGATTCTTGGCTTGTAGATTTCCTCTACGCACTAGCAATCTTAGTTGAGATGTCAGTGGGCTAAGTTTCCATAGTTTAGGTCTTAACGATGTAATAACTTTCTAATGTGAGATCCTCTTCCATATGGACATCCTGAACAAGTTTTGAAGTGTCCACCTCAGTTGTAGGTGATTGATGTGGGCTAGAAAAAGGAGACTTAGGAGTACTCATCTCTCTTTGATTAGGGGAAAAGAAAAGAGAATGATGGTACTCACTGAAACCTAAATCTTCATCAGTATAGAAGTTAAGGTTTGGATAGGTTGATTGAGATCTAAAGGCTGGGTATGGTAACTGTCCCCTGAAGGTTAATCACCTGAGTGTTGAGACTCAGAGTGATGGCTTAAGGCAGTTTGGGAGAGGTGGATAATGAGCTCATCAGGCTGAGCTTGAGGAACCTCAACACTGATCCTTAAAGAGATGGAAGTGGTCTGCTCCTTAGGAGAAGTGGGACCTCTAGTTTTCACTTCCTCCTATATGGTTGAGTGTATGGGGGCCTCCACAGACTGAATAGTCTGAGCAGGGGGTTCGTTTGGATTTTCACTGGTAGGTGAGGGTGATTGAGTATGTTTGAGTGGTAGTGATATAGAAGTGTGGGTTCAACACTAGTTGATGCTGCTCGGTTGTCACTTTGAGCAATGAGCTCTAAGATTTTTGGGACTAGGGTTGTTTCTACCCCAGAGAAGCCAAAAGTAGGCTTTCTTATTATTTTAATGATGTCGGGCTTCATCTGTCCCAGTTAAAAATGTTACATGTTCCCCTTAACTGCCAGCCCAGTTCACAGTTAAGAATGTATTGGACATATCTAGGAAACATGTAATATTCTAAGCAGTCTAAGTTGGCAAGTAAATTTGTATAAACAAATTGAGAATACCTGAATTAACCCTTGAATCATTCCATGGATGATAAAGGAGAGATGCTCAGGAATCTGGTCCATCAATAATGGTTGTTGGATATGCTGTGGATAACCACTGGGATGAGACCTTCCCTTTTTGAGAAGGTTTTTACAGAGAAGTCTCCCTTATACCCCATCTACTCAAAGGAATGATTGACAGCTCCTTTAGGATGAACACCTCACCTTCTTCATCATCTAGCTGAAGATGCATGTTGATGATGGCCGGAGTGATGAAGACTGTTCTCCCCTGCACTGTGGCAAATAGTGCCTTCTCCCCATCCATAATGATCTCTTGGCAGGTCTTCCAAATTCAAGCTAGTGATCCTCATACAGTGGAGGATCAATGATTAGGGAGGTGAAGTAGTTGGACAAAGCTAAGAAAAGACACACCTCTGAGAAATGAGGATCTTTCTCAGAGCGTAACAGAGCAACCTGGTTGTGTTGCCTGTGTAACTACAAGGTAAAGTTCAGTACATTTCTGTGAGCAGGGTTGGCCATTGTGTGGTAGCTTATGGATGAAGAAAGAAAGAAGAAAGAAATTTGAGAGAGAAATTTGGGATTTTAGGTTTACAGGAAGAAGCAGATAATAGAAAGAGGGGGAAACCGTTGGGTTTTATACGTGAAAAGGATTTAAGATAAAGTTTAATGAAAGAGGATGAACTTTGAAATTCGGATGTCGGTCCCACCTCTGATAAAGTAGTTTAGTTTTGCTCAAAAAGTAGTTTTCTTGGAAGTCAAAAAGCTTCCGAAGGTAAATTATCTTTGGAAGATTTAATGAAAAAGCTTCCGAAGCTAAAATGACTTTGGAAGAATTTCTTGAGAGTTTAGAAAATTTTGCTTTGGAAGAGAAATTAAGACTTGAATGCTTTGTACATAGAAGAACAAAGCTTTTGAGAGTTAATTGATTTGGAAGGAAAAGGTCCTTGAAATCATATAATTGTCTGAGACAAGTATTTAAGCTTCATAAGATATTTCAGAAGTCTCTTCCAAAGGTAAAATTTCTTAGACAGTTATTTGTTTTGAAGGCATGATTTTCTTTCGAAGGTAAAAACATATCTTCTAAAGGATCATAATTTTTCAAAAATCCAAGGAAAGTCCTAAAAAAGATTTTCATCCAAAGAAAACAAGAGCTTATGAAAGTGATGAACTAGACAACTTAGGACACACATAATTTAAGAAATAATAAGAATTAGTTTTAAGAAAAACCTACTCAAAGTTGATCATCCCAATAGCTGATATTAGATATTTAAATCTCTGTTCAACAAAAGCCTTTGTAAACAGATCATCATATTATTCATGTGTGTGAACTTTGACTAGTTAGTTAATCCCTTTTCATAATTATCTCTTATTAAATAATACCTCATATTGATGTGTTTGGTCTTTGAGTGCTGCACAGGATTCTCTGTGATTGAAATAGCACTGTTGTTATCTATGTGAATGGGAGTCTCCTGAAGTTTAACCCATAGTCCAGCATCTAATTCTAAATCCAAAGCACTTGAGCACAGCAGCTTGCAGCAGTAATGTATTCAGCTTCAGTAGTTGATGCAGATACACAGGATTGTTTCTTGCATTGCCATGAGACCACCCTTCCACCAAGAAACTGACATCCCCCAGATGTAGACTTTGTAGTCCTGTTGCAACCACCATAATCACTATCTATATATGCATATAGATTGAAGTCAGGATTCTTAGGATACCACACACCAAGTGTTGAGGCACCTTTGAGGTATCTTAGAATCCTCTTGACAGTGATAAGGTGAGACATCTTAGGGTTGGCTTGATATCTTGCACAAATACATGTAGCAAACATGATATCAAGCCTGCTAGCTGTAAGATACATAAGAGACCCAATCATAGCCTAGTAAAGGTGTTCATCCACACACTCCCTCCTCAAGATATGGTCCAAGGGAGTGGTTTCTTACTATGGATGTCTTAGCAATCTTACAATCAGTCATATTGAACCTCTTGAGTATGTCCTCAACATACTTTGACTGACTAATGAAGATTCCATCTTCAACTTGCTTCACTTGAATTCCCAGAAAGAAATTGAGTTCCCCTATGGCACTCATTTTAATTTCTTTCATCAGCTTCTCAAAGTCTTTGCAGAGCTTTGGATTAGTTGAACCAAAGATGATGTCATCTACATACACTTGAACTAACAGTATGTCATTTCCCTGTCCTTTGATGAAGAGAGTTCCATCTATAGTACCTCTCCTGTATCCATGATTGCAAACACACTCATAGTGTCTCATACCACTTCCTGGGTGCCTAATGCAGCCCATAAACAGCTTTGTCAAGTTTGCAGACATAAAGAGGATGATCAGGATCTACAAAACCAGGTGGTTGTTTGACATATACCTCTTCATCAATAACTCCATAAATAAAAGCACACTTCATATCAAGTTGAAAGACCTTGAAGTTCTTGGATGTAGCAAATGCTAGGAATATCGTAACATCTTCCAGTCTTGCTAGAGGAGCAAAGACATTAGTGTAGTTAATCCTTTCTTCTTGTGTGTACCCTTGAACAACTAGTCTAGCTTTGTTATTGATGACAATACCTCTATCATCCTTCTTATTCCTAAACACCCATTTGGTACCAATGGTAGTCTTCCCATGAGGAAGAGGACAAAGTTCCAAACTTTCTGCCTTTTGTTACTTGAAAATCTTCTCAGCTCCAATCTTGGATCAAGATCACCTTTGTTTAAATTTTCTGTAGATCCTGAAACAGTCTCACAAGATTTGTTAAAACAGTTGGTAACTAAATCAAGATCAAAAAACCAATATGGACCAGAACCAACTACACAAGGTGTGTGTCATTGAAAGTCACATTGGCTGACTCCTTAACAATTCTAGTTCTGAGATTGTATACTCTGTAAGCCTTAGCTTGGGAAGAGTATCCAATAAAGTGTCCATCATCTGATTTCTTAGCAAACTTGGCAATTTGATCATTGGTATTGAAGATGGTGCAAGGACATCCAAATGACCTGAGAAAATCAATGAAAGGTTTCCTCTTGTGCCAAAGTTCATAAGGAGTCTTGCCATGAGTCTTAACTACTAAAACTCTATTCGGCACATAGTAGGCAGTGTTGACTGCCTCTGCCCAGAAGGTGATGGGCAACTTAGAGTCAGACAACATGGTTCTTACAGCTTCAATCAGTGTCTTGTTTCTCCCCTCAGCAACACCATTTTGCTGAGGAGTCCTAGGAGCACTGTATTGTCTTGTAGTACCTTTTTCATCACACAACGTATCAAGGATTTGGTTCTTGAATTCAGTTCCCTGATCACATCTTATGATTTTGACCTTGTGATCAGATTGATTTTCAATCTTCAAGATGAAACTCTTCAGAATCTCAGGAGTCTCATTCTTAGTTCCAAGAAAGAAGACCCAAGTGAATCTTGTAAAGACCTCTGTAATCACTAAACAGTAAGAGGTCCTCCTAGACTCATTACACTCATGGGGCCAAAGAGATCCATATGTCCCAAGTGTAGGGGTGTACTGATGGAGTTCCTTTCCATAGGCTTGTGAGATAGCTTATGTTGCTTCCCTTTCAGGCATGCAACACAATGGTCATCACTTGTACACTCTTTCATTGGCATTCCAGTTACCAAATCATTCTTAATAATTTTATTCATGTTTTAAAATTTACATGGCACATTCTTTTATGCCATAGGAAAGACTCATCACTATTGGCTTTAAACAGAAAGCATGAAACTTCTCCAGAGGGAGATGTTTCTTGCAAATCCATCTTGTACATGTTCCCTTTCCTAGGGGCTATAAGAAGGATATGCTCATGAGGAATAGTCACCCCGAGCTTGAGAACAATTCACTCATACTCAGTGAAGAGCATGTTATGACTCTGATCACAAAATTGGGATACACTCAGAAAATTGTAACGAAGCTCCTTGACAAAGTTTACCTTATTAATGTTGAGCTTACCATTTGTGACATCGCCCCTTCCAGAAATGTAACCACCTTCATCTACTCCAAAAGCAACTGGCCCTCCATCAATCCTTTCAAAGTTCTGGAGTAGTGACCTATTGCCTGTCATGTGCCTGGAAGAACCACTGTCAATGATCCAGACATTTTTGTTTGTCTTGAGCTGTCCATGCACAAAGAAAATGATTAGTTATATTTGGAAACCCAAGCCTTACTTGTCTTGGGCTCACAAAGTGAAACAACGGAAATGAAAGAGTAATAGATCCTATGGTTGTGCTAAGAGGATCTTGAGCTATTGTTGATGGAGAATTTTCAGTCACTTGGTCTTTCTTAGACTTCCACACCACCTTAGGAGTCTTGGACTTGACCTTCAATACTTCGGAAGCTTTTGATAGTTTGGAAGTTTTGATGACTGACCCTTCGAAGATTTTGTAGACACTACAGTAGACTTTAGTGCTTCGGAAGTATTCCTTTCTTCCGTGACCACTTTTGTCCCGAAGACAATTTTCCACTTGCCTTCTTCTTAAATTTGGAGCTTCTAAAGGAAACAGATTTTCCTTCCGAAGCTTGAAATTTCTTGGAACTCTTGGAAGTCCTTGGTTTGGTCATGTGAAGTGTACCCGTAGGATTGTATGGACAATCCTTAGACGGATGAGTAGTACTCTCACACATAACAAACTCCATTTTCTTCTTCCCCACAGCCTTATGCTGGGAATAAGACTGACTTTGGTCACATCCCTTGTCCACCTTCATCTTTGCAAATGCTGAAAAAGTCATTTTAGGCTTGGAACTATTACTGGAGCTTGATGGTCTAGGCTATGTAGCAGTGGTACATAGCAGACTAGTCTTCTTCTTAGTACTGAGATGATTTGAAAAAGAACTAGAACTCTTAACAGAAGAGTTTGGGTTGATGTCTTTAGTCTTTACTACTTCAAACCCTGCAAAGATAAAAACTTGCTTTTGCTTGGAGAATAAAGTAGCCTTGATCTCTTAAGCCTTCCTTGCTTTTCTTTTGCTCTTTCTGATTAAGTTCTTTCTCATTGACTTGATCATCACAGTCTTCTTCTTCTCCTCAGAAGGATAGTGGCCCTTCTTAGAATCCTCCTCTTCAATCTTCTCAGAGGAATTCATCACTATCACTTTTTCATCCTCTTCACTCAAAGGATCTATGAGAGGAAGCTATCTTCACAAGTTCCACACCTAGAGATCTTATTGACAAGATTGTGTGTGGAGGAGCTATCTCATTTGATCTAGTCCCTGTTTGTTTTGATAGCACATGTTGTTGTGTAGGGATGAGGATATCATGTTCTTGAAGATCTTCTCTTCAAGAACACATTTGTCTGCCCTGGCTTTGCTGATCACAAGCTCAGCCTAGCACTCAGTAAGTTTTGTTATGAGATCCTTGAATAGAGTCCTAAAATCTGTGTGCTCATGTTTTAGAACTAAAATGGTTTTCTCTAATTCTCTATCTTCAGTTTATAATAATTTTCAGACTTTCTAAAATTAGCTTTTAAGATGTTTAAGGACTCAAGATCAGATCTCATTTCCAAGTTATAGGACTTGTATCTATTAACTTTAGCAATGCATTCAGGGGTACAGAGATGTTCCAATACCTTGGCTTCATTATGATCTGCCATCAGTACTTAGTTTGGAGAAGCATCTTCCACCTGAAAGCTCCAGTCAAAATCTCCTTCTTCAACAGCAACAGCAGCTTGTTGCTTTGGCTTCTCATTTTGGGGAGCTTTGTCAGTGTAGTTAGGTCTGGACTGTGTTTAGCCACCATTTATTCTAGGGGCCTTACACTCCCTACCAAAATGGCCTATCAAGTTACAGTTGTAACACTTGACTTTGCTTTTGTCCAGGGCAAACTTTCCACTGGTTGCATTTCTTGGAAATTTCCTTCTTGTCCTCTTATAGAACTTCTTGGCTCTGTGAGTGAGAAGAGCCATCTGCTGAACTATCTCCATGTACTCCAGATCATCTAAATGGATACAACCCAGTTCTTCAAGGGCGAAAAGAAAGATGCCACAACTTTCATCATAAGATACAAAGGCTTAAGAAGAGCTTGTCTCTTGGAATGGGCTTCCTTGAGTGTAATTCTCCCGTGGTGTCTGTGGGAAGGTGATGAAAGGACCCTTTTGTGAGTTGTCAGGGTAGCATATGAGATGATGTTAGGGTTCTATGCTATCCATTTCAACAACATGCAGGGCTGAACCCATTTGATTGTTGGATTTGCCAGATGAACCTTGCATGTTCATCTCCATCTGGTAGCCACTGAGATCCCATATAACTCTGTCAGAGTAGAGTTTTGAGATTTTCAGTCCTCTTGATCACCACATAGTAGTGTGTCCACTATCTAGGAAGTGAGGACTTGAATTTCCTCACAATGTCCCTGTTCTCAAGAGGAACTCCTCCATCCACAAGGGTATCCATAATCTCAACATACCTGAAGTATTGCTGAGTCATGGTTTCACCTGTTTTGAAGGTGATGTTTTCAAACTGCTGCTTTAGGAGATCCTTCTTGTTCTCATTGGCTTTAGAGGAACCCTCATACATCAGTTTCACTGCATCCCATAGTAGTTTAGCTGTTTTGCACTTCTTGAAACCTCTAGATATAGAGTTTGGAAGAGTAGTCTGAAGGGTTGTCATGGCTTTTCTATCAATCTCTACTCTCTTCCTGTCTTCATCAGAGTAGTTTGCCACAGCCTTGGGGATCATACCAGCTCTAGTAGCAGAGGGGTGGCTAGGTATGTAAGGACCATTCTCAACAGACTCCCACATTCTTGAGTCTAGAGACTTGAAGAAACCTTCCATTCTCAGGCACCCGGTATCAAGTCATCAAGAGTGATCAGTGGAGACTTGTTCATGGTTCCATTTTCCATATCAGTCTTGGAAATGGCTGTCATTTGAAAAGTTTAGTATTTGTGTGTGTAAGGGATCTTAAGATGGTGAGATCTTAAATCAAGAGCCTGGAATGCTCTGATACCAAATGCAGGACCGGTGAAGGGGGTTCACTTACAACACAACAACACAAAGAGGAGATTAACTAGAACTTAATCAATAGTAAACTAGATTAACCACAATAAGACACTAAGAACACAAGTAACGTAAGAGACTGAACACAAGAGCACAAGTATATGGTTTTCAAGAATACAGTATATTGCTTTCTCTATGTTCTATTACAAGTGTTAGAAAGCATAAAGGAAAGATACAAGAACATGAGATACTTATAATATATCCTACAGACGGCTATACTATGAAAGCGAGCTTGATACAATTGACTAGACACAAACAAAATCAATTGTAGAGTCAAAAGGCAGATTGCCTTTTGACTAGTGACTATGACATGCCATAACTCACATCCTTATCTATTACAAAAAGGATAAAGTACATGAAGTAGAAAGTTACAGACTCAAGACCTCAATGTACGGTTATCAAATGCATTGGACCTTTTCACCAACTCATGCAAGTTGGTGACTTTACAGAGATGCAGCGGAAAGGTGTCCAGCTTTATGGAAAAGTACATGAGATAAAGCATGTTACTAAAAGTCTTCGGATGAAATCGTTCTTTAGGAGTTGAGGCTTCGGACGACTTTGTCTCTGAAGCTTCAGAAGACTTCATCTTTGGCTTCAGAAGATATTGGTCTTGGCTTTAGAAGATTTTACAGTTAGAGTATTTTATGTTGTAAGTGTAAAACTTCCTAAGCATTCATCTTCAATACTTGTGCAACATGCATGCAGAAAGACTTTGGATGTTTGGGTTCCATCAGCCTCATCCATAATTCTCTACAAAACCCCATGTAATTCTTGAAAAGTCATCAATGATCACCAAACAATAGTGTTTCTTTCCAATGCTCATAACATGAGTTGGTCCAAACAGATCCATATGAAGTAGCTTCAGTGGAGTATTTTTTGTGTTCACCAGCTTAGATTTGTTAGAGGATTTATGTAGTTTTCCTTAAGGCATGTTGAACAGTGATCAATAAAGTGAAATTTTTGAGGAAGACCAATAACATGGTTTCATTTGACCAGTCTGTTCATGTTTTTAAAGTTTGTGTGCCCCAAACAACTGTGCCACAGCTGGGACTTATCAATTGATGCTTTTGACAAAAGACATTTTTATTCAATTGGTATTGTAGAATTCAGGTTTAAGACATAGGTGTTATTCTTCCTTGGAGTCTTTAGGACAACCCATTCTTCAAAGATCTGAAATCCTGGTTTCAGAATGTAGCGATGAGTGTCAGTAAAGTGAGTTGAATATTTCTTGTCGCATATCTGAGACACGCTTAGAAGATTGAAGTTTAGTTGTTTATAGTAGTTCACTCTATCGAAGCTGAGCATCCCATTTGTCACAAATCCTTCACCAGTAATTCTTCCACCTTTTGAATCTCCTCCAAATGCCATAATAGTTCCTTGTATTTGTTTGAAGTCATGAAGGAGGGAACAATCTCCAGTCATGTGTTGGAAACATCCACTGTCCAAGTACCATAGGCTGCTGGACCTATATGGATAACCCTAGAAGCACAATAGAACTAATTAGAATGTGAATCCCAAGCCATGATGGTCTTGGGTTTCCCGTTCCTATCCATTATGGTGACCTTTTGATACTTTCCTCTAAATTGTTCTATTTAGAGATGACCTTAGATATTGTTTTTGATATTTTGCTGGAGTCATCTCATCAACATCAACTGAAGAGTCAGAAGAGAAGTGAAATCTTTGATCTTTATTCTTTGATGAAATTTAAACCGTATTTGATTATCAAAAATCATTTTAGGTTTTGGACGGTCAATCTTTTGCTTAATAATGTGATAGTTGTTTCTGTGACTCTTCCATATTTCTTTTGTGTTACTCCTATCATTGTGTGATCTAGATGTCCTATATTGATTGGTGAGCATGACTCCTGACATGGGTTTTACCAGATGATGTTTTAGAGATGAGTTTGTTCTTAGAAAATCTCACTGCATTCTGATTGAAGTAACAATAAGATATTTTATGATTATTCATATCACAAACTGAACAATATTAGTTAAAATAATACATTTTGTGGAGTGGTTGTTAATGTCACATATAGAGCAAAATTGATTGTATCTTCTGTTTTGTGATTGAACATATCACATATGTCACAATACTTGTTTGTTTCTAGAATCTGATTTTTATTTGGGGGACTCAAATGATTTTCCCATTTGCAGTTGAGTCACTTTCTTTTGCTTAGGGGAGGAATCAAATCAATCCCTTTTGTAGCTTGCTTCACAACGTTACTTTTGTTAACTTTTCTGGGTTTTTTGTTTCTTTAACCCTTTCTTTACCTCTTTCTCAACTGATCAACGTGTTCCTTGTTGCATATGTCAAATCCAACTCCCTTTCTTAATTTTAAAGATTGAGGGTCTGACAGAGTTTAACATGATGAAATAAATGAGCTCTTTTGTTTCTATTGTAGTGAAACCTTGTCTGTTTTGATTGAATTATGTATAGATATAATCTCATCATCAGAACTACTTTCAGCAGAGGGTTTCACTAACTTCACAAATTTCTTTTTACCTTTTGAAATAACAGGTATGAATTTCACAAAAGGAACAATTGCCTTAATTGGGCTTATGGGTTTGATGACACTCACTGCCTTGTCCGAACACTTTTTGATTTAATTAGTGTCCTAATCTGATTTTATCCTCATTTGTTTCAATGTAAATTTGGTTGGTTTAGAGGATTAATGATCTGTTTTACTATTGTTTTTGGTTCATAGTGTTAGGTTCAATTTTTCTTATTGAGTGTAACAAAGTCAGGCATGACAGTCTAGTTGTCATTATATGGTGGAGCAAAAGAGTTATACCCGATCCATACATGACTTTGGGATCATAGAGAGTCAAGCATCTCTTGCAGCTTGACTAAAGATAGTTGAAACTTTTCCAGTTTCACTTCAATAAGTGTATTTTCAGCTTTAGATTGAGCCAACTTTTCAGTCATTTGCTCATTCTTCTGGAAGAGTGTACTTTTCACCATGTAATTTTTCAATGTCAGATTTAAGAGATTTTATTTTGATTTCAAAGCTTTTATTTATCTCTTGAGCATCTCTGACTTAAACTTTTCCTCTTTTATTTTGTTTGCAAGTTTATGGTTATACTTTGTATAACCTTGCAGTTCAATATTGCATATTTCACTACACATGTAAGATTTTACCTCAGAATGCATGGGAGATGGACCATCATTGATGTGAGCCTTGAGTGCATGATTTCGAAATTGAGGCTTGACTTCCTCTGCATACAGGCTCTAGTCACATACTCCATCTTCGTTAATCACGAGAGCATTTGCAGATGACTAACTGCTTCCATGAGCTTGGTTTGTTAGTTGAGGTTGATTCTGATATGATTGATGTTGTTGTGCATGATGATACTACTACTGATGAGTATTGGAGTGAAAGCTTGAGTTTGGCTATGAGGATGACTGGTTCTAAGATTCCTTTGAAAGTTGTTTCTTTTGGGTGCATTGCATTCTCTAGAGAAGTGGCCAGTCATGCCACAGTTGAAGCACTTCACTTTGGATTTTTAATATCCAACCTTTGTGTTTTCATTAAGGTTGAGCTTTCTACTCTTTTTGAATACTTCTTTGCTCTCATAGCAATCATGGCCATTGCCATGGCAAATCCATTTCTCTACATCATCTGTACCCTTTCTTCTAAGTCTCCTTGGATCAGATGTGTTGAGGTGAGTCTTCCTCCCAAATAGGCTTCAAAGCTTGCAACAAAGGTATTATAAGTTGCCTTTTTTCTTTAGATCTTGTGTCATCAGGAGTGGTTTGTAGGAATTGCAGTGAATCCTGATGCTTGAGATGATGTTGATGGATGATTAATTTGTGGAGTTGCAAAAAAACAATGGTTTTCGGTTGATCTCCTGAACAGATGAAATCATCCTCCTCGGTGATGAAGGCATTTTCCACAAAATGAGATTCTCATGGAAACTTGTATGCCTCAATCACTTTGGGTCTTCCCAAGTTTCTGCTTCTTTCATCTAGCTCTAGTGCTTCTATTTTGGCTATCTTTATATCCAGAGTGGTACTCCCAAGATCAAGAGTGTTCTTTAACATGGTGACATTTTGTTTCCAGGTTTCTAGAAGACTTTGCAGCATTTTCTTGTTTAACTCTTTGACTTTGTAAGTGACTCCCATGATTTCGAAGTCATTTACTAACTGTACAAATCTATGAAATTGTTTAGAAATGGACTCCCCTTTGGAGTGATGAAATGTTTCATATTGGTTAACAAATTTATCCTTGTTCATCTATGCAAATTCACTGCTTCCCTCACACATAATTACTAGTGCATCCTATACTGCTTTAACAGTACCATACTTCTCCAATCTTTTTAGCATATCCATCTTGAGTGCTTGAGTGAGGATAGAGTAAACTTTGAGATCAATCTTGATTATCTTGTAATCTTCTTGATCATGAGTCAGGTCTTCAATGGGTATTCTTGTTGTCTTGTAGATGGCAGCTTGATGTGCAGGCGGAGTAACAGGGATGTGTGGCCCCTTGCATATTGAGATCCAAAAGTCAAGATCTATACGTGTAATGTAATTTCTGAATCTGATATTCCACTGCATAAACTTAGATTTGTGTTTAAGCATAGGAGGTTTAGGTGTATGGCCAAGTTTTGAATAACTGTGAGAATCCATTTTAACAAAGTAGGTTTAACTTGTTTAATATAGATTAGATAAGTTTTTAAGTTCTTTTAGTCCAACTTGTTCAGATCGTCCTAAATAGTCTCTCAGAACCAGATCTGTTAAATTTCTTAGTTTTTGATGATGCTTTTTGTATACTGACTATTCACAGCTTCAGAGTGGGAACCTGGTTTGTATTTGATGGTGAGGAAGTATGAATAGTAACTGTTTGAATCATATATTCTTCTATTTACTGAGTAGAGTTGATAGAACACTCTACTAGCAACTCGATCACCAGCTCAATCAAGTTCTATTCCAAATTAGGTAGATCTAAAAAAGAATCAAGAGCCAAAGCTCTAATACCAATTAACTAGGTGGTGAGATTAAGAATCTTACTAGGATCAAATATAGTGATCAAGTTAGAGATTGAATGGCGGAAACAAACAATCAATAAACATTCAATGCAAGAATATACTCATAAATTCTTTGTATATATTGATGATGGTGATTGATTACAATAAATGCTAAGATTTTAGCAAGAACAATAATAATGCACGTTGAGAATCTATAATACAAAATATTCTAAATGTCTATCAACAGTCACCTCATGTACGAGGTATTCTATTCTATTTATAGGCTGACAAGATGCCTTTTTACCAAATAACTAAACTACCCCTGACCTATACATCAGAACTAGTCTAAGTCTTCATCATCATTACTTCTATTCATCCAATTGACAAATGCGAATGAGTTGTTCTTGATCAGCATTTCTTCCCTTGTTCATCTGCATAAGTAGTTGGTCATCCATATGGGTAATGCGGATAAACAAATACTTATGCGCATTTGTTGTTGGTCATCCGCATTTGTAAATGCGGATGAACAAGTCTTGTCCGCCTTTCTTCTTTGACTATCCGCATTTGCAAATGCGGAAGAACAAACACTTGTCAACATTTCTTCTATGTCTTCTGCATTTACAAATGCGGTTAGTCAATACTTGCTTATTCTTGGTAGATTGTTCATCCGCATTAATTCTTGGACTTGGGGAGTTTGCAGCAAAACAACCAACAACTCACTAATTGAATTGGCATGTATGATCCTTCTAGGGTCCAACATAACGACGGCTTGTGAATCTATCAATAATAGGAGGAGAATGGAGGTGATAGAGGGGCTCATTAGCCTAGGAGCAGACAGTGAAGAAATGATTCTATTCCCACTTGATTAGCTTGTGCAGTTGGAAAAGACAACCTTGTTGTAAAGGTAAAATAGAAAGAAGCAAAAAGAAGTTGAGCAAAGGGAGAGGATGGAGAGGATAGCCATCCTATGCTCAAGGGGATATTCTCAGGAGGAGTTGACTCCTTATGAAAATGACACAATGTTATTTCTTTTCCACAAAGAATAAGATCAAATCAATAAGGAGAGGAAGAAGGCTACCAGGGATAACTTGAAAGAAAAGAAGAAGAAGGAGGAGGAGGCCCAACTTGTGGTTGTTAAAAAGGTAGGAGACAAAGCCTGGATGAAAGCTTATCTCATGGACCATGGATTCAGAAGTAGACAAGTAGGTACTATGTTGGAGAAAACCCTATGGCAAAATGTCATTGTATCGAAGCTAACATTCACTTAGGAAGAAGGAAAGAGGTAACTCAAGCTTAGGGTGTATAGAGGATTTTACCCAAACCATAACCAACAAAACAAGAATCCACAACTTTTCCTTCCTTATCAACATCGAACCCACTATTGAATCATACACCCCTGAACCTACACTATCAGCCTTGCCTCCACCCTTATCCATTCCCTCTGAACAACCACCACCACTACCCATCCTAAAACCTAAAACATACCAGAACCTAACCATTTCCCAATCCATCCTTTGAACCATCTAAGCCTCTAACCATAGAAGAGTTCAAGGATATCAGGAAGAAGCTCATTAACTACACAACCCTTAGCAATATCTCTTACAAGAAAGAGTTCACAAGACTACGATACATTGTTGGCTCTTCCTGTTCCTCACAAGAGATGCATTCAGAGGAACACAGGACCAAACTCATTAACCTCTAGCAACAAACTCAGATACTCTCAAGATGAAGAGAAGAAGTTAAGAAGAAGATTGGGGACTCCGCTAGTTAAAAGGAAAGGGAACGAACTACCGAACAAGCCTCTCAATCCTAGGAACCAAATTATCCAGTGATGGTTTGATGAACCTTCTCATAGCTTTGCTGTGGAAAGGGAGAATGGTGAAGTCAACATACTTGACACACCATATCTGGTACACTCAAGCAGATTCGATATATTGCTGAGATTAGGGGTGAGCAAGAACTAGTTCTTCTGAACTGGGACCGACAAAAGCATTGGACCGAACTGTCAAGACCGGTATAGGTTCAATTCCTGGTTCGTAAAATAAGAATATATAGTTCCCGGTTCTGTTTCAGTTCCAAAACCATTTACCAATTTAATACCCGGTAGGAACCGATTCTTTATATGCATTTAGATTTAATATTAATTTAATATTTAAACCTAAACCCTAAGGAATATCAAATTTTAAATGCCAACTAAGATTTAAACATGGACAATATGTGTTCATACATTGATCTCTTGTGTAAACAAAAATATTTTTTCTTGCAACAACTAAGCAACTTTATATTATCATTGCAATCTTCTAGGTAATGCTATTATTAAATTTCTTTTCAACTTGTTTGTATGGATACCAGAGGTATATTTATTTACAAGTTGTATTAGTGTTGGGTGCTAATAGCATTCGTAGAACTATGTGTATTATATGAATCATGAATAAGTTCATGCTTCTTGAGCTTAGTTTTATGTTAGTCAAGTACATACTCTTTTCAATTATCTAGTTTTACCCTTGGTTCTAATGTTAATTTTTGTTTTTTCTTGGTCAAGTAATTGAATCTAGTGAATCTATGATTCGAGGTTTTAAACTAATGTGGTGCGTGTGTTTAAGTTAAATTATACTTTCAACAAAATAATATAATATGTAGTTTATAATACACTCATTAATAGTTTCTGAAAAACGTTATTATTTAAACCCACTAAACCATGCACAAGACTTACTAACTTGTGTTTCTTGTGTCAATATGTGTATAGTTCTTAATATGTCTAGTTATTAAATTGTACTAATAAATGTTTTTTTAGGTTTGTTATTCCACATTATGTTTTAATTTGAATATTGATTTGTTTTTTACTTATTCATCACATCATGTTATTATTCTAGGTTATTATGTAAAACCGATTCTACAGTAAAAAAGGAACCAGTTTACCCGGTTTATAACTGAAATGATTAAGTTATGATATGGTTCGGTTCTAGTTTTTAAATTTATGCTATTTGGTTCCTGGTTCCAACCGATTCCTACCGGTTTGAATGGTTGTTCACCCCTAGCTGACATAGTAGAGGAACCATTCTCTAATACCTCCAACTCTCAAGTAGCTACTCACATCGTAAATCACCTAAGCAACTTTCATCTTGCTGAACTTACCAAGAAAGCCAATACTAAAGAGGAGTTGATGATGAAAAAGGAAGAAGAAGAGGGTTACAAAAAATCTCATTTCTTGAAATGGTGGAGGGCCCTTCTTGAAATTCCATAGTTACATAGGAATATGATTACAATTCCAGTCAATGAACTCTCTTCAGAGAGCCATAACAAAGGGTACATGTCATCAAGAGCAATAGATTGGATCTCTTATCTACAAATGACATGTACAAGTTTCTTAGCAACACTACGGGAAAGAACAATGAGACAAACAAATTAAAGATCAAGTATAGGTTGGACTCACCTTAGATTAGATTATATTTATATTACTTTGTAATAGGTTTAATGTTTGTCAACTTTTCAATATTGCTCATTTTGTTTAGTTTTGTAGTCCAGCAAAACTGTTAACGAAACTATGGTTTCACTCATAGTTAGCTAATTAGTTCACCCGGAGAAACTGTTGTTTCTACCGGGAAAAACTATAGTTTCGGCAGCACAGTTTCGCTGACTGTAAAACTGTTTGTGAAAATAGGACTACTATGTTTAGATTTGATCTTGTTCATTGTTAGGTGTCCTTGTAAAAATCCTAATCAATTATCATTGTTGCAACAGACCTTTGTAAGCAGTTTATTCATTAAAATACATTTTTGTTTTGTTATTGTTGATTGTATTGATCATTATTGTTCATATTTGTTGACATTCTGGTTGTTCTTAGTGTTATTCATCTTTGTTATCTCTTTATTGTATTTGATATTGAACAAATCAACAACTCATTGGTATTGCAAATCGATCAAATGAACCAACAATTTGGTATCAGAGCCTTAGTGCTTATGATTTGTTGAGGTTTTTAGTTGTTTTTGTTCAATAACAATTTTTCATCAATTCCAAATCAAATTCGAGTGTATTTGATATGGAATTTGATTGAATTTTGCTTGTTTTTGGTTGGAAAAGCTCTGTTAATCATCAGATCTCAAATCCTTTTAGATTTTGGTGATTTCAGATTGATTTCGTGTTCCAAAAGCTTTTCAGCTTCATCCATCGAAACTGTGTTGATCTTCCGGTGAAACTACGACTGTTTTTCATTTTGAAGTTGTTTTCTGCATTCCAGCAAAACTAGTATCATTGAACGAATGCTCAACAGTGATTGTGTGCATATTATAAGCGAAATTGATGTTGAAAGTAACATTGAGTGAAAGTTCAAGCTTGTTTCGTGTGAAATTGTCAAGGAAACTAAGCAGTTTCAAGCATTTGGCTAGCAAAACTGCTACCGAAATTGTCTAGGAAACAACGGCTACTCAGCGAAATTAGTCCTCTATGCGAAACTATTCTGCCAATACTACCATTTTTCAGCAAAATTAGTTCTTCTTTAGCGAAATTAGTTCTTCTTCAGCGAAACTAGTATGTCAAAGATGACTTTCCTCACCCTTGCAGATCTTGAGAGTGTAGCTCCCAACAGACCTCCAAGACTCATAAATAGGGATACCTTCGAAGATTGGAAAAGATGTCTCAAAGCCTTTTTCTTCTACACCGACCACAATCAATGGGAATCTATCATTTCTGGTCCACACATACCAACTGTCACTATTGGTGATGTTGTATCTCAAAACAAGGACCCGACCACATTCAACGAGAAGGATCTAAAGCTGATTGATCGAGACCAAAAAGCTTTTGGAGCTTTAACTCTATGTATGGCACCAGACATCTATAATTCATTCGCTGAGCATAAGAATGCTAAGTCTCTCTTTTGTTAGGACCATGTACTGGACGTAGTACTAACTGATTTACGTGTATACCAACTCAAGTAGTGCGGAATCCTATTTGATTGGCGATCCAATTGGTGAGAACGCACGCAGAATCGATCTTAGATTGAATCTACACGTTAAGAACGATTGCAAAACAATTTAGTGCGATCTATGAACTTGGAACAGGTTCTCTGAAGTCTCTGGACGGCTAAGGTACGATTTAGTACGTAGGGATTCGAATTGATACGTTTTTCCATGAATTTAGTGGTATTTATAGGTTAGGGTTTCTCATTCGTGCGACTGAACCATTAGCATGGTTCAGTCGTGCGACTGAGTCATGCGGTTGATTCATCCGCACGACTGAGTGTTCAGTCGTGCGACTAAGTCAATCACATGTCACAATTGTGCGACTGATCCAGTCTCCTGTTTAGTCGTGCGACAGGTTCATTAACATGAAGTTGTTCGTGCGTATGGTTCATTAGGATGGGCCATTAGCATAAGAACTGCACATGACTAAGTTTAAACATATTTCTAAACCATTCTTGACTAAGAACTATGTAATAACCACAAATCTATATAGTTGGTTCAATCATACGTTATCATACCTTAAGCAATGAAATATTCAACATAATAAGCATAACCACAAAATATATTTCATTCAGTACCCAATCTATTACATATATGAAAGACATTTTACATTTCAGCTCCTAAACTAGGTACACATGTATCTACAAACTCCCCCTTGGACCTAGTTAACTCTATGTCTAACATTCTTCATCAGTTCTTCAAACTTGTTGTACTTCTCCTCTCTTGAAGCTCCAGCATGTATCTTAATACGAAACAGAGCCTTATACCATTTTGAAACTCGAAGGCTTGTACACTGTCTTGCGCGTTACAGAATAGTGGCCACTTGTATAAGTTGTAAACATCATTAGCCGACAAGTTAGTGAGCCACATTGGGTCATACACCCTGATTGTTTCCATATTTCCATCTTTGTTTAAAACTATTACCACCTCCCCTGTTCTCCAATCATAGTACCATCATTTAAAGTGTGGAGTGAAGTCCTGAGGCATTTCCCTTAGAGTGATACTCAACATTATGCGCGGAAGACTCCACTTTAGCATAATCTTTGGTTTTCCAGTAATGGCATCAACTTTAGATCTTCTGATATACCTCGTTGGTTGTTGAGGTTTGAAGCTGACCCATCTGGTGTGGTACTCTCTCTTCAAAGCTGCTTCAAACCAGCCTGACATCTTTCAAGGGTCAACATATAACAACTTCAATTTGGCCAGCTGGTTAAGCTCAAAACCGGGTAGAGTCTTCAGATCGTGTGGGAATCTGAAGTACTGGATTCCCTTCTCTTTCTTGATAGCATAAACATTTAGATCATAAAAAGATGCCCATGCTATGATCTTCCTGACACCTTCAGATGCTTCTTCATATTGTAGAGCTTGGTGTAGGTACTAGGCTTTAGAGCACTGCGTTGGGCTCTGATCTCTACAAAACATGCCGGCCATTCTGCCTTTTTGATGTTGACATCAGCGTCCTAGGCCTGGGCTTGATCCTTATTCTTCTCTGACTCTTGCTCCATCTTATCCAGTATTTCAAATGTATCACTGATAATGCTCTTGATAATGTTGTGCCATGACATCTTCAATCTCTATCTCGTTCACATCATTAAGCTCATCGTCACTATTCACGTTAACTGTAGGAGCATCCTTCACGATCTCATCTGGATTCATTCGGAACATTTCAGCCAGTTGCTCATCAGTAAGGTCGTGAATTTTTTCTCCTTCTTTAGGAGTGTAACTCACAGACCTCCTAATGATCCCGTGCAGATCAAGTATCATTGTGAGTTGAGTCTTGATCTGCTGAAGGGGATCAACATCGTATTCATCTCGCTCATATGGTGGATCTACTTGATTTAAAAACATGTAACACATCATTCATTAGTAGATAATCAAGACAGTTAAATAATCAAATATATACAAAAACATTCATTACATAAGTTTTAATACATGATTCAATTACATAAACGTTCAAAATACAAAAACATCTAATCATAACTTTGATCTTGAATCATATGGTCTTCTGTAGTCGGGGCTGCTATTAAGGAACCCTGATCTTGATTTTTCTTGGTTCGCCTCTCTTTTCTTGTGTGGCACCCGATGGAGATGTATCCCCTCCTTCTTCATCATCTCCTGCACTCTCATCATCTCCTCCCTCTGTCTCATCCTCTTCATCATCCACTTCATCATCATCATCACCATCTCCCTCTTGTATCTACTGAGGCTCATCCTTCATGCCTTTGAGTTTGAGCATGATGGTCTTTTTGGCATCCTCCAACTCCTCAATCTTCTTAGTGGATAAAACTTTGTGCTCCTGGAGTTGGGCAATCTCTTGACTTTGAACAGCCATCTACTGAGCATATCGTCTATTAGTTGGGCCTGCTGAGCGATCTGCTGTGCTTTGACAGCGTTCTGCTCCACAAGCTGTTTGATTTGGCAACTCTTTCCTCGTCAACAGCCCATAGCTTCAACACCATCTTGTTGAGTGCTGCTAGCTGATCCTTTATCCCAACAGAAGGTAGGGAGGATCATGTAGTGAATGGCTGGTGGGGATGTTGGTTGTGGTGGTGGCTGTGGAGAATATGGGTGGTGGTATATGTGTGGGTGGTGATGGGTAGGCTGTAGTGGTGGTGGAGGTAGTGTAGATAGGTGGTGGAGGGGTGTGGTAGTAATGGTGGGTGAGGTGGTAGTGGTGGTGGTGGTAGCTGTGGTAGTGGGTGAGTGAGTGGTGGTGGTAGATATGGTGGCAGTGGTGGTGGAGGTAGGAATCAGCGTGAACCTCCGTCTTTTCAGCTTTAACCCATGGGTCTGAGCCATCCTCTTCTTCCTCGAACCCCTCGAGGAGGATGCTCCCCCCGGGATGCTGAGCTAGTCTAGGGTATAAGTGGGATCTTTAGTAGTCTCCCCAGATGTAGCTTGGCGTCCTCCAACCTCCTCTATCCCATGCTCGGTGGCAACCACCCTGCTGCGCACCGTTCTGGTCAACGGCTCCTCATGACTCTCCTCCTCCTCATCAGGTAGACAGAAATCCTAATGGAAACTAGCTGTGGTGGCATCTCCATGATTGGGTGGTCGAGGTGTAACATGTGTAGTGGTGGCCCTAAATGAAGCGGGGCCAGAGTCTTCACCATCGCCACTATCATCATCCCCTGAGTCATCGGTAGGGAGTACAATCTGCTCTGTATCAGAGTCGCTGTCATCGTGGCGCCACTTTCTCCATGACAGCGCCACATAGTCTTCACGTGCAAGATGTACAAACAATCACTCACAGGGGTTTCACCTACTTCCCCTGTAGACCTTCATCCGGCCCAAGATGGTATCGTCCATAACCTCGAGCACCACAGCGTCCTTGTTCTCTGTAGGTAGCTGAGGGAGCTTTTGATCAATGACCATCTGCATGAAGCGAGAATACATACAGAATCCCTCCTTCCCCTTCGCCTCGATTTTCTCTACCAAGTAGGTGAAAATCATCCGGGAGAAGCTGAACGGAAGTTCAGCACCAACAACACGTAGGCATTCTGTATCATGTCCAATAGCTCATCGAAACCTCCTTTCCTGGAGGCTATGCACTTGAGCAGGACATGTGCCAAGTACTTGAATTGGGGGCACAGGTTGATCTTGTTGAGCACACCTGTGGTGATGTCCCCCGAGTACTTGGCTCGTTGAAAGCAGCCATGCACAATTAGTGGATGTAAGCGAGTCGGGCAGCCACGCACAATTAGTGGAAAAGTAATAATGCCAGAGAAGTCTGCAACATTCCTGGAGGTGAGATCTAGGTGAACACAAATGTTGTGCTTAGTGCTCATGGGCCAACGACTCGTCATCTGTCACACAATACAAATAAACATTAGTGTTTGTCAATGTTTAACAAATTGGTTCATTTAACTTGAAAACATTTGTTATGTCATGCGAATGAACTGTGCGACTGAGAATTAGTCATGCGATCGAGCTCTTTCGTACGACTGAGCATGCGACTGGGATCAATCATATGCAATCCCATGTGGTTACCCCAGTTGTGCGACTGAACTCATATGCATGGTACAGTCGTACGATTGATCCATTCGCCTATCTCAGTCGTGTGACTGAAGTTCATCAGGGTGTCCATTCGCATGACAGACTGTTTGTTCCATTCAAATACAAATTTTGAGCAAAATTTAGTGTTAGACATCATGGTTTGGATCATTAGACTCGCAAATGTCCGGTAGAACACCTAACAACCGTTCATTTAACAATGTACTTAGTTTAATTAGTTTCTTAGACAAATAAGTTTTGGTTTCTTTTAGTGTTCAATTTAGTCTATTTAGGGCTTGAATCGATGGATATTTGAGTGGATTGCACCACATTATACCTGTATAAGCACTAGAAATCGTCAGTACAGAGTAATCGAAGGTCAAAATTGATCAAATGAAAATCAGGCAGAGTGATGGTAATGTGGTGCGATTTGGGGGCAATTTGGGAGTGATGAATGACTGCGATCGACTCCCCATTCTTTTATTCTAGGGTTTCCTTCAGTCGTGCGACTAAGCGCAGTCGCATACTTGAATTGTGCGACAGAAGATCAGTCATGTGATTGTCACAGTCGTGCGACTAGAAGTTAGTCGTGCGGTTGAGTTATTCGGTCACCCTCATTCATGTGATTGGTTCATTCTGATGATCCAATCACCTAGATTGACCCATGGTGATGGTCTAATCGCACTTCTGGGTCATACGTGTGGTTTTGTCTGACATTGATTTACTAATTTTGCTGAATACAACTAACTTAAATAACTAGAAATTTTAAAGCAAACCTAGAAACATTATCTTGAATTTTTTATGTGAGGTTGAAATCCTAAGATAGGCATCTATCATAATTTTCTTCCGGAGTAGTGTAGTGTCAAGTTACTTTGATCATAGCTGGAACAATTCAGTTTGGAATCATACAGGTTTCTCAAGTCATTTGGGACATGTTACTAAAATCTTTTTGATGCTAGATTCTTGTTTTCATCAAGAATCATTAGCAAGTTTAGGAAATCATACTAGAGCAACCAGATGCACACTGGGATTTGAATTTTCAAGAATTTTAGCTCACGATGATTGTCAGTATACTTTTCCACTTAAATCCATACACAGATTTTTGACACCCAATGGTGATGATTTAAGGTTTAGTTCTTTCAACAAGCATTTGTGTATCTTACACTTATATGGTAATCAATGTTCCTCAGGAGATTTTTGAGCGGTCTACGGGTATTTTGACAAGAAGAAACTATTCTAAGAGCTTTCAAAGAGATGCAAAGCCTCAAGTCAGTTCCACTGCACATCAAAGAGGCGCAAACAACAGTGAATTCTAGAATATTTAGGTTGTGCTTATCCTCAGGTCAGTGCCACCGCATAGCAGAGAGGCACAGAACCTATCTTCTTGTTTGAGCAATTATTTTTCTTTTAACACAAATCGCACCAACAACCTAGGTTATTAGTTTGATTGCATTTTGCTATTTTTATGTGCTTTGCTCATTTTTTTTGGTCATCCACACACATTTGTGGCATTTATTTTGCTCGTCACCCCTTATTGAAACTTCGTTGATTGTGTTAACCATGGATATGGTGATAACCCACAGCTAGTTGAACAACTTAGTTTGAACTTGGAATCACAAGTATGGTCTACTCATCAATTGTGTTGAATCTACCGACACATCATGTAGTGGTCTAGCAACCTCTTGATCTACTATCTTTGTGTTATCTTAGAAGCAACTAGTGTTACTATCATTTTTCCTTTTATATTACTTAGACTTCTCAGACTTATACTTCGAATTTTGCATCTTTAACAGTTTACTTATTTAGAGTCCCAAACTCTTTGTTCCCGTGTACTATTATTTTCCAAATACTTTGAATTCGTATCACAAATACGATCTTATTTCTTTTCACTATCACTGTCCTCCTCTGTCGTTTTTTTACTAACTTAACATATTCTCCCCCTAAAATTCTAAAACCGAAACGGGTTTTGCGTTATAGGATTTTAATAGGGGAACAAATAAAAATACTAAAATTAATAAAATAAAATATAAGATATGGACTCGACGCATCAGACTAAACATGTTCATCTTTTGGAATGACATCACTTTTCTTTTTAACGCCGTTGACCTCTAACAGATATAGAAAATGTGGTTTATCAAAGGCTTTTGTGTAGAGGTCAGCACGTTGGAAATCCGTATTTATTTTAATAACATTGACTAGATTCTTTTTAAAACAATCACATATAAAGTAATATTTAATGCTTATGTGTTTGGTCTTAGGATGTTGGACAGGATTTTTAGTAACGGCTATTGCAACAGAATTATCAACAAATATAGGAGTGTTAGAAAATTTCAAACCGTAGTCCCGCATCTACTGTTGAATCTAGATTATTTTAGAACAGCAGCTTGTCGCAGCAACATATTCAACTTCACAAGTTGACAACACAACTAATGTCTGCTTCTTACACTGCCACGTGACTAATCTTCTCCTAAAGAATTGACAACCTGCTGAGGTGGATTTGTAGTTCATTTTGCAGCCATCATAATCCGTGTACTGTACACGGTAAGCTCAAAATCATCATCATGAGGATACCACAACCCAAGTGTTCGTGTATCCTTCAGATAACGAAATATCCTCTTGATCCCTATAACATGGTTAATTTTTGGTTTCGCCTGATATCTTGAACAAAGACACGTTACGTACATGATATCAGGTCTTGAGGTAGTGAGGTACATGAGGGATCCAATCATTCCTCGGTACATGGTGGCATCAACCAGATCACCATCCTCGTCGGGTGCTACATCATGGTTTGTAGCAAGTGGAGTCCCAACTGCGGAAGCATTCTCCATGTCAAACCAACTGAGAATATCCCCTACATACTTGGTCTAATGTAGAAATATCCCTTTTGGTGTTTGATCCACCTGTAACCCGAGAAAGAACTTCATCTCTCCTATGACACTCGTTTCAAATTATGCCTTCATTACTGCTTCAAAATCTTTACATAAATCTTCATTCTTGGAACCGAAGATTATGTCATTAACATATATCTGAACAAGTAGTAGACCACCATCCTTTTCTTTGATGAACAGTGTAAAGTCAATTACACCTCTGCGAAATCCGTGTTTCACTAGGTGAGTTGAGAGTTTTTCATACCATGCTCTAGGGGCTTGGTGAAGTCCGTAGAGAGCTTTATCCAGTTTGTAAAATCTGTCCTGATGATATGGATCCTCAAATCCTTCAGGTTGACTGACATACACTTATTCCCGAATTTCACCATGAAGAAATGCACTCTTTACATCCAGTTGATAGACTTTAATCTTCATGTAAGATGCATAGGCTAAGAAGATACGTATGGCTTCCATTCTCGCCACAGGTGCAAATACATCATTGTAATCAATTCCCTTGACTTGTCGAAATCCTTGAACTACACGTCGAGCCTTGTTCCTGATTATGACCCCTTGGTCATCTTTCTTGCATTTCAAGACCCATTTGGTGGCAATGATCTTTGCACTTTTAGGTCTATCCACCAGTGTCCATACACCTAACTTCTTAAACTGAAGAAGTTCTTCTTGCATGGCACTCACCCATGCCTCATCACTAAGGGCTTCACTAACGTATTTTTACTCAAACTGAGACACAAAACACCGATATGCACCATCGTGAAGTTAACCCTTATCCATTACCGAGGCATAATCAGCTGAATATAGTTGATTTCTTGTCTGAAGTCCTGATCTGACATCCCCAATGACATTGTCCAGAGGATGATAGACATTGTGGCGTGATCAAGGAGTGGTGGGAACAACTACCTCAGAATCAAGATTATGAATGTTTGGTTCCGGATCTGAGGCAGTAGGAGTGTGAGGTTCCGAAGACTGAAAGGCATCAATGTCAAATGCTTGTGGACTTGTAGTAGTAAGAACCTGTTCCTCCTGATCGTTCTGATCATTCACCACGGCTTCATCGTCAGAGGAGGAGTCACTTACCTCGAGTGCCCCCTGAATGGTTAGGCGATTCACCTTGTGAACAAGATGATGTTGAGTCAGGTGATGGTGTGTTTAAGACATCGTACATCATTTTGGTTGCTAACTCATCCTCAAAAGTGGATAGAGGAATGTTGAAAGACTTGAAGAATCCATCATAGTCAAAAAGGAATGCAGGTCCTTTTCCAGCAAGGGGGTGGTGTGTCTTTGAACGTCCACGTTACACCACACTTCTATTGACCCGTTGAGTTGTTGTAAACTCTCTTATTTGGTATGTTGTATCCTAGAAAGATTCCCTCTTCACCCTTCTTGCTAAACGTGCCTTCATGAGTTTTCTTCAGCAACGTACATGGTGCTGCAAACGGTTCGAGGTACTCCAGATTAGGTTTACGTTGTTGGAGCAACTCGTAAACCATGTCGTTTAACCACCAAGACTCGATTCAATGTCTAACATGCATTGCCCCTGTCTCGTTCCAGAATTGGATAGGCAGTTTCAAGTCTGCCAACATCGCCCTAGCAGTCTCTATCAAGCTTTGGTTCTTCCTTTTAGCAACCCCCTTCATCTGTGGAGTATAGGCAGATGTGAACCGATGCACAATTCCTTTTTCTTTGCAGAATGCCTCCATCCATTGATTCTTGAACTCTGTTTCGTTGTCTGAGCGTACTTGTCTTACCTTTAGCTTGTAGAGTGAATCCAGTGTAGTTACTAACTCTTTGAATAACTCAAAGGTTTTTGATTTTGATTTCAAAAATATCACCCAAGAAAATCTTGAGTAGTCATATGCAACTACATAGTAGTACAAGTCGCCTGCGATGCTTCTTGTACTGACTGGACCAAACAGGTCCATGTGAAGAAGCTCAAGAGGGAGTTCATTGGAATGAACATTCATTTCCTTATAAGACTCTTCATATGTTTTCCTTTCTTGCAGGCAACACAAAAATCCGGGAGTTGGAAGTTTTTGACGTTTACTCCTCGCACTAGATCATTTTGGATTAGGTGATTCATCTTCGGTGGATTGATGTGCCCCATTCTCCTATGCAAGGAGATTGAATCATTTTTAGTAGCCTTGACAAGAAGCACTGAACTTGATGATCCGTTTGTAGGCCTTTGATAGATCCAAGATGTAAAGTTCATTATATCTTGAGGCAGACATTAAGACTTGGTCCTCTGGGATCACATAGTCCTTTTTCAGGACATAGCACTTCTTATTGTCGAATACTACCTTAAATCCTTTGTCAGATATTTGGGATACATAAAGTAAGTTGTTTTGAAGTTGTTGAACATAGTTTACCTTTGTCAAACTTCACTTTCTGGTTCCCTACTTCCACTTGATCTATGATGTAACCTCTTTTGTTTCCAGCAAATGAAACATGACCTCCTTTAATTCGTTTGACATTTGACTGGAGTGCCCGATTTCTAGTCATGTGCCTTGATGTTGCACTATCTACGATCCAAGTGTTATTATCAGCACTATAGCGAACACCCTGCACATTCAATGGAAATCATTAGTTGAGGTTACGGACCCAAGCCTTAACTGGCTTGGGTGACCTAGAGGCATCACACATCATAAATTCCACCCTTTGGCCTTTTGAGGTTGAGGGAAGATCTGTTGTCTCCTTGTTCTCATTATCAGATTCAAGGATGGACTTCTCTTTCTATAAACCAGTTTTATGTAAGGTCTGTTTGTGATAAACTAACGACTGACTAATGGGTTGAACTTTAGGTTCACTGACTCTTTTTGGTGGAGACATGGAGCTTCTTTTGGATGGGCTCTGTTTCCTATCAAAAAGTTCAATTCTTTTCCTTGGAGTCTGATAATAAGGACAGTAAGATGCGATGTGTCCATACTTTCCATAGTTGTAGCAAGATCTACTTTCGACATGTTGGTGTAACTGTTTATGTGGAGAGGTGTGTGACACATGTGTGACTTTATTCTGTTTGGGTTTTAACACTTGTTGTTTAGAGGTTTTAACTTGTTTAACAACATTTGCAGCTTGAACCTTTTTAACATCTTTACCCTTTTGTTTATCTGGACTTAGACATGAAACACGTGTTTGGTTAACTTGTTTGGTATTTTTGGGTTCTGAAAGACTTGGTTGACCCAGACTTTACCTTAACCTTCTCAAATTTTTCATCCAGATTAACACTAGGCATTTTACCTTTTGATTTTGAAGTGGTCTCTTTTTGTTTAGTGCCAGATACAATAGTTTGACATGTGGAATCTGGATCACTTACAAGAGGAATGGACACCAAACGATCCTTGATTGGGTTGTTATTTATTGGTTTGCTTTGGACATTAAACAAGGTCTCATGTGGTGGTGGAACCACTTTATAACCCAATCCCTCCCCATTGTTATGTTCTTTCACTAAGTGTTGGACAATGTGAGAAGAACTTGTCCAACTATGCAGTTTTTATTTTAATGAATTTACTTCTACTTCCAAATCTGGTTTTTTGTTTCTTAGTGTCTTCTAGGGAGTTTAAATATAACTTAATGTCATTAGCTTGGTTAAAAGCCACAACTTCAGTTTCCCTAAGTTGTTTATTGAAAAGTTCTATCTTTTCTTTATAATTGTGCTCATTTTGTTTTAAAATTCTATTTGCTTCTATGCATAGTTGTAAATCATTACTAAGCTATGATTATGATCTAATAACCTAGCAAATTAAGTCTATACTTTCCTTAAATTTATTACATTTAATGCATGCATGACTATCAAATAATTGCTTTGTGCTACTTACCTGAGAGGGTGCGGTTGAATCAACCATAAAAGCAGAGTCTTACTTTTCGGGTGCTGGTGATTCAGAACATGTTGTGCTTGTTCCTTTTTCAGGCAGGTGATCGACCACATTTGCAGTTTCTTCATTATTTGACATCGCGAGTTCCAATGCAATATCCCCTTTGCTTGTTGAGTCGTCATCTAAATCATCAACACTAGCAATGTTGGACTCTCTCAGAGAGACAAACCAAAAGCTCTAATCTTGCCCTTCATCATCGTGAGATGTCAAGGCTTTAGGATCCTTGCTTGACGAAGTAGGACTACTTGTGGGTTTATCCTGACGATTGAAGGAAGAGAATGGATTCCCATTTCTTGTCTTCTTGGGCTTCACACATTCACATTTGAAGTGTCCTTTTTCCCCACAGTTGAAGCAGGTAACTTTGGTTTTGTCAAAACCAAAAGTTGTGCCCTTAGTAGCAATCAAGTTTTGTCCGGTCTTCTTGAAAAACTTCTTAGCTCTCCGGACTGCACGTGCCAAGGCCCACATGATGTCCATTCTCTCCAACTCTGTCTCATCTACCTACTCGTAGTCCTCATCTACGAGTTGGCAGTTCCCAATTATCACAGCAACTAGTCTGTCATAGGAGTGAACGACTGCTGCTAAGAGATCCATATGCTTTATTGCTACCTCTACTGGCACATTCCCGAGATTCTCGGTCTTTAGTTTTGTAGCATTGGCTTCAGATGCTATGTATTGGGTACAAGACGACCCTGACGTGTTAGATCATGAAGTGGTAGCTTAAGATGGAGTAGCTGAACTCGTCACAATGTCATTTGAAGTGGTGCTCTAGATGTTTTGGCTTGTGGAGTTGAGTTGTATAGTGATGGATTCTGATCATATGAAGACTTTTGGGCCCTGTACTTCATCCTCAACTCTTCCTCTCTCAGCTTCAGAATGAAATCGTTGATATCTAACTTCACGAGCATATCATTCTGTCTGAGGTTGGATACAAAGGAAACCCACTTCTCTAGCAACCCATCTTCAAAGTTCGACACCATGTCTTCCATAGACGTTGTAACTCCATGAGTGTGTAGCTCACTCATCAAGTGGTAGAACCGATCGATGACATCATCCAAGCTCTCCGTACCCATTGACGAGAAGTTGTCAAACTCCTTCTTCTACGCTTTAGCCTTTAGAGCTTCTAATGATGCATTCCTACCATACTGTTTTTCCAATGCATGCTACAACTTCTTTGCTTGCTTGTTCTTAGAAAATTGATGGAAGATGTCCTTAGCAATTGATTGAGTTAGCAATGCATATACTTTCTTCTTAGTATTGTACTTTACCTTTTGTCCATCAGTCATGCCGCCTAAGGTATGTTTGACTCCATCTGCACCTATAGGCATGCTATACCCTGTCTCTATCGACTACCACAGATTGGGATCCACTCCATTTAAGTAGATCTCAAATCTTTTCTTCCATTTTGGGTAATCATCTAACGTTATTAGCATAGGGGGTTTATTGTGATTCCCTAGTTCATTTTCCAGAAGCAATAGATTCTAGATCTGTGAATCCCTCCCTGCGGTGAATGCGGAATATTGATCCTCCATTACTATTAACTTTGGACTTTAGAACAACCTGTTTTACTTGTGAGAATGAAGGAGTGTGATTGGAAAATTCGTGTGATTGAACAATGCGGATGGCTCAAACGTGCGAATGAACTAATGTTGATGGCTTAATAGTGTGAATGGACAGGTACGGATGAACAATGAGAATAGGCAGATCAGCCGTACAAATGAATGAACGACTAAGTTCAATCATGCGTATGAGGGATGCGGATGGATTCAGTCATGCGATTGAATCAATCGTTCGACTGAAGCTACTGAATTTTGAGAATACGAAGGTTTAAGGTAATTTGACGTAAAAACACGAATTTCTCATGAACCCTAATTGGTGTATGCTGGAAAAACGTTAACTATTTGACCTGGAGACGTCTAAAACAATGTTTGACATAAAAAGATTGCGTTTTTTAGTGAACAACACAATTTTTATATCAAAATCGATTGAATCACATGTAAATCTAGAGCAAAAGCTCTAATACCACTTGTTAGGACCGTGTACTAGACGGAGTACCAACTGATTTACGTGTATACCAAATCAAATAGTGTGGAATCGTATTTGATTGGTGATCCAATCAGTGAGAGGGCACATAGAATCGATCTTAGATATAATCTAAACATTACGAACGATTGCAAAACGATTTAATGTGATCTATGTACTTGGAACAGGTTTTCTGAAGTCTCTGGACGGCAAAGGTATGATTTAGTATGTAGGGATTCGAATTGTTACGTTTTTCTATGAATTAAGTGGTATTTATAGGTTAGGGTTTCTCATTCATGCAGTTGAACAATTAGCATGCTTTAGTCGTGCGACAGAGTCATGTGGTTGATCCATCCGCACGACTGAGTCAATCTCATGTCATAATCGTGCGACTAATCCAGTCTAATGGTTCAGTCTTGCGACTGGTTCATTAGCATGAAGTTGTTCATGCGTATGATCCATTAGCATGGGTCATTCGCATAAGAACTTCACATGACTAAGTTTAAACATATTTCTCAACCATTCTTGACTAAGAACTATGTAAATAACCACAAACCTATATCGTTAGTTCAATCACACGTTATCATACATTAAGCAATGAAATATTCAACATAATAAGCATAACCACAAAATATATTTTTTACAGTACCCATTCTATTACATATATGAAAGACATTTTACATTTGAGCTCCTAAAATAGGTACACATGTATCTACAAACTCCCCCTTGGACCTAGTTTACTCTATTGTCTAACATTCTTCATCAGTTTTTCAAACTTCTTATACTTCTCCTTTCTTGTAGCTTGAGCATGTATCTCAAATGCGAAACAGAGCCTTATAACATTTTGAAAATGGAGGGCTTGTACAATGTCTTACGCGTCATTGAACAGTGGCCACTTATATAAGGTGTAAACATCATTAGGCGAGAAGTTAGTGAGCCACATTGGTCAAACACCCTCATTGTTTTCATATTTCCATCTCTGTTCAAAACTATGACCGCCTCACCTATTCTCCAATTGTAGTACCACTATTTAAAGTATGGAGTGAAGTCCTGAGGTATTTCCCTTAGAGGGATTCTCGACATTGTGCACGGAGGACTCCACTTCAGCATGATCTTTGGCTTTCTAGTAATGGCATCAACTTCAGATCTTCTGATATACCTCGTTGGTTTTTGAGGTTTGAAGTTGAGCTATCTTGTGTGGTACTCTCTCTTCAAAGTTGCTTCAAACCAGCCTAACATCTTTCAAGGGTCAGCATATAACAGCTTTAATTTGGCCACCTGGTTAAGCTCAAAACCTGGTAGAGTCTTCAGATCGTGTGGGAATCTGAAGTACTCGATTCCCTTCTCTCTATTGATAGGATAAACATTTAGATCATCAAAATATGCCCACGCTATGATCTTTCCAGACACCTTCAGATGCTTCTTTAGTTTTTAGAGCTTGGTGTAGGTACTAGGCTTTAGAGCACTACGTTGGGCTCAAATCTCTGCAAAACATGCCGCCCATTTAGCGTTTTTGATGTTGACATCAGCGTCCGAGGCTTGGGCTTGATCTTTATTCTTCTCCGACTCTTGCTCCATCTTATCCAGTGTTTCAAATGTATCACTCACAAAAATGTCAACCAGATTGGGGACCACATTTCCCTCGTTGTCAGCATACTCTCGATAATGTTGTGCCATGACATCTTCAATCTCTATCTCGTCCACAACATTAAGCTCATCGTCACTATTCACGTTAACTGTAGGAGCATCCTTCACGATCTCATCTGGATTCAGTCAGAACATTTCAGCCAATTGCTCATCAGTAAGGTCGTGAATTATTTCTCCTTCTTTAGGAGTGTAACTCATAGACCTCCTGACGATCTCTTGCAGATCAAGTATCATTGTGAGTTGAGTCTTGATCTGCTGAAGGGGAGTAACATCATATTCTTCTTGCTGATATGGTGGATCTGCATGATTTAAAAACATCTAACACATCATTCATTAGTAGATAATCAAGACAGCTAAATAATCAAATATATACATAAACATTCATTACATAAGCTTTAATACATGATTCAATTACATAAACATTCAAAATACAGAAACATCTAATGATTACTTTGATCTTGAATAGCATGCTCTTCTGCAGTCGGGGCTGATGTTGAGGCACCCTAGTCTTGATTTTTCTAGGTTCGCCTCTCTCTTGCTTGTGTGGCACCCGATGCAGATGTATCCCCTCCTTCTTCATCATCACCTCCATCTCCTGCACTCTTATCATCTCCTCCCTCTGTGTCATCTTCTTCATCATCATCATCACCATCTCCCTCTGGTATCTTCAGAGGCTCATAGTCCGTGCCTTTGAGTTTAAGCATGATGGTCTTTTTGGCATCCTCCAACTCCTCAATCTTCTTAGTGGATAAAACTTTGTGCTCCTGGAGTTGGGCAATCTCTTGACTTTGAACAGCCTTCTGCTCAGCCTAATCTTCTATTAGCTGGGCCTGCTGAGCGATCTGATGTGCTTGGGCAGTGTTATGCTCCACAAGCTGTCTGATTTCTGCAGCTCTTTCCTCGTCAGCAGCCCATAGCTTCAACACCATCTTGTTTAGTGTTTCCAGCTGATCCTCTACCCCAATAGAAGGTAGGGAGGATCCTGCAGTGAATGGCTGGTGGGATGATGGTCCGGGCTGGTGGCTGGTGGTAGTGGTGGTGGTTGTGGTGAATATGGGTGGTGGTATATGTGTGGGTGGTGATGGGTAGGTTGTAGTAGTGGTGGAGGTAGTGTAGATAGGTGGTGGAGGGGGTGTGGTAGTGATGGTAGGTGAGGTGGTAGTAGTGGTGGTGGTAGTTGTGGTAATGGGTGAGTGTGTGGTGGTGGTAGATATGGTGGCAGTGGTGGTGGAGGTAGGAATCATTGTGAACCTCCATCTTTTCCGCTTCATCCCATGGGGCTGAGCCATCCTCTTCTTCCTCGAAGCCCTTGCGGTGGATGCTCCCCCGGGATGCTGAGCTTGTTTGGGGTATAAGTAGGATCTTTAGTAGTCTCCCCAGACGTAGCTTGGTGTCGTCCAAACGCCTCTATCCCATGCGCGGTGGCAACCACCCTATTGCCCACTTGTTAGGACCGTGTACTGGATGGAGTACGGACTGATTTACTTGTATACCAACTCAAATAGTGTGGAATCCTATTTGTTTGGTGATCCAATCAGTGAGAACGCACGTAGAATCGATCTTAGATTGCATCGTAACATTAAGAATGATTGCAAAATGATTTAGTGCGATCTATGAACTTGGAACAGGTTCTCTGAAGTGTCTGGATGGCTAGGGTACGATTTAGTACATAGGGATTCGAATTGTTACATTTTTTTCATGAATTAAGTGGTATTTATAGGTTAGGGTTTCTCATTATTGTGACTGATGGTTCAGTCGTGTGACTGAGTCATGCGGTTGATACATCCGCACGACTGAGTGTTCAGTCATGCGACTGAGTCAATCTCATGTTATAATCGTGCGACTGCTCCAGTCTCCTGGTTCAGTCGTGCGACTGGTTCATTAGCATGAAGTTGTTCATACGTATGGTCTATTAGCATGGGCCATTCGCATAAGAACTTCACATGACTAAGTTTAAACATATTTCTCAACCATTCTTGACTAAGAACTATTTAAATAACCCCAAACATATATAGTTAGTTCAATCATATGTTATCATACATTAAGCAATGAAATATTCAACATAATAAGCATAACCACAATATATATTTCATTCAGTACCCATTCTATTACATATATGAAAGACATTTTACATTTGAACTCCTGAACTAGGTACACATGTATCTAGATCTTCAATGCTCCCCGGTCTATTAGCATGGGCCATTCGCATAAGAACTTCACATGACTAAGTTTAAACATATTTCTCAACCATTCTTGACTAAGAACTATTTAAATAACCCCAAACATATATAGTTAGTTCAATCATATGTTATCATACATTAAGCAATGAAATATTCAACATAATAAGCATAACCACAATATATATTTCATTCAGTACCCATTCTATTACATATATGAAAGACATATTACATTTGAACTCCTGAACTAGGTACACATGTATCTAGATCTTCAATGCTCTGTGTGAGGTCTATGATGGTAATTATGAGCTGGTGAAAGACAAGAGTATTCAAGCTGGGAAGGAATTTAACTTCTTTGTGGGATACAAGAATAAGAGTCTCACATGTCTCACAAATCATTTTCTGATAGTTTCAAGCACATTAAAGAAATACGATGCAAAACTTTCCAATAGTGAGCAAGTCAACAGGCTACTAGACTTTCTCCCACCTCAATGGAGCCACAAGGTGAGAATGCTAAAGGAGGAAAGAGGTTTCATTGACTACAAGCTTATGGACATCATCAATAAGCTTAATTCTTCGAGTTAGACATAAAGAGAAGGGAATTCAACCAAACCATGATGCCTACATCTGGTATCACTCAAAATGCTACATTATTGTCTTCCGCTACAAGCTCTCCAATGCAGGCATCTCGTCAAGGCGGAGTGAATACTGGTGATTATTCTAGAGGTTGAGGTTGTGTTAGGAGAAATTAAGCTAACTTGAAAGCAAATGTTGAAACTTCAGTTCCACCCAAGACAGTGGCTCTTTTTGGGATGTTTGTTTAGAGTTATGAAGCTTTATTGGTGGGGAGTTGAAAGACAAAGAGATGATGATGGAGGATATGTATCAGGTGGCCCCTGATGATCTTGAAGAGACTGACATTCAATGTTAAATGGCAATGTTAACAATTAGAGCTTGAAGATTCATGGAGCGCACCGGAAGAAAGAATTTTGGAGGTCAATGCTCTAACTCCAAACTAGGATTTGATAAGTCTAAGCTGAGGTGTTTTAATTGCAAACAGTTGGGACACTTCAAATGAGAATGTCCATTGCCAATCGTCACTGATCCTAGTAATTCAGGAGTTCCACAACTAGTTTCAAGCGGGAGTAAAGAGGAAATGAGTCACAAGAAAGAGGCAGCTTTGATTTCTACTTTTAATTGGAGTGCTGAAGTTGAACAGATGAGAAAAGAGATTAATCAAGCATCGGTGGCTAAGATTGTGGAAGGAAAGAGGAAGGTGAACTGCGAGGATGAATTTGATCTGTTCAAAGAACTTAGAGATAAAGTTGAAATGTCTATGAAGGTGAAGGAGGATGAGAGGGTGAAAGAGAGTAAAGTTGAGGAAGTGAGGAAGGAAGGAAGTCAACCCACTTAGCAAGAAAAAGAAAAATATTATGTTGCTACCACTGTCGAGGAAAACATTCTAGTGTACCAATGAGAGAAAGCTTCAGTAGCAGAAAAGGTGGTGATGGGACTTCCTTATGAGGTAATTCAGGATATGTGTTCTTTAACATGTAAAATCATGTTATTTGGGGTTTATAAAGCTAATCGTTTATTAATTGATAATGAGAAAGATTTAAAACAAATTAATGAGGAACATAAAATACACGAGCCTAAATATTTTGTTAAATTAAACGAGGCTTTTAAAAAAATGATCACTTAAAACGAATAGTTTTGGAAAGAAATGTTGAGATTAACACTTTGACTGAATGGGTTGCACTTGCTGAATTTATAATAAGCAAACTTCAATCAAAGATCAATAAATAGACTATATCGGGGATGGCACGTGATGGTTTATGTAAATCTCAAAGGGGGGCTAGGATTAAAACAGGTTTGGGATATGAAGATGCTAAGGTTTATCCTCCGCCAAGTACTTACTACTATTCTCCTATGCATGTTCCTCATCTTTCTAATGATTTGATCAAAATAGATACTCACATTATGTCTGCAGGTTTAGAAGGTGTGAAGTTTAAGCATGTTCGTGAGAATTACAATTATGGACCCACTAGCGGGCTTGGATACTAGTCTTAGTACACCTAAATCTCAGCGTTCTATCTTGGATAACAAATCTAGTTAAAATTCTATTTTTGTTTCTAGTCAATTTGTAATAGACGATGTCTAATCTTGTTCTAGTGATGTTTCTGTTTCTTCTATAAATTATGTGGATTGTAATGATGCCACCTTTTCTGATTGTGTTAATAGTGTGAATGATTTCATCATAAAGAGTAATGGGAAAAATAAAACTAACTGTTTTGAAAAATTATTTTCTCACCCTATTCCATCTTTTATCCCCAATGATTATTTCTTCATCAAATGAAAGGGTAACGTCATCATCTGAAGCTAGCACAAGTACTACATGTATTTCAGATGAGAATTCATCTTTTTTTTGTAAATAATGAGTCTTTTACAAATAAAAACAGACTTAGAGACATGTATGAGACATACAATGATGTTGATGCTAGATTGTCTGAATATGACGAGGAAATACACATTAATAAAATTCCTATCTTATTGTATAACAGGCCTAGGTTAAAACCACACTGTTTTCGATGTGGTAAAGATGATCATATAGTTAAGCATTGTCCTGAGCTTCATCATAGACATATTAATAGGAATTCATTTGGGAATAGGTTGACTCAATTGGTTAATAATTTCTTTTGTAAGAAACCTGTCTCTCCTAAACCCCAAGTTGTTCAAACTTAGGTTCCCGTTTCACCTGGTTAACCTGTTCTTTGATATTTTTGCAGGAGTCATCCACTAAAGTCGTAAATAGTGTATGTCATGTTCATAGTGGATGTTCTCTACATATGACGGGGCTCAAGGACTTATTGACAAATTATTAGATAATAAATGGAGGTTATGTCGCATTTGTTGGCGACAAGAAAGGAGGAAAAATGGTTGGACAGGGAGAGGTTTCCAATGGTTCTCTTACTCTAGAGAAAGTCAACTATGTTCCCGAACTTGCTTTTAATTTGTTGAGTGTCTCTCAGATTTATGATAAAGAAATTCCAGTCTTGTTCAAGTCCAATGAATGTCTTTTTCTTAAATCAGAGATAGATATTCCAGAAGAGATGGTATTAATGTGATCTCCAAGAAAGAATGATACATACCTTCTTGACATTGCATATTGGGCCATGTCTGCCTTCACTTGCCTTTTATCCAAAGCTTCCACTTCTGAGTCTTTCTTAAGGCATTGCATATTGGGCCATGTTAATTTCAAAAATATAAACAAATTAGTTATAAACAATCTTGTTAGGGGATTACTTTAAAAAAATTCAGTGATTGAAAAATGTATGGCATGTGCTAAGGGAAAACAACAGTTTCGTCGGGTGATCTAAACAGCTGACTATGAGCGAAACTATTGTTTCACTAATAGTTTCACTGGAATACAAAACTAAACAAAATGAAAAAACATTCAAAATTAAACTAACATTAAACCTATTACAAAGTAATATAAACATAATCTAATCTAAGGTGAGTCCAACATATACTTCATCTTCAATACTCCCCCTAGGTCGGATCTCACCGCCTTCACTTGTCTTGATTTGTCTAGTCAGCTCCAGTCTCTCCCGCTGCATCTGATGTATCTTTATATGCTCTTGCAACTTCTTCCTCGGGGGCTTTAGGCATAGATTCTCCATGGTCAACTTCAGTCTCTCATGTTGCCTCTGTTATGTCTTCATAACCTCCTATAGCACCTTCATTCAAAGCTTCAGCAACTGATTCGATCCGGTCACCTAACGCTTCATTAGCTCCCTCGGGACAAGCACTAGCTTGCTCAAATTGTCTTGATGAGACCCTCACATCCATATCTAGCTCATCTTGTGCTCTTACCTTCTTAGCTAGCTCCCTCACCTCTGTCCTTACACCTCTAACTTTATTAGCCACAGTCATAAATAGACTACTTTCTTTTCTTGTCTCCTCCCCTGCCCCTAGTTTAATATGGTTTTCACAAAGAACTAGCAGGTCTTCATCACAAAATCCAAATAATTCCATTGGATCAAACAGTCTAAACTCACTGAAATCACCAAAATCTCAATCCATGTTATGTACATGTGTTTATACTTCTCTCTTTATTTTCTTTCTTTTCATTTTGTTATGTCCGCTCTATCGGTCTTCATCATTTTTTACATAAAAATAATAATAAATTTAAATACAAATATATATATATATATAATAATGAAAAAATATATGTTGATGATAGTGACATATAGGCAAGTAAGATATTTCTACATCTTGCTTATTCGTAGAAATTTCGAGGGAGATTATATATTAAATGTTCTTCTTGTTTTCCTATCCAGAATAAAATGAGAAGCCTGGATGATGTGAAGGAGGTAAACGGTATTGTGTAGGATATGCTTGATAGATTCAGCCCGGAAAGCGAAGTAAATAGTAATCTAGTAGCTTAATTAAAAGAGCATGAAACTTGATGACTCAAATAATCCCTTTCACATTTTGGCCTTCACAAAGTCTCAAGTCCTTTTTTGAAAAGGGTTGAGAACATGATATATCGGTTTTGAGTTATTCTTATCTAAACTAAATTTGCGTCCAAACATTTCACCCTGCCTCAAAAGCTATATGCTTTCTCATCTGTGTATCTAAGATGCTCCCTACTATACTTTAGCTGGTGCTTATCTCCTCTGCTATATGTGAACATTGACCTAGAGTGATGATCCCTTCTGTTGTACGATAGTACTGACCTGGAGCTCTTAATGGCACAATATGATGATCTTCTTTGTTATAGGCAAGTATAGACTTGAAGCTCTCATCTGTAAGACACAATTGATCAACTCCTTTGTTATACTTAAGTATAGACCTGGAGCTCTCATCATTTGATGTCTATAAGGTCACTGATTCTTATGAAATAAGACCTATGTTGCTTTTGAGAAGAAGAGTCTTGTAGAGCGTGTCATTTCTTCAAAACATCATAAGGACATGATAAGTTTCTTTGCCAAATGTATGTGAGGACTGGGTCATTCTATGTTTTCTTTGAAAAGAACCAAAACATGATAATAGGAGCTGCAGTGCACTCACTGAAACGAAGAAGGCATGGACATAAAAGTACAAGTGTATCAACAATCTAACCAAACTTTGACTCTCCAAGATCTTTTCAGCTTCTCGTATCCTTTTATATTGTTTGATTTTGTTTTCTAAAAAAATATTATACGTGAAGAATAGTAAGGTTTTGTGGGAAAAATTTCTTTTGATTTTTTTTATTTTAATTACTTTGTTTTAATTCTCTTTTAAATAATTTTTACTTTTATTTTATCTTTATAAAGAAAGGGAAACAAAATTAAATTTTTTAAATTTTGGTTTCTAGCGAAATTATAATTTCGCTAGTAGTTTCACACGGTGAAACTGTAGCTTCGCTAGTTCTCTCGCGCGTTGCATGCTCAGTTTCGACCGGAGTCGCAAGGTGAAATTGCATCTTCGCTGGGTGAAACTATAGTATCACTGCGTGCGAAACTATGAGCTAGGTAACTCAATTTGTGAAATTGTTTTCTCATTTTCGCACATTCGAGAGTTTAGTCGTTTTAAGGTTCGTCCATATCCTTTTCATGTTTTATTGAGTTCAAGTGCTTTTAATTCTTGTTTGACCATTGATTCATGTTGAGTTTCAAACTCAAGACAGTAGATTAATCCAGATTTAACGACAACATTGTGGGTTTATTTGATTGAGACTCTTCGGTACCTTCGCAGTTCTTACTGTCAAAGTACTGATAGTCAAGCGAAACTAAACACAAGTTCATGGTTTTTCAGTGAAACTATGTAGTCATGTTGTTCGAGCAAACATAATAGTTTCGCAGAGCAAACTTCAGTTTCGTTGCACCAAAACTATAATTTCGGACAGTGGAATCTATTACACTCTCTTGCCAAAACTAATAAATAATTGTTGCCGAAATTACTCTTTCACTTGCCGAAACTAATATATCATCCTGCGAAACAATTATTTCGGCTAGCATAATTTTTTTTTTTAATTTTATTCTTTTTCTTATTTTTCTTTAATATTATTTTCTTAATATATGTTGGATCATAAAGGTTGGTGCAACCAAAACCAAACACATAGAAGATTTTGAGTACAACCAATAAAGCTCTTCCGAAGACAAGTTCAACACTTTTGAAGGTACATGTTGAACTTCTGAAGAAAAGCTCAAAGGAACTTCTAAAGATAAGCCTAAGTTTCCAAAGCAAAGTCCTTACTCTTTCGAAGAGTTCAACACTTTGAAGAAATAAAGACTACAACTTCCAATGTATGAAAAATGAATCCTCGGATGAAGTAACTACTTTGGAAGTATAAGTGGCTTCGGAAGAACTTGTTCTTCCGACGCCAATTAACCTTCGGAAGATGCTGCTAATGAACCAGTCAACATAAGTATGGTTTCTAACACTCTACTGCAGACCTTTGAAACTGCATGGCGTTTTCCCAAAAGGCCATGTAGTTGACCATATTTTATTACATTGTTCACCTTTTTATGTTAGTATAAGTTACCAACTTTAGTTGGTGACAAAAGGTAAGCCATGGACATGTCATGACTACCATATCTTAGATAAGACATTTTCTAAGACAACTTAAACCATAGCTCTATAGTATTTGCTTTAGTTAGAGGATTCCAGCTGGTATCATAGTATATCCGACTATAGATAATAGTATATATAGTTTCTCTTTGTAACTCTTGTAGTAAGCTTGTAAGAGTCTTGTAAATTTTGAGTTGAGAAATAATATATACAAGTATCTTGAAATTATTCTTTTGTGTTGCTTAGTATATTATAATCAACTCAAAGAAGATCTCTGCTTCTTGAGTGTTTGTTAATGAGTTTGAGAGAAAATACTTGTGTTAAGTATACAAAACCAATCTTGCAATTGGTATCAGAGCTTATTAGGCTCTTGATTATGAGATCTAACCATCCTAATCAACCTCTTGTTTGCTCACTCTTTTACTACACTTTAAACATGGCCTTGAACCAGAAATCTGAATCTGAAATGGGGATGATAGCTAAAGCACCCATCATCACCCCGAAGAACTTCAGACAATGGAGCAGATGTATTGAAGGGTTTATCAGATATCAAGATAACCGCATATGGATATCCATTTCCCAAGGTCCTTATAAGCCAAAGGTAGCTTCACCTTCTAGTGGTGGTGCCATGATAGAGAAGGTAGTGGAGGACTACTCTGAATTAGACCTCAAGCAAATAGACATTGATGAAAAGGCAACGACAGTCCTCATGATAACAATTCCTAACTCCATTATGATAGGGCTTGAGAATTGCACAACTGCTAAAAGACTATTTGATTCCTTAACCATGATGTACTCCAACTCCAACGACTCAAAGAAATATTCCCTAGAAGCAGCAATTTGAGAACTTCACTCATATTGCTGGAGAGACCTTGCATCAGCAATACTTCAGGTATAGGGATCTTATCTCTTCCCTTCGGTCTATGTGAATAACTCTTGAATGAGAGACCTCTCAAGGAAATTCATGAGTGCACTTCCTAACAAGTGGACATTCTACTGTTTCTTCATTAAGAGGACAGAGAACTTGAACACACTAACAATGACTGAACTATACAGTACTCTTGATGGATATCGTGTAAAGATGGAAAACAAGAGTGGTGGTCAAGGAAGCAGATCTTCAAGTCTTCCTCAAGTAACACTCCCATGGTTTCTGAATGCTCAAGACCAACTCAACCTCAGTAGAACCTGCCATACTCACAACAGCCATCCAGCTCCACTAGGCTTACATCATATCCCTGAGACCCCAAGGTCTCAACAAGCTCAGCTAGTCCCTTTCTGGACAGCTGTGCTTTTGTCTCAAGGAATGGACACTCCAATGATATTCAGTTCTGCTTTGAAGATCTAGAGTGTTTTAGCCTGGATGTGGTGGAATACATGGACATAGTCCAACAAATGGCTCTGCTAACCTATAGGGTGAAGAAGTTATTTAAGAGAACAGGAAGGTAGATCCCTCAGAACCCAACAAGAAGCAAGTTCGGGTTTGACAAAGCAAAAGCCAAGTGTTACAATTATAACCTGTCGGGTCATTTTGCTAGGGAATGCAAAGCTCCCAAATCAAACCTAGTATCTGCTCATTCCTCCTCACATCCTTCCACACCAGAAGATGTTGGAAAATAAACTAAAACTGTTGTAGTGGCACAAGAAGTTGATTGGAGCTTTTGAGTCGAAGATGTCACCCCTACACAGGCACTCGTAGCTGGAACAGACAACTCCAAGGTATATGATCATCTCTGTAGTCCAACATGTATTGCCACAGTTATAATGTACTAGGACTATAGATGGAAATTAAATCTGATATCGTGTCCTTAAACATCTTAAAAGCTGATTTTAAAATGGTTAAATCTGACTATCAACTTAAAATTGAAGAGTTAGAGAAAACAGATTCCTCTTTAAAACATGAGCGCACTAATTACAGGACTCAAATCAAGGATTTAATATCCAAGTTAACTGAGTCTCAAGCCAAGCTAGTAATAGCTGAGGCTCAAGCTAGGAAGCATGCTATTTCTAAGCAAAACTTCCAAGACATTACTGCATGATCCTCCCACTCCAAAATTTGTTATCAAAACAAAAGAGGGTTGGTGATCAATGAAATTGCTCCACGACACTCTTATGAGTCGATAAGACAACCAAGGTGTGGTACTAAAGGGCAGGAGGTCCCATTTGTTGACCCATCTTCACTTGAGTTGAAGAATGATGCAATAATGGAGAACACCACAGGGAAGGAACAAGCAAACCAACCCATTTCTACTTGTGATGATCAACCCTGTTAGGGACTGTGTACGTACAGAGTACTAGCTGGTTATGCATGTATACCTAATCAAATAGTGTAGAATCCTATTTGATTGGTGATCCAATCAGTGAGAACGCAGTTTTGATCAATCTAACGATTAATGAAACATTAAGAACGATTAGAACACGATCAACTGCGAACTATGAAGTTGGAATAGGTTCTCTGGAGTCTCTGGACGGCTAGGGTATGAATGTGAGTCGAAATTCTTGAAGTGTTCGTTTTTCCATGAATTAGGTGGTATTTATAGGTTAGTGTTTGTCAATCGTACGACTGAACCATTAGCATGGTTCAGACGTGTGATTGAATCATATGATTGATCCATAAGCACAACCGAAGGTTCAGTCATGCAACTGAGCCAATCTTATATCTCAATCGTGCGACTGATCCAGCTCCTGGTTTAGTCGTGTGACTAGTCCATTAGCATGAAGTATTCATGCGTATGGTCCATTAGCATGGTCCATTCACATGAAGACTTCATACGATTAAGTTTGAACACGTATCTGAATCATTATCGATTAAGAACTATACAAACAACCACAAACCTATATAGTTAGTTCAATATGCTTTATTACACAATAAACAATGAAACATTTAACATTTAAGCATCAATCAACATTGCATTTCATTCAACTCATTCATTACATATATGAAAGACATGACAGACATTTTACATTAAGCTCCTAACTTGGTACATATGTATAAACAAACCCCCCTTGGACCTAATTTACATTAGAGTCTGACATTCTTCATTAGCTCCTCAAATTTCTTGTAGTTCTCCTCTCTAGTAACTCCTACATGTATCTTGAATACAAAATAGAGTCATATAACATTTTGGAACTGGAGGGCTTGTACTATATTTTGCAAGTCATAGAATAGTGGCCACTTGTAAAATGTATAGAAATCGTCTGCAGACAAGTTTGTTAGCCACGTAGGGTCGAACACCCTTCCATTTTGCTCTCTCTCTGTAGAACTATGACCGCTTCACCTGTTCTCTAATCATAATACCACCATTTGAAGTGTGGAGTGAAGTCCTGTGGCATTTCCTGTAAGGGAATCTTGGAAATTGTGCGTGGAGGATTACACTTCAGCACCACCTTAGGCTTTCTAGAAATGTGATTCACATCAGACCTTTGGATGTACCTCTTTGATTGTCGAGGTCTGAAGTTCACCCATCTGGTGTGGTATTCTTTCCTTAGACCAGCCTCCAATCAGCCTGACATTTTTCTCGGATCAACATATAACAAGTTTAAGAGCGCCAGCGGGTTGAGCTCAAAACCAGGGAGAGTCTTCAGATCATCTGGGAATCTGAAGTACTCTTTTCCCTTCTCCCTCTTAACTGTATAAACGTTAAGATCCTCAAAATATGCCCATGCAATGATCTTCCCCGACACCTATAGATGTTTCTTGACTTTGTATAACTTGGTGTAGGCATTTGGCTTTTGAGTAGTGCGTTGGGCTCGTATCTCAGCCAAAAAAGCCACCCATTCAGCCTTCTTTATATCAACATCATTGTCTGAGGCTTGGGCTTGGCTTTCATTCTTCTCTATCTCTTTTTGTATCTCATTCAGTTTGTCGAACATAGCACTGTCGAGAGTGTCACCCAAGTTGGGGATCACATTGCCCTCTCGGTCAGTGTACTCTGGATAGTACTCAGCTATGACATCCTCAATCTCTATTCATCTACGTCGTTGAAAATCTTTGAAAATCTCATCTAGGTTTAGCCTGAACATCTTTGCAAGTTGCTCATTAGTTAGGTCGTGTATGATTTCTTTTTCTTCGGTAGTGTAGCTCACCAACCTTCTGACAATCCTTCGCAATTCAAGAATAATTGTGAATTGAGACTTGATTTGCTGTAGGGGAGCAACATCATATTCATTTTGCTGAGTTGTTTGATCTGCTTGATTTAAACATGTAACACATCAACCATTAGTATTAATCAAGACATTTAAACATTAGATAAAAATAGATAAACATTAATTACACAACTGTAATACAAGATTCCAAGTACAAAAGTTTTCAAATACATAAAAATCTAATCATTACTTTGTCTTGAATCGTAAGCTTCTCAGCAGAAGGGGTGAAGGATGATATTCCTTGATCTTGATCTTTTTGGTCCTCTTCTTGAGCTCTATGGAGGCTGATGCAGCAGTATCACCTTCTCCATCATCATGACCTTTCTTCTCACTCGGTTCGCATCATGACCTTCATTCTTCATCTGAATCATCCTCATCATTGTCATCATTATCATCATCATCATCATCACCCTTGATATTGAGAGGCTCACGCTTTGACCATTTAAGCTTGAGCATGATCTTCTTGTTCTTCCTCTCAAGTTCTTCGATCCTTTTCACCGAAGCCAAAACCAGCTCATTTTGACTTGTAAGAGCATGGTGTGCTCGACTTAGAGCTCTCTTATACAAAACAGTCTTCTTACTGAGCTCCATGATCTTCTGAGCTTGAGCTGTGTTTACCTCCATCATCATATGTAACTGATTTGCCCTAAGCTCATCAGTGGCAAGCATGCTAAACACTATGTTATTGAGATTTGCTAGCTGTTCCTCTAAGCCGATGGGGGTATAGTGGATCCTGGTGTGAATGTAGGCTGGGTGGAAGTACTTGCTTGGTGGCTTGTGGTGGTAGATGTGGTGAATATGGGTGGTGGGATATGAGTGGATGGTGAAAGGTTGGTTGTTGTAAGGGTGGTTGGATGTGTGGTAGTAGGGGTTGTGGTAGTGGTGTTGGTAGCTATGGTGGATGTGATAGATATGGTGGTAGCTATGGAAATAGTGGTGGCTATGGGAGTTGGTGGCTGTGGCAGTGGTAGTGGATGGAGTCAAAGTAAATCTAGGCCTCTTACCCTTTTTGCCATAAGGGTGAGCCATCAATTTCTACCTGGAGCCCTTAGAGATAGAGGCTCCCCCTTGACTATGGGCTGGTCCAGGGTATACAAAGGATCTGTAGCAGTAGTAGTGGCATCCCTAGACTCACTCTAGCGTCCGTACCAGAGGATACTCGTCCGACTCCTCTTCCTCGTCCATCTAAAAATCAGGGTGGATTGGAGTCGGCTCGAGTCCACCCGGACCATTACCTCTTTGACAATCACCGTGGACATCATCATCAGAATCACTATCATCGTGCCATTAATTCTTGTGAGAAGGCGCCACGTAATTAGCACAGGCAATGTGCCTAAACAATCTCCTCATAGGGGGTTCACCTGCTTCCCCCTATACACCTTCATTCTCCCTAGATTGGTGTCATCCATAACCTCCAAATCTTTCTTTTACTTTCTATTGTTCATTAATGCATGCATCATTCATGTTCCTCTTTTATTATCTTTCACTTTACGTTACATAATACTTTCATTTCATTCATTAACATCCAATGTAACGCCAAGGGGAAATAAACATACATAATAAGGAACATCATCACAATCTTCATCATCATACAGGACATCATACATACATAACATACATCATACATACCATCATGCATAAGCATCAATCATAAGTCATAACATGCCCATCATAACCTCTATGACCTCAAAAGTCAACTTACATAAACCCCCGGGAGCATCCCAAGCCAAAGCCTAAATTCATCTTTTTTCCCAGAAAGTCAGAGAACATTCTAACTGTTCATCTGTATTTGTCTTTTGTTCATCCGCATTTGCTATAGTTCATCCACATTTGTTATAATTCATCCGTATTTGTTATAGTTCATCTGTATTTGTTTTACTTCATTCGTATTTCCTTTCCTTCATCCGCATTTCTTTTACCTAACCAATACTCATCTGCATTTCCCACACTTGGTCAATGTTCATCCGCATTGACTTTCATCCACATTGACTTTCACCGCATTGACTTTCATCCGCATTGACTTACCCCGCATTGACTTCATTCGCATTGACTTACTAATGCTCATCTGCATTAACTATTTATCCGCATTGACTTTCCATACTCATCCGTATTTCCCACACTTGGTCAATGTTCATCTGCATTGACTTTCATCCGCATTTCTTTTGCATACTTAGGCAGATTCTAAAACTGAACTTATGAGCCTTAAATATCATATTTCAGTTTCCAATCACCATCCATCATGTTCTAAGTTTAGGTATTACCTTTTAAGCCTTAGAAACACCATCATACATCATCAAGCATGAACATAGCCAATCATTACATCAACATACACACATTCATACATACGGGTAAAACCTAGTTAATGAAAACATACATTCATGCAATTCCAGCCCCAAAATCAGTTAAAAACCAGTAAAAGAGGGGTTCTAGAACTCACCTTCGTAGCTCTTGAGTATGCTTCTTCCAAACTCGTTTGCAAATTGAATTCAACTGCCTAGAAACCCACTAAAACATACCCGAACACATACAAACACACATAAGCATAAACCCGAGTATAAAACCAGTCAAGAACACCATAAAACCATGAATTCTTATCTTGAATTTGCACTTTTCTTCTTGTTTCTCTTCAAAACCGAGAGTTTCGAGTCCCTCTCTCTCTCTCTACCAATATCCGATTGAAAAAGGGTGTGGTGTGACCATTTGGGCGGCCATACCACCTTTATCACCAACTTCTTAAACATTTTGTCCTTTTGGACACTTTTACCCCTAGACTTGGGTTTTATTTCTTTTCCTTCTTTTTCTTCACTTTATTCTTCTTTCTCGACTTAAAAATTAACCGGGTGTTATAGCTTGCAAGAACTAAAGTTCTTGAAGGTAGAGGTTGGTTATTGCGCCCTTAGTTCGTGTTGTTTTCCCCTTGATCATTTCCATATTTGCTTTTATTGGTCATCAAAGTGCTATTAAGTTCAGCAACCATGGTCGGAATGACGGCAACCATTTGTCAAGCAATCATGGAGGCTAGCTTATGATCGGAACTACCACGCTTTCCATGGTGACGAGACATGCTAGAATATAAAAAATGAGTTAGATGCAGGAAAAAGAATGACAAGGGATAGTAATTTAAACAAAAGTAAGCCAAGAGTTGTAAGGCACATGGAATGGTTCCATTTGGTAATGCATTAGCATTTGGAAACATTAACACGTCAAGGTAAATTGACTCATTTGCCTTGGAAACTTGTGTATGTTGACCATAGTTCATCACTCATCCCAAAAATCCCCAGGTAAGCATAACTAGTCCTGTAGAATTTATGCAAAATGTTTACCTTAGCCCGAAGGCCATTTGCCAAGATAACCAGAATACAAGTGTTTATGTGCCATACAAATTTCTTAGGTTCATGAAATCAAAACCTTGATAAGATTTTCATAGATTAGACATAGAGTCTAAGGAATTAAACCCACGATAATAAGTGTAGATTCCACATGTCGTCGAGAATAAGTTTAGGAAGTTTCATTTGTCGGGGAGAATCAAAGAGTCAAGATAAGTTTAGGGGAGACAAGCAACAAAGTTTAAGCATTTACAAGGCAATCCTATACTAAGGCATCAAGTTGCACATAAGAAGGCATATCATTATGTAGCATGCAAATCAATATTTTTTACAAGAATACAAATATTATTCTATAAGGTCCTTGCATAAGCTATAGTCTAGGTCACCATTTCTAGTACCTATATCCCTATAGTTATGGGCTCTGATACCAATCTGTCACGCCCTAACCTTGATGGCAGAATCATCAAGATGTGAGGGTTAATATTGTTCACAGCCACATAACGTTATCTTTAAATGTAAATATTATTATCATAAGTTTCAAATGCAAATACAACCATAAGTCTCAACATGGAATAAGTCCAAACATATAACAAAAATAATCCAAAGCCCTTTTATTCATTATTCTAGGTCCAAATCCAAGATTTAAGAAACTTTAAATGATGACTTCAAACTTAGACATTCCTGAAACATGTTAAAAATAAAAGGTCAACTATAAAGTTGGTGAGTTTCTAAGGGTTTCATATACATAATATATCAAAGGTTACAAGTAGCAATCATATCATAGGTTATGAGTTAGAAAGTTTAAAGAACACATATAGCTACAATCAAACCTCGACTTAATTACAAGTTTATATGATTGGTTAAGTGTACTTGGTTCCCATGATGAACAAGTCATAAGTCATCAAGAGCAGCAATACATAGGCTTTAGCACCAAATAGGCTTCTCAGGCCATAGATCTAAGACATCGCCAGGCTAGCAATAGTTAATGATTGTAAAAAAAATATGTATCTCATATAAGACTTACAACAACACAAATAACCATGGCAAATAATAGTATGAAATGCAAGTGCTTTACAAGATTTAAACGTTATAAGTGTAAGTTAATAAGTGTAACATGTTTCACCCCAAAATGGTGTGAAATAGTATAAAAAGGGGCAAGGAAACTCACTGGGTTAATAAGTATATAATTGATGACTATATAAATAATAAGCGACGTTCCAAGTAATCCTTCACAAGGTACCCATATATATATATATATATATATATATATATATATAATATATATATATATATTATATATATATATATATATATATATATATATATATATATATATATACATACAAGATTTAGGTTAATAAGATTAACGATTTCACGTGAACTAGGGTATTAGAATTTGGAGGTTTATATAAATAAAATTAGTGAACACTTATTTATATTTTGTTTGATAAAAAAAGTACTATTTATAAGATTTTAAAGGAATTAAATCCTTTGTAAATAACATGCATATTTAGTTATAAAGCATATTGAATACTATAATTATCATTATAAATCTCTAATCATGGAAAACATAAGGTCTAATAATAATTTAATAATTTCAATTATCATATAAATCTAGTTTATATAAAAATATTTAGTTTAAGCATTTCTAAATAATTTTTATAATAAAATGTTAAAAATGTTTTTCAAGAATTAATTTACAGAAAAGGTTTAGATGATTTTAAAAATATTAGGAGTTTGTGAAAGTTATTTTTGTATTTAATATAATTTTTCTATAATTAATTTAAGGCTAAAAAGCCCTTTAAAAATATAGGGTGCCCGGGTCCGAACCCGGGACCTCTAGGTCGAGATGATAGTGACTTAACCGGTGAACTAAGGCTCTCAGCCGTGGTATATCCTGGTTTTAAATTGCTTTAAGCAAAGTTAATAAAGTGCCCTCAGATTCAAGAACCTAGATTGTTCCCGAATCAAATTGATCGCTAATTCGAGGTTGATAACCAAATTAACCACTAGGCTTTTGTTCCCCATGCTTAATCGAGCATCAACATGTATTTACTTACTTGATTAAGACCGAATTGTAGTGTTTTAGCCTCGGTTTGACTTCGTTAACTTGCGATGAACAGAGGTCTTGATTTCGATGTTTTTGTTGTATTTTCAAGCAAATGAATGTATAATGATTTTAAAGGGATTGAATGTGGTGATTCCCCTTTGTTAAATAGGTTCAATTTAGTCGATTCAATTCCGAACAGGTTTCATCTTAGCTTTGTTTGCTTCGGTTATGATTTAGTGATTAATTGGTTGTTAATCTCGTATTAAACTACACATTTTGTTTCGTAGTGATTAGATGTACGTTTCCAATCGATCAAACGATTCAATTCATCGAATTTTATGTGAATTCGACTGATATGTTTCGGTTTCGAGGGACTTCTTAATGGAACTATCATTTCGATCCAATTAATAGGCAGTTACGAGTTCAAATCGGGCTCACGTTTGTAGAAAATGGTCTAATTGGTTGAAATCGGTCGTTTATTAGGTGTTTGCCACCACACCGGACTTAGGCCGGTGAGTGGCTGGAGTTGGCCGGAATTACGAGAGGGGAAAGAATGGTGTTTTGGATAATTACAGCTTTGGTCCCTGTAGTTTTGATTTTTGTTATTTTATGTTAAAAACTTTCTTTTAAAGTTTCAAAGTTAACAAAACAACCCCCTTGACTTAAATAAACTCTAATCATTTTTCTTTATTTTACGTTAGATAACTTTTATAAATTATTATTATTATATTATTATTATTATTATTATTATTATTATTATTATTTTATTATTATTATTATTATATATTATTATTATTATTATTATTATTATTATCACTAAATTATTATTATTATTGTTATGATTATGATCATTATTATTATTATTAGTATTCTAATTAATATTGTTTTAATAATATTTTTATTACTAACTTTTATGTTCAATTCCATAATTTAACTCTTACCTTAAAAAGAATTAAAGGCAACTAGTAATTAAGTATAAGCAATCCCATAAGTTTCACAATTGGCAACTTTGGTCCTTACAAGGATAAATGACATTAACTTTTGATTAACGTAAAAATACAGGATGTTACACTGAAGTTTCACTTCAGTTGATGCATGATCAGCCATGAATTTGGTTAAGGAAGTGGTCAGATGCTCAACTTGGGCTTTTAGGCTGTAATTTTCTGAAACAAGTTTATCTAAATCCTTTTGTAAATATTTAATTTTGAATTGAAATAATTTATGTTCTCTTACATGTGATTCATTCAAAATCATTGTTTCTTTAACTTTATCAGCCAGTTGTTGAGCATGGACTCTATATCTTTCAACTTCCTCAACATAATTTGATGAACATAACCTATCTCTTACCTCTCTAGCCATGGGTAGAACTTTGTTTTCTATGTGAGCCATTAATGCTTGATTTTCTTCCAAGACTTCCTTCTCATACATATTCCAGTCACAGGTTCTATCTTGAAGAATGATCAGCCCAGTTTCTTTAGAGTTATTTGTTTCTACTAATGTATTTATGGCTGGTGGGGATGAGTGGTCAGTTGTGGTTGTCTGAAAGATCTTTGAGATGATGATGGTTGTTGAGATTGATGTTGTTGTTGTTGTGCCAAGTCAGGATTTGATTATTGATTACATTCTCTAGAGAAATTCCATGGATATTGCACTTGAAACATCATACCTTTGACTTATCCACACCAATCATGATTTGCTTGCTACAGCCAAGTTTTATTTTCCTAAGATTTTGTTTGGCTCTGTAAGCAATCATTGCCATTTTCCATTATAGATCCATCTCTTCTACTACATCTAGATGTAGTTCTTCCAAGTCTTGCTGGCAAATATTGGCAGATGCTAATGAGCTTCCCAGGTAAGCTTGAAAACTTGAACTGAAAGCTGCAAAGGCTACTTTTTGTTCTTTTGAGTCTAGAACAACAGTGATGGGCTCAATTTGGTTGATATTTGATGAAGACTTTGTTATAGATGTTTCTCTTCTATCATCAGATCTCTTTTTTTTCTTTTGTTGACTTACTTTGAGGAGATTTCTTTGAAGGTTTTGATGCATAGAAACTTACTTCCACTTCATCTTCACTCAAAATACAAGAGTTGTCACTATCATTGTTGGAAATAAAGGCACTTCTAGCACTTTTTTGTTTCTTTAAAATGATAGGGTGAGGTCAATGGTGTTCTTGAACATGGTACTGTTTGCTTCCAACTTTCTGGCAAAGTATGAAGCATCTTTTTGTTTAATTTCTCATTTGTATATTTCAACTCCAAGATATTCATTTCTGTTACAAGTTGCATAAATCTATGGATTTGTTGAGGAATCAATTCACCCCTAATATGATGAAATGTTTCATATTGTGATTGAAGAGTGTCTCTCTAATGCTTCTGATTTCATCACTCCCTTCACAGAGTGTATGAAGAATTTTCCACAAGGAGTTTGCTATTTCATAATTTTCATATCTGATTCATATTTCTTCAGGTAAAGCCATACTAAGCAAGTTGTATGCTTTAATATCAACTTTCACCTTCTTAATATCATTAGGCGACAGATCCTTTGTACTTATGGGTTGATTGTTGTGATTGTAATCCGGCCCAAGAATGGGTTGAATATAAGGACTTCAGTTATTGAAACCCATAAGTCAGAGTCTGTATAATTCACATGATTCCTGAACTTGATTTTCCAGGACTTAAAATCTACTTTAGTTTCCAACTTTGGAAGTTAGTAAGATGATCCACCAAAGTTACTCATGTTAGTTAAAGTCCAAGATTTTAACTATTACATAGTATCATTTGAGTAGTAAATTAATTAGTGACAAAACTTAACAAAAAATAAGAAATTGAGGTCACGAATCACTCAATCCTTTTAATTAAATTATCAAATCAAAGATTTTGTTAATGAATTAGTTCAAAAGTTTTGAACAGTTAATGAATGTCAATCAATAACCCAGATCAATTATTCAATTGATTTGAATATTGATCTAAGTTAATCAAGCAATGGAACAATACTCGTTGAAAGACAATTCACTGTCTTTAGTGTTCACACAAAAACGATTTGCTTTTAAAACAAACAGTCGATCTATTCAGCAAAACTGACAAATCTAATTAAAAACAAGCAAACGATTAAACACTTATAACACTAATAGATCAATCGGTCTAAATCATTGAGCACTTGGCTCTGATACCACCTGTGAATCCAAGGATCGCAATCAAGAATTATTAGTGTTAAAGGAAATCAAGTTAATGTTTGCGGCATCAACATTAACCTGGTTTAATTGTTTGATGAATGATATCAGATATAATGAATGATGATTATGACGAAGACAATGATATGAACACAATTATTAAGCAAATAGGATTTGATTCAAATGTATTTCATAAAAATTATTAATAATTACAGATCAATAAATAATGAATGATATAAACAATAAATGTTTTGAACATGTTGATGTTGATGTGACGGCAGATAGGGTTTATGTTTGTATGAATTGATGTGATGTTTGGGTTTGCCGTTTGGTTGTTCGAGTGTTTGTGTTCGTCTCTTGTGTCTATTGTTATCTTTTTTTTAAACCTAGGATCCATATTTATAGGCATGCATGTTTCAGTTAAGGAAACACTGGATCTCTTGGGATTTGCATAATTGTCTTGTTGACGTGTTGACTTGTAACACGTATTATTTTAAATACAAGTGTTTTGACTCCGCGGCTGCATAATCTTCCGTAGGTGATTGTTAATCCGTAGGAGTCTTGTTCTTCCGAAGTTACTTTGTTCTTTCGGGGCTATCTTGTTCTTCCAAAGTTACTTTGTTCTTCCAAAGCTATCTTGTTCTTCCGAAGTTACTTTATTCTTCCGAATCTATCTTGTTCTTCCAAAGTTACTTTGTTCTTCCGAGGCTATCTTGTTCTTTCGAAGTTACTTTGTTCTTCCAAAGCTATCTTGTTCTTTCGAAGGGATCTTCACTTCCAACTTTAGAGCGGGTTGTTCATCTGCAGATGATATTCGGATGTATTTTACTTGTAAGAAACATACCTACAGAAGAACAAAATGTTCATCCGTAGATGTTTCTTACACTTGATCAATTTCAGTAATTCACCAATTAATTAACCTGCACTCATACATAAATCAACACACATATGGGTTAACCTATATACATAATACATACATCAAAATGATTAATTATAATCATTCATTACAAGTATTGATTAAAGTTCTAAGCCTATACAAAATGATCTAGATCTATTGTTCCTAGATCTAACCATATCATGGAGTGGAGCACTTTGAGATTAAGTCTAAATTGATAGCTGCAACTCATGATGAAATAGAGAAAGCAGCTGAGTTAGCTACAAGAAAGAAGGTTGAATCAGAGAAGAGGAAAGTAAAAATAGTTCAACAAGAGTTCAGAGACAAGCAACAAATGAAGCAATTCCTCAGATACTATGTTTTCTTTGGTAGATAAGTAGGACCAATGAGTATATCTACTCTTCATTTAAATATAAGAGGAATTAGGAAAAGCTTAGTGTTGGAGAGCTCCTAAAGATTGAACAAGCCAGGGAGCAATGGGAAAGACAATAGGCCAATCAAAGAAAGTTGCTCAGAAATCCTCCTATCTACTGACTAGGCCTCCAACATCCCCTAACTCTGCATCAACAATCTCTGATGACAAGCATCCAATCTTTCTAATCTATTCAAAGAAGATAAAAGCTCAGTAGAAAGTTATAAAAGCAAGGATTGTTGATCCAGAAGTAGAGGAGAAGATACTTAAAGGAACCAAAGTTGTCGAAGAGCAAAGAAAAAAATCACTTGAAGCTCTTCCCTTTGTTTTGCCCCATGTTGCCTTCCTCAAGTTGCCCCTACCCAACAGACCTACAGTCAATTGCCCTCTGTTCACTTCAAACAAAAGACAAGTGTTGTCCGTCAGGTATGTTTCTCAAATGAAGAAATTTGTTGTTAAGAGGGTTAATGGAGAGATCATTTACTATGACCATGAGAATGAAGTGCTTGATCTGCACCTTGATATTCTAGAGCAAGTTGCTAAGTACTTTAGCATTTTTGGATATAAGAATGACAAGTTTAAAATGTTGATGCATAAAGTACAAACCTTAGTCAAGCTTGATGCTGGTGAAGAGGTTCCTGGAACTCCTTTATCAATACATGATCCCATAGTGTAGTGAGAATATGATCGGTAAAAGAACACATACTTTATAACTAGATCATCAGCTGGAAGAGTAGGCTACTCAAGAAACCAACTACTTTGCTTCAACCGGTTTAAGGTAGCTAACTTAACCAGGCTAAGACCAAGGAACCCAAGAAATGATTATGAGGTAAGGGAAATGGAAAAGGTTTTAATTAGGATATACAACTCCCACCTAGAAATATCTAGGTAGGCTTTAGAACAAAGAAAGAAGAAAATAGAACTTAAAGCTATCGAAACCACTCCATCTACCAAACCCATTCGCCAGCCAAAAGCACATCCTCGTACTTCACCACCTACTCAAGCCACTGAGCATGGCTCTACACAAGTCCAACAAGCTTCTAAAACAGCCACATCCCCTACCAAAAGCTATCTGAAGAGTCAAAAGATGAAATGATCATCACCGATGTTGTCGATAGAATTATACATAGGTTGGAACATCAAGAAGAAGAAGAAAATCTCTCAAAATATGAGGAAGATGAAGACTCAAAGAATGATGATACAATCATCACTTAGGATTATGGTTTTAAAATTGAGAGGTTTTACATTGAAAGAAAGAATTAGTCAAAATCCTTCTTCTTATCTAAACTAGATGTTTAGAAGCTCAACCTTGAAGAAGAAGTTCTGCATGTAACTCCACTAAGTAATCATGACCTAATCACTTATTGGAGTTATAATTTCTCAACCAACACCTTCAATCGACCCTATGCTGGTGTCGACAAATTTGAATTTAAATAGTATGACTTGTTCAGACTCTCTCAGCATAACATGAAGAACTTGGTGAATCTAACTCTAGACAACCTCTCAAGTGATAGAACACTTGAAAGGTAAATACAGTGTTTTGGTAGCATCATCCTATAGGAATTTGTTGAATCTTAAAGGACAAAACTATTAAAGATTCAGAGTTTCAGTATTGTCCCTTAACTGCCGAATCCGGCCAAGTGTTGAATCCACTGCCAAAGTGCATATGATGAATGAGTACTGATCAATATGTGCCAAACAACTACTGAACTACATAGGATGGCTGCTGAGCAGCATATGCTCATCAACTACCGATCAGCAGTGAACAACATGAGCTGCTGATCGACTGCTACTTAGAATAACTTTGTGTGTGCTCACGGCTATTTTGTTTCACATTTAGGAGACAACATAGTACTGAAGCGGCCAACTCTGAGACACAGATTACATGTTCTACTATAGTATCTTAACATAGAATAGGTTATTATTATTGTTTAGTATAAAAGTCCTCACACTTGTATAGGATAGGCAAGCTTTTCATGTCATTTGATTGTATTTTTCAAATTGTAAATTTTGTACAAATCAGATTAATCAAGTGAATACTTTAGAATAACAACTTATGCATTTATACTTCTTAAAGTATTTGTGTTATGATAGTAAGTAACTAACTTAGATTCTACATTCATTAGTTACTGATCTTAGAAGAAGTTCTTGTTTGTTAAAACCAACCCAATCCAACAATTAAAAAATGCAATAACAGGATTGCAAGTGAGCCAAACATTTATCCTCACAACTAAACAAGAGTGAGGCATTTATACTATGAACGTTAAATACTAGAACAAATCTTGACGATCTATTCTAGATTCACAATTAATGGCATGTAATAGCCATTGATCTATACCTTATGGCATCTCATGAATATATAATATAATCGGCTATAATACAATATACAAAATAAACTACAATCAACACCGAAGCAATTGGCAGTTAAAGTGTGATGGTATCACCAATACTATTCAACACTGACATCTTTGTCTATAAAAGCAATCAATCAACACATCAATAGATATTGAGTAGATAGGCATAGTATTGGTTTATAGTAGTTTAGAAGATAAATCATCAAATGTAGTCTTCAGCAGGTAGACTTCTCTTTAATACTTTGACTTGATCAATAGATGCTATCAACACTTAGTTTTCAGATAGCTTCATTGTAGCTTCATGAGTTCTATATCCTAACACTTCTTTAACATGGTGTTTACTTATATGTGTTTTGTTAGTCCATTATGTCATGTGTTAGGCTCATAATAAGTCTTAAGGACTATGCATATTAAAACAATATGAATTTATGAGAACATTAACATGAACATCTATATTTTAAAATATCATTATTTACCGAACTATAGTTTTCATGTAATGTATATCTATTTCTTCCACATGTTGCTTTTTTTTCAAACATATTTGGTAATTTTTGTAATCCGTTTTCAAGTGCATACTTAATCAAGATTAATGCATAATTCGTATAAAGAAAACATGTTATATCCATGTTAAATGTGCAACTGACTAATTAAAGAGGATACCTAACCAATAATTGTATTGAATAAGGTTATATAGGTTCTTGCCTATATGAGCTTTGTCGATGCACTATGTTATATGTGTAGGTTTGCAATCATATGTTTAATATTTTACATTACAATCGATTACTAATTAAGACTATGCAGATTAGACCGATATGAATCGGATGAAATCATAAAGTGTCGTATCTATATTTATTTCACTAAAATGTATTATCTTATTGCATATACTTATTCAAATATAAACGTAATCAATCCTTTAAAAGTGTGGGATGGGGGGTTTGTTATATGTTATATTTTGGTGTTTAGTTTTAAATTGACAATGAACCTTAAATCAATGGTATGGAAAGAGACAACTCCATAACTTTTCAATAAATAACTCATAAGTTTGAGTCTCATTTGATTTAATATGATTCAAGTGGATCAAGGGTTATACCATAGTGGTCTTTAAGTGATGGGTTTCTCCTATAATGGTGGGCGAGTGGTGTCATCAACACTTTTTGTGTTGTTCGTAGGGCGTGGGTAGCCTTCTCCAATGGGTTATTTAGTTGGCCTAACTTATAGTATTCGTTGCATGTTAAAAGAAGAGTTTGGAATTTGCATTTGCAATCTAATTTCTATGTGTTAGGTAAGTGATCTTGAGGTGTATGTTTTAAAAGGTGGCATGCTTTTAAGTTTTAACTACGGTGTTATTGACTTTTAGATTTAGATTACATGCGTATTTTATGTACGGATTTTTTTCATTTACTTTTATCCTTTTCATCTCTCTCTTGCCATGTGTAGGCATGCCTCCGACATTTCACTTTAAATGCTTGGTGTATGACTGATTGTTCAATTATGCCTCAAATGATTCTCTTTTATTTAATATTTACATTTTTGCTTTGCTTTGGTTCTCTCTTTAGATAGAACACACAAGAAAAAGATATATAATATAGTTTTGATGATTTTTTTGTATTCAAGGACTTTTGGTTTTTGGTTTTTGGAATGTTACATCGGGTTGATATAACCTATTTATAGCAAATAGGTTACAAATTCTCTGTTGTTGGACTGTTATACAAATAGGTTACAAATTCTTTCTGTTGTTGGACTTCTTTATAACAATATGGGTCGCATGGTCTTTGTGATGAAAAAAGAGAAGGCTACTTTGGAGTCTTATGCGGATATCGATGGCCAATGGCCTGGATGCCCATATATAAGACATTAAGGAGACAGTTGAGCTCCTTTTAACTCATTCTAAATTATATGAAGTTATAGGTATCAAACTCTAGAGGGAGTTATACTTTAGAAAGAAAACAAACACGACATTGCTTGTCAAGGTGTAGTTTTTGAACTACTTTTCATGTTAAAAAGTAAGCAAACTTTGAATAAAATCATCTTTTTGTTTTTATTTGAACTTTCGAACTACTATAAAAAAATGTGTACTTTTGAACTTCTATAAAAAAACAAGGCTAAACTAGGATTCTTGGTGGTGGTGAACTTGAAATGCAAAAGACTGTTGAAAGATGGAAACATATATGAAGTTTATAACAATCTAACTCCTCGACTTGAAGTAACACCCAACTCATCAAAGGTTCTCAATCTCAGCAGAAACAACCCACCCACTTACTCACTGGTTGCTACAAAACCAACATGTTCTGTTTGAATCTGCCTCGCCTTTTCACTATGACATAACTACTTGAGGTTTTGGTTTTGCGTACCCAAGAAATATTAGCTTTTGTATCAGCTTCTTTTCCACGTGTGCCTAAAACACGAAGTTACGACACCCGGTTATAAGATCAAACCATAAAGAAGATCCAGAGTGGTAGGAACTTCTGCACATGATTGTGTGTGCGCGTGCATGTGCATGAGTGTGTGTGTGTGAGAGAGAGAGAGAGAGAGAGTGTGTGTGTGTGTGTGTGTGTGAGAGAGAGAGAGAGAGAGAGAGAGAGTGTGTGTGTGTGTGTGGTGTGTGTGTGTGGTGTGTGTGTGTGTGTGTGTGTTGGTGTGTGTGTGTGAGAGAGAGAGAGAGGGAGTGAGAGAGAGAGAGACCTACCTCAAGCATGGGACTATCTTTGGGAATATTACATGCTATGTTACAGGGACACCGGTCTTCAGAACTACAGGGAAGAGTGCAAGTTTGCTCATTGACAAAGAGCAAAAACTTCAAACGATTTTAAATTCATACAACTCAGTACCTATTCGACGAGCAATACCAGATCCCGTATTATCAGAGGTTCCACCAAGCAAGGAGGTCACAGACGGTGTTATTCTGGAAAAAACATCCAGTTAGAATATAAGATACCTTTACACAGGGATGAGTTTAAAGAAGAATCTAAACAGTTAGAAATCAGAATTATAGCCTTTGATCATGAAGCGGGCAAAAGGATGACAGCGGGAGGTATCACTCATCCATTCAGATACAACCCAAGGACCAGAAATGATTGCTTTGGTTCCTAATTATTTAATGTCTCCCTCCCTTTTGATCATAGTTATAGATTTAGTGACCATACTTATGCATATTTTTACAATATTATTGTTAAAAATGACATCCATCTTTCAGTTTTCAAGCTATGTATGTACACCTGTCACATGGAGATTATAATGTTTATAAAATCCTAACTTGAAAAGCATAATGTAAAACATCATAAGGAAAGCTTACTGGTCGTGTGGGTGCAGCAGCATATAAGCATCCATATCTAGCAGTGTGACAACTAATCCATGCATATATCTAGAACAAAGACTGAACTCCTTACGAACACCGAATTATATAAGAATAAACACGAACTTAAATCAAATATCAGACGAAAAGTGGTAAAATTATTAAATTTAAACCTGTTTAGGGAAAGAAATGATTTGAAAATGAATGGGAATGTCATTAAATATGTCAGAGAAACATGTTATCTTGGTACTAGCTGCTTCTTTAATCCCCAAATTCTGAACTTCATGAGCTAAATCATCAGCAGAACTTAATTCTATGGTTGATGTATGCAGGTCAGAATCCATTGCTGAGGTTAGAACAACTAGGATTTTTCACGGTAGAGAAAAAAAATCGTCAGTTGTATATGTAAGTTTTACCCATGTTGATTAATTTCATATATCCCTACAAACTTACAAAATATCAAATATATCCAAATAAAATTCTAATATCATATGTATCCTTACAAAAGATAACAAATATCATATATATCCTACAAAACATTTTAAACGTCATATATATTCAAACCAATTTCGGAATGTCGTATATATTGATAAAATAATCAAAATATCATACATTTATTTAACATATTTTATAGATATATTTATATTAACATATTTTATAGAAACAATATAAAATATAACCAATTACCCTACATTTTCTTAAAACTTTATTTTACACATTTTCAACTTATCTTTCTACTATTTTTTATCGTTCATTTTATTCATTTTCTGATAGAAGTTTGTATTCAACTGCAAAGAAGCTATAAACAAGTCTAACCTACACTAATACGACCTATATGAATAACACTTTGTTGTTAAGAGGTTTAAAAAGGATATTTAATCAAGACGACCGGGAAAACAGTTACAAAAAGGTATAAAAGTTAGTAAAAATAACTATACAAATTAGTAAAAGATATCATAGAAAATGCTATGAAAATCGAGACACTTACAAAAGCAATAACAGTTTTGTTGTAAAAAGAGAAAAAAAACATAAAAAGATGAGTAAAAATAAGTAAATATGAAGAATTAAAGTTTTAATAAAATCCAACGATTACACTATGAATTATTTTAATGAAATATATGAAATGATTATTTTGAAAAGCATATATATGATATTTGATATGTTTTATTATCTAGTTTTGTAGGGATATATATATACGTATATATATGTGTATATATATATACGTATTATATGTGTATATAATATATACGTATACATATCTGTATATATATATATATACGTATATATATGTGTATATATATATATACGTATATATATGTGTATATATATATATCTATATATACGTATATATATGTGTGTATATATATATATACGTATATATATGTGTGTATATATATATATACGTATATATATGTGTATATATATACGTATATATATTGTGTATATATATACGTATATATATACATATATAGATACGTATATACATATACGTTATATATAGATATACGTACGTACGTATACGTGTATATATATACGTATACGTACGTACGTACGTATACGTATATATATACGTATACGTACGTACGTACGTATACGTATATATATACGTATACGTACGTACGTATATCTATATATATACGTATACGTACGTACGTATACGTATATATATACGTATACGTACGTACGTATACGTATATATATAGATGTACGTACGTACGTATACGTATATATATCTATATATATATGTATCTACGTATACGTATATATCTCTATATCTATATGTATATACGTATATATATAGTATATACGTATATATATACGTATACGTATATATATAGTATATACGTATATACGTATATACGTATATACGTATATACGTATATACGTATATACGTATATACGTATAGGTATATACATATATCTATATATAGATATATATATATATACGTATATACGTATATACATATATACGTATATACATATATACATATATATATATACATATATACATATATACATATATATTATATATATATATACTATATATATAGATATCTATATAGATATATACGTATATACATATATACATATATATACATATATCTATATATAGATATATATATATATATAATATATATATATATAGATATATATATATATATACGTAGAGGGGCTTTCAAATGAGAACCAAAAAATAAAAAAACCAAAAGAACCATTTATAACCACATATTCTTATTTGTATTTTTAAAAGTTAACCAACTTTTTGTAAAAAAACCAAAAGAACCATTTCTAGCCACATATTTTATTTTATTTTTTTTAATTTTACTCAAAGCATATTTGTTTATAATATTTCTTTACCATAAAATTACTAATTATTTTAAATCAAAAGTCTTATACATCGTTTAGGTTTTGATTCCCATTATGAATTTGTACATTTATGTTTTCGCTTTCATATTGAAGTTGTTTTGTATTTTAAATATACACTTCAAAGCTTGTTTTGCATTGTATTTTATGCATAGATGCACATACACATGTATGCATAGATGCACATACACATGTATGCATAGATGCACATATTCATATATGCATATTTTTTCACTTACGAACACAAACAATAGTCAAATTATTAAAAAATTTATTTCCTGTGAATTTTCACGTAAAAAAATAACTAAATTAACATCAAAAAATTACCATAATACCTTTACAAATAAAAAATTTCGAAACTAGAAAGGAAAAATGAGCGGCTAAAAATGGTTTCTTTGGTTCTTTACAAATTTTTGGTTCTCATTTTAATGCATCCCTATATACGTACATGTGTAGATACGCATACACATATAATCTATATATATATATATATACACACACACATATATATATATATATATATACACACACATATATATATATATATCTATATATATACACACACATATATATATATATATATCTATCTATATATATACACACACATATATATATATATCTATATATACGTATATATATATATATATATCTATATATACGTATATATATATATATATATATATATATACGTATATATACGTATATGTGTAAATACGTATATACATTATATATACGTATATGTGTAAATACGTATATACATATATATTACGTATATGTGCACATACGTATATACATATATATATACGTATATGTGCACATACGTATATACATATATATATACGTATATGTGCACATACGTATATACATATATATACGTATATGTGCACATACGTATATACATATATATACGTATGTGTGCACATACGTATATACATATACATATATACGTATGTGTGCACATACGTATATACATATACATATATACGTATATGTGTGCATACGTATATACATATACATATATACGTATATGTGTGCATACGTATATACATATACATATACGTATATGTGTACATACGTATATACATATACATATATACGTATATGTGTACATACGTATATACATATACATATATACGTATATGTGTACATACGTATATACATATACATATACGTATATGTGTACATACGTATATACATATATATATACGTATATGTGTACATACGTATATACATATATATATACGTATATGTGTACATACGTATAACATATATATATATACGTATATACATATATATATACGTATATGTGTACATACGTATATACATAATATATACGTATATGTGTACATACGTATGTACATATAACATATATATATACGTATATGTGTACATACGTATGTACATATATATATATATACGTATATGTGTACATACGTATATACATATACGTATATACGTATATGTGTACATACGTATATACATATACGTATATACGTATATGTGTAGATACGTATATACATATACGTATAGACGTATATGTGTAGATACGTATATACATATACGTATATACGTATATGTGTAGATACGTATACACGAATATAGATATATCTATATACGTACATACGTACATACGTACATACGTACATACGTACATACGTACTACGTACATACGTACATAGTACATACGTACATACGTACATACGTACATACGTACATACGTACATACGTACATACGTACATACGTACATACGTACATACGTACATACGTACATACGTACATACGTACATACGTACATACGTATATAGAGATATATACGTATATACGTATATACGTATATACGTATATACATATATATATTATATATATAGATATATATATAGATATATATATATATAATATATATATATATATAATATATATATTATATATATATATATATACGTATATGTGTATATACATATATGTGTATATACGTATATACGTATATAGATATATATATATACGTATATGTGTATATACGTATATACGTATATAGATATATAGATATATACGTAGATAGATAAATATATATACGTACATGTGTATATACGTATATATGTATATACGTATATATATACGTATATGTGTATATACGTATATATATACGTATATGTGTATATACGTATATACGTATACATATACGTATATGTGTATATACGTATACACGTATATAGATACGTATACGTATACACGTATATAGATACGTATACGTATAATAGATATACGTATATATATAGATATGTACATATAGTTATATACGTATATACGTAAACGTATACATATAGATATATATGCGTATACATATATATATATACGTATATATATATATATACGTTATATATATATATATATACGTATATATATATATATACGTGTACATACGTATATGTATATACGTATATAAATATATGTACATACGTATATGTATATACGTATATAAATATATGTACATACGTATATGTATATACGTATATAAATATAGGTACATATGTATATGTATATAGTATATGTATATACATACGTATATGTAAATGTATATACATACGTATATGTAAATGTATATACATACGTATATGTAAATGTATATACATACGTATGTAAATGTATATACATACGTATATGTAAATGTATACACATACGTATATGTAAATGTATATACATATCTATATGTATATACGTATATACGTACCATATACCGATATACGTATATACGTATATACCCATATACCCATATACGTATATAGGTATATACCCATATACGTATATGCGTATACCCATATACGTACATACGTACATGCGTAGATACGTACATACGTATATGCGTACATACGTATACGTATATGTGTATATGCGTATATGCGTAC